>JAIOJX010000026.1:273179329-273779329 GCA_022376925.1 Tragulus kanchil
TTTCTATTCTAAATATTAAAAGTATTACCTATTTTATCCTGAGCCCAGCCCACAAGGCCACTGTAAAAATTAATCCCCTTCATTTATATCCCATTTTGTTCTGCACAGTGCATGTTTATAACACCAGCAATATTATATTGATATTTCCTTTTAAGTAGACTGAGCTACTATTTAGACTTCCTTACATTTAGCATATAGTAAGTAATCAATAAATTCTAACTGAAAGGATGAACTTCTTACAACTAAAAGTCTGAATCTTCAAGCCCAGTCTAAAGGAAAACACACAAAATAACCACCAAACCACAGACTGTTCCTAATGGTGAATTAAGTCTTAATTTGATTATAATGTGCTCTCATGTAAGTATGCTTACTACTAAGTCTTTAAGTTATTGTACAGCAGTGGAAAATTATTAATATGATGCCTCTTGAGAACCTGTTTATATTCCCACTGAAGCTAAGTGTCCAGATGCAAATGGTACCTCTATCCCTTGACTTATGTACTATTCAAACAATCACTGAGCACTGGGATCATAATCCAGCTCATCACTCCAGTGCTATTTTTCTACTATTTTTGCAGTATATATAAGGACCCTTTCCAATTTGGAGACAAAAGAAATGGTCATCCTTTGACAGACTTTACAATAACAAAGCTTTTGGAGAATGAACAGAGCTATAGTATTTACTGGTATTACTTCATTGCTTTTTACTTTGCATTTTAGCTTTGAGTATCTTACAAGTATCTTAAAGCAAAATTCACTTTATGTTCCAAAGAATATAACAATGTGGGTTCTCCACTGAGGGCAATCATTAAACATTTGCAAATGAATGTGTTTAGGTAGAGGTCTTAGATTTTAAAACAGCAAAGTCAGCATAATTAACAGAAGAGCTTGAAAAGTTAACCCTAGGAATTTTATCCTAACAGTGTCCTCTTAGATACCATTTGAATACAAATATCCAATCAAACAGTAACTACATATAGAATAACATGTTTTGTACAAAATGTGAAAATGGCACCAAAATTGATTCTAAGTGAAAAGCAGTGGTGAAAGAATCCTAAAAAGGTTTTAAGATTATATGAATAGCAAAAGGAGGAATGTGAGGAATATGAATTTACAAAGTCTCATGGAGAACATACAGACCAAATTCATCTAAATGCTATTTATAAAGGAATTGTTGATCACATATTATTTACAAACATGGGTAAAATACGTTGAAATTGATACTTGACACAGGTGAATTTAATCCTTCCTATCATCTGAGAAGACCTACTTACCTCTAACAAGAAACATAAGATAGTATCAAAAGGCAGTCACCAGGAAAAGACATACATATGCAAACTGTATTATTTTTTTCAACAAATACTTATAAAGAAGCTACTAAAAACTAACATTTTTGAAAGAATTTATCTGGGCTGCTTTTGCAGGTAAGTTAAAAAGTTTATTCTAAAAATGATACTGCTAGTAGTAACAACATATGGAATTCATACAACTTCCTTCTTCTAGGCAATTGAGAGCACAATTCCAATGAAAGTATTATAGATGTGCAGTGTGTTGTTAAATAAGACAAGACTTTGAACATACAGCTGAATAAACAATGGGAAAGATAGTCAAGAAAATCAGAATAGCCAAGCATCTCTCTTACAAGGTTAAAAAGGAAGGGTAACCTGGTAGACAGGAGGGATAAAATAGTTGCTTCCATAATAAATTAGTTAAAGCTCACTCTCACTCTCTCTCCCTCTCTCAAAGTTGCCCAGTCATGTCCAACTCTTTGAGACCCCATGGACTGTAGATCACCTGGCTCTTCTGTCCATGGAGTTCTCCTGGCAACACTAGTGAAGTGGGCTGCCATTTCCTTCTCCAGGGGATCTTCCTGACCCAGGGACTGAACTCTGGTCTCCTGCATTGCAGGCAGATTCTAAAGCAAAATTTTTTGTTCCAAAGAATATAACAATGTGGGTTCTCCACTGAGGGCAATCATTAAACATTTGCAAATGAATGTGTTTAGGTAGAGGTCTTAGATTTTAAAACAGCAAAGTCAGCATAATTAACAGAAGAGCTTGAAAAGTTAACCCTAGGAATTTTATCCTAACAGTGTCCTCTTAGATACCATTTGAATACAAATATCCAATCAAACAGTAACTACATATAGAATAACATGTTTTGTACAAAATGTGAAAATGGCACCAAAATTGATTCTAAGTGAAAAGCAGTGGTGAAAGAATCCTAAAAAGGTTTTAAGATTATATGAATAGCAAAAGGAGGAATGTGAGGAATATGAATTTACAAAGTCTCATGGAGAACATACAGACCAAATTCATCTAAATGCTATTTATAAAGGAATTGTTGATCACATATTATTTACAAACATGGGTAAAATACGTTGAAATTGATACTTGACACAGGTGAATTTAATCCTTCCTATCATCTGAGAAGACCTACTTACCTCTAACAAGAAACATAAGATAGTATCAAAAGGCAGTCACCAGGAAAAGACATACATATGCAAACTGTATTATTTTTTTCAACAAATACTTATAAAGAAGCTACTAAAAACTAACATTTTTGAAAGAATTTATCTGGGCTGCTTTTGCAGGTAAGTTAAAAAGTTTATTCTAAAAATGATACTGCTAGTAGTAACAACATATGGAATTCATACAACTTCCTTCTTCTAGGCAATTGAGAGCACAATTCCAATGAAAGTATTATAGATGTGCAGTGTGTTGTTAAATAAGACAAGACTTTGAACATACAGCTGAATAAACAATGGGAAAGATAGTCAAGAAAATCAGAATAGCCAAGCATCTCTCTTACAAGGTTAAAAAGGAAGGGTAACCTGGTAGACAGGAGGGGATAAAATAGTTGCTTCCATAATAAATTAGTTAAAGCTCACTCTCACTCTCTCTCCCTCTCTCAAAGTTGCCCAGTCATGTCCAACTCTTTGAGACCCCATGGACTGTAGATCACCTGGCTCTTCTGTCCATGGAGTTCTCCTGGCAACACTAGTGAAGTGGGCTGCCATTTCCTTCTCCAGGGGATCTTCCTGACCCAGGGACTGAACTCTGGTCTCCTGCATTGCAGGCAGATTCTTTACCATCTGATCCACCAGGGAAGTCCTAAATCAGAGAAATCTGTGTTTCCAAAGCTTGAACACTCTGATCAGAATTAACTTCCTAAGAAATCAGTTGTTCTGCATTTAATACATGCATTCATATCCATGATACAGATTATTATTCCTATTTAAAAATAGGTTAAATAGGTATTAAGTTATAAGGTCAATAGGCCAATAGTCTAATTTACAACTACTTTCACCAATTTAAGCATTCTATTCAACATCAGGGAGTTACTGACCACACACACATACACACTCCCATACTTTCACTGAAACTTCAGATTAAATAAAATGAATTTTTTATCTCTTTTTTTAAAGCAGCATATAATGTACTAATATCCACCAAAGAAAAAATTTTCGATGAAGCGTCATCAAAAGCAAAGCTATTATCAACAAAATGTATGAATTTCAATGTTAAATGAGTCACTAAATTACCTCAACTTTGTCTCTTTCACTAAATCCAATGGAACATAGTGTTAAAATAAATGAAATTATTAGAACTGTTTCTGAAGAATACCTAAGAGTGGCTGAGGCATATAAAAACAATATAATAGAAAGAGTCAACAGCTAGATTTTTGCACTGAATTCTTTAAGTCTTTCTGAAATGACATTATCAACAAAATATAAAACTCTATTTGAAAATTTAAGTCCATCAAATGTTTTAAAGCTAAAGTTCAAATTTGCAATAATGTTAACTAGCGACAAAAAACAATTTGTACTACCACCATCAGACTGGTGCTTCTAAAATCAAAGCTTATTAGAATTTCTGATTTCCTAGGAAATAGGATTTGAACATAGGAAGAGACTATAACCATTCCTGTTGTAAGCAAGATTGAACAAATGGATAATGCTAACCTTGGCCCAGTTATCATTTTGGCCAGTAAATTACAAGATATTACTATAATGTAGAGATTAGACTATTTTAAGTATCTTAGGGAACAAATGTATGCCAAAAAATAGTTATTAGTACCTAGGTGTTATGAGTATAGTATGAGAACAGTATTCAAATTATTAATGAAACTAAAAAATTGTTTTAGCTTTTAAAAATATGGCCAAATGTATGAGGAACCTTAAGTGTGTATACATTTTGACCCAATAATTTGATTTCTAAAAATGTATTTTGAGGAATTAATTAGAGATGCACATTAACAGTTATACAGAATATTCATCACAGTGTTGTGACTTTTTTAGGTCATAATTATTAATTTTTAGGCTATAAAAAAGGAATAGGCAAATAGGTTACGGGACATATTCTGGCAACAGAATACAACATAGGTCAAACTTGTGTTTTCAATTAGACTATACAATGTATAACACTATATAATATAGTATAATGCTATACTATATAATGTATAATATAATCTATATAATGTCATCTGCATACAAACAGAATATAAAACTATATATGCAGTATGATCCCTATTTGTTTGAAAAATAAAAGTGGGGAAGGATTTTGGAAATGTACCAAATGTTAACAGAAATCCTCTGGATTTTACTTTGTCAGCTTTCTCAGTGATACTGTAGTAGTCAAGGAAAAATAAAAACTTTTAATATTAATCGAAAAAAAAAATACAAAGACCCGTATTCAAATATGCCTTAAAGGATGAACATTCCATTTCAGAATATTTCACTATAAACATAACCGAAGAGTAGTCTTGGGTTCAAACTTATCTCCAATGTTTGCAGGTTTTGTGACTGAGACATTCAATGAGGTATTGAAGTTTGCACAGTTGTAAAATGAGGGGCAGCAGCCAATTTCACAGGGCTTTTGGAGGATTAAACTAGCGACAAAAAACAATTTGTACTACCACCATCAGACTGGTGCTTCTAAAATCAAAGCTTATTAGAATTTCTGATTTCCTAGGAAATAGGATTTGAACATAGGAAGAGACTATAACCATTCCTGTTGTAAGCAAGATTGAACAAATGGATAATGCTAACCTTGGCCCAGTTATCATTTTGGCCAGTAAATTACAAGATATTACTATAATGTAGAGATTAGACTATTTTAAGTATCTTGGGGAACAAATGTATGCCAAAAAATAGTTATTAGTACCTAGGTGTTATGAGTATAGTATGAGAACAGTATTCAAATTATTAATGAAACTAAAAAATTGTTTTAGCTTTTAAAAATATGGCCAAATGTATGAGGAACCTTAAGTGTGTATACATTTTGACCCAATAATTTGATTTCTAAAAATGTATTTTGAGGAATTAATTAGAGATGCACATTAACAGTTATACAGAATATTCATCACAGTGTTGTGACTTTTTTAGGTCATAATTATTAATTTTTAGGCTATAAAAAAGGAATAGGCAAATAGGTTACGGGACATATTCTGGCAACAGAATACAACATAGGTCAAACTTGTGTTTTCAATTAGACTATACAATGTATAACACTATATAATATAGTATAATGCTATACTATATAATGTATAATATAATCTATATAATGTCATCTGCATACAAACAGAATATAAAACTATATATGCAGTATGATCCCTATTTGTTTGAAAAATAAAAGTGGGGAAGGATTTTGGAAATGTACCAAATGTTAACAGAAATCCTCTGGATTTTACTTTGTCAGCTTTCTCAGTGATACTGTAGTAGTCAAGGAAAAATAAAAACTTTTAATATTAATCGAAAAAAAAAATACAAAGACCCGTATTCAAATATGCCTTAAAGGATGAACATTCCATTTCAGAATATTTCACTATAAACATAACCGAAGAGTAGTCTTGGGTTCAAACTTATCTCCAATGTTTGCAGGTTTTGTGACTGAGACATTCAATGAGGTATTGAAGTTTGCACAGTTGTAAAATGAGGGGCAGCAGCGCCAATTTCACAGGGCTTTTGGAGGATTAAATGACATAATCCATATAAGTTTCTTAGCACAGTGAGTGTCTAAGTTAAAAAATGTTAGTATTGGGGCTTCCCCTGGTGGTCCAGTGGGTAAGGACACCGCCTTGCAGTGCAAGGGACGCCAGTTTGATCCCTGGCCTGGGAAGATCTACGTGCCGCGGAACGGCTGGACTGATGTGTCCAATTACCGAGCCGGAGCTCTGGGGCGCATGCGCCCAGAGCTGGTGCTCTGCGACAACAGAGGTCTCCGCGATGGGAGGCCCACAGGAGCCAAAGAACAAAGACGGATGAACAGAGAGAAATGAAAGACCGATAGAAGTGGTCCGCCCATCCCCCTCCCTCCCCACTTGACCCCTCAAAAGATAAATAAAAAAAAAATTTTTTTTTAAAAGTTAGTATTATTATAATTGTTTTTATTATTATGACAACTGTTATATGAAAATTTAATTCCTCCAATCTTTTTTGAAACAAGCTGGAGAATAAATAAATAATGGACATGGTATACACACAGTTTATAAATATTTGAAAGCTCTATTCTATGGTTCATAAGCAACTTTTGTATTTCTCCAGTAGACCTTTTTTGTTATTATTTCGAATAAACTTTTTATTTTGGAAAACCTTTAAGTTTACAGAAAAGCTGCAAAAATAGAATAGAATAGCTGCAAAAAAGAGAATTCCTTTACATTCCTTATTCAGTTTGTTTCTCCTAATGTTCTCATATTACTGTGCTACATTTATCAAAACTAAGAAATCAACACTGATATACTACTCTTAACTAAAATCAAGTTTAATTTTACCAAGTTTACCAAGTTCTTTGGTAACTTTAGTATCACCCAGCTTAACCATACTCAGGCTCCAAATAACTTTTTGTTATGTTCCCAAATTCATGAAAACTATGTCAAGGACTGCTAGCTGTACCTCAATATCTACTACCTTTTTTCCTTCAATAAAAGAACTTCTAAAAATTCTAAGTGAGCATTTGGCTGCCTAGGACAAAGACTATACATTTTCTAGCCTTCTTTGCAGTTAGGTGAAAATCATCTGCATTACTTCCAGTTAATGCTCCTAAAATGATGGGTGCATACATGCTCTTCTCTGCTTTCCCTTCTCCTTCCCTTACTGCTGGAATGTGGGTGTGATGTCAGGAGCAGCCATTTTGAACCTAAAAATGGAAGCAGCATGATAAGGGTTATTACATTATTATACATTATTCCTCCTCACTTTTTCTACTTGACTTCTAGAGTACAATTTTCTTCACTGTCTGCTGATTCTCAGCCTCTCCCTTTCTGACTGCTAAACACTGGAGTGCCTTAAAGCTCAGTTCTCATCCTTTCTCTCCATATTGTTTAAATACAGAAGTAAAACTGAAGAAATATGAGGATTATGAATTATCACACAAAATGTATTATAAACTCTGTCAATGCAAAAATTATTATCAGACATCAAGGGAGGGGAAAGGAGAAAAAGAAAAATGAATGTTATCTCCTTTCAAAATAAGGAGTCTAAAAAATGATTCTAACTTCTTTTTTTTTTTAAATGTGATGTTACACGCCTGACAGTCCAGCGGTTGGGACTTTTTTTTTTTTTTTTAAAGATTTATTTATTTATTTATTTTTGGGGGTCAGGTTGGGGAGAGAGGGGAGCGGGCGGGCCACTTCTATTGGTCCTTCGTTTCTCCATTTACATCCGTCTTTGTTCTTTGGCCCGTGTGGGCCTCCCATCGCGGTGGCGTCTGTCCTTGCAGAGCTCTGGCTCGGTAATTGGACTCATCGGTCCAGCCGCTCCGCGGCACGTGGGATCTTCCCAGGCCAGGGATCGAACTAGCGCCTCTTGCACTGCAAGGCGGTGTCCTTACCCACTGGACCACCACGGAAGCTTCCAATGGATCTTTTTAAGGCCTACCGCCCAAATTATTTTACCTGGAAATATTAAACAATATTTATTTGTGGAAGATTGTAAAATTTGACCACAAATCCCTTCCTTTTTGCTATACACCCTCTTTCCTTTGCAATGTGGTAAGGTTGGTTCTCCCATCCAGAGGATAACACCTATTTCCTCAACCCATGCGTCTGGGCTGGTCTGGTAATCCACACTGATCAATAGACTGCTACAAAACTGATGACCTGTCACTTCAAATCAAAGCTTCAAGGAGCGTTATAGTTTTCTGGGCTTCTGTTTCCCTGGAATACTGCTGTTCAGAGATAGCCAGGTAACAAAATATATACCTTGGCATATACTGTTTCATAGTTTGACAACATATTTGTGGGACAGAATCCCAGAAGTGGGATTGCTGGGCCAAGGACAAATGCATGTGCCATCTTGCACTTTTACCTGCAATGAATGAGATAAAGTGTATTTTTAATATCACTGAAGTAAAATGGCTGCTGTGTTGCCAAAAGTATAGTAGAAAATATAAAAATAATCATGGACTGATTTACAAGCAGGATCATAAGATGGAACTGTGGCTGATATATATTACGAGGAACAATGGGGTGACTTTCAGGCCTGATAAAATGCTGGAACACCCTTCCTATCTCTGCAGAAGACCCTGCCCCTACAAAAGGCCTTCTTCCTATTCTTGCGGGGCCGAGAGGTAGTCTACCTCTAAGTCCTTTGGCCACTTGTGCCACGAACTGGGCATGTGCAAGGCAGTCTCCTATGAGAACTCAGTGAATATCAAAAAGTTCCCAGACTTTGTGAATCTGGGGCTATGGTGAATAAACTGTTGCTTTACCCTTGGGAAGTGTTGTATATGTTCCATTTGCCTCACCTCTTCAGGTAAGGAAGCACTGACAGTGTCTGTAAACAGTATGGATGTGCTTGAACATATTAGATGATTTTTCTTAGCAGTTTTAAAATACTTTCTCGACCTAAAGACTCTCTCATTTCCACTTACATTAATTCCCCTAATTTTCTTTCTCTGGTTCTATCTCCCAGTTTTGGAGTAGAGGTACCCAAAACAGGGAAGATTAGATGGTGTTAATTCAATTTCTTGGGTTCTCATCCTCTCTGATCTTCTATTGGCATTTAATCTGCATTTGGTTAAATGCCAAATGAAAGTTAACCTTCATTTAACCTTATTTCTTAAGTAAATTTAAATGTAATGCTTTTTTATTAGAAATCGGATATATATTACTAAAGAGTCAATCACAAGATAACAATTTCAATTATTTTAAACAGAATAGGACAGGACAAGGAATTAGGGACTTGTTTGAGACTGAATTTCCAAGAATGATTCCTGTAACAACACAGCAAAATTGGTTGTAGTCCAAAGGCTGGCACAAGAAACACACTGTATTAGCTGTAATCCAGGGGTTACAGAATTATGCTTGTTCCAGCAAAATGGACGATTTGAGTAATACCACCTTTCCATTTAACTTAATCTGAAATCCAAGGAGTACGTGTAATTAACAAAATATATACCTTGGCATATACTGTTTCATAGTTTGACAACATATTTGTGGGACAGAATCCCAGAAGTGGGATTGCTGGGCCAAGGACAAATGCATGTGCCATCTTGCACTTTTACCTGCAATGAATGAGATAAAGTGTATTTTTAATATCACTGAAGTAAAATGGCTGCTGTGTTGCCAAAAGTATAGTAGAAAATATAAAAATAATCATGGACTGATTTACAAGCAGGATCATAAGATGGAACTGTGGCTGATATATATTACGAGGAACAATGGGGTGACTTTCAGGCCTGATAAAATGCTGGAACACCCTTCCTATCTCTGCAGAAGACCCTGCCCCTACAAAGGCCTTCTTCCTATTCTTGCGGGGCCGAGAGGTAGTCTACCTCTAAGTCCTTTGGCCACTTGTGCCACGAACTGGGCATGTGCAAGGCAGTCTCCTATGAGAACTCAGTGAATATCAAAAAGTTCCCAGACTTTGTGAATCTGGGGCTATGGTGAATAAACTGTTGCTTTACCCTTGGGAAGTGTTGTATATGTTCCATTTGCCTCACCTCTTCAGGTAAGGAAGCACTGACAGTGTCTGTAAACAGTATGGATGTGCTTGAACATATTAGATGATTTTTCTTAGCAGTTTTAAAATACTTTCTCGACCTAAAGACTCTCTCATTTCCACTTACTTTAAATTCCCCTAATTTTCTTTCTCTGGTTCTATCTCCCAGTTTTGGAGTAGAGGTACCCAAAACAGGGAAGATTAGATGGTGTTAATTCAATTTCTTGGGTTCTCATCCTCTCTGATCTTCTATTGGCATTTAATCTGCATTTGGTTAAATGCCAAATGAAAGTTAACCTTCATTTAACCTTATTTCTTAAGTAAATTTAAATGTAATGCTTTTTTATTAGAAATCGGATATATATTACTAAAGAGTCAATCACAAGATAACAATTTCAATTATTTTAAACAGAATAGGACAGGACAAGGAATTAGGGACTTGTTTGAGACTGAATTTCCAAGAATGATTCCTGTAACAACACAGCAAAATTGGTTGTAGTCCAAAGGCTGGCACAAGAAACACACTGTATTAGCTGTAATCCAGGGGTTACAGAATTATGCTTGTTCCAGCAAAATGGACGATTTGAGTAATACCACCTTTCCATTTAACTTAATCTGAAATCCAAGGAGTACGTGTAATTAATCACGAGTAAATCATATCCAAAACTCTAGTTGAAAAGGATTTTGGAAATTGCTTTCCTGAATTTATAGAAATATGTATATAAGATTTATCTCCAAAATGTATGTTGAATCAATCAATTTCTCTATTAATACCACCTAGTGAAAGCCACCATTATCTCTCACCTGACTGCTGAGTCTACTTTTCCAACTTCCACCATTAGCTCAGCAATGGCTTTTCACTGCTCTGTCACTAAAACCTGAACACCTTATACCACAGTTAACAAAAGAGCTCTACAGGCTATGTGCTCTTCTTATTCCCCTACCTTTCTCACCTCATCTCCTACCCTTATCCTAGTGAATCACTATATGCTCCAGCCACAACAGTCATCCTTTTATTCTTAAACGCACCAAATCCATTTCCTCCCTCTTGGCCTTTATACTTGCTATTCCTTCACTCTTTAGAACACTTTTCCCCCAGGTATGTGCACGGTTTACTCTCTTATCTTTATTCAAATGTCACCTTATTACAGAAGCATTTGCTGACCAACCCACCTAAAATATCACCGACCCTGGTAACTCCTACTTTTGTCCTGTGAAAGTGTTATTCAGTCGTGTCTGACTCGTTGCGACCCTGTGACAAGGCTCCTCTGTCCCATAATTTTTATGATTTTTCATGTATTACAGCATGAAGTGAAAAGCAAAAATGTTAATTGCTCAGTCATGTCTGACTCTGTGACCTCATGGACTATAGCTTGCAAGGCTTCTCTGTCCATGGAATTCTCCAGGCAAGAATACTGGAGTAGGCAGCCATTCCCCTCTCCAGAACACGTTCCTGACCCGGGAACTGAACCCGGGTCTCCTGCATTGCAGGCAGATTCTTTACCACCTGAGCCACTAGGGAAGCCCCACCTTTATCCTCCTAAGAATCACTGGACATCATGTAAATTAAGATCTCTAGATACCACTACACCCTCACTAGAAGGACTAACATTAAAAGACTATTCAAAATAATCCTAAAAAAAGGAGAACTAAATTGGAGAACTTACCCTAACTGACAGGAAGGCTCACTATACAGCCAGAGTAATCAAAACATGATACTGGCATAAACGTTTACAGACAGATGAAAGGAATGCAAGAGAGAGCTCACAAATAGATCCATACTTATACAAATCATTTGGTTTTCAAGAAAAGCGATGAAGCAATTTAATGGAGAAAGGAAAATCTTTTCAACAAATTACACTGAAATATCTGAAAAACCAAATGGGGGGAAAAAAAGCCAGTTTCAACTCCCACCTTCCACTTATACACAAATATTAATTCAAGAGGCAACAGGCCTAAGTGAAAAGCCAAACTTTCAGAGGAACGCAAAGGAGAATATCTCTGTGACTTAAAGATAAGCAATGGTTTCTTAAGTCACAGAAAGCAACAACCAAGGAGAAAAAACGAACATATCAGACTTCATTAAAATGAGAAATATCTGTCCATCAATTGATATTATTATGAAAATCAAGTTGGAAACGAGAGAAATATTTGAAGATGGACTGGTATTCAGAATATTTAAAGAACTCATACGACTCAACTAAAAGCCCAATTTTTGAAAAGAAGCAGATCTGAAGATATTTCACAAAAAATAAGATATAAAAACGATCAATAAGCAAATGAAAAAGTGCTCACCTTTTCATCAAAGAAATGCAAATTAACATACAACGTATCAGTATACACCCAATGAAAATGGCTAAAAGACAGACACCAAATGTTGGCAAGGACTGCTGTGGGGATGTAAAGTGGTACCTCTGTTTTGGGAAGCAGTTTGACAATTTCCTATTATACGTAACATATGATCCCACCACTACATTCCTAGCAAATCATCCAAGAGAAAAGAAAGTGTTCATACAAAGACTGGTACCATAAATATTTACAACAGCTTTATTTGCTATCAACTGGAAATTGGAAATAAGCCAAAAATAAACAAGTGAATAACTAAACTGCTTGTGAAATAAGGAAATACTATTCCTCAATGAAAAGGAATTAACTACTGATCACATAACATGGAGAAACTGTAAATTATGTGTAAGGAAAGAATCCCGTCATAAAGTACATATTGTATGATTCCATTTATATAAAATTCTAGAAAATACAAACTCATCTATGGTGAAAGAAGGCAGAAAAATGGTTGATGGGTGGAGGGGTGGAGGGAGGCATAACAAGCACAGGGAATGTTTGGTAATGATGAATACAACTACTATCTGAATTGCAGTGTTGGTTTTATGGATACATACATATCTTAAAATGTATCACACTGTACACTTATAAATAATATGCCATTTACTGTGTATAAATTGTACCTCGACTCAAAATATCAACTAAAGAAAACAATGAGAACCAAAGAAACACTTGGAATACTTATGATTTTTAGTTTGTATATTTAAGTACTCTAATTTTACTACACATTAAATTTATTCTTTCATTCCTCAGTGTCTGTAGTTATTTTAAGATTGTAACAGTAATAGATTAATAATCTAATGGGCTATTAAAAAACACGAAAATATTTTCTGAAAATGCTTCCACACATGCTCTATATTAAAGATGCTAGACTTAAGAACATTAGTATATTAGAGATACTCTCAGAGGTAAAAAAAATTAGTTAATTTCATAAGAGTTCAGCAAATAAAATAATTTTCATACAAGATAATGTATCTGATTTCCAACTGGACAGTTTACAATGATTTCCAACCAATCATGGTCAAATGAAAGTACTTCTAAACCTTATGTTTTCTCCAGGTTTTGCATTTTTCCCTTACAAGCCTTAACTTATTTGAATAATGCAGTATACACCCAATGAAAATGGCTAAAAGACAGACACCAAATGTTGGCAAGGACTGCTGTGGGGATGTAAAGTGGTACCTCTGTTTTGGGAAGCAGTTTGACAATTTCCTATTATACGTAACATATGATCCCACCACTACATTCCTAGCAAATCATCCAAGAGAAAAGAAAGTGTTCATACAAAGACTGGTACCATAAATATTTACAACAGCTTTATTTGCTATCAACTGGAAATTGGAAATAAGCCAAAAATAAACAAGTGAATAACTAAACTGCTTGTGAAATAAGGAAATACTATTCCTCAATGAAAAGGAATTAACTACTGATCACATAACATGGAGAAACTGTAAATTATGTGTAAGGAAAGAATCCCGTCATAAAGTACATATTGTATGATTCCATTTATATAAAATTCTAGAAAATACAAACTCATCTATGGTGAAAGAAGGCAGAAAAATGGTTGATGGGTGGAGGGGTGGAGGGAGGCATAACAAGCACAGGGAATGTTTGGTAATGATGAATACAACTACTATCTGAATTGCAGTGTTGGTTTTATGGATACATACATATCTTAAAATGTATCACACTGTACACTTATAAATAATATGCCATTTACTGTGTATAAATTGTACCTCGACTCAAAATATCAACTAAAGAAAACAATGAGAACCAAAGAAACACTTGGAATACTTATGATTTTTAGTTTGTATATTTAAGTACTCTAATTTTACTACACATTAAATTTATTCTTTCATTCCTCAGTGTCTGTAGTTATTTTAAGATTGTAACAGTAATAGATTAATAATCTAATGGGCTATTAAAAAACACGAAAATATTTTCTGAAAATGCTTCCACACATGCTCTATATTAAAGATGCTAGACTTAAGAACATTAGTATATTAGAGATACTCTCAGAGGTAAAAAAAATTAGTTAATTTCATAAGAGTTCAGCAAATAAAATAATTTTCATACAAGATAATGTATCTGATTTCCAACTGGACAGTTTACAATGATTTCCAACCAATCATGGTCAAATGAAAGTACTTCTAAACCTTATGTTTTCTCCAGGTTTTGCATTTTTCCCTTACAAGCCTTAACTTATTTTTTCTTTCATATAAGATTGTATTCTTTAAAATTCAGATACGCTATTGAGGAAAATGAATTTCTTCTCCAAACTTTTCTGGGTTATTTTCATTCTAATTCCAAAATTGTACAAAACACCATAAAAGAATCTCCTTAATTATAACATGTACTGTCGTAAGTGTTTGTGAACATACAAAATAATATATATATTACCTGGCCACACCCAGGGGCAGTACATAGAAAGGGTTTGTCATCACTCATATTCCACAGGTCTTTGTATTGCCTATAATAAAACATTGAGATGGCTAAATGGTCTGCAGTACCGATTTTTAAATAAAGAATTAAAATGTAATATCATTTGATTTTTCATTAAGATTAATACCTTTTCTGTCTGAATATGAAATAAAACACTTTTACTGATATTTTAACCCCATCTTCGATTTTCTTACTACGAATAAAGACACACAGCATGCAGATTTTACACTACAGAAAAAACTATTAGGTACGATGATCTATTAGGCTAAATCTTTCCTGTTTGGTAGCATTTAAGTGCAGAAAGAATGAAATAATCAGAAGATCACCAAGCCCTCATTGGGAGCAAAGGTGATGGAACTATATAATGGTTGGGTCAGGTCGACAGTATCTGAACTCACAGGTCAGTCTTAAATTAACATCACCACAGTGGGACAAATATTGCTCCCTGATATGACTGCAACAGAAGGCACATGAAGTAATCTTGGTGGTGGGGGGGATCAAACCTGAATCTAATCAAGCCTTTCTAGATTCTACTACAGGAAATATAGGAGATAAAAAAAAAAAAAAAAACCCAAAAAACAGATCAAACAACACTACCAAAGTTACAATTAGCAGAATTCTACAAGACAAAAGACCCAGTCTCTTCAAGAAATAAACGTCATGAGGAACAAAAGAAAAGAGAAAGTGTTTTAGATTACAAAAGATCGAATAAACCATATTAAACAAAATACAAAATGGGGACCTTTCTGGATGCTGAATCAAACAACTACAAAAAGACATTTCTGAGTCAAGATTACTTTCCTCATTTTTTATTTAAGACTTGAAAGTTCCAATTATTCCTCCCATTACCTTGCAGGTTATTTTGTTTTTGCTTTCTTCCTATGAATTACATACAACAACTGTATTTAACTCAACTAAAATTCTGTAACACTGTTCCTTTTTTTCCAACACTAGTTTGTTAACCTTTCAGAAATATGTTATCCTTCAGAAACAGAGATGACAATCGCTATTATAGCCAAATTTGGGAAATGGTAGAATACTTCTTTTGGGAGACAGGACTTCTCAGAGAAATGACCAGAGGAGCACTGAGAACACAGCTTATCTGCCACATCCACTTTTCTTTCTGAACCCTTTTTCACCTCTTGGGACTAGTATGATTTGGAACTTATTTTAGGAGAAATCAAAACCCTAAAATATATACATTTATGTTTGTCATAGTTAGGTGTGTTTTGATGCTCAAGATGAAAATTTAAAAATACAATAGGAGTATCAGTTAAACTACATACTGTAGAAGTTATTCTCTTATTTATATATAAAAAAAACCCCACAAACTATCTAGAAATAATCTATGAAAATTTTTATAATCTAAAATATGAAAAAAGCCCCAAACACCAAATATTGCATACACACCTGGCAGAATTCACATGTAACTTGAATTTCATAAGTTGAACAACTTATCACGTCCTCTTTTTCATGGCAAGGATACTGAAAAATGAAGTTTTGAAACATTTCTTGAAACATAGTAAAAAACAAAAACACTCAGATAATTACACTCTGTAACACTACTGTCATCCAAAAAACCCCCTCACTATTAAGACTCTTTATAATATAGCTCTACTCCTAAAAGAGGAACATCCATATAAATGCCTAATTATATCCAACTCCACCATTAAGAGGGTAAGAGAGAAACATTTAACTTTGTCTTTAAGGTGAGGCTGAAGAGTAATAATTAAAAGAGTGAAAAACCTGATTTTTGAAGTCTGGAAAAAGATGAGACCCAGTGTTTCAAAACACCTATTCAGAGAGCTTTAAGTTTTACAAAATACAAAATGGGGACCTTTCTGGATGCTGAATCAAACAACTACAAAAAGACATTTCTGAGTCAAGATTACTTTCCTCATTTTTTATTTAAGACTTGAAAGTTCCAATTATTCCTCCCATTACCTTGCAGGTTATTTTGTTTTTGCTTTCTTCCTATGAATTACATACAACAACTGTATTTAACTCAACTAAAATTCTGTAACACTGTTCCTTTTTTTCCAACACTAGTTTGTTAACCTTTCAGAAATATGTTATCCTTCAGAAACAGAGATGACAATCGCTATTATAGCCAAATTTGGGAAATGGTAGAATACTTCTTTTGGGAGACAGGACTTCTCAGAGAAATGACCAGAGGAGCACTGAGAACACAGCTTATCTGCCACATCCACTTTTCTTTCTGAACCCTTTTTCACCTCTTGGGACTAGTATGATTTGGAACTTATTTTAGGAGAAATCAAAACCCTAAAATATATACATTTATGTTTGTCATAGTTAGGTGTGTTTTGATGCTCAAGATGAAAATTTAAAAATACAATAGGAGTATCAGTTAAACTACATACTGTAGAAGTTATTCTCTTATTTATATATAAAAAAAACCCCACAAACTATCTAGAAATAATCTATGAAAATTTTTATAATCTAAAATATGAAAAAAGCCCCAAACACCAAATATTGCATACACACCTGGCAGAATTCACATGTAACTTGAATTTCATAAGTTGAACAACTTATCACGTCCTCTTTTTCATGGCAAGGATACTGAAAAATGAAGTTTTGAAACATTTCTTGAAACATAGTAAAAAACAAAAACACTCAGATAATTACACTCTGTAACACTACTGTCATCCAAAAACCCACTCACTATTAAGACTCTTTATAATATAGCTCTACTCCTAAAAGAGGAACATCCATATAAATGCCTAATTATATCCAACTCCACCATTAAGAGGGTAAGAGAGAAACATTTAACTTTGTCTTTAAGGTGAGGCTGAAGAGTAATAATTAAAAGAGTGAAAAACCTGATTTTTGAAGTCTGGAAAAAGATGAGACCCAGTGTTTCAAAACACCTATTCAGAGAGCTTTAAGTTTTTACAAATGTAGTCACTGTGACCTGGTTTTCAGCCTAAGCCATCAAAGTCTATTTGTGCCATAATGTAGGGACATTCCCTAACTATATAGCTTCCCTAACTATACAGCTTACTTATTTGACATTAGCTTAAAGACAAGTACAACATACCTAAACTACCAGGTTGAGTGGCTCATTTTTAAACCCAGCTAATACCCCATTACATTCACTGAAACCTCATCTAGTGGCAAACAGAGTTACCTATATGCTTATCCATAAAAGCCAATGGTACAAAAAGAAAATTTTTAATTTACATAATTCTGCTTATAAATGTAGTGAAAAAATGTCCTGCTCAACAAAATTGGATAATTCCTATGGAGAAATGTGTAAATAGCTATAGTTCTGAGTCCTGGATTCAAAGATGATATTATATAAGAGATAGGAAGAACAAAGTTCTTTTCCTGAAAGAGAGTGAAAGTGTTAGTTATTCAGTTATATCTGACTTTTGGTGGCCCCATGGACTGCAGCCTGCCAAGCTTCTCTGTCCATGGAACTGTCCAGGCAAGAACCCTGAGTAGGTTGCCACTTCCTCCTCCAGGGTATTTCCTTGACCCAGGGAGCGAAGCTGCATCTCCTGCATTAGCAAGTGAATTCTTTACCACTAGCACCTAGGAAGTGGATATTCCCCATTAAATATTAAAGAATGAATAAACTGCTACTTGATATGAACCAGATAAGTTTAATTTATGCTATCTAACTCAATAAACTTCTCAAACTAATAAGAAAATGCAGTTCATACCACCTTGAAAAATCAAAGTGGTATTTAAACTCAATTGAGTTCAAGAAACATTAAGGGGCTTCCCTGGTGGTCCAGTGGGTAAGGACACCGCCTTGCAGCGCAAGGGGCGCCAGTTTGATCCCTGGCCTGGGAGGATCCCACGTGCTGCAGAGCGGCTGGACCGATGTGTCCAATTACCAAGCCAGAGCTCTGGAGCGCATGCACCCAGAGCCGGTGCTCTGTGACAACAGAGACCACTGCGATGGAAGGCCCACATGGGCCAAAGAACAAAGATGGATGAAAAATAGACAAATGAAAGACCAATAGAAGTGGCCCGCCCGCCCTCCTCCCACCCCAACCCGCCCCCCCGCAAATAAATAAATAAAATTAAAAAATGTTTAAAAAAAAAAAAAGGAAACATTAAGACACCAAACTCATGCAAAGACACAAAGGTGAAAAAAGAAACAGTCCCTCCACTTTTGAGAAACTTTCAGTCAAGCAGAAGGAACAATACAGAAATATAATTATATAATTTCAATTCAGTATGGTTAAGATTAAGAGTTAAAGTAGTAAAAATACAGAGGTAGTGAAGAGATCAATCCATGACTTCTAGAAAAGCTTTCACAAAGAATTAACCCTTGGTATTCTTTTCTATCCCCCATGACTACTACTGTCCCATTCTTCTACAAAGAAGTTCCTTTCCTACACAGGAGACTATTTCCTAGCCAACCAATAAAAAGTCCCATTCTTGACTTTCTTGGTGGTCCAGGGGCTAGGACTCTAAGCTCCCAATGCAGGGGGGCCAACTTCAATCTATGGTCAAGGAATCAGGTCCCACATGCTGCAACTAAAGATCCCACATGTCTCAAGGAAGATGGGAGACCCAGCAGTCAAATAAATAAATGTTGGCTTATTGTTCTTTTTTTTTTAAATCCCATTCTTTATACTGTTTCCTAATACCTACCTGAGGTAGCTGTAAATGTAACAGTCAATGCACCCTGAGACATAAAGGATCAAAATTCCTCTGGGAGCATTAAGTGCTATCTCTTTGTTAATCTAACTGGATCTCAAGCCTTTAAATCCAGGCTTATCTTCCTATCACATCAAAAGTGGAAATATGTTCCTAGGAAAGCATGGGAAGGAGGCTCTGTTCAGCTATAAACTGTCAGAGAAGACTTCAGATAGAGAACTGTTACTATAGCACACCACTCTCAGACAAGCATCTATAATCTATACGGCTAGGAAAATCACTAGCATGAGGAGTACACAGGATGGTTCTAGACAAGATTTAAAAGCAGCTTTGCTATACTGTGCACATCAACTGTTATGCCTTATAATTCTTTCCCTAGCAACTAAACAGCAATTTTATGTAAACCACCTTAAAAAAGAAAACAGTACAGAAGAACTCTCTGGGGACTTGCAGAATTACTCAACAGACCCATTATCAAATAAATCTACATATAAGATGCCAGTAAGAAAATCATAAAGAACACTTTTAGGCAAGATGAAAGGAAGAAAATGGTTGAAAAAAAACCATTTTTTACGGAACATAAAATCTACATATAAGATGCCAGTAAGATAAAAAGAAACAGTCCCTCCACTTTTGAGAAACTTTCAGTCAAGCAGAAGGAACAATACAGAAATATAATTATATAATTTCAATTCAGTATGGTTAAGATTAAGAGTTAAAGTAGTAAAAATACAGAGGTAGTGAAGAGATCAATCCATGACTTCTAGAAAAGCTTTCACAAAGAATTAACCCTTGGTATTCTTTTCTATCCCCCATGACTACTACTGTCCCATTCTTCTACAAAGAAGTTCCTTTCCTACACAGGAGACTATTTCCTAGCCAACCAATAAAAAGTCCCATTCTTGACTTTCTTGGTGGTCCAGGGGCTAGGACTCTAAGCTCCCAATGCAGGGGGGCCAACTTCAATCTATGGTCAAGGAATCAGGTCCCACATGCTGCAACTAAAGATCCCACATGTCTCAAGGAAGATGGGAGACCCAGCAGTCAAATAAATAAATGTTGGCTTATTGTTCTTTTTTTTTTTTAAATCCCATTCTTTATACTGTTTCCTAATACCTACCTGAGGTAGCTGTAAATGTAACAGTCAATGCACCCTGAGACATAAAGGATCAAAATTCCTCTGGGAGCATTAAGTGCTATCTCTTTGTTAATCTAACTGGATCTCAAGCCTTTAAATCCAGGCTTATCTTCCTATCACATCAAAAGTGGAAATATGTTCCTAGGAAAGCATGGGAAGGAGGCTCTGTTCAGCTATAAACTGTCAGAGAAGACTTCAGATAGAGAACTGTTACTATAGCACACCACTCTCAGACAAGCATCTATAATCTATACGGCTAGGAAAATCACTAGCATGAGGAGTACACAGGATGGTTCTAGACAAGATTTAAAAGCAGCTTTGCTATACTGTGCACATCAACTGTTATGCCTTATAATTCTTTCCCTAGCAACTAAACAGCAATTTTATGTAAACCACCTTAAAAAAGAAAACAGTACAGAAGAACTCTCTGGGGACTTGCAGAATTACTCAACAGACCCATTATCAAATAAATCTACATATAAGATGCCAGTAAGAAAATCATAAAGAACACTTTTAGGCAAGATGAAAGGAAGAAAATGGTTGAAATTAACCAGGAAACCATTTCTTATAACTTAAAGTGAACATAAAAGCCATTCCTCCAAGGAAAAACGCATATAAGGACAACTTCATGGCAGACAGATTAGTTAGGCTATTGAGGGGGTAGGCTGTCTGAGTGCAGAGTGTGAGAACCTTGGCAGTATGAGAAAGGTGTTCATGGGGAGAGGAGGGATGGGCTGGACAGGAGTCTGAGCTGGATAAGGAAAGATCTGTCTATGCATCCAGGGGGAAGTAGTCTGACGTGGGAGGTCAATGCCCACAAAGGGTGAGGGTGTCCACATGAGGTAAAGAACAGAGATGGCACCAGCCCTGGATAGGATATCGGGGCATAAGCAGGAGGATGTCTACTTGATGAGATGAGAAAGACTGGCAACAAGCAATTCATTATGTGTAATGCAGGTAATGACTGAACAAGTGAATCTACCAAGGACACAGTGGATGAAAATAGTCACACTATGCATGGATGAAAATAGTCATATTATAATTACAAAGAATGTGCCTTGGTATTGGATGAGATCTGGAGATATTGGTATGAACTCATGACTTCCAATATAAATACACAGCTACAGAAACTCAGATGATAATTTGTGTATATACATGCATATATATTCACCTAGTTCCCTAACTACGTTGCTGAGAGGGCCTAGAAACACTGACACTCCAACAGCAATAAGCCCACTTAGCACCCAGACCTTGATGTCAAAATACCATTCTCCACCAAAATGAACCTGGGATCCTTGAAGAATTCGCTGATTTCAGGGCTGAAGCAGGAAAAGTACTTGATGGGCCTTGAGTATCTTGTGCAAGAAAGTAAAGAAGGATTTAGCCAGAAAGTGGCCAGATTTCAGACAATTTTAGAATCAAAATAAATGACAGCAATAGGATTTTATTAATCTGATATAAAAGATACATACCAATATAGAAAAATAAACTTCTCTCAAAGTAACTCCCCATAAAATACATTTTAATTACTAAAGGCAAAATAGTAATATACAGTACAAAAGCCTGGCAAACACCACTTTGCTCAAGTGGTCCAAGTTAACAATTCTAAAAATAAGAAAAATCAGTATCAATATCACTTTGTGACACAGTATCACCTTCAAGATGGTCATGCGAAAGATACATGAACTAAATCTAATCATGAAGAAATACCACGCAACTCCAAACTGAGGTAAATCCCTCAAAATAAACTGGCTCATAATCTTCAAGAAGTGTTCAAGTCCAAGTCAAAGAAAGATCAAGAAACTGTTTCAGATTGAAAAAGACCAATAAGACATGACAACCAACTGCTACGTGAGATACTAACTGAATCCTTTTGCTATAATGGACAGACATTATTGGAATAACTGGCAAAACTTAAATGTAATCTACAGATTAGATGGTAGCAATATTTCAAAATTAATTTCTTGATTTTTATGGTTCTATTAGTTTGGGAGGAGAATGTCTTACTGTAGAAACTAAAGTATTTGCGAGAGTGGAACACCATGCTAGCAACTTACTCTTAAAAGTTTCTGAACTAAAAAAATTTAAAATAAAAAAGGAAAAAGTTATATAGAGTTTCAATTGTATAGCAATTAACAGGCACTATAGCAATTCACTATATAATCATTATATAATTAGTACCATGTAACTTTTAGCAGTAAAGAAAAAAATACTAAAATATGTAGATTCTTTAAGAGTTCTCTGCTGGATTCTAGCTTATAATTTTCGTATTACGTCAAAAAAACAGAAAAGCTATACTGTGCATTGAAAGTTAAGAGCAAACAGAATCATAATAGAACAATTTCTGTATCTGAATAAAGACTCGAGGGGTGATGTTAAAAAATTATTTGTCCTATGGGCAACTCCTTGTTTAAAATATATGTGGGTTAAATCTATTAAGAGTGACAATCCTTTATACTGTAGTATCAATATTCCCATGCCATTTTCAACTATATCATTCAAATATACAGCTAATAAAAATATTTGCTTTTCTTACATCTCCTATCAAAAACAAGTAAAAAGGAAATCAATTCACTTCATAGAAAATAGTGTGAGTAAATCAATCTTTGAAAACAGATGTGGAAAAATCAATTAATTTCTGGTGATTAATTTCAGAAATACTAGATTCTAAAATATGAATTTTACTTTTAGTTATAGAACTGCAGCTGTTGTAACCTCTCACATTTAAAGCAAGTACTCAAAGTAGATTTCTAAAATATGGACAATTATTTACTGTTACATATGATTACAGAATTCCCAAACATTTCTAATACAAGTATTTTATGAAATTTATTTGGAAGACATTTAACTATTTTGTACCTGATACTGCATTATAAGAATGTTTTGACCTCAAAATCAGATTAGTAAGGAAGATAAACAAGTGAAAATAGTAATACTAATTCAATGACATACATATAAAAAATATATACACAGGTGCTATGGGAACACAGGGGAACACCGAAGTATACTGGCACCAGTCATCTCTCCTCCCCTCTCATAACCCCTCTTAGAGCCAGACTGCCAGCAAAGTGCAATCCCTTATTTTCATTATCTGACATACCTGTTTCAGGTAAACCAGCAAAGATAGCTGAATGAGTTAAGCCAATTAGACTACCTCTTCAGGAATGTGTAAAAATTAAGACTGCCAGAGCTATATACTAGACATTCAAAATCATACTCAAGATTAGCAGACACCTTCTGTCATGTTCATACGGATAAGAAATTAATGAAAGCCAGAATGGAGTAGGCACAAAAAATAGGGACAAGAAACCAGGTAGTCAAGATGAGCGAAAGAAGTTTCTGTGATGCATGACTATACTTTCTGTGACTGGGTCATGTGAGACTCTTCTGTATCCTAAGTAGAGCTCTTCTTTTAAAAAAAAAAAAAAAAAAAAAAATTAAATGTATCTGATTTTCTACCCTTTCACTCAGACAAGTATCTAGCCAACCCTGAGAGAGAAATGATCTGTGAAGGGTACTGAAGGAAGTTAATGCCTGGACTTAGTCTTCTCAAAGAAAGATGAGATGATGTTTTGGGCAGAGGAGACAGGATGTAGAAGTACAGTAAGGCAGAGTACACAGAAGGATCTGTAAGAACTTCTGATGGCTGAAGCATGGGATATATGGTTGAAGAAGAGTAGACCTGAGGCCAGAAAGGGAAGCAAATTTCAAAGGGCCTTTAGCATCCGAGCAAGGAGTCTGGAGTCCAACCCCATTTCCCGATTCCACCTCCACCCTGAGGTTATAAACTATGGCCCTAACACAAAATGCTGAGCTAAGAAAGGTTTTCAAGTTTTTAAATGGTTGAGGTGTGTGTAGGGAGGAAAAAAGAAGCAGGAAAGACTGTATGTGACCCCCATAAAGCCTAAATTCTGACTATCTGGCTCTACAAAGAAGTTTGCCTAATCTTACTATAAAAAACAGAATGATTTTAGGGTTTCCCTGGTGGTCCAGTGGGTAAACAGTTCGCCTTGCAGTGCAAGGGGCGCCGGTTTGATCCATGGCCTGGGAAGATCCCGCATGTTGTGAAGCAGCTGGACTGGTGTGTCCAATTGCAGGCCAGCGCTCTGGAGCACATGCACCGAGCCGGGGCTCTGCAATGGGAGAAGCCACTGCAATGGGAGGCCCACAAAGACCAAAGACGGATGAAAATCAATAAATACAAAACCAATAAAAGAGGACAAAATTAAAAAAAAAAAAAAAAGATTTTAAATAGGTGAATTAGATCATCAAAGGGGCATTTCTGCAACATCACCAATACAAGTGTGGAGGATGGACTGGTGAGAGTAACAACATGCATAATAAAAGTATGCTAAGAAAACCAATTATAAAACTACTAGATTCAAGAAAGAGAATAATGGTTTATACTCAAGCAGTACCAGGAGAAAAGAGAGCCATGCTCTTATGATTAGGCTCTAATTCTTAACACTGCATGCAGACCCTTGCATGGACTGACCTCTGCCCCCTACTGCCATCTTATGATGCCCTGACCTCTTGGCTGAAGTTATGTAAGCTTTTGATCAGCTCCCTCTCTTAACCCAGAGTGCTCTTTCTTCCCCCACATCTGTTTCTTAGTTAATACCACTTGCCACTCATCTTCCTCCATCCACTATCCCATCACCCTGGAATTTCAAATGTCTCATTTAAGTCTTTCAGTCAATAAATATTTACTAAGCACATCCAACAGTAGGGCTTTCTGTCCAAAATATTTTTGAAATATAGGAAATATCTCAAGAATTAAGCCCTATTACTATCCTTTTAAAATCCTAGGACAGTGGGGACTTTTATACTGGGATCCTTTGCTATAAGAGGGCTTCCTAGTCACACAAGTTTAGGACTCTCTAAATTAAAATTATATACTTTTATATAAAGTCTTCAGAGTTTTTTATATGCTGATATGCACTGTAGCTCCAAAAGGACATTTCCAGATTTAGTGAACCTCAGAATATTTTTTTATGAAACGTATCAATAGGGTAGGACACTAGTACTCTGATGACTGTTGTCTGGAAAACATCTCTTGAACTTAATAATATTTCAGAGACAACCACAAAATAAAGGACCACTTTTGCAGTAAAAGCACTCTTACCTTTCCAGCTGGTGGGCCATCAGCTTTATTTACTCTGCTGTCAGGTAGTTGTCAGCTCTTACAAGTAAGTAGTGCTTCTCAAGTTTCCACCTAAACTATCCCTGTGGCAAAGGAGAGGCAGAAAAGAGCAAACTCATTACTCTACAAGATATAAGTAACTCCACCACCACATTTGTAAACATTTATATTTTTAAATTCATGTGAACTCTGCCTTCCATTCCATTATTTTGTAATATAAAAATTAACGTTCTCTTTAAAATGTTTAATGCTCCAGGAAGATACTTACCCTGTGGCTTCCCGTAACTCCTGGCACACTGAAACCTATTAGAGGTGTAACAACTTCAAGGATGAAAGCATGGCAATGGAGTTTTGATGAAAAGAGAAAAACAAAGCTTTTAATATAATAGAAGGGAGAGACAGTCATAGCTGATCTGTGAAATGGCAAGGCTGAAGAACGTTGCATGGACTGACCTCTGCCCCCTACTGCCATCTTATGATGCCCTGACCTCTTGGCTGAAGTTATGTAAGCTTTTGATCAGCTCCCTCTCTTAACCCAGAGTGCTCTTTCTTCCCCCACATCTGTTTCTTAGTTAATACCACTTGCCACTCATCTTCCTCCATCCACTATCCCATCACCCTGGAATTTCAAATGTCTCATTTAAGTCTTTCAGTCAATAAATATTTACTAAGCACATCCAACAGTAGGGCTTTCTGTCCAAAATATTTTTGAAATATAGGAAATATCTCAAGAATTAAGCCCTATTACTATCCTTTTAAAATCCTAGGACAGTGGGGACTTTTATACTGGGATCCTTTGCTATAAGAGGGCTTCCTAGTCACACAAGTTTAGGACTCTCTAAATTAAAATTATATACTTTTATATAAAGTCTTCAGAGTTTTTTATATGCTGATATGCACTGTAGCTCCAAAAGGACATTTCCAGATTTAGTGAACCTCAGAATATTTTTTTATGAAACGTATCAATAGGGTAGGACACTAGTACTCTGATGACTGTTGTCTGGAAAACATCTCTTGAACTTAATAATATTTCAGAGACAACCACAAAATAAAGGACCACTTTTGCAGTAAAAGCACTCTTACCTTTCCAGCTGGTGGGCCATCAGCTTTATTTACTCTGCTGTCAGGTAGTTGTCAGCTCTTACAAGTAAGTAGTGCTTCTCAAGTTTCCACCTAAACTATCCCTGTGGCAAAGGAGAGGCAGAAAAGAGCAAACTCATTACTCTACAAGATATAAGTAACTCCACCACCACATTTGTAAACATTTATATTTTTAAATTCATGTGAACTCTGCCTTCCATTCCATTATTTTGTAATATAAAAATTAACGTTCTCTTTAAAATGTTTAATGCTCCAGGAAGATACTTACCCTGTGGCTTCCCGTAACTCCTGGCACACTGAAACCTATTAGAGGTGTAACAACTTCAAGGATGAAAGCATGGCAATGGAGTTTTGATGAAAAGAGAAAAACAAAGCTTTTTAATATAATAGAAGGGAGAGACAGTCATAGCTGATCTGTGAAATGGCAAGGCTGAATCTGAGCAAAATTCTTAAGAGTGAAGATGAATAGTTCTTGTGTCAGTGTGCTTACACAACAGTTGATGTGCTTCTTATTTGGAAACAACTTGACTTTTTTACACCTGCCAGTTAGGATTAGGTTTAACTGCCAGTGAGAAAACTCAAAAGTAACAATGCCTTAAATGAGTCAGAAGTTTTGTTTCTCTCACATGAAGGAACACAGGCAGTGCAGAACCATGATCATAACGAACCCAGGCTCCTTCTATTTCGTTGTTTTGCTATCCTCAATGGCACCGCCCCCTTCATGGTTTAAAATAACTGCTCAAGATCTAACCATCACATCAGATGGCAGGAAGGAAACTGGGGAGTTGAGTGACAGCCTCCTTGTAAGGACACGTTTCAGAAATCTTAACAGGAAACCTCTATTCTAAATCACATGGCCATAGCTAGCAAGGAAGCTGGAAAATATATTTTTTATTCCACCATATACTCAGTAGGGAAAATAAAAAAGAGCATCTACATACAATAAGGAAAAAAGAAGAGAATGAATACTGGTGGACAATTAGTTGTTTCTGTCATACTCCACTCATTCTAAAACAGAAGATGGCTGGAAACCTTGTAGAGATGCCTTATCAGTCCACTGAAAGGAGCTTTTAAAAGTAGTCCTGCCACCAGTCAAGGAGCAAGACCAATGTAATGACTTCTCTAAATACGCAATTCCAATCTGTATCTGAAGACCAAGAGTAAAGAAACAACCTGAATAGCTATAGTTTAGAAAGATAAACTCACTAGGCTTTCCATAAAACGTAGCAGTGATTACACAGGACCATTATGTAAGTAATTGAGTGCCTGAAGTGAGACTGGGTAAGAACCTGCGAGAAAGCTCAGTTACTGATTGCATTTGGAAAAGGCAGTGACCCTAGGAGCAAAGATGTTTAAGGGAAAGTTGACTTTCCTCTACCATTATTTGAGGGCTTAGCTCCCATACATGAGAGCCAAGTGGGAACCTGGAGATTTCCTTATTGCACAAACTGTTGAAAAAGAGAGCTTGCAATAAGCTTGACTAAGGTTGGTCAAAATGACCCCAATATGTTTAAAACTTTTGATGAAGATACCAAAAGCTAAGACTCTTATTTCAAAGCTGGCAACAAAATTCTGTTTTATTCCTTTAAAGACTGTTCTGTAAAGGAAAAGGAACAAGAAGAGTACATTCATCTAGACAAATGTAAACTGGGGACTATGAATGCAGCAACAGTTCAAAGGACAAATGGTTCTGTGGGATACCTGAAAGATTCACATCTTCCAAGCAAGGATAAACTTCTGCAAATTGTTTCTTTCAGGTAAAGTGTGGGTTCCAATTTTCCTATTAAGTGTGTTCTTAGTTCAATAGCTGGTTAAAAAGACCAGGAACTTATACCTAAACAACAGCAAAATGGACTTCTGATCATTATTTTCAGCAAAAAAAGCAACAACCAGCTGAACCTGACATACACAGCTCATGTTTCAGTCATGCAATGCTAAGCTAATCATCTAGACTGAAAGACATTAAAAATAAAGGTTTGTTTTTTGTTTGTAACTCGAAGGGCACAGATATAAGGAACCTCTCCTTCACCACTACTACCCTACCCCAGCGCTTCCCTTGGAGTTCTGACAGTAAAGACTTGGCCTGCAACGCAGGAGACCCAGCTTTGATTCTTGGGTCAGGAAGATTCCCTGGAGAAGGAAATGGCAACTCCCTTCGGAATTTTTTTTTAAGATTTATTTATTTATTTATTTTGGTGGGGGGTGGGGTGGGGAGGGAGGGGAGCAGGCGGGCCACTTCTATTGGTCTTTCATTTGTCCATTTTCATCCATCTTTGTTCTTTGGCCCGTGTGGGCCTCTCATTATGGTGGCCTCTTTTGTCGCAGAGCTCCGGCTTGGTAGTTGGACACACCAGTCCAGCCGCTCTGCAGCACGTGGGATCTTCCCAGGCCAGGGATCGAAACGGCGCCCCTTGCACTGCAAGGCGGTGTCCTTACCCACTGGACCACCAGGGAAGCCCCTCCCTTCAGTATTCTTTTCTGGAGAATCCCATGGAGAGTGGAGCCTGGTGGGAGGGGATAGGTAGGCTGTAGTCAGTCCATGGGATCAAAGAGCCGGACACGACTTAGCAGCTAAACCACCACCACCCTACCCCAGCTACTGTATGTGTATGCCTTATATTTGGATATAACCACTGGTAGGCAAGGGGTAGGATCTCTGTTAAAGAGACAAACACTGCTAATGGCAAGTATTCTGGAAAGAGAATCTGTGTCAAGAAACAGGGCCCAAAAGACAGACATTAGTGTGAGAAAGGATCACCCTTGAGTAGAATTACTAGGAGAGAAGCTGGCTTCAGGCCTTGCAGGAGAGGAATTAAGCGTGTGAGGAACAGGCTTCCAAGGCAGTCATGTTCGAACAGGTGTATTACTGAACATACAGTAAGACTTTCGAAGGGACTTATGAGCAAGGTAAGTTTTAAGAAAATCAGGTTTTTGTATCTTCAACTGCTCTATCTTCACTTTCCTAAAAATAATCTGCCTGTTTTCCTTAAGTGCTCATTCTTCCATGTTTGAAAAGAAACCCATACCTCTTAGCCAGAGCATATCTTATTACAATGCAGGGCCCTAGACTGTAAAAACCTCCATGGAACAAAACAAGGGGGTAATTTAAAATTAAAGTGTCTTAAAGCCTCTGTTAATCACGGCACCATTAAACCTCAGGCTTGTATCTTCCCCTCCCTTATAAGCACTGCTGTTAAAGCAAAATGTGGCTTTAAGAAAGGTATGTGCCTTATGCTGAGGAACCTTCTGAATTCAGATATATTGTACAGTGTGATGACAGGAACAAAAACCCTTTCATTTAATGACTGCCTCCTCTATTCTCTAAATACTGTGGAAAAATGTACTGTCCTGAGAGCAAGACTCATGAGAACAAAGCAAAGAGGAAATCAATAGGAAACTTTGAAAAGTGCAATTTATATTTGTTGCAGAGAAGTAGGATAAAGTGATCAAAACAGTTTAAAACATTAAAATACACTGGATTCAAATAAATTATTCTGAATTATAAGTTCAATAAGAAAAAGGAGAAATAAAAATACTAAATTGTTAAAGGTGAATTAATTCAGGTTTTTTTTTTTATCATCTTTATTCTTTGGCCCGTGTGGACCTCCTATTGCAGTGGCCTTTCTCGTTGCAGAGCACTGGCTCTAGGCGCGTGTGCTCCAGAGCCCCGGCTCGGTAATTGGACACACCGGTCCAGCCACTCTGTGGCATGTGGGATCCTCCCTGGCCAGGGATTGAACTGGTGCCCCTTGCACTGCAAGGTGGATTCTTTACCCACTGGACCACCAGGGAAGCTCCTCAAATTTGTTTTTTAAACCAATGACAGTACTGAATCACTAAGGACCACAGCTGACCCTTGAAAAACTTAGTGTACCACTCCACAGTCCAAAACCTGAGTGCAACTTGAGAGATGCCCTATGCCTGTGGACCCTACACTTTTGCAGTTCTGCTTAAACAGATTCAAGCAATGGGAGGTGACATAGTAATGCTGTACTTACTACTGAAAAGAATCCACATGTAAGTCGACCCATGGGGCTTCTCCGGTGGTCCAGTGGGTAAGGACACCACCTTGCACTGCAAGGGGCGCCGGTTCGATCCCTGGCCTGGGAAGATCCCACGTGCCACGGAGTGGCTGGACCGATGTGTCCAACTACAGAGCCGGAGCTCTGGACCGCAAGCGCCCACAGCTGGTGCTCTGTGATGACAGAGGCCATTGCAATGGGGGGCCCACACAGGCCAAAGAACAAAGATGGATGAAAATAAATAAATGAAAGACCAGTAGAAGTGGCCCGCCTGCCCCCTCCCTCCCAAAACATACCCCGCCCCTGTCCAAAAATAAAAATAAAAAATAAGTCAACCCATGCAGTTCAAAAGATCAACTGTACTTATAAAAAAATGTGTCAATATCTTGAAAAGTAAGAAATTATTTTCAACTAAGCTTATGAGCAAAAATTTTAGAAATCAACTTAGAAATGCGAAAGAGTACTTATTTCCAGAAGTATACATATGAGTATACTAGGCAGAATGGTCCCTGAAAAGATACTCCCATCCCAAGCCCTGGAACCTATGGATGGGTTATGTTACAGAGCAAAATAGACTTTGTTAATGTAAAAATGGTCAGATTCTAAAACAGATCGATTACCCCGGGTTATCCAAGTGGCCTAACCTAATCATTTAAACCAGGAAAACAGGGAACTTTATCTGTCAGAGAGACAGAAGAGAGTAGCAGGAAAAAAAAAAAGACAAAGAGAGTAGCAGAGGTCAGAGATAAGCAAGAGAGAGATTTTACCTGCCATCACTGGAAGGAGAGTGCCAAAAGTGTCTGAGCTTCTATGAGTGAAGACCAGCTCTGACTGACAGCAAGGAAAGAGAACCTCAGTCCTGTAACTACATGTTGTCAACAATCCAAATGAAAGTAGATTCTTCCTGAGATACTCCAGAAAAAAAAAAAAAAAAGAATGCAGCTCTGATAGCATACTGATTTTGGATTTGTAAGGTCCTAAAAAGAGGGTCCCGCTGAGCCCACAGAGACTTCTGACAAAAGTTCTGAGATAAAGTTGGGCTGTTTTATAGTGCAAAGTATGTAGTAATCTGTGACACAGGAACAGAAAATTAATAAAGCAAAAATGCTAAGGTACTCTGGAGGATAGGCTTGCAGTCCCAGGAACCTCATAGAGTCAGAGTTTTCTCTGTGCTTAGACTTCCTTCTCATATCTTGGTAAGCACCACAAAATGCCCAGAAATGACCCTAGAGCTTACACTGCTAACAGCAGTATGGTCATAATAACAAACTTAAACTTAATAAGCTGAAAACCTGTAGCTGGAAGACTTCATTCCCCTTTCAAGATTAAAGTTTGAGTTTCTAAATTAGGAAAAATTTAAATGATACAATTTCACTACTATCTTCTCCAGTAAGAAAAAATACAGTTTCAGGACTGTCAAAAAAAAAAATAAGTGAAAATACTGTATATATAAAATACATTAAGTAAAGTGCATTGGACTCATACAGTATCTATTCAGTTCATTAAAAGCTTTAAAAATATTATTAGAAGTTTCATAGTATTTTATTTTTATTTTAAATGTACATTTTCCTAATAATCTTAATCTTACTACCTTCTTTATTTTTAAATTCAGGTAAGAACTACATACTTCAACGACAGAAATTTTTTTACATTCATCAAATCCATGAATGTGATGTTATCCCCAAGGTTATTTGGTACAAAATGTTTAGTTCATCACTGTAGGAAGTGAAAAAAATATAAGCTCAGCTTTCAGGAGCGCAATGGTGGTGTTTTTTTTTTTTTTTGCCTCAAAGTCATAATTTGCTTTCATCCATCTTTATTCTTTGGCATGTGTGGGCCTCCCATTGCAGTGGCCTCTCTCGTTGCAGAGCACTGGCTCTGGGCGCACGCACTCCAGAGAGCTGGCTTGTAATTGGACACACCGATCCAGCCACTCCGTGGCACATGGGATCCTCCCGGGCCAGGGTGAAACCGGTGCCCCTTGCTCTGAAAGGCGGACTCTTTACCCATTGGACCACCAGGGAAGCCCGAGAAGTAGTTTTTAACTGTTGCCCACTCCCAGCAGACATGGGACGTCCAGGTTGCACAGAAAGAATCCATGTGCCAAAGGAGGAGACAATGGCTCAATCCTTGGGTCAGAAAGATTCCTTGTAGTAGGAAATAAGAACTCCTCCAGTATTTTGTCTGGAAAATTTCACACACACACACAAAGCAGACGTTGACAGATGTTTTCCACGTATATCACAACTCCCAAGAGTATACCAAAAGTTTTGATGAAATTCCTCAAAGCTGATGAGATACATGAAGAGCATCACAGACTTCCTTCTCATACTTGGTAAGCACCACAAAATGCCCAGAAATGACCCTAGAGCTTACACTGCTAACAGCAGTATGGTCATAATAACAAACTTAAACTTAATAAGCTGAAAACCTGTAGCTGGAAGACTTCATTCCCCTTTCAAGATTAAAGTTTGAGTTTCTAAATTAGGAAAAATTTAAATGATACAATTTCACTACTATCTTCTCCAGTAAGAAAAAATACAGTTTCAGGACTGTCAAAAAAAAAAATAAGTGAAAATACTGTATATATAAAATACATTAAGTAAAGTGCATTGGACTCATACAGTATCTATTCAGTTCATTAAAAGCTTTAAAAATATTATTAGAAGTTTCATAGTATTTTATTTTTATTTTAAATGTACATTTTCCTAATAATCTTAATCTTACTACCTTCTTTATTTTTAAATTCAGGTAAGAACTACATACTTCAACGACAGAAATTTTTTTACATTCATCAAATCCATGAATGTGATGTTATCCCCAAGGTTATTTGGTACAAAATGTTTAGTTCATCACTGTAGGAAGTGAAAAAAATATAAGCTCAGCTTTCAGGAGCGCAATGGTGGTGTTTTTTTTTTTTTTTGCCTCAAAGTCATAATTTGCTTTCATCCATCTTTATTCTTTGGCATGTGTGGGCCTCCCATTGCAGTGGCCTCTCTCGTTGCAGAGCACTGGCTCTGGGCGCACGCACTCCAGAGAGCTGGCTTGTAATTGGACACACCGATCCAGCCACTCCGTGGCACATGGGATCCTCCCGGGCCAGGGTGAAACCGGTGCCCCTTGCTCTGAAAGGCGGACTCTTTACCCATTGGACCACCAGGGAAGCCCGAGAAGTAGTTTTTAACTGTTGCCCACTCCCAGCAGACATGGGACGTCCAGGTTGCACAGAAAGAATCCATGTGCCAAAGGAGGAGACAATGGCTCAATCCTTGGGTCAGAAAGATTCCTTGTAGTAGGAAATAAGAACTCCTCCAGTATTTTGTCTGGAAAATTTCACACACACACACAAAGCAGACGTTGACAGATGTTTTCCACGTATATCACAACTCCCAAGAGTATACCAAAAGTTTTGATGAAATTCCTCAAAGCTGATGAGATACATGAAGAGCATCACAGACTTTTCTCAATAGTGTATTCATGAAAGTATATTATGAGTGCAGATGGCCCTCAACCTTGGATCAAAAATATATGAGGTGTCAGGACTTCCCTGGGGGTCCAGTGGTTAAGGCTCTGTGCTTCCAATGCAGGGGGCACAGGTCCAATCCCTGGTCAGGGAAGTTTTGGTATACCAACCAGTACAGCCAACCCCGCCGCCCGGCTCCCCCCCATCACCCCAAAACAGAAAACAAAATCTGGGGAAAAGAAATTCCAGAAAGTTCTAAAAGGTCAATCCTGTGTTTGCCTCCTGCCTGGCAACTATTTACACAGCATTTACACTCCATTAGGTATCATAAGTAATGCAGAGATGATTTAAAGAACATGGGAGGATGTACCTAAGCTGTATGCAAATATAATGCCATTTTATATATGGGACTTGAACATCAGTAAGTTTTGGTATCTGCAGGGTATCTTGGAACCAAATCCCCACAAATACTGAGGGATGACTATATATGAATAGTGAAAGTAGCCCAATATCTCAAAGTATTCTTTAATAAAAACAATAGTCCAAGTTTTAAGTCAAACTTCATTTTTCAAGTGGGTCTTGATTATTCCCAGACCTCTCCTTCCTAAGTGATGTAAGCAAGTTCTTATCCAAGTTCTTACCAACAAGTGAATTAGAAAACACTAAGCTATAAAAGTTGAATGATAAAGATTTTATTTTTAATTGCTTTATAGAGTTCTGTTGTTTTCTGCCAAATATCAACATGAATCAGTCACAGGTGTATATATGTCCCCTCCCTCAGGACCCTCCCTTCCATCTCGCTCCCCATCCCACCCCTCCAGGTTGATACAGAGTCCCTGTTTGAGTATCCTGAGTCTTATAGCAAATTCTCATTGGTTATCATTTTAGACTTGGTAATCATATCAGTTATGTGAAATAATGTCTATAGCATTATTTTTTCTCAAGGCAGATGAATAAAATGTGCTTACTGATCACTGCTTTTCCTCACTAAAAATTTATCTGTATAAAAATAAAAAGAATAGAAACAGAAATTAACAGCTCACCAAGAATTATAATTTCTAAGCACTCAAAAGTACATTAGTAAGAATTTTTCATTATGAAGAGGGTACAAATAAGATACAGATTATATACAATTCCCACTACAATACTAGCAAGCTTACCTGCTCCCCCACTGTGCAAAGTATGTCAAAATTCAAGTAAATGAAAGAGATATTTTCTCAGAAGTAGTCCTCAATCCAACATCCATACTGCAATCATTAATACCTATCTTACAAAAGATACCAGGGAGTCTCAACACTGTGAGAAATGATGCATTTAATATTATTAAATATAAATAATACTTACATTAAATATTAGTAAAGAAATCAAAAGCACAAACATTCGAAGTACAGTGTTTTAATTCAACTGTCTCTACTAAGGAGAGGGAGAAATGAAAGGTCTCACTGAAATGTTTATAGTAGGAGTGATGAAGCAGAAGAAAATGATAGGTGGATTGCATAGAAATCATAGTATCCCAATTTTATCATCTCAAAAGGATTTCTGATAACAGGAACCAAATCCCCACAAATACTGAGGGATGACTATATATGAATAGTGAAAGTAGCCCAATATCTCAAAGTATTCTTTAATAAAAACAATAGTCCAAGTTTTAAGTCAAACTTCATTTTTCAAGTGGGTCTTGATTATTCCCAGACCTCTCCTTCCTAAGTGATGTAAGCAAGTTCTTATCCAAGTTCTTACCAACAAGTGAATTAGAAAACACTAAGCTATAAAAGTTGAATGATAAAGATTTTATTTTTAATTGCTTTATAGAGTTCTGTTGTTTTCTGCCAAATATCAACATGAATCAGTCACAGGTGTATATATGTCCCCTCCCTCAGGACCCTCCCTTCCATCTCGCTCCCCATCCCACCCCTCCAGGTTGATACAGAGTCCCTGTTTGAGTATCCTGAGTCTTATAGCAAATTCTCATTGGTTATCATTTTAGACTTGGTAATCATATCAGTTATGTGAAATAATGTCTATAGCATTATTTTTTCTCAAGGCAGATGAATAAAATGTGCTTACTGATCACTGCTTTTCCTCACTAAAAATTTATCTGTATAAAAATAAAAAGAATAGAAACAGAAATTAACAGCTCACCAAGAATTATAATTTCTAAGCACTCAAAAGTACATTAGTAAGAATTTTTCATTATGAAGAGGGTACAAATAAGATACAGATTATATACAATTCCCACTACAATACTAGCAAGCTTACCTGCTCCCCCACTGTGCAAAGTATGTCAAAATTCAAGTAAATGAAAGAGATATTTTCTCAGAAGTAGTCCTCAATCCAACATCCATACTGCAATCATTAATACCTATCTTACAAAAGATACCAGGGAGTCTCAACACTGTGAGAAATGATGCATTTAATATTATTAAATATAAATAATACTTACATTAAATATTAGTAAAGAAATCAAAAGCACAAACATTCGAAGTACAGTGTTTTAATTCAACTGTCTCTACTAAGGAGAGGGAGAAATGAAAGGTCTCACTGAAATGTTTATAGTAGGAGTGATGAAGCAGAAGAAAATGATAGGTGGATTGCATAGAAATCATAGTATCCCAATTTTATCATCTCAAAAGGATTTCTGATAACACTATTCTAGCAAGTATTCAATAAATACAAGGAAACTCACTAACACAAACAACAGAATTAAAAAATACTAAGCTATAAAACTTGAATGACAAAAACTTAGGTTCCATGTGGCAAATAAACTAAAGAATGTTTAGGGAACATATTTATAAACTTAAGGTCATTATTACAGATGAAGGTAACCATACAATATCAAAATATACCTGGTGACTCACCAACTGGTTTTTGCCAATTACAATTATTCCCACCTGCTTTCTCTACTGATCTTGTTGACAGTCTCTCCAATAATAAGCTACTATTAATGTTGGCAGTGGGCTACCCAGGTGGCTCAGTGGTAAAGAATCCGCCTACCAAGAGGGAGATACAAGTTTGATCCCTGTGTCGGGAAAATCCCCTGTAAAAGGAAATGGCAACTCCCTTCAGTATTCCTGCCCAGAAAATCCCATAGACAGAGGATCCTGGTGGTTCATGGGGTCACAGAGTCAGACACAACTTAGCAACTAAACAACAGCTGGGGGCTTCCCCTGGTGGTCCAGTGGGTAAGGACACCGCCTTGCAGTGCAGGGGGCGCCGGTTTGATCCCTGGCCTGGGAAGATCCCACGTGCAGCGGAGCGGCTGGACTGGTGTGTCCAACTACCGAGCCAGAGCTCTGGAGCGCATGCGACCAGAGCTGGCGCTCAGCAACGACAGACACCACCGTGATGGGAGGCCCACAGGAGCCAAGCAACAAAGACGGATGAAAACAGACAAATGAAAGACCAATAGAAGTGGCCCGCCTGCTCCCCTCCCTCCCCAACCCGATCCCCGCCCAAAAATAAATAATAAAATAAATAAATCTTTAAAAACAAAAAACAAAAAACAAAAAACAACAGCTGGACGTGCTTTCTATTCCTTGGGTATTGTGACAGGAAAAAAAGACTGAGAATCACTATTTTTGTTAAGACAATAGACATGGGCGAACAGGCCTAGCCCCCAAAGCATTTTTATTTACATACGTTCTTGCTGCAAAAAATGTTTTTAATTACTACCATAATGCCAAAAAGAGAAAAAAGCATCACTAAACATAAAAATGTAAATAAATATATCAGCTTCAAAGCTGTTAAAAAGAATTAGTGAAAGTAATGAAAACTTATGTATTTACAATTATAATATATGATAGAGAATTATAACAATATATGTAAAATAACTCCAATTATGTTTGGTCTTAAAGATCCACAAACCTCCTTAAATTTCTTTGAAACTATACCTTGCACTAACATTTTAACATTAAGAAACAGAAATAAGATATTTTGTGGAATTTGCCCCTAGAAATAAACAGGTGAATACTATTACTACTACCTTTGCATTAAGCTACATTAAGAAAATATGTGCAATTTTATAAGTTCTTAGTCTTAAGGAATAAGAGAATAGGATTATCACACATATAGTAAGTTGAACGACTGTAACTGCTAACTTGTTTCATTTACAATACATTTTAATCAGATACTATAAATGGGTATTTTATGTATTAATTAAAAAAATAGACGATTGCTATTCATTGGGCTTTAAATGAGAGACTCTGGTGAAAATTCGGTTTTAAACAGGGGAGACTTCAACTACTCTACCTTGCTGAAGGACATTATAATAAGACTATCAAAGAGAAAGAAGTACCAGCTTATTTTTATTTCATAATAGAAAGAAGAGCTTGAAAACAAGAGTGGAAACAGCACATATGGTGGGACTGTTTACTTGACCTAACGGTATCTAACAATTTATCATTACATACAAATTATTAATCCCCAACTTTTTCAAAATACAAAAATTTAAGTAGAAGAAAAGGTAAATGATTTCTTTTTTTGTTTGTTTTTTTTTTTTTTTAAAGATTTATTTATTTATTTTGGGGCGGGGGTTGGGTTGGGGAGGGAGGAGAGCGGGCGGGCCACTTCTGTTGGTCTTTCATTTCTCTAGTTTCATCCATCTTTGTTCTTTGGCTCCTGTGGGCCTCCCATCGCGGTGGCATCTCTCGTCTCAGAGCGCCGGCTCTGGGCGCATGCGCTCCAGAGCTCCGGCTCGTTGATTGGACACATCGGTCCAGCCGCTCCGCGGCACGTGGGATCTTCCCAGGCCAGGGATCGAACCGGTGCCCCTTGCACTGCAAGGCGGTGTCCTTATCCACTGGACCACCAGGGGAAGCCTGGTAAATGATTTCTTGAACGTTAATGCTAATTAGTAGAAATCTGATGTAGAGCACATCTTTCATAAAAATGAAATTGTACATAGCTTCTAAATCTGAAATACAAGTAAAAAGCATACCTCCAAATTATCTGTTAAAGTGCTGGCACAATCATTTCTACTGTTATTCTCAGTTTAAAAATATGAAACAAATATTCCAAGTAAAAGTAAATGCAGGAATTTCTGGATTACATATTTAACAGGTAACATAGTACCCAAAACATGAAATAAACATTCTAATAATATGTTTTACAAAGAACTTCTAGGAAATACAATCAGATCTACAGAAGGTATTATGTACCTTAAAAACACACACCATTACCCTATCCTATTTGAAAATGAACCATAAAGTTTGTTTTCTATAAAAAAAAAAAAAAAAAAAACACACACACACAAAAAGTACCTGAAAGCTCCTTCCTAGCATTGTTCCTTAATGCAATTAAAAACCAAGCATTTATGTTCCAAATTACCACACCATTGTATTTTAAATGATTCAAAGTGCAATGGCAGTAGCATTCTCTCAGAATAAGATTAAACATGTTTTAGGGAAGCAGCATACACAGTACTGTAAGTTGATACTATTCTTATAAATTATTTTACAAAGATTAGGATTCAACTACCAATGGCCTTAAAGATACACGAACTTCATTCTGTTTCTTAATCTGAAGAAATCTCTCTCTTTTTTAACATACTTTACAATAATGTTCCTGCAGTTTTGAAAACTGCAGTAGATTCTTCGAGTCAGTGTAACAAATTTAATTACAAAATAGAATTGCTATTATATTTGTTTTGGGGCGGGGTTGGGTTGGGGAGGGAGGAGAGCGGGCGGGCCACTTCTGTTGGTCTTTCATTTCTCTAGTTTCATCCATCTTTGTTCTTTGGCTCCTGTGGGCCTCCCATCGCGGTGGCATCTCTCGTCTCAGAGCGCCGGCTCTGGGCGCATGCGCTCCAGAGCTCCGGCTCGTTGATTGGACACATCGGTCCAGCCGCTCCGCGGCACGTGGGATCTTCCCAGGCCAGGGATCGAACCGGTGCCCCTTGCACTGCAAGGCGGTGTCCTTATCCACTGGACCACCAGGGGAAGCCTGGTAAATGATTTCTTGAACGTTAATGCTAATTAGTAGAAATCTGATGTAGAGCACATCTTTCATAAAAATGAAATTGTACATAGCTTCTAAATCTGAAATACAAGTAAAAAGCATACCTCCAAATTATCTGTTAAAGTGCTGGCACAATCATTTCTACTGTTATTCTCAGTTTAAAAATATGAAACAAATATTCCAAGTAAAAGTAAATGCAGGAATTTCTGGATTACATATTTAACAGGTAACATAGTACCCAAAACATGAAATAAACATTCTAATAATATGTTTTACAAAGAACTTCTAGGAAATACAATCAGATCTACAGAAGGTATTATGTACCTTAAAAACACACACCATTACCCTATCCTATTTGAAAATGAACCATAAAGTTTGTTTTCTATAAAAAAAAAAAAAACACACACACACAAAAAGTACCTGAAAGCTCCTTCCTAGCATTGTTCCTTAATGCAATTAAAAACCAAGCATTTATGTTCCAAATTACCACACCATTGTATTTTAAATGATTCAAAGTGCAATGGCAGTAGCATTCTCTCAGAATAAGATTAAACATGTTTTAGGGAAGCAGCATACACAGTACTGTAAGTTGATACTATTCTTATAAATTATTTTACAAAGATTAGGATTCAACTACCAATGGCCTTAAAGATACACGAACTTCATTCTGTTTCTTAATCTGAAGAAATCTCTCTCTTTTTTAACATACTTTACAATAATGTTCCTGCAGTTTTGAAAACTGCAGTAGATTCTTCGAGTCAGTGTAACAAATTTAATTACAAAATAGAATTGCTATTATATTTGTCTTTCAAGGCACTTAAACATAATAGGGATGGCTTTCTCCCTTCATAGTCTTGGTACAGCAGACCACCATATAGGCTTTAAGAGAGACTGCTTACTGACAGCGGTTATAAATTTCTTCTCACAGGACACAAAATGTGCTCAGGGGAAGAGTTTTTATACTGATTTCAAGTACATACCTTATGTTTATCTACTGTTTCTGCCTCCAAAATTTAAAATTCCTTAGAAATGGTAACTTTCGCACAATAATTTAGGTATTGGTCAATAGGCCCAAGGTCCATCAGGAGCAATCCCTTATACTCCATTATATTCACAGTTTTGCTCGTGGTCAGACCAGTTTTAAAACTCTTCAATTAAGCAAAGACAAATTTATACTACCTAAGGGCACAAAAAATAGTCCCCATCTCTTCCGCCCTCTCTTTCCTTCTAGCGTCAGTTCAACCAGCGAGCACTGAAAACCGCACACACACACACACTCTCCCTCGGTACTGGTCCCCAGAGCATCAGTTAAAAAAGAGAAAAGAAAAAAGCTAAGGGTATTTCCCTGCACAAGCTCTGCAGTTCACCAAAAAAGGTTTAAAAATAAATGGTGGAAAATAACAAAATCAATCTGCACCCGCACCTCAGCCCCGCCCCACTGGGATAAAGGGGGTGGCGGGACTGTGAAGGGGCAGAAAGGACAGAAAAGGCCAAGACTTCCAGCTCCCAGGTTCTCCGTTCCATTTGTTCCGTCGGCTTCCACCGCAGCCAGCGACCCTGACCCTATTCTCAGCCGCGCCTCCAGACGCTCCCCAGCCATCACCTCCACCTACCATCATCTACAGTTCCCAACCACTGAGTGGGAGCCGGCCCTCTTCCTGTTCCATTCCAGAGCAGAAGAGGGGTTTCCCTGCGCCCTCGGCTAACCCGACATGTGCCCCAGAACCTCCGAACTGACCAGAGAAGGGAAGGTTCATCAGGGAGGGTCTACGAGGAGCCGTTATTCCTTTTTCCTCCTCGCTAGGAAAGCGCGCGAGCGAGGCCGGAACAACAAATGCCAGTTCTAAGCCTTATTTTTTAACATACTTACAATAATGTTCCTGCAGTTTTGAAAACTGCAGTAGATTCTTCAGTCAGTGTAACAAATTTAATTACAAAATAGAATTGCTATTATATTTGTCTTTCAAGGCACTTAAACATAATAGGGATGGCTTTCTCCTTCATAGTCTTGGTACAGCAGACCACCATATAGGCTTTAAGAGAGACTGCTTACTGACAGCGGTTATAAATTTCTTCTCACAGGACACAAAATGTGCTCAGGGGAAGAGTTTTTATACTGATTTCAAGTACATACCTTATGTTTATCTACTGTTTCTGCCTCCAAAATTTAAAATTCCTTAGAAATGGTAACTTTCGCACAATAATTTAGGTATTGGTCAATAGGCCCAAGGTCCATCAGGAGCAATCCCTTATACTCCATTATATTCACAGTTTTGCTCGTGGTCAGACCAGTTTTAAAACTCTTCAATTAAGCAAAGACAAATTTATACTACCTAAGGGCACAAAAAATAGTCCCCATCTCTTCCGCCCTCTCTTTCCTTCTAGCGTCAGTTCAACCAGCGAGCACTGAAAACCGCACACACACACACACTCTCCCTCGGTACTGGTCCCCAGAGCATCAGTTAAAAAAGAGAAAAGAAAAAAGCTAAGGGTATTTCCCTGCACAAGCTCTGCAGTTCACCAAAAAAGGTTTAAAAATAAATGGTGGAAAATAACAAAATCAATCTGCACCCGCACCTCAGCCCCGCCCCACTGGGATAAAGGGGGTGGCGGGACTGTGAAGGGGCAGAAAGGACAGAAAAGGCCAAGACTTCCAGCTCCCAGGTTCTCCGTTCCATTTGTTCCGTCGGCTTCCACCGCAGCCAGCGACCCTGACCCTATTCTCAGCCGCGCCTCCAGACGCTCCCCAGCCATCACCTCCACCTACCATCATCTACAGTTCCCAACCACTGAGTGCGGAGCCGGCCCTCTTCCTGTTCCATTCCAGAGCAGAAGAGGGGTTTCCCTGCGCCCTCGGCTAACCCGACATGTGCCCCAGAACCTCCGAACTGACCAGAGAAGGGGAAGGTTCATCAGGGGGAGGGGTCTACGAGGAGCCGTTATTCCTTTTTTCCTCCTCGCTAGGAAAGCGCGCGAGCGGGGAGGGGCCGGAACAACAAATGCCAGTTATCTAACGGTCCGGCCTGGCCGGTCCGGCTTCCAAAGCCGACGCCGCGCGGGCCGCAGAAGCTGCAGCACAGCCACAGCCGCCCCGAGGGCTAGGCACACAGGCAGGAGCGCCCGAGGTGATGGGAAGCGGGGGGTGGGGACTATGGTGAGCGACGTCGCCATGTTAGTGGCTTCTTTCTCCGTATCCCTACGGTCTCCAGCCCAGCGGCCCTCTCCTGGTCACTACTCACCTTCCCAGGCCACTAGTTCATGCTCTTCTCGGTCGTTGCGGAGACCCAGGCTTAGCGGTGTTTACAAACTACCGCTGGAGGAAAGGGCTGAACCGCACTTTAAAGGCCACGGGCTCCCACAGGCTTCCGTCCTTTCTCGCGAGATCGGACTGACAACCCTTCTCTCCGCCCCACTCCCGGCATCCCTCCTTTCTCCTCGCGCCCCTCCCCTACGCGCACACGCCCCTCGCTGCTTGCCTTCAGACAGAGCGCCTCCGGGTCAGGTGGTTCCGTCAGGCTTACGGAAGGGGGTGGGACTTCAGGAGGGTGGGCAAAGGGGGCGGGAACCAAGGTATCCTCGGGCGCGGGTGATTGGATGAAGAACCCGAAGGGCGGGAAGCAGTTATGGAGGGGCGGGACCAGAGAGTCCAAAGAGCGGTGTCTGAGTAACTCGGGAGTAGTTGAAGGCTGTGATTGGCAGGCAGCTGGGAGGCGGGCGTGAGCGCGGGGCACTGGAGCAGGTGGATGTTAGGGCGAGTGAGGAGGTTGATGGTGTGCAGGGAGGAAAGGTGAACTCTGGGAAGGCTGCGAATGGCGGGAGAGAGCGCACGAGGCGTCCTCTGAGCCCAGCTCCGGAAACCTGGTGTCACTTCCCAGTCCTAGGTAAACAAAGCGTAGGGCGCGCACCAACTGAAGCCTGAGAAGAGAGCTTCGGCTTAGCAGGGCGGGGTACGCTGGAAATTAACCCCAGCCCCAGTGAGTCTGAAGGGAAAACAAGAACAGTTCTGAAATAACGCCCCAGTGAACGGGGGGTTCATCAGGGAGGTCTACGAGGAGCCGTTATTCCTTTTTCCTCCTCGCTAGGAAAGCGCGCGAGCGGAGGCCGGAACAACAAATGCCAGTTATCTAACGGTCCGGCCTGGCCGGTCCGGCTTCCAAAGCCGACGCCGCGCGGGCCGCAGAAGCTGCAGCACAGCCACAGCCGCCCCGAGGGCTAGGCACACAGGCAGGAGCGCCCGAGGTGATGGGAAGCGGGGTGGGGACTATGGTGAGCGACGTCGCCATGTTAGTGGCTTCTTTCTCCGTATCCCTACGGTCTCCAGCCCAGCGGCCCTCTCCTGGTCACTACTCACCTTCCCAGGCCACTAGTTCATGCTCTTCTCGGTCGTTGCGGAGACCCAGGCTTAGCGGTGTTTACAAACTACCGCTGGAGGAAAGGGCTGAACCGCACTTTAAAGGCCACGGGCTCCCACAGGCTTCCGTCCTTTCTCGCGAGATCGGACTGACAACCCTTCTCTCCGCCCCACTCCCGGCATCCCTCCTTTCTCCTCGCGCCCCTCCCCTACGCGCACACGCCCCTCGCTGCTTGCCTTCAGACAGAGCGCCTCCGGGTCAGGTGGTTCCGTCAGGCTTACGGAAGGGGGTGGGACTTCAGGAGGGTGGGCAAAGGGGGCGGGAACCAAGGTATCCTCGGGCGCGGGTGATTGGATGAAGAACCCGAAGGGCGGGAAGCAGTTATGGAGGGGCGGGACCAGAGAGTCCAAAGAGCGGTGTCTGAGTAACTCGGGAGTAGTTGAAGGCTGTGATTGGCAGGCAGCTGGGAGGCGGGCGTGAGCGCGGGGCACTGGAGCAGGTGGATGTTAGGGCGAGTGAGGAGGTTGATGGTGTGCAGGGAGGAAAGGTGAACTCTGGGAAGGCTGCGAATGGCGGGAGAGAGCGCACGAGGCGTCCTCTGAGCCCAGCTCCGGAAACCTGGTGTCACTTCCCAGTCCTAGGTACAAAGGCGAGTAAAGCGTAGGGCGGCGCGCACCAACTGAAGCCTGAGAAAGAGAGCTTCGGCTTAGCAGGGGCGGGGTACGCTGGAAATTAACCCCCAGCCCCCAGTGAGTCTGAAATGGAAAGCAAGATATCAGTTCTGAAAATAAACGAATAAGCCTTTTACTACGAATGGCTTTTGTTCGAATTTTACTAAGCTGTTGCTGGAACTGATTTCTCCGGTTTTCAGCGCCCTGTACATGATGTTAGCATACAATTATGTTTAAAGTAACTTAGCAAACGGAAATAAAATGCTTTCCAGTATATCTCCCTAATTTATAATACTGCAAGGGCTTGTTCATGAGTGGAAATCCTCCATATTATGATGTATCCTATTTTATCAATTTTTCGTTTCTAAGTTGTTACAGATTTTTTAAAAAACCATCAATTTTAGTTGAGATAATTTCAGATCTTTAAAACAACTCCGTGTTAACACTTTAGAGACCACCAAAGGGCACTAAATAAAAACGGAATTGAAATAGCGTCTTTCCACATTACTATCCTACTGTCTCACAGGTTGAGGGAAATATCCATCAAGCTTTGAAGGCAGCTGTTTAAAAAGAAGAGGATGGAATCATCTGATTAAAATAGAGGACAAAAAAGACCATATTCTGCAGTTGACACAGAGACACTCCTGTAAACAGAAGTAGTACTCTGTGATTCTCTTTACAACTTATATGTTTCGAATTTTAAATGTAATGTTATTGATTGTGCCATAAATACTGGCACCGCTGAAAAGTATATGATCGGGACCCCTGCGAAAGAATTTTTTTTTTTTTAAGTTTTTTATTCCAGTGCTTTCTTTTCTATTTAGTAAGTGATGATTTCTAGCTGATACCAAAATTATGAATTAAGTTTACATATGAACATAAAATGCACTCTTGAACATCTCCAAACTCAAGTGAAACAAACTGCTGGAAGATTGTGGGGCATACTATTTGATACTTAAGGAACTTGGAGTTCTGTAATGTATCTGGCATTTAGCAGGTTTCTGGCCTGTATACATGTATGTGAGCCAACAAAGCCCTCTTTTAAAACTAATTTCATTACTCAAGAGACCTGAAAGAAGCCAAATTATTGACACTGTCTACGTCTCAAGTTAAAATGAAAGTACCATCTCTATATCGTAGTAATACTTGTAGTGGTGTTAGAGTAGTGAGCACTGATTAAAACCTCAGCAGCTCAGATTATTGATGATGAACAAGGTGATGACAAAATGAGATAGATCACACACTGTTAGGTCTAGAATACATTCGTTAAAATGATACTTCTCTTCCTCACCCAAAATGTCTAATGTGAGCAAATGAGTTATAAGTGGTATGGCATTTCAAATTAGAAGAATTTTAAAAAATAATTATTTTCCACTTGCTATGTCAAAAATTTGAAATTATTTTATTCAGTTTTGATTCATTTTCAATTGGAAATAGGTTTGGTTTTAAATTTCTCCTCTTCATCCCTCCCCTAGTATATTGCCAAGTAGGTGATTATCCACATAACTGGCTAAAAAATATATATATATATATATAATATAGTTTTTTAAAATTTTGGCCTCTTTTATTGATTTTTTATTTATTTATTTTCATCCATCTTTATTCTTTGGCCTGTGTGGGCCTCCCATTGAGGTGGCCTCTCATTGCAGAACACTGGCTCTGGGCACATGCACTCCAGAGAGCTGGATCATAATTGGACACACGAATCCAGCCGCTCAGTGGCACGTGGGTTCTTCCCAGGCCAGGGATCAAACCGGTGCCCTTTACACTGGAAGGTAGACTCTTCACCCACTAGACCACCAAGGAAGCCCTAAAACATACATTTTTGAAAGTCTTTCAGGAATCCTTTTAGACAAGAAAAGAATACAGTAATAACAGATGATACTCTAGTGAGAACATAGTTTCGCTAATTTTCTCTAAAGAGAAAATATGACAAGAATGAAAAAACAGAAAGGAAATCAGAGGGGGACTTCCCAGACTGGCCAGTGGTTAAGACTCCTGCTTCTAATACAGGGTGTGTGGGTACAGTTCCTGGCTGGGGAACTAAGATCCCACATGCTGCGCAGCCAAAAAATAACTGCTTTAAAAATGAATGCGGTCAGACGGAAAAATGGGTGTTATGGATGCAAATGTGTTGCATATACATGTAGGCAGTTTGGAATAGCAAAGTAGCTCACTTTATCTACATATTTCTAGGTTCCTTCAACAGTTTTTTCCTCAAGAGACCTGAAAGAAGCCAAATTATTGACACTGTCTACGTCTCAAGTTAAAATGAAAGTACCATCTCTATATCGTAGTAATACTTGTAGTGGTGTTAGAGTAGTGAGCACTGATTAAAACCTCAGCAGCTCAGATTATTGATGATGAACAAGGTGATGACAAAATGAGATAGATCACACACTGTTAGGTCTAGAATACATTCGTTAAAATGATACTTCTCTTCCTCACCCAAAATGTCTAATGTGAGCAAATGAGTTATAAGTGGTATGGCATTTCAAATTAGAAGAATTTTAAAAAATAATTATTTTCCACTTGCTATGTCAAAAATTTGAAATTATTTTATTCAGTTTTGATTCATTTTCAATTGGAAATAGGTTTGGTTTTAAATTTCTCCTCTTCATCCCTCCCCTAGTATATTGCCAAGTAGGTGATTATCCACATAACTGGCTAAAAAATATATATATATATATATAATATAGTTTTTTAAAATTTTGGCCTCTTTTATTGATTTTTTATTTATTTATTTTCATCCATCTTTATTCTTTGGCCTGTGTGGGCCTCCCATTGAGGTGGCCTCTCATTGCAGAACACTGGCTCTGGGCACATGCACTCCAGAGAGCTGGATCATAATTGGACACACGAATCCAGCCGCTCAGTGGCACGTGGGTTCTTCCCAGGCCAGGGATCAAACCGGTGCCCTTTACACTGGAAGGTAGACTCTTCACCCACTAGACCACCAAGGAAGCCCTAAAACATACATTTTTGAAAGTCTTTCAGGAATCCTTTTAGACAAGAAAAGAATACAGTAATAACAGATGATACTCTAGTGAGAACATAGTTTCGCTAATTTTCTCTAAAGAGAAAATATGACAAGAATGAAAAAACAGAAAGGAAATCAGAGGGGGACTTCCCAGACTGGCCAGTGGTTAAGACTCCTGCTTCTAATACAGGGTGTGTGGGTACAGTTCCTGGCTGGGGAACTAAGATCCCACATGCTGCGCAGCCAAAAAATAACTGCTTTAAAAATGAATGCGGTCAGACGGAAAAATGGGTGTTATGGATGCAAATGTGTTGCATATACATGTAGGCAGTTTGGAATAGCAAAGTAGCTCACTTTATCTACATATTTCTAGGTTCCTTCAACAGTTCCTTCATTACAGCTTTTCTACAAAGGGAGAAAACATTCAGTGTGGACAAAATGTAGTCAGTATTTTCAGTTCTGATCCTGTGAACTTGTAAGCTCACTATTTATGCATATTCTCATAAAATGCTTTTTCGGTTTTCTTTCTCACCTTCTCATCCCTCCATATCCCCGAAAGCTGTGAAGTTCTTTTCAATTTTCTTCTTTTTTTTTTTTTTTAAGGTGCTTCTTTGCCTGTCTTATTGTTTCACATATGTATCTATCTCACTCCTAGGAAAATTAGTGAGGATCTGGTGAACCACCTTTAAGAACCCAGCACAACTTCTGAATAAAACTGGTGTTCATTAGATACAAGGAAAGACTATTTGAAGAAAATTCATTTCTGTTGAAAAAAGTGTCCATTACTAAATAACCACAAGAAAAATGGTGGCCTTTACATGCTCTCAATACTTTTCCAATACCACAGAATGTGATGTTTCCACCTTATTTAGAAGTATTTATGTGATTGTTAATCCATCAATCAGTTATTGTTCATACTAATGATACCAAAACTCGGCTAAGATTTGATTTATAAGATGTAGTCTCTATAGCTCAACAAAACACAGCATAATTCAGGACATCCCGTGTATCTGCCTTGGACTGGGGAGAGTCTCTACATTTTCACAGGTATCCTCAAGATGCAACGCAGTATAGTGGTTTGGATTCTGCCAGTGGAATCAGGAAGGGTGTGCATATGTGTGTGTGTGTCTGTGTGGTGTGAAAGGTGGGAAGGAAGCAGGATTCCACCAGCCGCAGCTCGTCAGCCCAGTGCGTAGAGAATAGCAGGTGTGACGAGACTTTAAGAAATATACACACAGACATACAGAGAGAAAGGATGGGAACAGGGGGCTCAAGACCTCTTGGGTCAAGGCCCAAAACACATTCACCAGTCCTGCTTTTATTCAGTGCTGAAGCCTCCGGGTGTTTACAGGGAATGATACTAGCATGGGCTGATTTCAGTCACAGCCCTATTCAATGATTAAGTCGCTTTCATTATCTTCCCAATGGACAGAGCACATTACAGCTGGGGTGCAACAGTACCAGCTGTAGACCAGAGGAGTCTGCACAGACCTGGCGTTCTAAAGTCAATAGCAGATCTCCCACCTGTTGCTGTTCAGTAGGACCCCCACTAATGAGCCCATGTGAATCAAATTGACTTGTTTTTCTTCAGTTTCTTATTTCCAAGATTATTTTCTCCTGGCTTGGCCAAAGCCGCAAACACTGGTGTGTTTCCCCACATCCACTCACCTGATACCTGAGATAAGGACAGCACAGCCCAAGATAATTTAGTTGACTTTTTGGGTAGCTTCTATCTCATGGCAGATCTTCTCTTCCTCCCTATGATGACCATGACCTATAATATAGTTATCTCTCAGCATCTGTTCTCACTATGGACATTTCCGTTCTGAACATTTAAAGTGCAAGGAAGACCATTAATGCACCTCTCACCCCCAATTTTTGTTTTCCCAAAAGAATTTATAAGTGGCATTGTGGGGCTGTATTTATCTTCAAACTACACCAATTAGCTTATGCCAGCTTCAGTAACACCAGCCCATAAAGAATGGAATTTAAGGGCCTCATTTTTATCCTTCATCTTAATGACTTCTTTTTTCTGTCTCATCCCACTCCCTACAAAGAGGGCTTGTCATCGTTATAGCCTGCTTTACATATTCTATTAGATCACCAGTAGAAGTAGACAGAACCACTTATAGAATAAAGACTTCTATCTGTCCTTTGTATCTACGCTTCCTGACTCCCCGTAATTAGCCTACTTGTCAACCCAAGACGCAAAAAAAGACCAAAGCCATGACTTCCATATTTGCCAGAAACCAAGGAAGGTCTAGTCACTTGGACCCTCTTGTGCCCTTAAGCTAATACCTAGCTCTTTCCAGCTACCTTCTTATCTTGGACAGTCTCTTAGGTTAACTGTCAACCAAATGCTTTGTCTTTATAGTTTATTATTCATAAAGTGTCAATATTTATGGAACATAAAACATGCTCAATATGCCAGGCACTGTTCCTGGCCCTGAGACCACAACAATAAACAAGACAAAGTCCTCTAAGGAGATTGTCATGGTGGGAAGAGGGGCAACAGAATACATATATAAACAGTAAGATAAACAGTGGTTAAGTGCTACAGAGAAGATAGAGCAGGAGTGTGATAACATGATTACAAAGCTTCCTCCTTTTATACAACTGTAGAGGACTTAAGAACTACAGACATTTTAGATATCTCTAGACATTCTTTAACTGTCATTAGATACAAGTCTTGAGGGTATAATACTGAGCTGTTTGGTATCCAAGACTCAGCCAACCTGTGTAGCTATTTGAGGAAGTAAACCCTTGGACTCTTCTATAAGAGGAGCTGATCCTGGAATTCCCATGGCTGAGAATTGCTGACTAAATGCTTTTTGTTAAAAAGCAGCCACTGACAACCCTGAGTCCTTTTTAGGAGTCTCTGTCAAGATCAGCTGTAGGATGCTAGCTAATGCTAATAGGCAGAACAATCAGGAGCCCTCGGATTTATGAGTCCCTGTTGATCTTAGGTCCATTCTTCTCTTCAATATTGTTGAGAAAGCAGCTCTAAGTTACCACACATCTAAGAGACAGATTACTCACATCATTTGGGAGAAGTATAGATGCTTGTCAAGAACCTATGCCAATTTTTCGAGATTATAAACAGATTGATAGCCAAAGGATATGACCTAGAGAAACAGGTTACCCTCAGTTTACAAAATTGACATTTCTATAGATTTGTGAGATGTATATTGAAGTCTGTTTTCTCACTGACAGATTTGACCAGTGATTCTCAACTTTCTGACTTTGGGACCCTGCACCTCTTAACAACATGTTAACATAAATAACACTTGGAGGAAAAAGATCTCTATTTTCTAAAACAACAAAAAAAGAAAAATGGCATTGTTTTCATTTTTGCAAATGATTATGTCATGCTTAGTAGAAGACAGCTGCATTACTCTATCTGCTTCTCCATCTGATTTGCATCAATATGTTGTTTTGGTTATAGTGTATGATGAAAATCTAGCCTCAGTTACGTAAATGGGAGAGAGGACCCACATCCTCAAAGACTCTTGGGGCCCTCAGAATTCTCAAACCACACTTTAAGAATCACTGGATTAGGGCTTTCCTGGTGGTCCAGTGGGTAAAGACACTGCCTTGCAGTGCAAGGGGTGCTGGTTCGATCCCTGGCCTGGGAAGATCCCACAGAGCAGCTGGACTGATGTGTCCAACTACCGAGCTGGAGCTCTGGAGCGCGTGAGCCCACAGTTGGTCCTCTGCAACAAGAGGCCACTGTGATGGGAGGCCCAAACAGGCCAAAGAACAAAGATAAATAAATGAAAGATCAATAGAAGTGGCCAAAAAAAAAAAAAAAAAAAAGAATGATTGGATTAGTGGTACATGGCAATAGGGAGAAAACAACTCTCCCAGTGAGTAAAGTGACAGCTTTCTGGGAAAAAAAAAGTCATGGCATGCTTGGAATTATAGTACTCTGGTAGTGCTTGAGACACACTGTAAACTTTGAATTTCATGTATTAATATATACAAATCATCTGGGTTCCTTGTTAAAATCAGATCCTGATTCAAAAGATCTGATGTGAGGCTCCAGAACCTATAGTACTAACAAGCACCCATTGGGCTAACCTATGGCCATCACTTTGAGTAGCAATGCTCTAGTAAATTATGATCACCAAGAAAGCCTATGAGAATGCACAAGCGCGAGCATATGTGTGCATGTGTGAAGTTTAGGATGGGGATGGGTGGAGGAAAGAGAAAGTGTAAAAACACTCATGCTACCTACTTTTTAACTATAAAAGTGATGCTATTACTTCTATAAATCCTATACTATGACAGATTTTCACTACTTGTTAACTGTGAAAGCAAGCTAAGGCATAATGCTGCTGTGTTTGTTGAGGCAGCGAATGGTATTAGATTTCAAAAAGAGTATTTTGCCCCTAATAAAGAACTGGGCAAGTAATTGACGGACTGTTTTAAGTCCATAGTATTATTAACAGAATAATACCATGAAATTAGGCCTGGAGGGGTGGGATGGGGGGCATATACATGTGATTAATCTGGGATCATACATATCTATAAACAACAAAACTCTGTAAAAGTAAAAAGCAAACTAAAAATTAAAAAAAATGTTCCCAAGTCTGTACAGATTCTAATACAAAGAATTTGAAAGACTGCCAAAAAAAAAAAAGAGAGAGAGATTTGGCAACTCATTCATAATTTCATGTGTAGAAACCACATTTTTTAAAAAGGCTTTGCAGAGAATAGTATTGTAATAACACAAACTTTGCATCACTTAACATCAAACAAACCATATTAGCTAAAATGATCAAACAGAATTTAAAACTTACAGTAGAAGCTGAAGACAGTTTACCTGGTTCTTAAATGTTATTTCCCTAAAATTCTCAATTTCTCTTCCTTAAACTTAACTTCAAGGACATTAATTTCTACCCAACTTCAGCCGCTCAGCAACTTAATCACAAAATCTGATGATTCCTTACTTCTAAGATCTTAAACACTGAAATTTAAAAATCTTGTCTATTTTTTAGCATTTACCGAAATAGGTCTTCAACCTTATTGCAATTTCTAGGCACTGTCCCTCTCTTTTAAATAGTTTTGATGAACACACATAAAATTTACCATCTTATTCATTGTAAAGTACTATTTATTAAGTACATTCATAATGCTGTACAACCATCACCACCATCCATCTCCATAACTCTTTTCATCTGGTAAAAACTAAACCTCGACATCCATTAAACCACAGCTGCCCTCACCAACATTTCCACTACCTCAGCCTCGAGCAACAATTCCTTTAGTCTCCATGATTTTGACTACTTTCACATAAATAATTCTATTTGCAGCTTTTTGAGAAACACCGTATCATTTTCTACAGCAGCCATACTGTTATAGTCCTACTTACTACCCATAAAGGTTCCATTTTCTCCATATTACAAAAAGCATATGTTAACTGTGAAAGCAAGCTAAGGCATAATGCTGCTGTGTTTGTTGAGGCAGCGAATGGTATTAGATTTCAAAAAGAGTATTTTGCCCCTAATAAAGAACTGGGCAAGTAATTGACGGACTGTTTTAAGTCCATAGTATTATTAACAGAATAATACCATGAAATTAGGCCTGGAGGGGTGGGATGGGGGGCATATACATGTGATTAATCTGGGATCATACATATCTATAAACAACAAAACTCTGTAAAAGTAAAAAGCAAACTAAAAATTAAAAAAAATGTTCCCAAGTCTGTACAGATTCTAATACAAAGAATTTGAAAGACTGCCAAAAAAAAAAAAGAGAGAGAGATTTGGCAACTCATTCATAATTTCATGTGTAGAAACCACATTTTTTAAAAAGGCTTTGCAGAGAATAGTATTGTAATAACACAAACTTTGCATCACTTAACATCAAACAAACCATATTAGCTAAAATGATCAAACAGAATTTAAAACTTACAGTAGAAGCTGAAGACAGTTTACCTGGTTCTTAAATGTTATTTCCCTAAAATTCTCAATTTCTCTTCCTTAAACTTAACTTCAAGGACATTAATTTCTACCCAACTTCAGCCGCTCAGCAACTTAATCACAAAATCTGATGATTCCTTACTTCTAAGATCTTAAACACTGAAATTTAAAAATCTTGTCTATTTTTTAGCATTTACCGAAATAGGTCTTCAACCTTATTGCAATTTCTAGGCACTGTCCCTCTCTTTTAAATAGTTTTGATGAACACACATAAAATTTACCATCTTATTCATTGTAAAGTACTATTTATTAAGTACATTCATAATGCTGTACAACCATCACCACCATCCATCTCCATAACTCTTTTCATCTGGTAAAAACTAAACCTCGACATCCATTAAACCACAGCTGCCCTCACCAACATTTCCACTACCTCAGCCTCGAGCAACAATTCCTTTAGTCTCCATGATTTTGACTACTTTCACATAAATAATTCTATTTGCAGCTTTTTGAGAAACACCGTATCATTTTCTACAGCAGCCATACTGTTATAGTCCTACTTACTACCCATAAAGGTTCCATTTTCTCCATATCCACTTCTTTTTTAAATTTTTTATTTATTTTTGGCTATTCTGGGATTTCACTGCTGCTGCAGACTTTCTCTAGTTGCAAGGAGTGTGGGCTACTCTAGTTGAGGTGAGCAGGCTTCTTGTTGCAGTGACCTCTCGCTGTGGAACTCGGGCTCTAAGGCACATGGGCTTTAGTTGTGGCTCTGAGGCTCTAGAGCACCGACTCGATAGTTGTGGCTCACAGGCTTAGTTGCTCCACAGCATGTGGAATCCTCCTGGATCAAGGACTGAACCCATGTCTCCTGCATTGGCAGGCAAACTCTTCACCATTGAGCTACCAGGAAAGCCCTTCTGTTTTTCTTTGATAGTAGCTATTCTAGTGGCTGCTCAGTGGTATCTCATTGCAGCTTTGATTTGCATTTCCCTAATGATTAGCGATGTCGAGCATCCTTTCATGTACTTCTTAGCCTTTTGAGTATCTTCTTCCTGGAGAAATGTCTATTCAAGTTCTTTGATCACTCTTAAGTTTTTGTTGTCTGTATATCTGGATATTAATCCCTTATAAGATATATGATTTACAAATATTTTCTCCAATTCTGTATATTGGCTTTTTACTGTTTTTTTTAATTGCACAAATTAAAAACAATCTTCATGATCTCCAACTTATTTTTTTCTTTTGTTGCCTGTAACTTTGGTGTCATATCCAAGAAATCACTACCTAACCCTATGTCCTGGAAACTCTGCCCTGTCTTCTTCCAAGAATTCTAGTTTTAGGTCTTACATTTAAATCTTTAATCCAATTTTTATATATTGTGTTAGTTAAAAGTCTATAGCTTTTTTCTTTTGCATGTCCATATCCAGTTTTCCCAGTATAATTTGCTGAAAAGATTCTTTTCTCCATTGAACAGTCAACATTTTTGTTAAAAAGTATTTTACAAAAAAATTTACTCAGCCATAAAACTTAAATACTGCCATTTGTAGCAACATGGATGGGCTCAGATGATATTATTTAGTGAAGTCAGGCAAAGACAAATACTATATGATATCACTTATATATACGCAATCTAGAAAACAATACAAATGAATCTACATACAAAACAGAAACAGACTCACGTAGAAAATGAGCATATGGTTACCAAAAGGGAGAGGAGGGACAAATTAGAAGCATGTAATTAATATACAAACTACTGTGCATAAAACAGGTAACAAGGACTTACTGTATAACACATGGAATTATATTCCATGCCTTGTAATAACCTAAAATGGAAATATAATCTGAAAAAATAAATGAATCACTTTGCTGTACATGTGAAACCAAGACAGTCAACTATACTGTGAATCAACTATACTGTACTTTAAAAAAAATATGATTACTTGGCCATATATGCAAGGGTTTATGTTTGGGCTATTACATTGGTCTGTTAGGTCTATTTTTATGCCAGTATCATACCATTTTGATTACTGTAGGTTTTGGAGGCATACTTTCCTGTTCCTTTGAATATTTTTATTTTTTATTTTTGGTTGAAAGCTGGACATTTGAATAATGTGGGATCTCTGGAAATCAGGTTATCTTCCTTCTCCAAGATCGTTTTTTTTTTTTTTTTTAAAAAGATTTATTTATTTATTTTGGGCGGGAGTCGGGTTGGGGAAGGAGGGGAGCAGGTGGGCCACTTCTATTGGTTTTTCATTTCTCTATTTTCATCTGTCTTTGTTCTTTGCCTCCTGTGGACCTCCCATCGCGGTGGCCTCTGTCGTCGCAGAGCGGTGGCTCTGGGCGCATGCGCTTCAGAGCTCCCGCTGGGCAATTGGACATATCCGTCCAGCCGCTCCGCAGCACGTGGGATCTTCCCAGGCCAGGGATCAAACCAGCGCCCCTTGCACTGCAAGTTGGTGTCCCTAGCCGCTGGACCACCAGGGGAAGCCCCCCAAGATCGTCTTTTAATTGTTTTTTTGATTATTGTAGGCTGTCTCTGTGCTAAGGATCAAGAAGCCTGATGTGTAGTCTTCTCAGGTCTTTACTGAGTCCATGCCTTTCCTTTGGCCCATGGGGTCACAGTCCTTACTCCTGCTCCACACCTCTTTTGTTCACATGTACTCCATGTCCTATACCATATTTTCCCTTTTCAAGCCCACAAATCTTTCAGAGTATGCTTCAATCTTATTTGACACATAATGCCCTCTCCTTCTCCAACTGGTTGCCATCAAATCCTACTCATACAACTTTTGTAGATGCTCTTAAAAAAAAAAAATACTGCCTCTTTCTTATACTGGACTTCACTGCCTCTCAGCAAAGCCACTGTAACAATCACTGACCATTACTGGCTCTGGTCCATCCTACATGCATTTTTTTAAATTAATTAATTAATTTATTTTTGGGCGGGGGTCGGGTTGGAGAGGGAGGGGAGCGGGCAGGCCACTTCTATTGGTCTTTCGCTTCTCTATTTTCAGTTGTCTTTGTTCTTTGGCTCCTGTGGGCCTCCCATCGCGGTGGCGTCTGTCGCAGAGCGCTGGCTCTGGGCGCATGCGCTCCAGAGCTCCGGCTCGGTGATTGGGCACATCTGTCCAGCCGCTCCACGGCACGTGGGATCTTCCCAGGCCAGGGATCGAACTGGCGCCCCTTGCGCTGCAAGGCAGTGTCCTTATCCACTGTATCACCAGGGGAAGCCCTTACATGCATTCTTGTATTAAACTTTCTTAAGCACAGAACTATACCTTCAATAGCCAAATGTGGTAAAATGAATAAAGCCCACATATTTACATCTGCCAGATTGCATAATTTAGCCTCAGTTTATCGTTGTAGCCTTATCTTACACTGTATCTCTATCCCGGCAGCTGTTTCTCAGGAACGTTACCTCATGCTATTCACTGGCTATCCTCTTATTCTAGCCTTTCTTCAACCAGTTCAAGGTTTATATTTGTTTGCAGAAAAACAACTCTTCTTCATGTGACTCCATCACTAGAAAACTCTTTCTACCCCTTCTGAACTCCTTAGTACTTTCTATCACTCTTCTGGACTCACCATTCTGCTTTGTTTCAGTTATTTCCATTGGAGTCTAGTGTTTGTGGCTAGATGACAAGTTTCTCTTTAGTTCAAACATACACTTTTACTCAAATCTGTATTTGGGGTTAATCCCAAAGGCATTAAAAATACATTTTTGCAATGAGGAAAGGTAACAACATGTCACCAAATAAGTACCCCTGGAATGTGAAATACCATTAGGAATAATATTCTAACTATAGTTGAATTAGTTCTATCACTCTTGGGAGCTCTTGTCAAAACAAACCAAACTCTTATCAACATGGAAAACTTACCTGGTCTTTGATGTAAAACACCATTACTGGCCTCTGTTTAGAAACCAGAAAGTTAGTGAAAATCATACACTATGAATATATTCTAGTAAGGGAATTTCCCTGGTAGCTCAGTGGCAAAGAATCTGCCTGCCAATACAGGAGACACGGGTTCTATCCCTAATATGGGAAGATCCTACATGCTGCCAAGTAACTAAGCCCGTGAGCCACAACTACTGAGCCTGTGTTTGAGAGCCCGGGAGCCACAACTATTGAGCCCAAATGCTGCAACTACTGAAGCCTGTGTGCCCTAGACCTCATGCTCTGCAACAAGAGAAGCCACCGCAATGAGAACAGCCCAAAATAAATAAATAAAATTAAAAAAATATGTATTCTAGTAAGGCTGGTAGTACTTGCTGTAAATATTGAAAATTTAAGTATTTCTGCTGTCAAAGATGTATTCCAGTGAAGTACTTTCAGTGTCAGAAACTTGCTACTGAAAATAAGTTAAAATTGCCTGTGGTTACACTGGTAAGTTATACTTACTTTCTAAAGAATTTTTTTGTGCAGTAGCTTAGAAGCCAGGCAGCCCCACCAGTTTCCTTTGCATTCTCAGGGGGATTTCCCCAGCTCAGGGCACGTCTTATAAGACACCTGTTCCAGAATTAACATTTCAGGCCTATTTAACCACCAAACCAGCACTAGGAACAGGCTTTGTATTTGTCTGACCTACATTGATCTTACTTAAAATGACCTGGTGACTTCCCTGGTAATCCACTGGCTGAGTCTCCAGGCTCCCAATGCAGGGAACTAGATCCTATATACCTCAACTAAGACTTTGCAAGCGATAAGTAAAGACTCTGCATGCCGCAACTAGGACTTAGCACAGCCAAACAAAAATTAACAAATAAAATAAAATGAACTTGCTACAAAGACTGGTTAGTCTATGTATTTCCCTAGGACTTATAATTTTTGGTATGATTTTAAATACGGACTTTGTATTAATGTACAGTACTTCAAGTTCTGACTTCAAATATGTATTTTCTTTCAACCATTTTAAAGTGTACAATTCACTGGCACTGAGTACATTTATAATGTTGTACAACCATCATCAGAACACTGATGACCTCCCAAAAGAATCCCAACTATTAAACAGTTACTTCCCAATCTCTTCTCCACTGGCCTTCACTAACCACCAATTTTTCCCCTGATGGAACCTCAGTGGCAAAGAATCTGCCTGCCAATACAGGAGACACGGGTTCTATCCCTAATATGGGAAGATCCTACATGCTGCCAAGTAACTAAGCCCGTGAGCCACAACTACTGAGCCTGTGTTTGAGAGCCCGGGAGCCACAACTATTGAGCCCAAATGCTGCAACTACTGAAGCCTGTGTGCCCTAGACCTCATGCTCTGCAACAAGAGAAGCCACCGCAATGAGAACAGCCCAAAATAAATAAATAAAATTAAAAAAATATGTATTCTAGTAAGGCTGGTAGTACTTGCTGTAAATATTGAAAATTTAAGTATTTCTGCTGTCAAAGATGTATTCCAGTGAAGTACTTTCAGTGTCAGAAACTTGCTACTGAAAATAAGTTAAAATTGCCTGTGGTTACACTGGTAAGTTATACTTACTTTCTAAAGAATTTTTTTGTGCAGTAGCTTAGAAGCCAGGCAGCCCCACCAGTTTCCTTTGCATTCTCAGGGGGATTTCCCCAGCTCAGGGCACGTCTTATAAGACACCTGTTCCAGAATTAACATTTCAGGCCTATTTAACCACCAAACCAGCACTAGGAACAGGCTTTGTATTTGTCTGACCTACATTGATCTTACTTAAAATGACCTGGTGACTTCCCTGGTAATCCACTGGCTGAGTCTCCAGGCTCCCAATGCAGGGAACTAGATCCTATATACCTCAACTAAGACTTTGCAAGCGATAAGTAAAGACTCTGCATGCCGCAACTAGGACTTAGCACAGCCAAACAAAAATTAACAAATAAAATAAAATGAACTTGCTACAAAGACTGGTTAGTCTATGTATTTCCCTAGGACTTATAATTTTTGGTATGATTTTAAATACGGACTTTGTATTAATGTACAGTACTTCAAGTTCTGACTTCAAATATGTATTTTCTTTCAACCATTTTAAAGTGTACAATTCACTGGCACTGAGTACATTTATAATGTTGTACAACCATCATCAGAACACTGATGACCTCCCAAAAGAATCCCAACTATTAAACAGTTACTTCCCAATCTCTTCTCCCACTGGCCTTCACTAACCACCAATCTGCTTTGTCTCCATGGGCTTTTTATTTTTAGATGCACTGCAAGGATTGTGGTATTTTAGTTCTCCAATCAGGGATCAACCCTGGCTTCTCAGCAGGGAGTTCAGAGTCCTAACTACTGTGTCTATGGATGTGCCCATTCTGAGTATTACATATAAATGGAATCATACAATGTGCAGCCTTTTGTGTCTGGCTTTTTTCATTTAGCCTGTTTCCAAGGTTTATTTATGCTGTAACACTTATTCCATTACACAGATACACCATATTTTATCATCAGTTTATGCAAACACCATTGTTGGTTCATCTGAACATCAATTTGGTTGTTTCTACCTTTTGGCTGCTCCGGACATCTCTACATAAAGCTTCTGCTTGAATGCTTGTAATTCTTTTGGGTATATACCAAGCTGTGGAACTGCTACATCATGTAATACTTCTTATTTAAATTGCTGAATTTAAATACTGAGCATGGTAATATTTATGAAAACAGTGAAGGCTCCAGGAAATTATGTAACACAGGCTAGATGATTAACCAAAATGTGGCCGTAGCTCTAGAGCGTTTTTGACACTTGATGGGGGGGAAGGATATAAGTCAGTGATTCTCAAATACCGTACACTCAAATTACCTGGCCAACCTTTTTAAAAAATGCAGATGGCTGAGTCTCAAGGCCAAAGATTCTAATTCAGTACGTCTGGATCCTAGGAGTTTGCACTTCCTAGACATCCTAGGTGATTCTGATGGACATGGTCTTCCCACTGCACTTTGACAAACCCCTGAAGCTGATGGCTCTTTCTCATCGGAAATCAGATTAGACAGAAGGGATTAAAGGAATAAAATGAAGCTTTCCCAACTGTCACCCTAACCTTTTATAGGAACGCTGAAACTGTGATGACAAATAACGTACTGGTACAATTTGTCTGCTAAGAGGAAAACCCAGCCTTTCTAAAATCGCACCCCTTTCTTCATTTTAAGAGGCAAAACTTGACCAATAAGCAATACACAGTATTAGAACTAAAACATTACCGAACCACTTGTCATTCCCAAGACTCCTAACATAAACATTTGTTAGTATCAAAGATAAGCAACGCTTTAGCAACTTTTGGCTTTAAATTGTAGCCAATTCAGTTTACTTTCTGATATTTGATTTTTAATGAGAGCCTTGTTTAAGCAGAAACTAGCAGCTACACAGATTGACTTTCTTCCAAAAAGAGAAGATTCACTACAGACACACAAGTGGTTAAAGTAAGACTTATTGAAAAGCAAAAATTGCCTCCCTAATCCCAACATCCATTTAATAAGGCTTCAATTCCTAAAAACCTGATAGGATTTACCTGTAGATCTAGCTGCATAAGACCAGCCGGGTCAATCATGGAAGGTAACATTGCTTCCAAGTATTGGAATTTGTTAGTCCTTAAAAACACAAAACCATCTTGAGCAATTAACTATCTTGATTTAATTAATCATATTTCACAGAAGCTCAAAGCACTCAAACATTTTCCCTTTATATGAATAAACAAAAGTCCTACAATTTACAATGTGCAGAACATTAAACGAAAGAATTTCCATAAAAATTACATGAACATCTTTTCCATCATTGGGGCAACTGCTATAGTTTCCTCTGACTTGTACATCCTCTGTCTGAATACCTGTTCTTCTCTGTAATGATCTAAATTTAAATTTAGGTAAATACAAATCACAGCAAAAATTAAAGTTTTCATCTTTAATGAAATGACTTTGGAAATAATGTACATTTCCATGACACCAACACTAGTTTTCGAAATACGAAAAGTCTCAAGGCCAAAGATTCTAATTCAGTACGTCTGGATCCTAGGAGTTTGCACTTCCTAGACATCCTAGGTGATTCTGATGGACATGGTCTTCCCACTGCACTTTGACAAACCCTGAAGCTGATGGCTCTTTCTCCGGAAATCAGATTAGACAGAAGGGATTAAAGGAATAAAATGAAGCTTTCCCAACTGTCACCCTAACCTTTTATAGGAACGCTGAAACTGTGATGACAAATAACGTACTGGTACAATTTGTCTGCTAAGAGGAAAACCCAGCCTTTCTAAAATCGCACCCCTTTCTTCATTTTAAGAGGCAAAACTTGACCAATAAGCAATACACAGTATTAGAACTAAAACATTACCGAACCACTTGTCATTCCCAAGACTCCTAACATAAACATTTGTTAGTATCAAAGATAAGCAACGCTTTAGCAACTTTTGGCTTTAAATTGTAGCCAATTCAGTTTACTTTCTGATATTTGATTTTTAATGAGAGCCTTGTTTAAGCAGAAACTAGCAGCTACACAGATTGACTTTCTTCCAAAAAGAGAAGATTCACTACAGACACACAAGTGGTTAAAGTAAGACTTATTGAAAAGCAAAAATTGCCTCCCTAATCCCAACATCCATTTAATAAGGCTTCAATTCCTAAAAACCTGATAGGATTTACCTGTAGATCTAGCTGCATAAGACCAGCCGGGTCAATCATGGAAGGTAACATTGCTTCCAAGTATTGGAATTTGTTAGTCCTTAAAAACACAAAACCATCTTGAGCAATTAACTATCTTGATTTAATTAATCATATTTCACAGAAGCTCAAAGCACTCAAACATTTTCCCTTTATATGAATAAACAAAAGTCCTACAATTTACAATGTGCAGAACATTAAACGAAAGAATTTCCATAAAAATTACATGAACATCTTTTCCATCATTGGGGCAACTGCTATAGTTTCCTCTGACTTGTACATCCTCTGTCTGAATACCTGTTCTTCTCTGTAATGATCTAAATTTAAATTTAGGTAAATACAAATCACAGCAAAAATTAAAGTTTTCATCTTTAATGAAATGACTTTGGAAATAATGTACATTTCCATGACACCAACACTAGTTTTCGGAGTCACAGTAAGATACACAGAATTACATCCGTAATTAATATGAATGCCACCATTTCAAGCAGTAATTTGTTACATGGCAAACAAAATCAAGAAAGCCACCATCAAACAAAAGAGACCCATAGCTTCAGACAAGGCAAATCCCAGGATAGCATATGAGAACAGCTGCTGCTTCAGTGAAGGATTTCTAAAAGAGACAACACATGTTAATTGTTAATTTGGAATAGTATTTGAATTTAACACTGGTAAATGTTAAAGGACCAGACTGCTGTGTGAGGATCTTTGTAAGCTGGGAAGCACTGACAGTGTTCTGCCTAGACGTCTTTTGGTTCTGCCTGTGCCCTTTCTTTCCCCTCATTCCTAATCACATGGGGAAAGGCGGGTGTGTGTGTGTGGGGGTGCCGTCTCTTTGTGACAAAGTAAATGGTCGGTCTTCATCTGTTGTAAGGGATTCTAACATTCTTCTTATCCCCATGAAAATATGTTTAAGATTTGATAGTTTAAATATAAGGTCTTAGATAATAAAATGGGGAACTGGTAGTTTTTTAAACCAAGAGCTCTCTTGCTTTAACCTTGGGCAAGAAGTTTCTCTAATCCTTGATAAACTGTAGTCTCTCCAAGGGGTGCTGGGAGCAGTGAGGGAGATAATGCACGCCAAGTCCTCAAAATGTGATGCCAGACACAGAAAGGCACACAAAGTAGCTATTATCATTTCCCTAGTTTTCTAGGTTTTCAACTGTTCCAAGCATGTTTTTAGTTTATTTGGCAACAGAAATTACCTGGCGTAACCAATGATGAGACTGCCAAAGACAGTTCCAATGCCAGCACCAGAGCCAGCCACTCCCACAGTTGCAGCCCCTGCACCGATGAATTTGGCTGCGGTATCAATGTCTCTGTTGAGGGCACTGGTCTGAAACTCCCTTCGGATTAACTGAGACATACCATTCTGGGTGCCACTGTATACCGTAGAGCCCTAGAGAGCAGGAAAAAAAGGCAAAGGTCTAGACTGTAAAAATGATAACCACTTCTCTGCATTTGTTGCTGAGTTTGAATAGAAGATGGTGTAGCATAATGGAAAAATCTACAACTCAGAGTAATTCCAACTTTGCAGAATAGGAATAACCTCATCTATACCATATAATGTTTTTGAAAATTAAGCAACAGTGTATGCTTAAGGACCAAGGGGACTTACATGGGGGCTATGCAACAACCTGAAGGGGTGGGATGGGTCAAGGGGACACCTATAATTCGGGTTTAGGTATAGTAGTAAACAACAAAACTCTGTAAAAGTAAAATAAAAATAAGTAATAATAATAATAAAAGAAACAGTGTATGTTTACATATGCTTTTTCATAGACTGTTCAGTAACTAATTGTTGCTATCATAGTCTTAAATACTGATAACTCAAAACTATATACCAAAGTATATTAACTAATTGTATTTCCCAGTCAAAATTCAGGTGGTTAAGTTTTGGATAAAGTTTTTCATTGGCTCATCCTCTGCAACTTTTCTGGATGGAAGTGTGGAAAGGACTGCCTCAAACCATTCATCAACAAGGTTTTCCCCCTTCATTTTAATTAAAACCATAGATTTATTTGGTTACTTAATTTTACCTCTCCAGTCCTAGTCTCTGGTCGAGATAACACTGATGCAGAAATTGGTCTGTATGCAACTCTGGATCCAGCTCGGATCTGTTAATGAAAATGATTCTATGTATTAAGACAACACATAAGACTTCAAGGACTCTTCTCCCACTATGAATTCTAAAAAGGCAAGCTGCAAAAAATGAGTTAGAAAGATCATGACTTTTCTCTACTGATTATTATCTTGGCTATTTGGTCATTTTTCAATGCAGGAAGTAATTTTAATAAAGTTGCTAATGCAACTTTAAAGCCTGGTTCATAATGTATTTGTAATACTCTGAACAAAACTTTTAAGAACAATTAGTCTAAAAGAATAAGAACTGCTCTTAAAATTCCAATTATTGTAGTATCGCAATTCAGATCAGAAAACCAACAATAGACATCCCAAATTCTTTGGTTAAGTTTAAGTAGATCAACAAGTACATCAGCACTACAAACGCATGTCATTTTAAATAGCTCATTAATTAATATGAGCTCCCACTATTTCTAGGATATTCCCGTATATCCATTAATCAGAGAATTAAAAAGCAGTTGAAACAATGCCACATTAGTGGAAGGACAACCGTCAAATAGTATTTCAGCCCACCTTCTCTGCCCTTGAGTGTCCACTAACTAAGGTCACGGAAAATCCCTTCTGAACCAAGACCTGATTCTCTAAGGCAAACCCCCCAGATCTTCATAGTGTCCAAAACGTTTTTGAAAATAACATCCCAGAGGCAGGAGTGGCTTTCAGCTCCTGCACTAGCCGCCTCCGCCCACACAGTGAGGCAAAGCCCCTCCCTCTGCAGCAGCGGGTTTGACCTACAGATCTTAATGGAGACCGCAGCGGCAGCGAACTAGGCCTCGCGGCCCCTTCCACCCTCCTCTGCACCCCAATCCACGCGTGGAAGGTTCAATCAGGGCGCTGGGGAAGAGGGCAACTCCAGGGCAAGGAGCAAGGAGGGTATGACCTACACCAAGCCGGGCCTGAGAGCTAGGCCTCGGCGGCTCTCCAGCGCCAGAGTGGAGGAGAGGGGCGAAGTGAGAAATCCCAGAAAACGGGTAGAAGGCCACAGAGGTTAAGGGGCGAGGAACAGCTGTCCCGAAAGGGCCGTGAGTCCCGCGCGGAGGTGACCCATTCAACAACGTGGCGTCCCGGGCCAAGAGGTCGGGCCCTCGAGCTCCCGGCTCAGCCTGAGCTACGCACCAGAGCGGGGGTGCAGGCAAGCTTGGCGCAGGCGAACATCTCGCACTCTTCTGGGAGGCGCAGCTGGAGGGCTTGGGTGACAGGAGACGTGGGCTCCTCTCCCGCTTCCTCTCTGCGGAGGCAAAGAGGCTTAAGGTCAAATGTCCTCCGAGGGCCCGTCCTTCCCCCAAGTCCCGCGGGTTCCCGTGCGCGCGGTCAGCTAGGGCCCAGCGCCAATGGAGGCACCGGCAGAATGAATGGGTCCCTCGGGGGCGCGGTTCCACTCCGGCCAGACCCGGCTCCCGTGCCCTCCGCTTACCTTCCAGGAAGGTGGCAGCAGCCGCGGCGGCAGAGGTCGAAGGAATGGAGCTGGGCGCGCACGCGCAGTCCGGCTCTTATCCGCGCCGCAGAACCCGGATGGAGAAGGCGGGGAACTGGGCGCAGACCGGAAGACGCTCAAGGTCACTTTGTAACAACTTTATTGGTAACCGGTACGGAAGACAGAAACAGCCTCCCTGAGGCGGGCTGGCGGGCAGAAGCTGGATGAAGGAAAAGCAAAAAGAACAAATTGAAAACTAGCCCAGGGAGAGGGAACCGAATGGGTTGTTTCGCCTTTGACGTTAAGCTGATCAGAGGATAGTGGGACTTGATCTTTAAGTTAACACTTTCTTAAGGAGATTTGGCCTTTTATCAATTGCTAGGTCTCTTTCGTAGAAGACAGCCCTTCCTAGTCCTTCGCCTGTGTGGAAACAGGACTCAGAGGAAACGGTTCATTCACTGCTTATCAGAAAGTAAAAATACATTTCTTTAAAGAAATCTGGAAAAGGGTACCAGAAATCTTGAATAATCTTTTGGGTGAAAGTAGGTCTGATCCAGCGGGACAAAGAATTAGCAAATGAATAGATCTAAGAGCTTCATGACTTGGGCACAAAGTTGCCTCTTGGTAAAGTGAGGGAGGTCAGCTTTTCTTCCAGTCCTGTGACTGGGAGAATTAAGGGATTGTAAATGGTTTTTTCGTTTTGTTTTGTTTTCATGCAAGGCCAGGAACTAAAGAAAGTCTGAGTATTTTCAAAATTGAACCCCCTCCCCCCAAAAAGAAAGAAAACTGAACCAACCTTAACACTTGCTATGGGTAACTTTGGACATCAGATGAATACAGAAATATCTCAAACAAACAAACAAAAAGGCTTTTTTTTGACTTCTGTCAAGATCTTGGATTCTGTAAATGTGAGTTAGTAGTTTTAACAGTTAGCTACGGGAGCTGATACAAGTTAACATAAAAGATTAAATATCTAGTATGCCCAGCTGATGGGATGTCTAGGGACTGAAATCCTACCCACTTGGCCTAGAGCCCTGATACAACATGGACTCAGAGGATCACTTTTTATCTAGTTGGCAAAATGGTGCAGTATCACCTGGCAGTAATCCTGAGGAGAAGCCCTTAGAACTCAAACTTGAAGAATGAATAAGACATTGTCACTGATCCAGCTTCATGGGTGAATGCTTCAAAATCACACATGAGCTAATCATTTTAGGGTCAAACTTTAGCCCATAGAACAGATAATTCTCATGTGCAGTTCAAGGAGAACTTACTAATATATTTTCTCAAGTACCCAGTTCTTGCCTGAAGTATGTGATAAGATGTCCTGTGATGTCTGAAGTAGAAGAAACAGTAATGCTCTATAGTAGTCAGAGTTTGTCAGAGAAACAAAACCAGCTGGACTGGTTTTGTTTGACTTCTCTTGGTAGTATCCTACTGGTTCTCTTTCTGCAGAGAACCCTGACTAACAGAGCATTATTATATATATAATATATACATATGGCAGTGATAAAGAATCTGCCTGTCAGTGCAAGAAATGTGGAAGATCCCTTGGAGGAGGGCATGACAGCCCACTCCAGTATTCTTGCCTGGAGAATCTCATGAACAGAGGAGTCTGGAGGGCTGCAGTCCACGGGATCACAAAGAGTCAGACACGACTTAGCATGCATACACATGTGCGCACACACACACACACACACACTGACCATGAGGAATTAATTGACTTAGGTGATTCTAGAAGCTGAGAAGTTCCATGAAGTGATGTCCTCAAGCTGGAGACTCAGGACAGCTGATGTATGGCAGAGACCACCGCAACACTGTAAAGCAGTTATCCAGCAGTAAAAAAAAAAAGTCTCCTCTAATCTCATCACAGGCCTTATACTTCAATAGTAGATTCTCTTAAAGGAAAATTCTAAATGAATTTGTATATGGAGATGATTTAGAGAAAAGTCCTTCCTCAAACACAGGCAGAACACTCAATGACATAAATCAAAGCAAGATCTATGACCGCCTCCTAGAATAATGGAAATAAAGACAAAAATAAACAGGTGGGGCCTAATTAAACTTAAAAGCTTTTGCATGGCAAAGGAAACTATAAACAAGGTGAAAAGACAACTTTCAGAATGGGGGAAAATAATAGCAAATGAAGCAACTGACAAAGAATTGATTTCCAAAATATACAAGCAGCTCATACAACTCAATACCAAAAAACCAAACAACCCAATCAAAAAGTGAGGAAAAGATCTACTAAACATACATCTTTCCAAAGAAGACATACAGATGGCCAAAAAACATGTGAAAAGATGCTCAACATTGCTAATTATTAGAGAAATGCAAATCAAAACTACAAAATATCACCCCTCACCAGTCAGAATGTCCATCATGAAAATGTCTACAAACAATACATGCTGGAGAGGGTGTGGAGAAAAGAGAATCTTCTTGCACTGCTGGTGGGAATGTAAATTGATACAGCCACTATGGAGGATGATATGGACACTGCTTAAAAAACTAGGAATAAAACCACCACATGACCCAGCAATCACACTACTAGGCATGCACCCTGTGAAAACCAAAATTGAAAGAGACACATGTACCCCATTGTTCATTGCAGTACTGTTTACAGTAGCTAGAACACAGAAGCAACCTAGATGTCCATTGACAGATGAATGGATAAAGAAGCTGTAGTACATATACATAATGGAATATTACTTGGCCATGAAAAGGAATGAGTTTGAATCAGTTCTAATGAGGTAGATGAATCTAGAATCTATTATACAGAGTAAAGTATGTCAGAGAGAGAAAGACAAATATTGTATCTGGACAAATATATATGGAATCTAAAAAGATGGTGCTGATAAATGAATAAGCAGAGCAGCAATGGAGAGGCACACATGGAGAACAGTCTGATGGACATTGGGGTGAGGGAGGGGAATATGCTGTGGGACTAGGGGATCTCAAGCAGGGGCTTCCTGGTGATCTGGACGGGTGGGATGGGGAGAGAGATGGGGGAGGCATATGTATATCTATGGTGGATTTAGGTTAATGTGTGGCAGTAAACAACAAAACTTTGTAAAAATTAAAAATAATAATAAAAAAGAATGACATGGAAACTTACACTACCACATGTAAAATCGATAACCAATGGGAATTTGCTGTAAGACTCAGGCAATTCAAACAGGCTATGGTGGGATGGGGAGCGAGATGGGAGGGAATTTCAAGAGAGAGGGGACATTTGTATACCTATGGCTGATACATGTTGATGTTTGGCAGTAAACAACAAAACTCTGTAAAGCTATTATCCTTCAATTAAAAATAAATAAAAAAGAAATGTTCTTCCTTTTCAGCCATAAGTCAATAGCAATAACTGTTGATGAAGAGGCAAAAGAGAAGCCAGGACCCCTAACAGTCTCACTTCCATGCTGCACATGGGTTAGTTGCCTATAGAAGGGAGAGAGGTGTCTGCCTTGTCAGCATGTCAATGAGCAGATAAGTTTGCCCCAAAGAGGAGAGAATAGGTTCTTTGTGGGTTCTGTGAGTTAAATATTTATGAAAAATATTATGTGTTCAGAGAACGGATGTTCTACCTATGAGAATGGTATGTGTGTGTTTAAAACAGAGAGACAGAGAAAGACAAATACTTAGTTAATACTAAGTGTTTAATCCTCTGTCTTTTTTCTTAGACGGACTCAGTCATGTTAAGGGATATCAGAATTAGGTAATATCTGATAAGTCATGAGGAAGAAAGGAATGGGGTGGTAAAAAGAAGTATGAAAAATAATTTCTAAATAAATCCTTCCTTATCCTACATGATCCTTTGCAGTATGACTTTGCTCTTCATCTAATCTAATCTACTTCTTTATAATTAACATAGAAATATTATTTACATTAAAAGAAAATGATTAAATATATGTTTATGAGGTCAAGTCCCTCTGCTGACTCTAACCCATCTCAGAGTAACTTATTCATTTTCCAATTAATATGTGGCAAACACTGCTAGTTACCTATCCAACATTTATTATCCCTTTCTCTCTTATTTACAGAATCCTGATCCCAGGTAAAAAAATTACTGAGCCTCCCAGTTAGAAATTGTCAATGATTTGTGACTTGAAGTTACTTGGCAGTGCCCCTAATAATGCTTAGAAAGAAGTTCGATGCAACTGGTTCATTTTCTTTCCTTTCCCTACCTGGAATATGAACCCAATGTTTGGAGGTAAAGCAGCAATTTTGCAACCATGAGTACAGAAACCGCACATTAAGGATGGAGAAGCTGGGGAATAAAAGGAGACTGATATTATTCAACCATAAAGAAAGAATGAAAATTTACCATTTGCAACAACACGGATAGACTTGAAGGGCATTATATTAAGTGAAATAAGTCAAGCAGAGAAAGAAAAATACTGCATGATATCACTTATATGTGCAATCTAAAAATATAAAACAAGCTATAACAAAAAAAGAAGCAGACTCTTACAGAGAACAACCTAGTAGTTACCAGTGGGGAGAGAGGAAGGAGGAGGGACATGATAGGGGGAGGGGATTAAGCGATACAGACAATTATGTATAAAATAAATAAGCTACAGGATATATTGTACAGCACAGGGAATGAAAACAGTATTTTATATAACTATAAATGAAATATAATCCTTAAAAATTTTTAATCACTATGTTTTATACCTGGAACTTAATATATACTATTATACATCAGTCATATCTCAAAAAAATGAGTCTGAGTTTTTAATGTTTTCTTAGAGTAGCTACAACAGCCCTTAACTGCCTATTTATGGACTCCATGGTATAGGAGAAAATAAATCTCTATTTGATTAAGCCACTGAGGTCAGTTTTCTGTTTTATGCAGCTGAATGCAATCCATACTGATATATAATTCTGTAGACTTGCACCTGAAACTTTTTGGTCTTTGGGCTGTGATTATAGTGGTCTGTTCTCTTACAGAATTTACATTAACTTACATCCTTTATTTTTCTTATGTGCTAGATATATCTGCTAGGGACCAACCACAAGACAGAAATCACATTACTAACTTGAATAGGGAATATTTAATGTAAACTGCTAACCAGAAAAAGGTGCCTAACTACTAAAAATGGGAGAGTAGATTTTAAGTGGTATAGAAGTAGGATCTATAAGAATAGCTACAACCTTTGGCTGAGGAAGAGCGAAGTGTAAAGAAGAATTTAGAAATTTAGAGAAGAGGGCATGGCTGTCACAGGATCTTTCAGTTTGCTTGTGAAGAAACTGGCTGGAGGCAGGGGCCTCCAGTGCCTCAGAACTCAACCAGGCCTCTGGTGCAAGTCAATCCACCTGAAGAAGAAGTCCTTCCTCTTGGTCTGGTCTCACAGTGTCTTTCCAGCACCCTCTAATGGCTAAACCTAACATTCGGCCAGTTGTCATAGCAGAAATGCCTATAGCGTCAAGTTGTAGAATAGAAACAAAACAAAGGATAGATTTCTAGCTGAGAGACTGAAGTTACTAACTGGCACAGCTGGTAAGATTCTCAAGGGCAGAGATTAGGTCTAATTCATATGTATGTCTTCCACAGCGCCTCACACAGAGTATTAAGCATAGTAGGCACTCAACAGATGTCTGCTTAGTAGTAAATAAGGTACTGAGTATGCTTGAAGTAAACTACAAAAAGTTTATTATTCTTTTCTTTTACCTAAAATTTTAGGCTGTTTGGACAAATTAGAATGACCTCTAGAATTTCTTTTCCTAGTTTGTGTTGCAAAATTCAAACTTAGGGAACTCGAGGAACTTTTTTTTTGATTTGTGGCATGAAATGTTCCAACAAACATTCTGTGTGTGTGTGTGCGTGAGCGCCTAAGAAGGATCCTGTATTTATAGTCTTGTGTACCTAATGAATTCATTAAAAACGAACAAAACAATAAAGTCCATTATTGAGTTGTTCTATGATACAAAGTGACTTCCCAGGTGGTTCAGTGGTAAAGAATACCCTTGCCATTGCAGAAAATTCAAGAGAGGTGGGTTCAATCCCTGGGTCTGGAAGATCCCCTGGAATAGGAAATGGCAATCTGTTTAAGTATCCTTGGCTGGAAAATTCCAGGGACAGAGGAGCCTGGTGGGCTACAGTTCAGGGTTTCGCAAAGAGTTGGACACAAATGAGTGACTGAGCACACACAGCACACATGATACAATGGAATATAGGCAGAAACGGGACATGAACAGAAGCAGACTAGGCCCTGGGCTGGGTCGTGAGTTAGGCAAAGTCTGTATATGTAAGGTCTTTCACTTGTTCTCAATGTCTCTGATCAGCTGGTGGATAACACTCTGCCAGCACCCTGTACTTCCTTGGTGTCTCGTGGCTATGTTAGGTTTTCCATGGCAATAGCTACTGAAACCATCTCTTTCCAGACAATTTCCAGCTTCTGAACTCTTACCCATGTAAAATCAACTGATTTCTTGCTTCAGCAGTGCATATACCAAAATTGTAATGATACAGAGAAGACAAGCATGGCACCTGTGCAAGGGTGACACTCAACTCCATCACTTAGTCCATATGTTCATAGTTTGCTATTGTTTACCTCACTTCATTCAAGTCTTTACTCAAGTCACCTCTTGGAAAGTGATCTCTGGATCCCTTATCTAACTTCATATTTCCCCATGGCAGTTATTGCTACCTGGTATCATTTATTGCCTGTGGTATCTCACATTAGACTCTCAGTATATGAAGGCAGGGGCTACTTTTATTGCTGTAGCCACATAGCCTAGAACTTGCTTGGGGCATTAATAGGCATTCAATACATTTTCAAGCAATGAGGTTGAAGAAGGAAGGCAGAAACTGTTAAATTGTCTTCTCATGTGCATATGCGTGCTTACCTCTGCATTGTTTGATATATTACTGTTAGCATGTATTACTTCAATATTTAACCAGTACGTGAGGCAACTTTTAATAATTCATGATAACTGATAAATATATTATTTCCTCTGTGGCATTTGCATTAATGCAACCAAAGGGAAGCATTATTAAATGTTGAATTTCAGTTCTTGGTGATGGGCTTGGGTGTACTCTTAGGCAGCAGCCCTACCCAATACATTTCAAATTATACTCAAACTCGAATCTATTCACAGTAAGGCTATGCCTGTTTTAAAACATCACGTGTGCATGGGTATGAGTGTGTAAACCTTCTCATCTAAATACTGGCTGGAGTTTCTTATATGTGATAGGAAGGTGTATTGTCAGTTTCAGCTATATGTGTGTGCATGTACATAAATAGATATAGATATATAGGCTATGCCACGTGGCTTCTGGGATCTCAGTTCCACAGCCAAGCAGTGAACCTGGGCCACAGCAGTGAAAGTACTGAGTCCTAACCACCTGACCACCAGGAACTCTCATATTACTCTACTTCCATTTAGTTTTCCACATTTTTTGTTCCTCAGATTTATGTGTCACTTGTTTGTTCAGCAAATATTTCATTTATTTATTTTATATAATTGTGAGAATGCTTTCTATGGTGATTTTATTTGCTGAGAAGTCTAGAATAAAATATGTGGTAATTAATGTAAAACTAAAAGCCTTTTAACAGCTACTTCGCTGTGAAAATCCTCTGGTCTGGCCAAACAACCATCCTCCAAACAACTATTGCTTAAGTGCCTCTTTGTAACTTGGGCTGCTTCACTCTGGCAAAGCTCAGAGGGACCTCTGAGTCTTCAGTTACCTCTTACACAAATATCAACAGAATATATGCTACCCACATTCAACTGAAGGTTAAAATCAAAATAAATAGGGCACAAGCTAAGTAGAATGCAAAGAATTAGGACCAAATTTTCTTAATTATCTCTGCTATCATTGCTCTAAGATTGTTTAGAAATGTAGTATTTCCCTTGAAATTTGCTAATTCCTTCCCACATCTCTTGCCTTGGAGTTTTTCTTTTTAATTTGGACCTTTAACTTGTCAGAATACTGACCCTTGACTTACTTATTCGATGCTATGACATCCAATCAATTTTATCTTAAAAACAATCAGGAAAAAATCCCGTACGTGAGGCAACTTTTAATAATTCATGATAACTGATAAATATATTATTTCCTCTGTGGCATTTGCATTAATGCAACCAAAGGGAAGCATTATTAAATGTTGAATTTCAGTTCTTGGTGATGGGCTTGGGTGTACTCTTAGGCAGCAGCCCTACCCAATACATTTCAAATTATACTCAAACTCGAATCTATTCACAGTAAGGCTATGCCTGTTTTAAAACATCACGTGTGCATGGGTATGAGTGTGTAAACCTTCTCATCTAAATACTGGCTGGAGTTTCTTATATGTGATAGGAAGGTGTATTGTCAGTTTCAGCTATATGTGTGTGCATGTACATAAATAGATATAGATATATAGGCTATGCCACGTGGCTTCTGGGATCTCAGTTCCACAGCCAAGCAGTGAACCTGGGCCACAGCAGTGAAAGTACTGAGTCCTAACCACCTGACCACCAGGAACTCTCATATTACTCTACTTCCATTTAGTTTTCCACATTTTTTGTTCCTCAGATTTATGTGTCACTTGTTTGTTCAGCAAATATTTCATTTATTTATTTTATATAATTGTGAGAATGCTTTCTATGGTGATTTTATTTGCTGAGAAGTCTAGAATAAAATATGTGGTAATTAATGTAAAACTAAAAGCCTTTTAACAGCTACTTCGCTGTGAAAATCCTCTGGTCTGGCCAAACAACCATCCTCCAAACAACTATTGCTTAAGTGCCTCTTTGTAACTTGGGCTGCTTCACTCTGGCAAAGCTCAGAGGGACCTCTGAGTCTTCAGTTACCTCTTACACAAATATCAACAGAATATATGCTACCCACATTCAACTGAAGGTTAAAATCAAAATAAATAGGGCACAAGCTAAGTAGAATGCAAAGAATTAGGACCAAATTTTCTTAATTATCTCTGCTATCATTGCTCTAAGATTGTTTAGAAATGTAGTATTTCCCTTGAAATTTGCTAATTCCTTCCCACATCTCTTGCCTTGGAGTTTTTCTTTTTTTAATTTGGACCTTTAACTTGTCAGAATACTGACCCTTGACTTACTTATTCGATGCTATGACATCCAATCAATTTTATCTTAAAAACAATCAGGAAAAAAAATCCCACCAAAATGATCTTTCTAAAATAATATAAGTAATGTATGACTATGTGCTTATAATAATCTAAGTGATATAAAATCAAAGACAGAAAAATTATAACTGTTGTATATCCTCCTTGCCAATATTGTTTTCCTCCTCAGAAGTAGAAATTATTAACAGCGTAGTATGTGTACCTTTTTAGACTTTCTTGGTGGCTCAGATGGAAAAGAATCTGCCTGTAGGAGATGTAGGAGACCCAGGTTCAATCCTTGGGTCGGGAAGATCCCCTGGAGAAGAGAATGGCTAACCACTCCAGTATGCTTGCCTGAATGATTCCATGGACAGAGCAGCCTGGCAGGCTGTAGTCCATGGGGTCACAAACTTTCACTATATTTTTACATGGAAGCATATGAATATTGATATATATGAATAGAGCTTTTAATTTTCTTAAATAAAAGTTATCTCCAGTGAATAGTGCTGGGAAAATTGGAAATATTTATGTAAATAGTGAAAACTTTACCTTATATCATACACAAAAATTCACTCAAAATAGATTGAAGGCCTAAATGTAAGATCTAACAACTATAAAGCTCTTAGGAGAAAACATAGGGGAAACATTTCCATGATAATGGATTTTGTGATGATTTCTTAGATACAAAACCAAAAGCCAGGCAACAATAAAAATAGATAAATTGGACTTCATCAAAATTAAAACTGTATGCATTAAATGACACTTCCTACAGAGTGAAAGGACAGCTCACAGAATGGAAGAAAATATTAAAAATCATATATCTGATAAAGTATTAGCATTCAGAATATGCAAAGAACTCCTATAACTACACAATAAAACCTCTTCAAATAACCTAATCTAAATATGAGAAAAGGAATTCAATGGACATTTCACCAAACAAGATATACAAATGACCAATATGCACATTAAAAGATTTATAACATCACTAGTCATTAGGGAAATGCAAGTCAAAACCACAATAACATACCATTTTGTATCAATAAGAATGGCTATTACCTCAAAAATGGCAAATAGCAATGCTTGGGGATGATGTACACAAGCTGAAATCCTGGTGCAGTGATAATTAGAATAAAATGTTGTAGCTGCTGTTGAAGACAGTGTGATGGATCTTCAAAAGGCTACATAAAGAATTACCATGTAATCCACAATTCCACTTCTAAGTGTATGCTCAAAATAACTGAAAGCAGGGACTCAGAGAGATACCTGTACATCTATGTTATGCAGCATTATTCAGCATAGCACAAAAGCTGGGAAAAATACAAATGTCCATCAACAGATGAATGCAATAAGCAAAGTATGGTATATACATCAATGGAATATTATTCACCCCTAAAAAACAATGAAAATTTGGTGCATGCTATGATGGCTGATGGCATCACTGATGCAATGGACGTGAACTTGGGCAAGCTCCACGAGATAGTGAGGGACAGTGAGGCCTGGCATGCTGCAGTCCATGGGGTCACAAGGAGTTGGACAAGACTCGGTGACTGAACAATAATACAATGTAATTAGAACATTTTCCAACACCATATACAAAAATAAACTCAAAATGGACTAAAGACCAAAATGTAAGACTGAATACTAAAAAATTCCTAGAGAAAAACATAGGCAGACCACTCTTTGATATAAACTGTATCAGTATTTTTTTGGATCCATCTCCTAGATAATGGGAACAAAAGCAAAAATAAACCTATGGGACCTAGTTAAATTCCTTGATAGCAAAGGAAACCAAAGCCAAAATGAAACAACAACCCATGGAATGGGAGAAAATATTTGTAAATAATGCTGACAAGGAATTAATTTCCAAAATATACAGTTTATACAACTCAATTTAAAAAAACTCAATAAAAATTGACAGAAGCTATAAACAGATATTTCTTCAAAGAAGACATACAAAGGGTCATCAGGCACTTAAAAATATGCTCAAAGTTGCTAAATATTAGGTAAATGCAAATCAAAATTACAGTGCAGTATCACCTCACACTGAGCAGCAAAAACTCTACAAGTAATAAATGCTGAAGAAGGTGCGGAGAAAAGGGAGTCCTTCTACACTCTTGGTGAGAATATAAGTTGGTACAGTCACTATGAAAGATTGTATGAACTTATCTTTAAAAATTAAGGAATACAGAAATGTCATATGATCTGGGAATTCCACTCCCGGTCACATCTCTGAAGAAAGGTCTAATTTGAAAAGATATATGCACCCCCGTATTCATAGCAGCACTATTTACAGTAGCCAAGACATGGAAGCAACCTAAGTGTCCACCAACACATGAATGGATGAAGAAGATATGCCTTCTTTATCCATTCATAAATAAAATATTACAATGGAATATAACTCAGCCATAAAAAGAACAAAAATATTGTCATTTGCAACAACATGGCTGAACCTAGAGATTATCATATTAAGTGGAGTCAAGTCAGACAAAGAAAGACAAGTATCATACAATGTCACTTACACGTGGAATCCCAAAAAAAGGTGATACTAATAAACTTATTTACCAAACAGAAACTGAGTCATATAAAAAACAAACTTAAAAGGGGCAAGGGGGTATTGTTGTTCAGTTGCTAAGTCATATCCAACTGTTTGCAACCCCATAGACTGTGGTATTCCAGGTTTCTCTGTCCTCCACTGTCTCCCAGAGTTTGCTCAAACTCATGTGCACTGACTCAGTGATGTTGTCAAACCATCTCATCTTCTGCCAGCCTTCTGCCTCCTTTTGCCTTCAGTCTTTTCCAGCATCAGGATCTTCTTCAACGAGTTGCCTCTTCACATCAGGTGGCCAAAGTATTGGAGCTTCAGCTTCAGCATCAGTCCTTCCAATGAATATTCATGTTTGATTTCCTTTAGGATTGACTGGTTTGATCTCCTTGCAGTTCAAGGGATTCTCCAGAACCTTCTCTAGCCCCGCAGTTCGAAAGATCAGTTCTTTGCTATTCAGCTTTTTTTATGGTTCTACTCTCATATCCATATATGACTACTGGAAAAACCATAGCTTTGACTATACAGACACTTGTCGGCAAAGTGATGATTCTGCTTTTTAATACATTATTGTCCAAGTTTGTCATAGCTTTCCTTCCAAGGAGCAAGCAACTTTTAATTTCATGGCTGCAGTCATCATCCACAGTAGTTTTGCTGCCCAAGAAAATAAAATTTGTCACTGTTTTTTATTTTCTTACTTCAATTTGTCATCAAGTACTGGGATTGGATGCCATGATCTTCATTCTTTGAATACTGAGTTGTTGTTTTTTTTAAACATTTATTTTTATTTATTTATCTTTTGGGGGGTAGGGTGGGGAGGGAGGGGGATGGGCGGGCCACTTCTATTGGTCTTTCATTTCTCCATTTTCATCCGTCTTTGTTCTCTGGCTCCTGTGGGCCTCCCATCGCGGTGGCGTCTGTCGTCGCAGAGCGCCGGCTCTGGGCGCATGCGCCCCAGATCTCTGGCTCGGTAATTGGACACATCAGTCCAGCCGCTCCACGGCACGAGGGATCTTCCTAGGCCAGGACTCGAACTGGCACCCCTTGCACTGCAAGGCGGTGTCCTTACCCACTGGACCACCAGGGAAGCCCTGAATGCTGAGCTTTAAGCCAGTTTTTTCAGTCTCCTCTTTCAGCCTCCTCAAGAGGCTCTTTAGTTCTTCTGCACTTTCTGCCATTAGAGTGGTATCATCTGCACATCAGATACTTCTCCGAGCAATCTTGATTCCAGCTTGTGTTTCACTCAGTCTGGCATTTTGCAAAAATCAGATAAACTTGAACTTTAGTTTGCTCAAACTCATGTGCACTGACTCAGGAACCATCTCATCTTCTGCCAGCCTTCTGCCTCCTTTTGCCTTCAGTCTTTTCCAGCATCAGGATCTTCTTCAACGAGTTGCCTCTTCACATCAGGTGGCCAAAGTATTGGAGCTTCAGCTTCAGCATCAGTCCTTCCAATGAATATTCATGTTTGATTTCCTTTAGGATTGACTGGTTTGATCTCCTTGCAGTTCAAGGGATTCTCCAGAACCTTCTCTAGCCCCGCAGTTCGAAAGATCAGTTCTTTGCTATTCAGCTTTTTTTATGGTTCTACTCTCATATCCATATATGACTACTGGAAAAACCATAGCTTTGACTATACAGACACTTGTCGGCAAAGTGATGATTCTGCTTTTTAATACATTATTGTCCAAGTTTGTCATAGCTTTCCTTCCAAGGAGCAAGCAACTTTTAATTTCATGGCTGCAGTCATCATCCACAGTAGTTTTGCTGCCCAAGAAAATAAAATTTGTCACTGTTTTTTATTTTCTTACTTCAATTTGTCATCAAGTACTGGGATTGGATGCCATGATCTTCATTCTTTGAATACTGAGTTGTTGTTTTTTTTAAACATTTATTTTTATTTATTTATCTTTTGGGGGGTAGGGTGGGAGGGAGGGGATGGGCGGGCCACTTCTATTGGTCTTTCATTTCTCCATTTTCATCCGTCTTTGTTCTCTGGCTCCTGTGGGCCTCCCATCGCGGTGGCGTCTGTCGTCGCAGAGCGCCGGCTCTGGGCGCATGCGCCCCAGATCTCTGGCTCGGTAATTGGACACATCAGTCCAGCCGCTCCACGGCACGAGGGATCTTCCTAGGCCAGGACTCGAACTGGCACCCCTTGCACTGCAAGGCGGTGTCCTTACCCACTGGACCACCAGGGAAGCCCTGAATGCTGAGCTTTAAGCCAGTTTTTTCAGTCTCCTCTTTCAGCCTCCTCAAGAGGCTCTTTAGTTCTTCTGCACTTTCTGCCATTAGAGTGGTATCATCTGCACATCAGATACTTCTCCGAGCAATCTTGATTCCAGCTTGTGTTTCACTCAGTCTGGCATTTTGCATGATGTACTGTGTATATAAGTTAAACAAGCGGAGTGACAATACACAGCCTTGACATACTTCTTTTTCATTTTTGAACCAGTCCTTTGCTCCATGCCCAGTTTTAACTATTGCTTCTTGACCTGCATATAGATTTTTCAGGAGACAGGTAATGTGGTTTGGTACTCCCATCTCTTACAGAAATTTTCACAGTCTGTTGTGATCCACATAGTCAAAGGCATTTAGCATAGTCAGTGAAGCAGAAGTAGATATTTTTTCTGGAATTCCCTTGCTTTCTCCATGATCCAATCAATGTTGGCATTTTATTTTTTCTTTCCCCCATCATGCCTCTTTTTCTTTTATTTATATGTATTTTCATCCATCTTTTTTTATTGTTTGGCCTGTGTGAGCCTCCCATTGCAGTGGCCTTTCTCGTTGCAAAGCACCAGCTCTGGACACATGCACTCCAGAGCACTGGCTCCTAGTTGGACACACTGGTTCAGTTGCTCTACGGCACGTGGGATCTTCCAGGGCCAGGGATCAAACTGGTGCCCCTTGCATGGCAAGGTGGACTCTTTACCCACTGGAACACCAGGGAAGCCCCAATGTTGACAATTTGATCTCTGGTTCCTCTGCCTCTTTGAAACCCAGTTTGTGCACCTGGAAGTTCTTGGTTCATGTACTATCAAAGTCTAACTTCAAGGATTTGAGCATAACCTTGCTAATATGTGAAAAGAGTGCAATTGTACAGTTTTTTTTTTTTGGCCACTTCTATTGATCTTTCATTCTTTGGCCTGTGTGGGTCTCCCATCGCAGCAGCCTCTTTTGCCACAGAGCACCGACTCTGGGCTCATGCGTTCCAGAGCTCCGAGTCAGTAGTTGGACGCATTGGTCCAGCTGCTCCACTGCATGTGGGATCTTCCCAGGCCAGGGATCGAACCGACGCCCCCTGCACTGCAAGGTGGTGTCCCTACCCACTGGACCACCAGGGAAGCCTGCAATTGTACAGTAGTTTAAACATTCTTTGGTAATGCCTTTCTTTGAGATTGGTATGAAAACGAATCTTTTCCAGTCCTGTGGCCACTGTTGAGTTCTACAAATTTGCTAACATATTGAGTGCAGCTCTCTAACAGCATCATGTTTTAGGATTTGAAATAGCTCAGCTGGAATTCTGTTATCTCCACTAGTTTTGTTCGTAGTAATGCTTCCTAAGAGCCACTTGACTTCACACTCTGCGATGTGTGGTTCTAGGTTAGTGATCACACCATCGTGGTTATCTGGGTCATTAAGACCTTTTTTGTACAGTTCTTCCACGTATCCTAGCCACTTCTTAATCTTTTCTGCTTCTGTTGGGTCGTCACTGTTTCTGTCCTTTATTGTGCCCATCTGTGCATGAAATTTTCCCTTGATATCTCCAAGTTTCTTGAATAGAGCTCTAGTCTTTCTCATTCTACTGTTTTCCTTTATTTCTTTGCATTGTTCATTTAAGAAGGCCTTCTTAAGTCTCCTTGCTGTTCTCTGGAACTTTGCATTCAGTTGGGTATATCTTTCCTTTTCTTCTTTGCCTTTCACTTCTCTTCTTTCCTTAACTATTTGTAAAGCCTCCTCAGACAAGCATTTTGCCTTCTTGCATTTCTTTTTCTTTGGGGTGGTTTTTGTCACTGCCTCCTGGACAATGTTACAAACATAGTTCTTCAGGGAAAGGCATTGGTGGGGCGGGGGATAAATTGGGAATTTGGGATTAACAAATCCAGACTGCTATATATAAAATACATAAACAACAAGGACCTATTGTATAGCATAGGGAACTATATACAATATCTTATAATAACCTATAATGGAAAAGAATCTGAAAAAGAATATGTATATAAATTTATATATAACTGAATCACTTTACAGTATACCTGAAACATTGCAAATCAGCTACTTTTCAGTTACAAAAAAAGAGGCCTTAGAAAGTGAGGTGTTTTTTTTCTTTTTTAATTTTGGCCTCTTTTATTGGTCTTCTTTTTATTTATTTTCACCCATCTTTATTCTTTGGCATGTGTGGGCCTCCCATTGCATTGGCCTTTCTTGCTGCAGAGCTCTCAGCGCTCCAGAACGCTGGCTCCTAATTGGACACAGTGGTCCAGCCACTCCGCGACACGTGGGATCTTCCTGGACCAGGGATTGAACCTGTGCCCTTTGCACTGCAAGGCGGACTCTCTACCCACTGGACCACCAGGGAAGCCCAGAAAGTGAGATTTTAATAGAAATAAAAACTATGACTGAAAAAATTATTGTATCTCAGCAAAAGAATTTGATACATGTTACAACATGGATGAAGTTAGAAAACTGTAAAATAAGCCACATACAAAAGGATGAATATTGTATGATTCCTTTTATATGGTGTACTTAGAATATGCAAATTGGTAGAGATAGAAAGTATTAATAGAATGGAGATAGCTACTAGGGCTGAGGGGAAGAGAAATGGAGACCTATTGTTTAATGGATACAGAGTTTCCCTTTAGGATGCTGAAAAGGTTCTGGAAATGAATAATGGTGATTCTGTATAAAATGTGAAAGTACTTAATGCCATTGAACTGTACAATGAAATAATTTTTAATATACATTTTAATGTAAAATTTATATTTTTACCATATAAAATAATAACCTCCAAATTATAGTTTGATATTTCAGCAAATAGGTGTTAGTAGTCTTTTGATTGCAGTAAACACATCTACCTCAGTCTTTTAAAAATAATGTCTAAAATTTTTTGGGGGTGGGGGCAGGTTGGGGAGGAAGGGGGGCGGGGATAAATTGGGAATTTGGGATTAACAAATCCAGACTGCTATATATAAAATACATAAACAACAAGGACCTATTGTATAGCATAGGGAACTATATACAATATCTTATAATAACCTATAATGGAAAAGAATCTGAAAAAGAATATGTATATAAATTTATATATAACTGAATCACTTTACAGTATACCTGAAACATTGCAAATCAGCTACTTTTCAGTTACAAAAAAAGAGGCCTTAGAAAGTGAGGTGTTTTTTTTCTTTTTTAATTTTGGCCTCTTTTATTGGTCTTCTTTTTATTTATTTTCACCCATCTTTATTCTTTGGCATGTGTGGGCCTCCCATTGCATTGGCCTTTCTTGCTGCAGAGCTCTCAGCGCTCCAGAACGCTGGCTCCTAATTGGACACAGTGGTCCAGCCACTCCGCGACACGTGGGATCTTCCTGGACCAGGGATTGAACCTGTGCCCTTTGCACTGCAAGGCGGACTCTCTACCCACTGGACCACCAGGGAAGCCCAGAAAGTGAGATTTTAATAGAAATAAAAACTATGACTGAAAAAATTATTGTATCTCAGCAAAAGAATTTGATACATGTTACAACATGGATGAAGTTAGAAAACTGTAAAATAAGCCACATACAAAAGGATGAATATTGTATGATTCCTTTTATATGGTGTACTTAGAATATGCAAATTGGTAGAGATAGAAAGTATTAATAGAATGGAGATAGCTACTAGGGCTGAGGGGAAGAGAAATGGAGACCTATTGTTTAATGGATACAGAGTTTCCCTTTAGGATGCTGAAAAGGTTCTGGAAATGAATAATGGTGATTCTGTATAAAATGTGAAAGTACTTAATGCCATTGAACTGTACAATGAAATAATTTTTAATATACATTTTAATGTAAAATTTATATTTTTACCATATAAAATAATAACCTCCAAATTATAGTTTGATATTTCAGCAAATAGGTGTTAGTAGTCTTTTGATTGCAGTAAACACATCTACCTCAGTCTTTTAAAAATAATGTCTAAAATTTTTTTTTGGGGGGGTGGGGGCAGGTTGGGGAGGAAGGGGAGCGGGCGGGCCACTTCTATTGGCCTTTCATTTATCTGTTTTCATCCATCTTTTTGTTCTTTGGCCCCTGTAGGCCTCCCATCGCAGTGGCCTCTGTTGTCACAGATCACCGGCTCCAGGCGCATGCGCTCCAGAGCTCTGACTCGGTAGTTGGACACATGGGTCCAGCTGCTCCGCGGCACGTGGGATCTTCCCAGGCCAGGGATCGAACAGGCGCCCTTTGCACTGCAAGGTGGTGTCCTTATCCACTGGACCACCAGGGAAGCCCAATGTCTAAAATTTTATAATGGAAAATTGAAACATGCCAAAAAGCAAAGAGAATAGAATACTCAATTCCCACCCATTACTCAGGTAGCAGTTGCCAATACAAGGTTAGTTCTGCTTTTTTCTATTTTCCCTCTCATCTATTCCTTTTCTTATCTCCTCTACCCCATGTTATTTTTTTTTATTTTTTTTTCAACATTTATTTTATTTATTTATCTTTTGAGGGGTGGGGTGGGGAGGAAGGGGAGCGGGCGGGCCACTTCTATTGGTCTTTCATTTCTCTATTTTCATCCGTCTTTGTTCTTTGGCTCCTGTGGGCCTCCCATTGCGGTGGCCTCTGTTGTCGCAGAGCGCCGGCTCTGGGCGCATGCGCGCCAGAGCTCTGACTCAGTGATTGGACACATCAGTCCAGCCGCTCCGCAGCACATGGGATCTTCCCAGGCCAGGGATCGAACCGGCGCCCCTTGCAGTGCAAGGCGGTGTCCTTACCCACTGGACCACAAGGGGAAGCCCTACCCCATGTTATTTTGACACAAATTCTGGGACTTCCTTGGTGGTCCAGTTGCTAAGACTCCTGCTCCCGAAGCAGGAGGCCAGATTCGATCCTTGGTCAGGAAACTAAGATCCCATATGCTGCAGCATGGTTTAAGAGCATGTTCCAGCAAAATTCCTGCAGACTGCAACTAAGACCTGGGGCAGCCAAATAAATCATAAATATTAAAAAAGGAAATAAATTCCTAAAGTCATAATACTTATATTATGAATGTTTAAGTATGAATCTCTATAAGAAATCTTTGGAAAAACATAACCACAATATCATTAAACAGTAATTCCTTAATCTCATCAAATACGCAGCCAATGTTCAGACATTTGGTACCTCTGATTGTCTTGTGATATTTTTTTAACGGTTGGTTTGTTGAAATTAAAAATCTGTACAAGTTCTATATATTGTAATTAGTTATATGTCTTTTATGTTACCTTTAACCTCAGATTCTCCCTCATTCTTCTTTTAACTATTTCATTGAAGAAACTCAAGTTATTTGGCATGTAGCACTTCCTGTAATCTGGATTTTGCTAATTTTATGCTCGTGGTGTCATTGAAGATGTTCATTTGAACTCTGTATTTACTGTACATTGGTAGATAGATTTAGAGGCTTTGTCAGTTTTTTCTTTCTTTTTAAAATATCTATTATTGATTGTATAGTGCACCTCCTGTGTGCACCATTGAGGAGGAACACAATATCTAGTAGTCTTTTTCTGATGTTAAAATTGATCAATGAGTTCAGTTTGATTTATTCATTATAAAGTTTCCCATCAACTTTTTACTTAACAATTTTATCATTGATGATTATTTCATAGATCTATTATTTCATTAGGACTTAAATATGGCCGTGTTCTTTTTCTATCATTTCTTCTTCATTTATTAGAATTGGAATCGTTATACAAAGAAAAACTTTCCCATATCAACTACTCTTATTTTCTTGTATTACTTAGATAGAAATGCGGAAGAAACGGTTGATTTTTCCCTTTATTGCAGTTCTCAGAATAATGAATCATAGATACTTTTAAACCATTAGGAAATGAGTAAGCGGGTGATATATCTTTAAGAAAATTTGGGCGATTTCTGTCTTTGAAATAATGCCTATTCTAGGTGTTCTCTAAGGTCCCTTTGAGCTCTTACAGCTCATAATTTTTCTTATTTATAAAAAGAAATTTAAGCTTTATTTCTCAATTTTGAAAGGAACTAATTAATATGTTCTAAGATTCTTTAGAGTATAAGACATTCCTTTAACATATAGCATACTTTATTTACCAAATAATTTGTAATAATTTTGTGGGTTTGTCACAAAATACTGGGTAGTTAGCTAATATTTTGGGAGAAGACTACTTCATTATCTTTAAAATCTTTTATGTAAAAAATTTAAGCTAAATTTGAAAATTTTAAGTATTAAACAAAGAAAAATTGCAAGTACAGAGAACTACCATTTGCCCTTTACCCTGACTCACCAATTTCATGACTTTCAACACTTTTTCATATTCTTATTCCCTCTGTTTGTGCACATGTATAGTATATGTATGGTGTTGCTGTCACACGTAAATCTCTCTTTATATTTATCCATATATACCTATGTACAGAGGTGTTATGTATCTTTTTATTTTTTTCTAAATCATTTCAGAATAGGTTGCACATACCACACCCCTTAGTATTTCTATGCATATTTCCTAAGAACAAGAAGAGTATATTACATTATCACAGTAGTTATCAATTCAGGAAATTTTTGTTAATATTTTTATTCAATCTGCAGCCTATGTTTAAATTTTATCAGTTGTCCCAATAAAGTCCTTCACGGAAAATTTTCCCCTCTCATACAAGACCCAGTCCAAAGCCACTTATTGCATTTAGTTCCTGTGTCTCTTAATCTGTTACTATCTAGAACATTTCCTCAGCCTTTCTTGGTCAGTCATGATATTGATATTTTGGGGGAATACAGGTCAACTTCATCCTTTTACCCCTGTAATAACCATATACATTGCTCACTTCTCAGTCATAAATGATAGAAATTGCCTATGACTGACTTACCAGAAAAGGAATTTATTAAAATAATACTAGGAAGCTCCTTGGCATACCTCAATAAATACATTTTAGTTTGCATGTATATGCAAATATTGTTTTATATACATATATATAGCAATATTTTTGTTTACAAACAAAAATAATATTTACTGAGCACTCTAATGTATCAGACACTGTTCCTATTACACTGTTAAGTACTGTCGTATCCAAAACATGACACTGTGAGATAAATACGCTTTCAAATATTCCTGAATCTCATCTTAAAAATGAGATGAATGTGAATTAGAGGGATTAAGTAGCTTTCCCAGGGTCACACAATTAATAATAGATTGAGTGTTCAAAGTCAAGTTGTGTCTGACTCTAACGTTCATTCCTCTTCAATTCTATACTTTTATATGGCAACCTAACCTGAAAACTTTCTCATATTTGCTGGAAAATAAATGATCTGTGATAGCCTGAAGTACTGAATATTATTTCAGTAGATATTAGGTATTCAGAGGTACATGCTGAAAAACATACACACTTTTATAAGCCTTTATCCATCTTTAAAAATGTTCCACAGACATGACCTCATGCTAGTATTACTGGTCAGAAAATCTTCAGCGTGCACATCAAAATGTACCCACTTGGGGGCACCCACAATGCAGCTTTTCTGCCTGTTCTCCTGCCCAGAAGCTGTTAAGCTTTGCAGAGCTGGAGGGGAGCCAGCTGATGAGCTCAGGCTGTTCCTCGGGACTCAGGCAGCCGGATCTGACGTCTCAAGGAAGAGCCTTCTGTATCGCCAACTGTAGGGAATATCTTCCTTAGCACGTGGCCTGCACAGTGAATTATTATTATGTGCTATTTAAAACAATAATTAGTGCATTTGCTACAGACCATTATTGGAATTTAATGACTCAAACCAAGAACTGAAAATAATTTGCTGATTAAAAATGATATATTTGTCCAAAGGCATTTTTAGATTTATGCTGTGTCAACATTTGGAACTTAGTAATTAACCATCGGGGTAAAAGTGTGTCTTAAAATCAAACTAAGGGTCTCAAATTGGTTTTGCACGTGTCCTCACCTGAGGCATGCTCTCTGGTGATCCTTTGAGCGAGGAGTGCTTCTGCAGGTGTTACTGCTAACATATCTCCAAGTCAGGGATTTGGTCTTCAGCTACATCTGATAGTAGAGATGCTCCTGAAATACACTAATTTCAAAGACGTCATCGACCCAGATGTAGTTGTGCAGTGGCTGTCTGGAAAGGAGTTATTATCCTAGAGCAGAAGGGGAGAAGATATGAAAAATGTGACTATACTGGATGTGGCTATCATAGTGTCTTTTATGCCTAACGCCTCTATTAAAGAAGCAGATGAAGTGCTTTTAATATAAATTTTTTATAAATGAATATAAATCTGCTTTTATATAAATCTGCCTTTCCTATTTATGGCTGATTGCACTAGAGGGAGCCAAAATATCGATTGGAGAGCAGCTTACAGGGTGACCTGGCTCAAACAGCACTGCTCCAAAAGGAACAAGCTGGACCAATCATAGGCTCACTTGTGGGAATCTAATCTGGGAAACAGAACATGAGGTAGGTAACAGTAGGAGCTGATATGGCATAGAAGGGGTACGATGCGGAGCAGAGACCAAGAGCAAAGCCTGGTATGATGAAGCTAAGCTGTGAAAAAGTGGACACAATAATTTAGTGGGTTAGTCACTCAGTCATGTCTGATTCTTTGTGACCTCATGGATGGTAGCCTGCCAGGCGCCTCTGGCCACGGAATTCTCCAAGTAAGAATACTGGAGTGGTTGTCATGTCCTTCTCCAGGGGATCTTCCTGACCCAGGGATGTAACATGTGTCTTCTGCACCGTAGGCAGATTCTTTACCATCTGAGCCATTAAGGAAGCTCAAGATGATAATTAACAGAGACCTATGAGAAGGAGAAAGGATGGAGAAGAGAAATCCAGTCTTTTGTGGGAGAGTAGCAAGAAGTGTGAGGAGAAGCAGGGCGAAGGAGGCCGAGCCCGTGGAGACGGAGCGCTAGAGGCACAGCTCTCATTTCCAGTGCAGGTGCTGATCCACCCTGGTCCCTAGAGCTTGACTGTTGTGAGATCGTGGCTCCATTCTGAATTTTACAATAAACAGCTATTAATTGTGGAAATTTGAGTGCATATCTGTCCCCTTCCCACCAAAGTAACTAACTAGAAGTAATGTAAGAGAAAAATATTAGTTTTCCGAGTTCTGTTTGAAAAAAATGCGGCAAAATATACATAATATAAAAGTCACCACTTTAATACTTTTTAAGTGTACAGTTCAGAAGCATTAAGCACATTCACACTGTTGTGTCACTATCACCACTGTCCGTCCTCAGGACTTTTGCATCATCCTGAACTCTACACCCACTAAACAATAACTCCTCCTGTCTCTTCATGAAGCCACTGGCAACCACTATTCTACCTCTGTAGAATTTGTGCAGAGTCCCTTCTGAATGAAGAATATTGTTATTTATAAATGTTTAAGATATGAATTTTGACTTACATAAGTTATATTTATATTAAATGGTTAGGATTTATTTATAAATTGGTATAAAATGGTTAAGATATTACTCACATTGGTATTATTAAATGATTACCACATTTATATTTAATATTTCATTTATTATAATATTATACATGTATGCATAGTATACATATTATTTATGGTTGAGATATTTATCTTAACTACTTAAATGGCTAAGATATCATTTATCTGAACAAAGCCGCCATCCAGAGTTTTGGGGGAGCTGGAGTTTTCCCAAATACCCTGGAAAGTGTAAACTATTGATTGTATGCAACCAATTAACTGCAGAAGGAACACAAATCAGACAGGAAACCAAACCTGAGTGGGAGGCCCCAAGAGTGTCTGAGATGTTGAGCCATGTCTTTAGCCATGTTATAGCAAAGGGGTTGGTATATTTAGAGAAATGTTCCTTGATGTATGAGTAAAATGACCTTGCTTAATGGGGGAAAGAGTGATGTCTAGGAAGAAAGGAGGCCATGGAAATTGTGGGTTAAACTCTGCCATCTCTAAATGCCTAGAGTAGGATTACTATACCAATCTGATTCCTGAGGTCTGTACTTTGGAAACATTCTTTTAAGGGGCTTCAAAGTGTGATAGAGCATATCATTTGCTAGTGATCATTCTGGCCCCTCCATAGTGTGGATCTGTGAGGAGATGAAAGTAAGCTTAAGCTTTTATGGAGCAAAGGTTTGGGGGACTGAACTGATGAGTTTCCAAGGAAGATGGACCAGAAGTCCAAACCACAAAACCTAAATCAAGTTATCAGATAAGTGAGCTGGGACCCTGTGGCAAGATTCTCTGAGCAGCAGCTATGCTGGTGATACTCAGTAGCTGATATCACTTTGGTGCTGGTGAAAACAAGATCCTAGACAGCACATGGAGATCAGAACATGGTCCAAATCCTGGGAAAACTAGATTGACCAGGATCATCCTGAACTCTACACCCACTAAACAATAACTCCTCCTGTCTCTTCATGAAGCCACTGGCAACCACTATTCTACCTCTGTAGAATTTGTGCAGAGTCCCTTCTGAATGAAGAATATTGTTATTTATAAATGTTTAAGATATGAATTTTGACTTACATAAGTTATATTTATATTAAATGGTTAGGATTTATTTATAAATTGGTATAAAATGGTTAAGATATTACTCACATTGGTATTATTAAATGATTACCACATTTATATTTAATATTTCATTTATTATAATATTATACATGTATGCATAGTATACATATTATTTATGGTTGAGATATTTATCTTAACTACTTAAATGGCTAAGATATCATTTATCTGAACAAAGCCGCCATCCAGAGTTTTGGGGGAGCTGGAGTTTTCCCAAATACCCTGGAAAGTGTAAACTATTGATTGTATGCAACCAATTAACTGCAGAAGGAACACAAATCAGACAGGAAACCAAACCTGAGTGGGAGGCCCCAAGAGTGTCTGAGATGTTGAGCCATGTCTTTAGCCATGTTATAGCAAAGGGGTTGGTATATTTAGAGAAATGTTCCTTGATGTATGAGTAAAATGACCTTGCTTAATGGGGGAAAGAGTGATGTCTAGGAAGAAAGGAGGCCATGGAAATTGTGGGTTAAACTCTGCCATCTCTAAATGCCTAGAGTAGGATTACTATACCAATCTGATTCCTGAGGTCTGTACTTTGGAAACATTCTTTAAGGGGCTTCAAAGTGTGATAGAGCATATCATTTGCTAGTGATCATTCTGGCCCCTCCATAGTGTGGATCTGTGAGGAGATGAAAGTAAGCTTAAGCTTTTATGGAGCAAAGGTTTGGGGGACTGAACTGATGAGTTTCCAAGGAAGATGGACCAGAAGTCCAAACCACAAAACCTAAATCAAGTTATCAGATAAGTGAGCTGGGACCCTGTGGCAAGATTCTCTGAGCAGCAGCTATGCTGGTGATACTCAGTAGCTGATATCACTTTGGTGCTGGTGAAAACAAGATCCTAGACAGCACATGGAGATCAGAACATGGTCCAAATCCTGGGAAAACTAGATTGACCAGGATGAAGTCCATTGAGAGAGTCCCCGCCAAGCAAACACACTTAGGGCAATGCTGGGCCACTGGATAAACCAGAGCTGGTGTCAAAACCCCTTCTTTCCAGCTGAATATTTATGACAAGGATTCGTGTTAAAGCTGCTGTTCATTCATTCTAGGCAAGATTGCTGAAAGGAGAAGCAGTTCCTAAACAAAGCCATGTTTGTTTCTCTTTAACTTAACAACAGGGTGGGTCTCAGTTGGAAGGCTGATTGTGTTACATGCCCATTTCTGGGCTTGAGCATGCAAAACAGACTGTGACAATCAGTGTCTTGCTGGAGAGTTGGGAGAAGTTCCATGGCTTTATTGACTGATACCTTCTTTCAGACTATTCCCGGTTAGGTTAAGTGGGCATTGTCTTGAGATTGTGTAAATTCCCTACTTCATAGACCATTAACCAAATTCTAGACATAGAACTAGTGTGTTTGATCAAGGTGTTTGCGCTGAGAGTTGACCTGGAAGATGGTGTTGTGGTACTGACCACTGGGATTTCATGTTATTCTACACACTTGTCCTTTCCTGTTATACCACTCTGATTCTCTTTTATTGGTTCTTATTAATACCATTAACAACTGAGCTGTTGAGTGTTGTCAGCAGATAGCTTTCAGCTACTAGCGCTTTCATGAATTACCTAACAAAAGAGACTGACCTGGCCCAAGGTTACCCTTTCCAGAGCAGTGGAAATTGTGGGTTAAACTCTGCCATCTCTAAATGCCTAGAGTAGGATTACTATACCAATCTGATTCCTGAGGTCTGTACTTTGGAAACATTCTTTTAAGGGGCTTCAAAGTGTGATAGAGCATATCATTTGCTAGTGATCATTCTGGCCCCTCCATAGTGTGGATCTGTGAGGAGATGAAAGTAAGCTTAAGCTTTTATGGAGCAAAGGTTTGGGGGACTGAACTGATGAGTTTCCAAGGAAGATGGACCAGAAGTCCAAACCACAAAACCTAAATCAAGTTATCAGATAAGTGAGCTGGGACCCTGTGGCAAGATTCTCTGAGCAGCAGCTATGCTGGTGATACTCAGTAGCTGATATCACTTTGGTGCTGGTGAAAACAAGATCCTAGACAGCACATGGAGATCAGAACATGGTCCAAATCCTGGGAAAACTAGATTGACCAGGATGAAGTCCATTGAGAGAGTCCCCGCCAAGCAAACACACTTAGGGCAATGCTGGGCCACTGGATAAACCAGAGCTGGTGTCAAAACCCCTTCTTTCCAGCTGAATATTTATGACAAGGATTCGTGTTAAAGCTGCTGTTCATTCATTCTAGGCAAGATTGCTGAAAGGAGAAGCAGTTCCTAAACAAAGCCATGTTTGTTTCTCTTTAACTTAACAACAGGGTGGGTCTCAGTTGGAAGGCTGATTGTGTTACATGCCCATTTCTGGGCTTGAGCATGCAAAACAGACTGTGACAATCAGTGTCTTGCTGGAGAGTTGGGAGAAGTTCCATGGCTTTATTGACTGATACCTTCTTTCAGACTATTCCCGGTTAGGTTAAGTGGGCATTGTCTTGAGATTGTGTAAATTCCCTACTTCATAGACCATTAACCAAATTCTAGACATAGAACTAGTGTGTTTGATCAAGGTGTTTGCGCTGAGAGTTGACCTGGAAGATGGTGTTGTGGTACTGACCACTGGGATTTCATGTTATTCTACACACTTGTCCTTTCCTGTTATACCACTCTGATTCTCTTTTATTGGTTCTTATTAATACCATTAACAACTGAGCTGTTGAGTGTTGTCAGCAGATAGCTTTCAGCTACTAGCGCTTTCATGAATTACCTAACAAAAGAGACTGACCTGGCCCAAGGTTACCCTTTCCAGAGCAGTGCATATCCAGTGACTGATCAATGGGGAATGTAAAGACACTTACATCTTGGCCCAATGGGAGACAACTCTGAAGGGCTATTCTAGCTCCAGCACTTCCTGTAGAGTCAACTGAGGCAGCTTGATCTCTCCCTTTGCCCAATCTTTTTGAGAATATTTCCACCTTAACCCCCGCTTGTTGTGACACTCTAATTGAAAACCACCCCATCAGCACAGCTTCCTAGTGTGCAGGCACCCTGTGCTCATTGTCTGAATGCAGGACCACTTCCCCGTTTGTTGCTGTGCCCTGTTCTGTTCATCTATTAGGACGGTTGAATGGCCACTGGTTCAGTAGGCCCATCTGTCAGGGACACAGGAACCTGAGACAAGGGAAATGAAGCTGAGGGTTAATAGTCAGTCCACACACCACCATTGCTAGATGAGTTTTCTTCAATTTAGAGTTTCCCAACAGTGAGTCTGGTCTGTGTGAGATCCTGATCTTTTGCCTTCAGAGTGACCAGTTAGCAGCAACCTCTCCTATTCACCTTAGTGGGATGTGCAAGTATTACCACATCTACATGTGCCTCTTTGTAACACTGGTAGTGAAAGCACAGCAAATTAATGGGTATTTCAAGCTTTCTTGCTCTTGTCTTCTTTGTTGAATACTTACACTAAATGTGATAAGTTTACAGTTAAAGGGGCTTTAGGGTTAAAGGGGCTTTTGTTTTTATTATCTCAATTTAGACTTGCTGAAGCTTTAATTTTCTGATAATATAATAGATCTTTTCCTGGCTGGGAAGAAACCTAGGTTTCAGGATTTAAGGGAACCAGAACAGTGAGATACCAGTAGAAAAGAGTTTGGGGATATTATATTGGATGATATTGAGTTCATTAAGATTAAAAGAGCATTTTGAGGTGAGAAAACAATTTAGGAGTTTGGGATTAACACACACACTACTGTATATAAAACAGAGAAGACAGGCCTACGGAATTGCATAGGAGACTGACTATATTCAATATCCTGTAATGATCTATAATGGAAATGAATCTGAAAAATAATAGATGCACATATATATACACATATATACATATATATGAACCATTTTGTTGCACACCTGAAAGTAATGCAACATTGTATATTAACTATACTTCAATTTTTAAAAATTATTTAAAAAAAAAAAAAGAGCACAGCAAAATTGGGCGTAAAGTTCAATACGGTCCTTGAGAGAGATTGATCTTGAGGGTAAGTGACTCAGAGTACACAGGACTTTGCCAAAAGCCACAGATTATATATTCTATCCAAGAGCTTAAAATACAGTGATCAACAAGTCAAAAAAATTTTAAAAATCTATTTAAGTGTCCTTTTTTCAATAAAGACTTATCTGCATTTGCAAAGGTCTGAAATCTTTCTTCTCACAGCCTTTGCAAGGTGTTCCAGATAGTCAGAATAGAGCTTCTCCATTAGAATCACCTGAGAAGATTTTTTTTTTAAAAGATTTATTTATTTATTTTGGTGGGGGTGGGGTGGGGAGGGAGGGGAGCAGGTGGGCCACTTCTATTGATCTTTCATTTGTCCATTTTCATCCATCTTTGTTCTTTGGCCCGTGTGGGCCTCCCATTACGGTGGCCTCTGTTGTCTCAGAGCGCCGGCTCTGGGCGCAAGCGCTCCAGAGCTCCGGCTCCGTAATTGGGCACATCAGTTCAGCCGCTCCACGGCACGTGGGATCTTCTCAGGCCAGGGATCAAACTGGCGCCCCTTGCACTGCTAGGCGGTGTCCTTACTCACTGGACCACCAGGGAAGCCCCTGAGAAGATTTTTATTAATAAAACTCTGAGGCACAGGTTGCATTCTAGACCAATTAAATAAAAATCTCTGGGCCTGAGACATAGGCATCAATCTTCTAAAATAAATTTCTCAAGTAATCTGAACATCTGAGAACATGGTTTAGAGCAGTGGTTCTCAAGCTTGAATTGCATTAGAATCACCTAAGGCAGCGGTTCCCAACCTTTTTGGCACCAGGGACCAGTTTTGTGGGAGACAATTTTTTCCACGGTCTAGGGGTGGTGGGGGTAGGGGTACGGGATGGTTTCAGGATGATTGGAGCACATTACATTTATTGTGCACTTTGTTTCTATTATTATTACATTGGCTCCACCTCAAATCATCAGGCATTTGATCCTAGAGGTTAGGGGCTCCTGACCTAGAGAGCTTGTTAAACTAGATTGCTGGTTCTCACTCCTATAGTCTCTGATTCAGTAGGTCTGGGATGGGGCCTGAAGATCTGCAGATCTAGCCAGCTTTCTAATGGTGCCAAAGCTGTTGCTTCTTCTGGTCCAGGGAACCATACTTTGAGAAACACCAATTCAGAGAGATATTTACATATTCATTAATGTCATCTGAAGACACGTAAGTCATAAATTTTTTTGCTGGGCAGTTTAAGTAGATGCAACATCCTTGGAAACTTGTCTAACCACAGTTGTGAGCTCACCGCACACACTGGTTCTTTGGCAGAGGTACATTCCTGCCCATCTGTTAGGTTGGCAGCATGCCCACAGAGTGTGCTATGCCAATTTCTGCAGGGCAGAGGTGCTAACCAAACATAGTTGTGGAGGGATGGTTTTTATCACACAGCAAGCGCCATTTCTTGGGCCAGGCAATCCTGCTGTTTGCAAACAGCTCCAGTCTGAGGCCACATGCTTCCTTACATCTGTAGATGCTTGAGGACATGATTTTTAAAAAAATCAACAAATGGTTGATTGCATTTCTCCATCAATCTGCCTTAGTGTCATAATTGGGGATGTAGAGAAGCATGCTCTTTTTGGTGAGCTGAAAGTCACTGCTAAGGACTTTACATATGGAATGTTCAAAGATGGCAAGATTTGGATCGACTACATATATTTGTTTGTATTAATAAAACTCTGAGGCACAGGTTGCATTCTAGACCAATTAAATAAAAATCTCTGGGCCTGAGACATAGGCATCAATCTTCTAAAATAAATTTCTCAAGTAATCTGAACATCTGAGAACATGGTTTAGAGCAGTGGTTCTCAAGCTTGAATTGCATTAGAATCACCTAAGGCAGCGGTTCCCAACCTTTTTGGCACCAGGGACCAGTTTTGTGGGAGACAATTTTTCCACGGTCTAGGGGTGGTGGGGGTAGGGGTGCGGATGGTTTCAGGATGATTGGAGCACATTACATTTATTGTGCACTTTGTTTCTATTATTATTACATTGGCTCCACCTCAAATCATCAGGCATTTGATCCTAGAGGTTAGGGGCTCCTGACCTAGAGAGCTTGTTAAACTAGATTGCTGGTTCTCACTCCTATAGTCTCTGATTCAGTAGGTCTGGGATGGGGCCTGAAGATCTGCAGATCTAGCCAGCTTTCTAATGGTGCCAAAGCTGTTGCTTCTTCTGGTCCAGGGAACCATACTTTGAGAAACACCAATTCAGAGAGATATTTACATATTCATTAATGTCATCTGAAGACACGTAAGTCATAAATTTTTTTGCTGGGCAGTTTAAGTAGATGCAACATCCTTGGAAACTTGTCTAACCACAGTTGTGAGCTCACCGCACACACTGGTTCTTTGGCAGAGGTACATTCCTGCCCATCTGTTAGGTTGGCAGCATGCCCACAGAGTGTGCTATGCCAATTTCTGCAGGGCAGAGGTGCTAACCAAACATAGTTGTGGAGGGATGGTTTTTATCACACAGCAAGCGCCATTTCTTGGGCCAGGCAATCCTGCTGTTTGCAAACAGCTCCAGTCTGAGGCCACATGCTTCCTTACATCTGTAGATGCTTGAGGACATGATTTTTAAAAAAATCAACAAATGGTTGATTGCATTTCTCCATCAATCTGCCTTAGTGTCATAATTGGGGATGTAGAGAAGCATGCTCTTTTTGGTGAGCTGAAAGTCACTGCTAAGGACTTTACATATGGAATGTTCAAAGATGGCAAGATTTGGATCGACTACATATATTTGTTTGTAAATGTCATTATTGGTTTTCTTTCAAAATTAAAAATTTTTATCTTAATTTAAAAACGTATTTTTGTTTTAAAATTTATTTTATTTTTGGCTGTGCTGGGTTTTCATGCTTTGTGTGAGTTTTCTCCAGCTGCAGCAAACAGAGGGTATTCTTGGTTGTGGTGCTTCTGCTTCTAATTTCAGTGGCTTCTCTTGTTGCAGAGAACAGGCTTTAGCCACAGCGGCTTTTATTGCCACACACAGACTCTTGAGCACAGGCTCAGTAGCTGTGGTGCACGGGCTTAGCTGCTCCGTGGCATGTGGAATCTTCCATGTGGATCGAACCTGTGTTTACTGCACTGACAGGAGGAAATCCTCTTTGCTGCATTGCCAGGGAAGTCCCCTTTTCTTTTTAATAAAGATTTTCACTGTTTCTGAGGCTAGGTTTATTTTTCCTTTTATCATCTATTTTCTGCAGTCTCTGGTTTGACTCTTAAAGGTCTGAAGAGTCCTATAAAAAAAAGTTAGACTTCAAAGGGGGAGTTTTCGCTACAGAATTCCAATTACATTACAAATCAATTACATTGATTATAAATCAAAGTGTATTTCTTATTTCAGTTGTCCCATAATCAAATCTGGGCTTTGAGGAGACCTTTGAACATGTTTTAGCTGAAAACACTAGTTTTCAGATTAAAATTATTTGAATTCTTTGGAAAAAAAAAGTAAAAACAATGAAAAAAATAAACCCATTAATTTTTAGAAAGAAACTCATTGATTTATACGGGCTGCAAAATCTTTTAAGAAATCATACAGATTATGCCGGGATTGTATCAGGGTAACTTGTGTGGGGGAGAATGAAGTGGCAAGGAAAAATAAAAAGAGATATCCCTCTTTCTTTACTATGGTTTAGATTTTATATTTGATTAATTGGTCTTGAAACAAGAATTGGATTCTGAAGCATTATTTACCCCAGATTCCAGGTAAAGGAACCTCTGGCCATAAGACCTAAAGCAAAGCAGAGTAATGAATTGTGACTACAGAAAATCATTTTTATCACCTCTCCCTACTTGACTGAGTGAGGAAAGTAGATTTATAAATGACAGTCCCTTATCAGCCTCTTGTAAATTTCTAGAAGGCTCCTTCAGAATTTCCTCTGAGGTGTCCATTGATCATCCCTCCGACTTCTGTGTACAGATTCTTTCTCTCAAGGGGAAATTCTGAAGTTAACTCAAGGGAAAAACCCTTATTATAATTAAATGCTATTTTCTTTACTTTGTTTTTAAAGAAAAAATCTTTTATTTCTTTTTATTTTCAAGGTTGGATTTGTGGCTATACCCAAATAGGATTTAGGGAATGAGCCTATGGACAAGTCTAGTTTGCACAACATCTTTCCTTTGAGAAAGTATGACCCAAGAGAAGAGTACACAGCTTAGAAATTGAACAAAATCCTTGGGAAGACAATCTGTTCAAACGTGGAGGATCTTTGGCTCCACAAGAGCTTTTGAGCAGGAAATCAGAACAGTGGGTATAGTTTTTGTACACTTCTCAGTTGGGATATTATGCAGTTTGTAGACTAAATTACGATTCCACTGCAACCTTGATTTTTTCTTAAGCAGTCTCTGGTTTGACTCTTAAAGGTCTGAAGAGTCCTATAAAAAAAAGTTAGACTTCAAAGGGGGAGTTTTCGCTACAGAATTCCAATTACATTACAAATCAATTACATTGATTATAAATCAAAGTGTATTTCTTATTTCAGTTGTCCCATAATCAAATCTGGGCTTTGAGGAGACCTTTGAACATGTTTTAGCTGAAAACACTAGTTTTCAGATTAAAATTATTTGAATTCTTTGGAAAAAAAAAGTAAAAACAATGAAAAAAATAAACCCATTAATTTTTAGAAAGAAACTCATTGATTTATACGGGCTGCAAAATCTTTTAAGAAATCATACAGATTATGCCGGGATTGTATCAGGGTAACTTGTGTGGGGGAGAATGAAGTGGCAAGGAAAAATAAAAAGAGATACCCCTCTTTCTTTACTATGGTTTAGATTTTATATTTGATTAATTGGTCTTGAAACAAGAATTGGATTCTGAAGCATTATTTACCCCAGATTCCAGGTAAAGGAACCTCTGGCCATAAGACCTAAAGCAAAGCAGAGTAATGAATTGTGACTACAGAAAATCATTTTTATCACCTCTCCCTACTTGACTGAGTGAGGAAAGTAGATTTATAAATGACAGTCCCTTATCAGCCTCTTGTAAATTTCTAGAAGGCTCCTTCAGAATTTCCTCTGAGGTGTCCATTGATCATCCCTCCGACTTCTGTGTACAGATTCTTTCTCTCAAGGGGAAATTCTGAAGTTAACTCAAGGGAAAAACCCTTATTATAATTAAATGCTATTTTCTTTACTTTGTTTTTAAAAAAAAAATCTTTTATTTCTTTTTATTTTCAAGGTTGGATTTGTGGCTATACCCAAATAGGATTTAGGGAATGAGCCTATGGACAAGTCTAGTTTGCACAACATCTTTCCTTTGAGAAAGTATGACCCAAGAGAAGAGTACACAGCTTAGAAATTGAACAAAATCCTTGGGAAGACAATCTGTTCAAACGTGGAGGATCTTTGGCTCCACAAGAGCTTTTGAGCAGGAAATCAGAACAGTGGGTATAGTTTTTGTACACTTCTCAGTTGGGATATTATGCAGTTTGTAGACTAAATTACGATTCCACTGCAACCTTCGGGAAAAATTCCCTTGAAACAATTTCTAATTAACTGAATAAACACATCTCTGTTTAGAGAAAGGGCAAAATGGAAAAAGCCAAATATATCAAACATCTGAAACACCAATTTAGAACATTTTATGCAGTATTCAAGTAAAATTTAAGATTTCAAAAGGTGGAAATTACAGTAAAGTTGGAACAATCTAAAGGCCAATTGGTGGCTTTTTAAAAACATCTTTATTGATGTATAATTGGCATACAATAAACTTCAGATATTTAAGGTATATATTCTGATAGATTTGACATATGTATACGTCTGAGTCCAACACCACGATCAAGATACTGAACATATCCATCATCCCTCAAAGTTTCCTTGATGCTCTTTGTAATCCCTCTCTGCCTACCCCACCCTCATCCCTCAAGCAATCACTAATCTGCTTTCTGTCACTTTTTTAAAATTTAATTTAATTTTTTAAAAATTTTACAGAGTTTCATTGTTCATAGACATGAATGTTCCCAAATCAGTCATATGCATATCCCTGCACTCCTGCCCCCTTCTCTGTCACTTTTGATTAGTTTGTAATTTCTGGAGTTTTATATAAATGGAATCATACATATATACTCATTTTTTGCCTGAATTATTTCAGTCTGCATAGTTATTTTGAGATTCTTTATAAATTGGTGGCTTAAAAAAAACCCCTCTGATTTCAAATAGTCTTCAGATAAACTGAGTTTTAGGTTTGTGCTAGGATGACATAGGATCTGTTCAATAAAAGGCCAATCAGAATTGTATGTTGGAATAATCAGTGATAGCCGAGAAATTGCCAGGCAGTCACCTTTACTTTATCCCTGCTTATAAAGTCAGACTCTATCTCAGATGTATTTGGGGTTCTGAGCCAAGGAAACATTTTCTGGTTAACATACAAAAAGGAGGAATTCCTGGAAAGAAAGGGCAATACAGGGGGTCAGGATTCAATCCCTGGTCAGGGAATGAGATTCCCAAATACTGTAACTAAAGATCCCACATGACCCAACTAAGATCAAAGATCCTGAGTGCTGCAACTAAGATGTGGCATGGCTAAATAAATAAACAAAATAAAAAACTTCCCACAAAGAAAAGTCCAGGATCACATAATTTCACCAATGAATTCCATCAAGTGTTTAAAGAAGAATAGACACTGATATAATATTTTAGAATAAAAACAAAAAGTACATGATTATCTCAGTACTCATAGAAAAAGCATTTGACAAAATCCAACAATCTTTTTTTAACAGAAAACTCAACAAGTTAGAAATAGAAGGAAACTTCTTCAACTTGATAAAAGCAGTTTATGAAAAATCTATAACAGCATCATACTTAGTGTAAAAAGATGAGTGCTTGCCCTGCTAAGATCAGAAACAAGGCAAAGAGATCTACTTTCAGCACTTCTATTTAGCATTTAGGCTCTAGTTAAGACAGTTAGTCAGAGAAAGAAAAGGCATCCGGATTGGAAAGGAAGAAGTAAAAGTATCTGAATTTGTATGTGACATAGTTTTTATATATAAAAACTCCTATGGGATCCCACTAAAAAGAAAACTATCTAAATGAATTCAAATTGCAACATATAAGATCAGTATACAAAATAAATTTATTTTACATAATAGCAATGAACAACATGAAAATGAAATTAAGAAACAACTTTATTTATAATAACATAAAAAACAGTTAAATTTAGCAAAAGAAATGTCAGATGGCAAAGTATTTGAATAGACATTTGTCCAAAGAAGGTATACAAGTGGCTAATACGCACATGAAAAGAGGTAAAACAGTATCTGCCACTGGAAAAATGTGATACAACTTGTGGGTTAAATTGTGTCCTCCCAAAAGATAGGTTGAAGTCCTACCTCTAAAACCTGTGAATATGACCTTATCTGCAAATAGAGTCTGCCGATGCAGTCTACTCAAGACGAGGTTATATTGGATTAGCATGGGTCCTAAACAAGTATGACCGGAGAAGAACTAAGAGAAGGATATGGTTTTCCCTTAGAGAGAGCATGACCTTGCTGACACTTTGATTAAAAACTTCTAGCCCCCAGAACTGTGAAAGAATAAATTTCTCTTCCTTTAAATAACTCAGTTTAAAGGTAATTTCCTACAGCGGCTCTTGAAAGTTAATATACTACTTCACTCCCACTAGCATGACTCTAATAAGAAAGACAGACAATAAGAAGTGTGGAGTTATAAAGAATTTGGAACCTTCGTATTTAGCTGGTGGGAATGTAAAATGGTGCAGCCACTTTAATGAGACTTTTATACAATAATTCACAGTGTTTAAAGAAGAATAGACACTGATATAATATTTTAGAATAAAAACAAAAAGTACATGATTATCTCAGTACTCATAGAAAAAGCATTTGACAAAATCCAACAATCTTTTTTTAACAGAAAACTCAACAAGTTAGAAATAGAAGGAAACTTCTTCAACTTGATAAAAGCAGTTTATGAAAAATCTATAACAGCATCATACTTAGTGTAAAAAGATGAGTGCTTGCCCTGCTAAGATCAGAAACAAGGCAAAGAGATCTACTTTCAGCACTTCTATTTAGCATTTAGGCTCTAGTTAAGACAGTTAGTCAGAGAAAGAAAAGGCATCCGGATTGGAAAGGAAGAAGTAAAAGTATCTGAATTTGTATGTGACATAGTTTTTATATATAAAAACTCCTATGGGATCCCACTAAAAAGAAAACTATCTAAATGAATTCAAATTGCAACATATAAGATCAGTATACAAAATAAATTTATTTTACATAATAGCAATGAACAACATGAAAATGAAATTAAGAAACAACTTTATTTATAATAACATAAAAAACAGTTAAATTTAGCAAAAGAAATGTCAGATGGCAAAGTATTTGAATAGACATTTGTCCAAAGAAGGTATACAAGTGGCTAATACGCACATGAAAAGAGGTAAAACAGTATCTGCCACTGGAAAAATGTGATACAACTTGTGGGTTAAATTGTGTCCTCCCAAAAGATAGGTTGAAGTCCTACCTCTAAAACCTGTGAATATGACCTTATCTGCAAATAGAGTCTGCCGATGCAGTCTACTCAAGACGAGGTTATATTGGATTAGCATGGGTCCTAAACAAGTATGACCGGAGAAGAACTAAGAGAAGGATATGGTTTTCCCTTAGAGAGAGCATGACCTTGCTGACACTTTGATTAAAAACTTCTAGCCCCCAGAACTGTGAAAGAATAAATTTCTCTTCCTTTAAATAACTCAGTTTAAAGGTAATTTCCTACAGCGGCTCTTGAAAGTTAATATACTACTTCACTCCCACTAGCATGACTCTAATAAGAAAGACAGACAATAAGAAGTGTGGAGTTATAAAGAATTTGGAACCTTCGTATTTAGCTGGTGGGAATGTAAAATGGTGCAGCCACTTTAAGGAGACTGATAATTCCTCAAAAAAGTAAACAGAGTTACCATGAAACCCAGCAATTCAACCTGTAAATCTATATTCAAGAGAAATGAAAACAAAAAAGCATTAATACTTACAGCACATTCTTAATAACAGCCAAAAAATGGAAACAACCCAAATGTCCATAACCAAAACATGACTTATTCACACACTGGAATATTATTTGGCATTGTAAATGATTAAAGTACTGATCCATGCTACAGAAGAGATGAACCTTAAACACATTATGGTAGATGAAAGAATCACAAATGACCATATACTATATGATTCCTTAATATGAAATGCTCACAATAGGCAAATCTGTGGAGGCAGAAACAGATGAGTGATTGCTTAGGGCTAGGGTGGGGGATGGAGCCTGACTGCTAACAGGTGTGCTATTTCATCTGGGGGCTGACGAAATATCCCAAAATTAGATAGCGATGGTAGTTGCACAACCTTGTGACAATACTAAAAACCACTGAAGTATACCCTTTAAATGGGTGAATTTTATGAGATGTGAATTATATCTCAATAAAACTACTAAAAAGGAACCCACTCTTCTATGAATGCTTTCTATTTTAGCTGTACTGAACTCACTTTGCTGTTTCCAACCTCTGAGATCTTATACATGTTGTGCCTGGAATGGTCGTCCCAATTTTGTCTTTTGGTAAATCCTAATTTATTCTCAAGACTGAGTTTACATATCACCTCTTCGGGGAAGCCTCTGTCCTCCCAGGAAAGTAAGCACTTTTCTACGCTGGCTGTTTTTTTAAATTGAGATGTAATTGACATATAAATTAGATTAGTTTCAGGTGTACAACATAATGATTTGATATTTGTATATGTTGTGATGAGATCACAGTAAGTCTAGTTCACATCTATCACCACACATTGTTAAATTACTTTTCTTGTGATGAGAACTTTTAAGATCTACTCTCTTGGTAACTTTCAAATAAACAACACAGCATTATTAGCTATAAGAGCTTCCCTAGTGGCTCGGTGGTAAAGAATCCGTCTGCCAGTGCAGAAGATGCAGGTTCGATCCCTGAGTTGGGAAGATTCCCTGGAGAAGGAAATACCAACCTCCTTCAGTATTCTTGCCTGGGAAATCTCATGGGCAGAGGAGCCTGGTGGGTTACAGTCCAGGGGGTCACAAAGAGTCAGACACGACTTAGCAGCTAAACGAGAACAACACATTATGAGCTACAGTCACCATGCTGTATGCTGCATCTCCAAGACTTATTTACCTTATTACCGGAAATTTGTATCTTTTGACCTTATGCCTCTGGCACTCTGGCAACCACAAATCTGTTCTTTTTATCTGTAAGTTCTTTTAAAAGAAATACTGATCCATGCTACAGAAGAGATGAACCTTAAACACATTATGGTAGATGAAAGAATCACAAATGACCATATACTATATGATTCCTTAATATGAAATGCTCACAATAGGCAAATCTGTGGAGGCAGAAACAGATGAGTGATTGCTTAGGGCTAGGGTGGGGGATGGAGCCTGACTGCTAACAGGTGTGCTATTTCATCTGGGGGCTGACGAAATATCCCAAAATTAGATAGCGATGGTAGTTGCACAACCTTGTGACAATACTAAAAACCACTGAAGTATACCCTTTAAATGGGTGAATTTTATGAGATGTGAATTATATCTCAATAAAACTACTAAAAAGGAACCCACTCTTCTATGAATGCTTTCTATTTTAGCTGTACTGAACTCACTTTGCTGTTTCCAACCTCTGAGATCTTATACATGTTGTGCCTGGAATGGTCGTCCCAATTTTGTCTTTTGGTAAATCCTAATTTATTCTCAAGACTGAGTTTACATATCACCTCTTCGGGGAAGCCTCTGTCCTCCCAGGAAAGTAAGCACTTTTCTACGCTGGCTGTTTTTTTAAATTGAGATGTAATTGACATATAAATTAGATTAGTTTCAGGTGTACAACATAATGATTTGATATTTGTATATGTTGTGATGAGATCACAGTAAGTCTAGTTCACATCTATCACCACACATTGTTAAATTACTTTTCTTGTGATGAGAACTTTTAAGATCTACTCTCTTGGTAACTTTCAAATAAACAACACAGCATTATTAGCTATAAGAGCTTCCCTAGTGGCTCGGTGGTAAAGAATCCGTCTGCCAGTGCAGAAGATGCAGGTTCGATCCCTGAGTTGGGAAGATTCCCTGGAGAAGGAAATACCAACCTCCTTCAGTATTCTTGCCTGGGAAATCTCATGGGCAGAGGAGCCTGGTGGGTTACAGTCCAGGGGGTCACAAAGAGTCAGACACGACTTAGCAGCTAAACGAGAACAACACATTATGAGCTACAGTCACCATGCTGTATGCTGCATCTCCAAGACTTATTTACCTTATTACCGGAAATTTGTATCTTTTGACCCCTTTCACCCCACACCCCTGCCTCTGGCACTCTGGCAACCACAAATCTGTTCTTTTTATCTGTAAGTTCTTTTAAAAGAAATTCCACATACGAGAGCATATTGTATTTATCTGACTTATTTCCCTTAGCATGATACCTTCTAAGTCTTGCTTCTACTTGGTATTCGAGGAATAGCTGCACACTGCCCTCTGTATCGCTATTCTTCACTTCCTCCCTTGCCTCATGTTCCTCTCTAAGGACGAGGATCACATCTTACCACAACTGCATCTCTTCTCAGTGCTTATCACTGTGCCCGGCACATAGCACGCCCTCAGAGAGTGCAAACTAAATCTAACTCAGTACTCTGAAAGCATATGGAACTAAGTTCAAGAGTAAACAGCAAAAAAGGATTACATGAGACTGTGGCCATGAACAGCATACTGTAATTAAACTGCTAAGGACTTAGTAATAGCTTGGCATTTGAGGCACCTACAGCTACAAAAGCTCTCAAATATATCCTATCCCAAATGTTATCTTATAAAACCACAGTACATTGACAAAAACCAGGAAATTAACATTTATCAAACACTGTTCACTAACCTACTGGCCTTATTCAAATTTTGCTGATTGTCTCATAAATGTTCCTTTTCTGGTCCCGCAAAACAGGATCAGAGTCATGCCTTTTCAATCTCTTTCAACCTGCAACAGTTTTCCAGTGTTTCATGACCTTGACACTTTTTCAGAGTACAGGGCAATTGTTTTTTTTGTTTTTTATTTTGTGGGCAGGGGAGGTTCTTTTAAGATCTACTCTCTTGGTAACTTTCAAATAAACAACACAGCATTATTAGCTATAAGAGCTTCCCTAGTGGCTCGGTGGTAAAGAATCCTGCCAGTGCAGAAGATGCAGGTTCGATCCCTGAGTTGGGAAGATTCCCTGGAGAAGGAAATACCAACCTCCTTCAGTATTCTTGCCTGGGAAATCTCATGGGCAGAGGAGCCTGGTGGGTTACAGTCCAGGGGGTCACAAAGAGTCAGACACGACTTAGCAGCTAAACGAGAACAACACATTATGAGCTACAGTCACCATGCTGTATGCTGCATCTCCAAGACTTATTTACCTTATTACCGGAAATTTGTATCTTTTGACCCTTTCACCCCACACCCCTGCCTCTGGCACTCTGGCAACCACAAATCTGTTCTTTTTATCTGTAAGTTCTTTTAAAAGAAATTCCACATACGAGAGCATATTGTATTTATCTGACTTATTTCCCTTAGCATGATACCTTCTAAGTCTTGCTTCTACTTGGTATTCGAGGAATAGCTGCACACTGCCCTCTGTATCGCTATTCTTCACTTCCTCCCTTGCCTCATGTTCCTCTCTAAGGACGAGGATCACATCTTACCACAACTGCATCTCTTCTCAGTGCTTATCACTGTGCCCGGCACATAGCACGCCCTCAGAGAGTGCAAACTAAATCTAACTCAGTACTCTGAAAGCATATGGAACTAAGTTCAAGAGTAAACAGCAAAAAAGGATTACATGAGACTGTGGCCATGAACAGCATACTGTAATTAAACTGCTAAGGACTTAGTAATAGCTTGGCATTTGAGGCACCTACAGCTACAAAAGCTCTCAAATATATCCTATCCCAAATGTTATCTTATAAAACCACAGTACATTGACAAAAACCAGGAAATTAACATTTATCAAACACTGTTCACTAACCTACTGGCCTTATTCAAATTTTGCTGATTGTCTCATAAATGTTCCTTTTCTGGTCCCGCAAAACAGGATCAGAGTCATGCCTTTTCAATCTCTTTCAACCTGCAACAGTTTTCCAGTGTTTCATGACCTTGACACTTTTTCAGAGTACAGGGCAATTGTTTTTTTTGTTTTTTATTTTGTGGGGGAGGGGCAGGTTGCCGAGGGAGTGGGGAGGGAGGAGGATGGGCAGGCCACTTCTATTGGTCTTTCATTTATCTATTTTCATCCATCTTTGTTCTTCGGCCCGTGTGAGCCTCCCATCGCAGTGGCCTCTGTTGTCGCAGAGCACCGGCTCTGGGTGCATGCGCCCCAGAGCTCCGGCTCAGCAATTGGACACACGGGTCCAGCCGCTCCGTGGCACATGGGATCTTTCCAGGCCAGGGATCGAACCAGCACCCCTTGCACTGCAAGGCAGTGTCCTTGCCCACTGGACAACCAGGGAAGCCCCAGGGCAATTGTTTTGAGAATGTCCCTTAATTTTATGAGCGTATAGTACTTTTTTGTAGGTGCTCTGGCTAGCTTTGGGGGTGCTTCATTCTAGGTTCAGTCTTTGCCCCCAGAAAGCTGGTCTTATAGTGAAAGACCAAGTTAACAGGTTATTACACAATATAGTGTAATTACAGCATAATGCTATAATGGAGGTAAAGGTTGAGCATGAAGAGAGTATTAGAAAGGGCAACTGGCTCTGTCTTGGGGATCCTAGAAAGACTTCTTGCAGGTGTTATCACAGCCAAGAGCAGAAGGATGAGAAGGCAAGCAGGGCAGAAGGTGGGGGCCCTAGAGTGGTGTATTCCAGGCAAAATTTAATCCATCAGGTATAGCAGCAGTCATTTTAGGGAATAACCTAAATACTCTTATAAAAATCTTTATAATCAGGATCACATTTGAACATGTTGAAGAAATCTGCTTTGACCTTTTCTGTCTTGTCAGAATTCATTAAAAAATCCTTGACATTCTAACATTCATCTTTGTACTTTGGCAATTTCAGAAGTTCAGATAATAAAATAGACTTTAAGAAGCACAATGAATGTGAAGCTAAAGAAAGTTGTTTTTTTTTTTTTACTGGAGTGAATTAATATAAGTTAGTTCTGAAGTATATGAGCCTCTGTAGAGAAAAATTAAGGGTGGTATAAGAGGAAATTAATTTATCAGAGGATCTGGCCATGGTCACTGTCAAGATGCAATCTCATCAATGTCACAGTGAGGTTAGGCAAAACCATGCAATTGTGCAACCTTTTGGTGTAATATGCAACAGGAATAGTCCTCATTGGAACACAAGAGTCATAATAGGTTTGGGTAAGAGATAGCTGGCAAGACTCATTTAAAGCTGGACATCCACAGGGTGACTTGTGAACCAGAGTTTAGTCTATCATTACTCACGGTCAAGTGTTTTTGGTTAGGAACCTCTGAATAAGATTCTTGGCTGTGAACTAAACACATTATTTAAGGATGGGAGCTATAGGTAAACTGTGTGCTCACATTACTTCTCCTGTCAAAACGTGACCAATCATAATTCTTCATCTATTTGGTCCCTGTGATTGACTTGAAAAGTGAAAGAGTAATATTCCAGCAGGGCCAATCAGAGACTTTGGCTGGGATATTTCAAACAGGATCTAAAAAGGGAAGCCCCATTCATCTCTAGTGAAGTTAAACAGGTCAGAGTCTGGAAGTCATGATAAGAAAAATGTGAATGAATCTGACTACACACAGGTTTTAAAATATCTTGTCAAGAAAGAACCCCATGAGAAATATAAAAAGAATGTTTCGTTTGGTGTCATTATGAACTTGTAAATTTTAATATAGCAGTTGTGTTTTAATCCTTTAATAACTATTCTTTTGAATGCTCAAGTTACCCTATCTTTGGTTAATGGAAATCTTTCTAGTTGGCTCCTAAGTACTACTGATTAAGAAATCCTAAGCAACTCTATCCAACTCTAGAACTTCCTCACTTTCAGTTGTGATGTGTTTGAGACTCACACTGTACATTTCCTGTTTCATATCAGGAGACAGCCATTTCTCCAAGGATCTTTGGTTTGTTCAGTGAAAAACAGTATTAGAGTCTCTTCCTCTTTCTAGAAAACTAACTTATGATATTGAAAACTGTTACAGGGAAAACAGCTTTTATCTGGCTTTTTCTATATGAACTGTAGCTCAAGATATCAACAGTTTATAAAGGGAAGTTTTTCTGTTGTGTGTTTTGTTTTTTACACAGAAGTATTTCAGCTAACAAAAGAAAATGGACAAGTATCATTAGAATATCAATGTTTGGGGCTTCCCTGGTGGTCCAGTGGGTAAGGACACTGCCTTGCAGTGCAAGGGGCAGCAGTTCGATCCCTGGCCTGGGAAGATCCCATGTGCCATGGAGTGGCTGGACCCATGTGTCCAATTGCTGAGCTGGAGCTCTGGGGCGCATGCACCCAGAGCCAGTGCTCTGCGACAACAGAGGCCACTGTGATGGGAGGCCCACAGGAGCCAAAGAACAAAGATGGATGAAAATAGATAAATGAAAGACCAATAGAAGTGGCCCACCCGGCCCCCTCCCTCCCCACCCTCTCCCCCCCCAAAGAATATCACTGTTTCACAATCCATATTGAATTAATGAACCTGGACAATGAGCATCAATGGTTGTTAGCATCTCAAAAAGAGACAGAGCTAAATGTTATGTATTTCTTGATGAAATTACACTACAGTATCAATGAAATAATCTTTCTGTAAAACAGGCAAATCTATTGAAGTGTCTCAATATCACCACCAGTTTATAGAAGGGACAGAGGAACGTGTTACAGTATACCATATGGATTCAAACAACAAAATTCCAACCTTAGGAACTCTATAGGACCAAAGCCTGTCTTCTTCAATGATAACAAGAACATTTCCAAGAAATTAAGAGAGAGAGAGAGAGGGGAAGGGAAGAAGCAAGAAAGAGAGAAGTATGGAATGGAAGAAAATCTACAGATTAAAATGTACTTGAGACATATTAACTAACTACAACAGATGTTGAATATTAGCTACTGGATATTGACTATAATTGTCTATTTGGATACAGACCCCCAAAAAACTGGAAACATTTATAAAGAAATTGGGGAACTCTGAACATTGACTGGACAGTTCTGATGATACTAGGACTTTGTTTTCTATGTATTCTTAGGTTGATGATGGTATTATGGATCTGGTTTTACAAAGAGCTCTTTCCTTCAGAGATTCTATGCAGAAAGTAATAAGATATCTACTGTTATTTCCTCTAAATAACCTACTGTTGGGGAGAGCAGGTAGTTGAAACAAAACTGATGAGCTCAGTAATGGGTACATTGGGATTCATTATATCATTCTCTACGTTGTATATGCTTAAAGATTCCCATGATAAGAGACTTTTTTTAAATTGAAAAGGCAATCCACCACCTGGAAAGAGGTATTTAATGCCTAGAACTTAAATCAAATATATAAATAGAAGTTATTAATATTAATAAGAAAAAGGCCAAAAATCCAACCTAAAAATTGGGCAAAAAGGGGACCATTCAGGGGTGCTGTGTGATAGTCGGGAGGGGTGGGAAGGGGGGTATATACATATGACTAATCTGGGAACATGCATATCTGTAAACAGCAAAACTCTGTAAAAGTTAAAAGTAAAATAAAGGTCTTTTTTTTTTTTTCAAAGATATAGTCAGTTTATAGAACTCTAATGATTACAGAACACATCCAGAGATGCTCAGCTTTATTACTCATCAACAGAATGTAAATTAAAATCACACTGTGATATCTTTGTGCAACTATTAGGTTGGCAAACACGCTAGGTGATATCAAATGTTGGAAACTTTGTAGAGAAATGTACTTACTATGGTAGGAATTAAAATTTCTATATCCACTTTAGAAACCACTGGGCAATAGCTAGTAAGTCTGAAAATTTACACATTTTCTAGAAATGAAAAATTATAAAATACTTGCCTTCTGTAAAGATGGGATGCAGGTATTTGATCCAGTTTGCCAAACAGATGCATGAGCTCCAAACTTTGAGTCTGAAAATGCTGTTAACAACTAGGGACCAAGTGGAGCTCCTGTTGTTAATATGGCAGCAGAGACAGCACTGGTGTAGTTTCCAGACGCAGCAATGACGACAGTCCTAGAAACAGCACGAGTATCATGCATGAGTCATTTGTAAATAAAAAGAGTGGTACCTGTGCCTTTAAGAGAAATAGCATTGTCCTCATTAGATCAATTCCATGATTTGATGGGGGCTTCCCTGGAAACTCAGACGTAAAGAATCTGCCTGCAATGCAGGAGACCCAAGTTCAATGTCCAGGTCAGGAAGATGTGGATACCCACTTAGTTACCTTGCCTGGAGAATTCTGTGGACAAAGGCTACAGTCCATGGGGTCACAAAGAGCTGGACTCAACTGAGTGAATAATAAGCTTTACTTTTTACTTCACCATGGTTTTTTATTAGGTAGTTTATCTTCAGGTTGGTTTTCAAGACCTTCCTGAAATTCTTTAAGTTATTCAACATCCTTTTAAAATTATTCTTCTTGTTAAAATGACCCATAATGGCTTTCTGTTGTTTATAACTAAGAATCTTGACTGATACAGAAAGCAATTCGCAGTCGTTTAAAAGTGGGCAAAAGGGGCCCAGGGTGCTGTGTGATAGTCGGGAGGGGTGGGAAGGGGTATATACATATGACTAATCTGGGAACATGCATATCTGTAAACAGCAAAACTCTGTAAAAGTTAAAAGTAAAATAAAGGTCTTTTTTTTTCAAAGATATAGTCAGTTTATAGAACTCTAATGATTACAGAACACATCCAGAGATGCTCAGCTTTATTACTCATCAACAGAATGTAAATTAAAATCACACTGTGATATCTTTGTGCAACTATTAGGTTGGCAAACACGCTAGGTGATATCAAATGTTGGAAACTTTGTAGAGAAATGTACTTACTATGGTAGGAATTAAAATTTCTATATCCACTTTAGAAACCACTGGGCAATAGCTAGTAAGTCTGAAAATTTACACATTTTCTAGAAATGAAAAATTATAAAATACTTGCCTTCTGTAAAGATGGGATGCAGGTATTTGATCCAGTTTGCCAAACAGATGCATGAGCTCCAAACTTTGAGTCTGAAAATGCTGTTAACAACTAGGGACCAAGTGGAGCTCCTGTTGTTAATATGGCAGCAGAGACAGCACTGGTGTAGTTTCCAGACGCAGCAATGACGACAGTCCTAGAAACAGCACGAGTATCATGCATGAGTCATTTGTAAATAAAAGAGTGGTACCTGTGCCTTTAAGAGAAATAGCATTGTCCTCATTAGATCAATTCCATGATTTGATGGGGGCTTCCCTGGAAACTCAGACGTAAAGAATCTGCCTGCAATGCAGGAGACCCAAGTTCAATGTCCAGGTCAGGAAGATGTGGATACCCACTTAGTTACCTTGCCTGGAGAATTCTGTGGACAAAGGCTACAGTCCATGGGGTCACAAAGAGCTGGACTCAACTGAGTGAATAATAAGCTTTACTTTTTACTTCACCATGGTTTTTTATTAGGTAGTTTATCTTCAGGTTGGTTTTCAAGACCTTCCTGAAATTCTTTAAGTTATTCAACATCCTTTTAAAAATTATTCTTCTTGTTAAAATGACCCATAATGGCTTTCTGTTGTTTATAACTAAGAATCTTGACTGATACAGAAAGCAATTCGGCAGTCGTTTAAAAGTGAGACTACGGTGACTTCCCTGGTGGTCCAGTGATTAAGAGTCAGTGTTTCCACTGTAGGGGGCACTAGTTTGATCCCTGATTGAGGAACTAAGATCTCACATGTTGTGTGGTATGGCCAAAAAGTAAAAAAAAAAAAAATGAGGCTATGCATACCCTTTAATTCAATGATTCCACTACTGCATATATACTTTAGAGCAATGTTGTCCAGTAGAAGCTTCCATGATGATGTCTGTACCCACTAATATGCTAGCCACTAGCCATGTGTGACTACTTAGCACTTGAAATATAGCTAGTGTGACTACAGAATTTTTTGTTTGTTTGTTTGTTTTTTTTGGGTGTGTGAGAGTGGGTGTGTTCATTTCCTTCACTGAATTCTATTGAAGCTACTAATCTTATCAGTAAGACTGAACATATTCAAGTTTACATATTTTTTTTTTCTATTTCCTTTTAAACCACACATTTTATTTTGGTATAAACTTCTGGTTCCCCATGGCCTTTTAAGGTTCTGTGGGGGGTTTTGTTTGTTTTTATTATTTTTGCTTTGTTTTTCTATATTTTCTATATACTTATCTCTGTTTTAATATTTAAAATTTATCATTTGTACTACTACTTCCTCTATAATTCTTTGCTTTCTCTGAAGCTCCTTTCCTATAGCACTAAACTCTAATACATACAAATCTTTATCTCCCTTTATTTAACTTTGCAGTATAATTCTATATTTCTCTTCTATCCTCCCTTTCTCTTTTCCCCTTTTCCCACCATATTTCTTAGTCTGTTCTGTCTACATTGCCTTACCCCCAACGGGGACCCTGCTCTAGCATTATTCTCCAATTGGTGCTTTACTTAGTTGGGTTATTAACTGGTGGTTATCTTTCTTGGTTTTCTCTATTTGCCATGCTAATGTATTATACTGCATTTTTGGTTGGAATCTTTGGGTTATGTTACAGCTGTATATGTTTATGTGTATAATTCAATACGCTGGATAGTATTTGCATAATATATATATATTTTAAACATTTATTTTATTTATTTATCTTTTTAGGGGGTGGGATGGGGAGGGAGGGGGACCGGCAGGCCACTTCTATTGGTTTTTCATTTGGCTATTTTCATGCATTTTCTTTCTTTGGCCCGTGTGGGCCTCCCATCGTGGTGGCCTCTGTCGTCGCAGAGCGCCAGCTCTGGGCGCATGCGCTCCAGAGCTCCGGCTCAGTAATTTGGACACATCAGTCCAGCTGCTCCGCAGCACGTGGGATCTTCCCAGGCCAGGGATCGAACCGGCACCCCTTGCACGGCAAGGCGGTGTCCATATCCACTGGACCACCAGGGGAAGCCCAGTATTTGCATAATATTTTAATCGCCATTTGTCAAAGGTATACCCTCTGTTTCTCATTCGCATATATATGTTTTAATATCATTTAATGCCATAACAAACCAGCCGTCAAATCTTCATTCCCTGGTCAGGCAACAAGCCCCGGGGCTTTAGGGAGGGAGCACTGACTCCAAAACTCTACAATACTAGAGAACGCCTAACGCTAGAGAGCACTATACAAGTGAGAACGCCAACAAAGGTAATCACTTGTATGCAAGCCCCGACATCACCCAACCACCAGCATCACCCAGAATAGAAGCCTCATCCAAACAACAAACACCAACAGACGTAACTCAAAGTCTGGGAAAAGGAAATCCCAAACAGAGTCAGTTAAAAAATTAATAATAACAATGAAATGGCAGAGAAATACCACACAAGTGAAGGAACAATCTACAAACACACAAGATCAAATCAATGAAGAGAATTTGGACAAACTTTCTGAAAGTGATTTCAGAAGAATGATAGTCAAGATGATCAAAGACACTGAAAACAGAATGTTAGAGAAATTGCAAGACACAACTAACACACTGAATAAAGAAATATAAGAACTTACCAAAAAAGTAACAGAGACAAACAACTCAATTGCCGAACTGAAAAACACTGTAGAAGGAATCAAGAGCAGAGTATCTGAGACAGAAGACCGGATAAGTGAGCTGGAAGATAGAATGGTAGAAGTAACTACTGAAAAACAGAATCTAGCTCAAAGAATGAAAGGAGCAGAGGATAGCCTCAGAGACCTCTGGGATAATATCAAATGCACCAATATTCGAATTATAGGGGTTCCAGAAGAAGAAGAAAAAGAAAGGCTATGAGAAAATTTTTGAAGAGATTCTAGTTGAAAATTTCCCCAACATGGGAAAAGAAATAGTCAATCAAGTCCAAGAAGTGCAAAGAGTACCATACAGAATCAGTTAAGAAGAAACACACCAAGACATATATTAATGAAGCTAACACAAATGAAACACAAGGACAGAATTCTCAAAGTAGCAAGGGAAAAGCAACTAGTGACATACAAGGGAAAGCCCATACGTTTAACAGCTGATCTTTCAACAGAAATTCTGCAGGCCAGAAGGGAATGGCAGGACACATTTAAACGGCTAAAAGAGAATAATCTACAACCAAGAATCCTCTACCCTTAAAGGATCTCCTTCAAAATTGATGGAGAAACCAAAAACTTTACAGATAAGCAAAAATTAAAATAATTTAGTAACACCAAACCAGCCTTACAACAAGCTGGTAAAGGGACTTATATAGACAACAAGTATAAAAGAAGAAGATCCATGAAACAAACTTATCATAACATCTAAGAAGATGACAATAGGATCATTTGTATCAATAATTACTTTGAATGTCAATGGACTAAATGCCCCAACCAAAAGACACAGAGTGGCTGAATGGATTCAAAAACATGACCCATACATATGCTGCCTCCAGGAAACTCACTTCAGACCTAGAGACACTCATAGACTGAAAGTGAGAGGATGGAAAAAGATATTCCATGCAAATGGAAGTCAAAAGAAAGCTGGAGTAGCCATCCTCATATCAGACAAAATAGACCTCAAAATAAAGAAGATTCGAAGAGACAAGGCAGGACACTACACAATGATCAAGGGATCGATCCAAGAAGAAGACATAACAATCATAAATATCTATGCACCCAAGGGCACCCCAATACATAAGACAAACACTTTCAGACATAGAAGAAGACATCGACACTAACACAATCCTAGTAGGAGACTTTAACACTCCTCTCACACCAATGGACAGATCATCCAAACAGAAAATTAATAATGAAACACAAGCCTTAAATGCCACACTAGAAGAAAAGGACCTCATTGGTATCTTTAGGACTTTCCATCCAAAAGCAGAAGAATACACTTTCTTCTCAAGTGTTCATGGAACATTCTCCAGGATAGACCACATCTTGGGCCACAAATCAAACCTCAGTCAATTCAAGAAAACTGAAATTATATCAACCATCTTCTCTGACTAGAGTGTAGTGAGACTAGAGATCAACTACAGGAAAAAGACCGCTAAAAACACAAACACATGGAGATTAAACAACACATACCTAAAAAACCAACTGATTACCGAGCAAATCAAAGGAGAAATAAACAATTCCTAGAAGAAAACGACAATGAACACACGACAGTGCAAAACCTATGAGATACTGCAAAAGTAGCTCCAAGAGGGAAGTTTATAGCAATTCAATCCCACCTCAAGAAACTAGGAAAATCTCAAACAGATGACCTAACCATCACTTAAAACAACTGGAGAAAGAACAACAAAACACCCCAAAGCCAGCAGAAGAAGGGAAATCATAAAGATCAGAGCAGAAATAAATGATAAAGAAACGAAAGAAACAATAGCAAAGATAAATAAAACAAAAATCTGGTTCTTCAAAAGGTCAATAAAATTGACACACCACTGGCCAGACTCATCAAAAAAAAGAGAGAGAAGAACCAGATCACCAAATTCAAAAATGAAAAAGGAGAGATTACAACAGATAATGCAGCAATACAAAGGATTATAAGAGACCCCAACCAAAAGACACAGAGTGGCTGAATGGATTCAAAAACATGACCCATACATATGCTGCCTCCAGGAAACTCACTTCAGACCTAGAGACACTCATAGACTGAAAGTGAGAGGATGGAAAAAGATATTCCATGCAAATGGAAGTCAAAAGAAAGCTGGAGTAGCCATCCTCATATCAGACAAAATAGACCTCAAAATAAAGAAGATTCGAAGAGACAAGGCAGGACACTACACAATGATCAAGGGATCGATCCAAGAAGAAGACATAACAATCATAAATATCTATGCACCCAAGGGCACCCCAATACATAAGACAAACACTTTCAGACATAGAAGAAGACATCGACACTAACACAATCCTAGTAGGAGACTTTAACACTCCTCTCACACCAATGGACAGATCATCCAAACAGAAAATTAATAATGAAACACAAGCCTTAAATGCCACACTAGAAGAAAAGGACCTCATTGGTATCTTTAGGACTTTCCATCCAAAAGCAGAAGAATACACTTTCTTCTCAAGTGTTCATGGAACATTCTCCAGGATAGACCACATCTTGGGCCACAAATCAAACCTCAGTCAATTCAAGAAAACTGAAATTATATCAACCATCTTCTCTGACTAGAGTGTAGTGAGACTAGAGATCAACTACAGGAAAAAGACCGCTAAAAACACAAACACATGGAGATTAAACAACACATACCTAAAAAACCAACTGATTACCGAGCAAATCAAAGGAGAAATAAACAATTCCTAGAAGAAAACGACAATGAACACACGACAGTGCAAAACCTATGAGATACTGCAAAAGTAGCTCCAAGAGGGAAGTTTATAGCAATTCAATCCCACCTCAAGAAACTAGGAAAATCTCAAACAGATGACCTAACCATCACTTAAAACAACTGGAGAAAGAACAACAAAACACCCCAAAGCCAGCAGAAGAAGGGAAATCATAAAGATCAGAGCAGAAATAAATGATAAAGAAACGAAAGAAACAATAGCAAAGATAAATAAAACAAAAATCTGGTTCTTCAAAAGGTCAATAAAATTGACACACCACTGGCCAGACTCATCAAAAAAAAGAGAGAGAAGAACCAGATCACCAAATTCAAAAATGAAAAAGGAGAGATTACAACAGATAATGCAGCAATACAAAGGATTATAAGAGACTATTGTGAACAACTCTATGGCAACAAACTGGACAACCTGGAAGAAATGGACAGTTTCTTAGAGAAGATTAATCTCCCAAGACTCAACCAGCAAGAAATAGAAACTATGAACAAGCCAATCACAAGCTCAGAAATTGACCTTGTGATCAAAAATCTACCCAAAAATAAAAGCCCAGGGCCAGATGGTTTCACAAGTGAATTCTACCAAACATTTAAAGAAGAGCTAATGCCTGTCCTTCTAAAACTCTTCCAAAAAATTGCCCAGGAAGGAACACTTCCAAACACATTCTATGAGGCCACCATCACCCTGATACCAAAGCCAGGCAAAGACAACACACAAAAAGAAAATTATAGGTCAATTTCACTGATGAATCTAGACGCCAAAATCCTCAACAAAATCCTAACAAACAGAGTTCAATAACACATCAAAAAGCTCATACATCACCATCAAGTCGAGTTCATCCTAGGCATGCAAGGATTCTTCAATATCCATAAATCAATCAATGTGATACACCATATCAACAAATTGAGAGACAAAAATCACACGATCATCTCAATAGATGCAGAAAAAGCCTTTGACAAAGTACAGCATCCATTTGTGATAAAAACTCTTCAAAAAATGGGCATAGAAGGAACCTGTCTCAACATGGTGAAAGCCATCTATGAGAAGCCCACAGCCAACATTATCCTCAACGGTGAAAAACTGAAAGCATTTCCTCTAAGATCAGGAATAAGACAAGGGTGTCCACTTTCACCACTCTTATTCAACATAGTCCTGGAAGTTCTAGCAACAGCAATAAGAGAAGAGAAAGAAGTCAAAGGAATCCAGATTGGAAAGGAAGAAGTCAAACTCTCTCTATTTGCAGATGACATGATATTATACATAGAAAATCCCAAAGACACTATTACAAAACTACTAGAGTTAATCAGCGAATTCAGCAAAGTTGCAGGATACAAAATCAATACACAGAAATCACTGGCATTCCTATACACAAACAATGAAAAATCAGAAAACAAAATCAAAGAGAGGCAATCCCCTTCACCACTGCAACCAAAAGAATCAAATATCTAGGAACAAACCTACCCAAAGAAACAAAAGAACCGTACACTGAAAATTACAAGATACTCATGAGAGACATTAAAGAAAACTTAAACAGATGGAGAGATATTCCATGTTCCTGGGTTGGAATAATCAGTATTGAGAAAATGACCATACTACCAAATGTCATCTACAGATTCAATGCAATCCCTATCAAACTTCCAATGACATTCTTCACAGAACTAGACCAAAGAATAACACAGTTCATATGAAAACACAAAAGACCTCGAATAGCCAAAGCAATCCTGAGGAAGAAGAATGGAGCTGGAGAGATCAGCCTCCCCAACTTCAGACTCTACTACAAAGCAATAGTCATCAAGACAGTATGGTACTGGCACAAAAACAGAAACAAAGACCAATGGAACGAGATAGAGAACCCAGAGATAAACCCACATACCTATGGGTATCTTATTTTTGACAAAGGAGGCGAACATATAAAATGGGACAAAGACAGCCTCTTCAACAAATGGTGCTGGGAACATTGGACAGCTACATGCAAAAAAATGAAGTTGGAACATACCCTGACACCATGCACAAAGATCAACTCAAAATGGATTAAAGACCTAAATGTAAGACCAGAAACCAACAAACTCTTAGAGGAGAATATAGGCAAAACCCTCAAGGACATCAATCAAAGCAAGATCTTCTCTGACTCACCTATTAGAATAGCGGAACTCAAAAGACAAATGAACATGTGGGACCTAATGAAACTTAAAAGACTTTGTACAGCAAAAGAAATCACAGAAAAGCTGAACAGACACCCCACAGAGTGGGAGAAAATCATAGCAAATGAAATAACAGACAAAGAATTAATCTCCAAAATCTACAAGCAACTCAGACAACTCAGCACTGGAAAAATGAACAACCCAATCAAAAAATGGGAAAAGGACCTAAACAGACACCTCTCCAACGACACATACAGATAGCCCAAAAGCACATGAAACGATGCTCAACTTCGCTTATCATTAGAGAAATGCAAATAAAAACTACAATGAGATATCACCTCACACTCGTCAGAATGGCCATCATCCACAATTTGACAGACAATAAATGCTGGAGAGGGTGTGGCGAAAAGGGAGCACTCCTGCATTGCTGGTGGGAATGTAAATTGATACAGCCTCTATGGAAGACAGTCTGGAGATTTCTTAAAAAACTAAAACTAGAAGCACCATACGACCCAGCAATCCCACTCTTAGGCTTATACCCTGATGAAATGAAATCTGAAAGAAGCACCTGTACCCTAGTGTTCATTGCAGCTCTCTATACAATAGCTAGAACATGGAAGCAACCTAGATGCCCATCGACGAACAAATGGATCCAAAAGCCCTGGTACATATATACAATGGAATACTACACAGCGGTAAAGAGAAATGCAGAAGAATCAGCCCTAATGAGGTGGCTGGATCTAGAATGTATCATAAAAAGTGAAGTCAGTCAGAAAGAGAAGGATGAATACAGTATATTAACACATATATATGGTATAGTAGGATGGTGATGATGGCACACGCAGTGAAGCAACGGAAAGGCAGACATGGACAGTGGACATGTGGACACTGTTGGGAAGGAACAGAGGGTGGGAGGCGTAAAGGAAGTAGCATGAAGGCCTGTACTATCATAAGTGAAGAAAATAGCTCTAGTCATTGCTCTGTGAGAAAAGGGGATCCTTCAGGGGTGCTGTGTGATGGTTGGGAGGGGTGGGAAGCAGGGGGATATACATGTGACTGATCTGGGAACATGCATGTCTGTAAACAACAAAACTCTGTAAAAGTTAAAAGCAAAATAAAGGTTTAAAAAAATAAAATTTCTGCATGATCAATTCTGATTAATTTAATTTTAATTAATTTTAATTTAAGTCACTCTATGGTTGCACAGTAGCTAGTGGCTGCTTTATTGAGCTACAAAACTCTAGCATAATGCTTGCCTTTGTCCATAAAGATACTCTATTATTTGCATTAATAGGAATTCAGAAACAAGCTGTAGTCACACAAATACCAAAAAGTAGTCAATATAAAGGAATTAAGTTTATCCTATCAACATGGATAGACATACAATTTGGAGAGAAAAACGTGAGCTGTATTATGACAGATAGTGTGGTATCGCTCCATGTTAAAATTAAAGAAACACACAATTATTCTTTATATTCTTTGATTTAGAAATGCAGTAAAAATTTTAAAAAAACACAGAAGGAAAGATGTCACACTAAGTTCAGGGGTGTGCTCCTCCTGGTAAAAGAGGAGTGAGACTTGGAGGTCTTCAACTATACACATTCTAAGACTTGTTGAAACATGAGTGAGTACCATTAATTTATTGTATTATTAGAATTTTATCCCTATCTAGGTATTTCATGTATCAAATATGAAATATCAAGATATTTAAAAATGGTATAAATACGTATCTTTTATACACTGAGTAACTTATTAGCCTGCCTCTTCAGCCTCCTTTCATTCCAATGACCCTAAAGATCCTCTGTCCTCCTCGTCCTCCACAGTAAGGGAGCTGTGGCTAGGATGAGACGCCCCCTTGCAGTCAGTGGGTGTGTGGCTAAACTCTTTCCAGTGGAAGGTGGGTAGAAGCAAGGTGAGCAGGTTGCCTCTCTCAATTTCTTGACTCTGGAGTCCTGGTGACTGGAGCAGCAACAACAAACACGGCCTTGGTGGTCTTGTGCGACAGAGGTGCACCTGTTACTAGCCGCAGACTTTGAACAAAGCGACCCACCTGTGACTGTGGCCTGAGAGAAACATCCTTGTTTCTTTAGCCATTGTGTTAAATTTGATTATGGCAGCTCCTTTAGATTTGTAATCATCATTTTTTTCCACTTCTTATGTCCCAAATTATTTTTCTGATGCTTGTTTTGTTCATGGTGTTTATTATTCTCTTTACTGAATTAGGACATTAGGAATAGAATAAAGTAATAGTACTTTTCACTCCTATTTAGGAAATACAGAAAATGTAGTTAAGTTTTTGTAACTGTCAGACATAGGATAGTGAATTGAAGATTGTATAAACAGCATATTCATAGCAGTTATAATTCACTAAGAATTTCACATTTGGCCGATGTGGGTCGTCTTCCTCTAGTCCCAACCTCTCATTCCCAGATAAAGAAACTATAGCCCACATAAAAAAGAATGATGTAATGCCATTTTCCGGCAACATGGATGGACACATACTAAGTGAAGTCAGACAGAGAAAAATAATATTATATGGTATCACTAACATGGGGAATCTAAAAAATGATACAAATGAACTTATTTACAAATTAGAAACAGACTTACAGACATAGAAAATAAGCTTATGGTTACCAAAGAGGATAGGAGAGTGGGGAGAAATAAATCAGGAATTTGGGATTAACAGATATGCTCTACTGTATATAAAATAGATAAACAACAAGGACCTACTGTGTAGCACAGGGAACTATATTCAGTATCTTATAATAACCTATAATGCAAAAGAATCTGAAAAAGTATATCTGAATCACTTTGTTGTACAGCAGAAACTAACACAACATTGTAAATCAAATACACTTCAATAAAAAAGAAAGAAACCATGCCCAGAGTTACTGTCCTTGGCTAAGTTCACATTGTGAATTAGTGGCAGAGCCTCCTGGTTTATTCCCATTCCATTCCTCACCTCCTACCACTGGCTCCCTACTTGGAAGGGAACTTAGAGATACTTTGGTTGATGTATGATGCTTGATTCTGCCCACAGTAATTTACTGAAACATCAGGACAGGATACACACGCTCCTGGGAATTTATAAATCTGGGTTGCTCTGAATGCTCACTTATGCACATTATTGTTGGAATACGCTAGCTGGAAGTTTTGAGACACAGTAATAAGTCTGAATACAAATTCTGGCGCACTGACTCAAAGGCACAAAATGCTCTTTTTTACAGTGGAAACTGAGCATTTACTTTCCATAAGGCAATGCCTCTCCAACTTTTCCCTTGAAGCTCCCAGTGACTGAGTTCTTGGAGTGAGGGGACAAGGTGAAAGAAAGATTCTGAGTGTGAAATCTAAAGCTCCTTCATCATTAGCAAAAGAACTTTGAAGGGTTGTCTTTTACTTTGAAACTGTTTGCTGATGTTTGCATATTACTCGACAACATGACTTTATTTCTTTAAACAACCTTAAAAAGTTACCGGTTAAATTTCTTAAGTTTTCTTTCAAAATCTTTGTGAAAAGTCAATGCCTTATTTGTCCTGTGACTGGATACACTTCCTCAGGTTCACAAGGGCACATGCTTCCCGTTTTTGTAGTCATAGTTAAGCTACTTGGCATGAGAGTAACCTAATACTCTTCATTTCAGAGCATCACCTCTTCTTCACTCCAAGATTCAGGTTAAATTTGCTTAGAATTAAAATCTTCCAGTAGGGGCTGTTCAAAAACAGGGACTAAGTAGATTCCATGAGAGCCTAGAAACTGTTTTGGTGGGGACTGAGCAAGCAGGAGGTCACTTAAACTTTGGGGAAAATATGAACAATAGCACAGAATTGCTAAAGGCATGTAGAGATGATTTAATATACAGCAACAATTCATAGATAAAGAAGTGAAAGCCCAGAGAGATTATGGGCTCCTGCCTCAAATGACAAAGCTGCCCAAATAGCAACACTGATTTTTCTCCTTGATTAATAGTTGGAATATATTTTTCCCACATTCTGAAATACTACTAGCTATAGAATATACAGTGGTCATCAGTTGCTCTTCATATTACCAAGAAGTTGTGGAACATTCGTAGTTTCCTCACTCTTCAAGGTGGTCAGCAGGACTGAGACAGACATTTTGGTAAATGAGTTTAGAATCCTTTTGCATTTGAAATGCTATTTAAAAGCAACAACATTTTAAGCAGTGTTCAACAATAATACCAAATAGCATTCTTCAATCATAAGAAATTAATTACTTAAGTAGAAATAACACGCAATGCCCATAATGCAAAGGTATTGAGCAGGGACTGGCAAAATTTTTCTGTAAAAGGCCAGATAGCAAATATTTTAGACTTTGCAGGTCATATAGTCTCTGTAAAAGCTATTCAACAATGCCATTTTAGTGTGAAAGCAGCCATAAACAATATGCAAAAGAATGACTATGACTATGTACCAATAAAACATCATTTACATAAACAGGCAGTGTGCTAAATTTGGCCTTCAGGCTGGAGTTTGCAGACCCCTGCCCTAGAGTCCTATATTTTATAGGTTTTAAGTGGTGTGTGTATATAAAGTCACCCAGAACCCTTGCTCTACAAATGCTACTAATCTTTTGTTTGGTTAGTTTTATTTATCTTTAAAATAGCTCCTACATATTTTAATATGTTGAATGTAAATCAAGTGACAGGACACTTCTAGAGATATGTGTGTGGCCTGGGAGAGCTCAGTTACATCTGTAAAATGGCTTATCATAGCATCCTTATTTAGTTGTTTTTTTTTCTGAACCACTTGGTTCAGAATTGATAGTTGGATGCACAAAATACACAAAGGGCATTTTATTTATCTAGAGATGAATTGGTTCTATCTGTTTCCTTATTTGGTTTCTCAAGAATGCCAAGTTTCTACCCAGCCTCTTGTGTGGCCTTCTGAGACTTTCAGCTTTTTTTTTAAAATCTGAATGCAAGGAAGGGTGCTTACCCCCTCACATGGGTGTGGCAAAGAAAGTTCTCTGGTTGTGCCGAATGTCATCTCTCTAGCACTTAATTCTACTGGGGCTGAACCTGTCTGCACACTTTAATTGTTGCGTACACATGATTGCCAGGCCTCTGGTCTTGTGGCTTTCCAAACAACCTGAGAAGGGAGATAAAAAGGAAAGACAGCTAACAAAACAGAAAAGGAAAGACAATAAAAGGGAAGGATAATGACTGAGTGGATAATAGCAGGCAACATCTTTAGCTCCCATGAAAAGTATGAAGTCAATGTGTTTGTTGAATTCATTTTGTTGGTGGTCACTTTGTGTTCATTCTGAACATCTAGCAGTTAGCTAAGTAAACACACATGACTGATGAAAGAAGAAAGGGAACTATTTTTACAGGGGCCATTAAACTTTAACTACCATCTGGCGGGGAATGATTAGAGAAGATCAAAATTAAGGCAGTCAACACAAATGCTGTGTGAATACCTCAGGGAATTAACATGGATAAAGACAGTGAACTTGTGGTTAAATAAAGAGACAGACATAAGAGGGAAGTGGTGAACACATCCTTTATGGCTTTGGACTTCATGGTCACATTCATTGCCAAAGGAGCTCAAAGAGGGGAGAAATAACAAGGAGACCATGAGAAAATCTGAAACACCTGAAATAATCAGATGCTCTGCACCAATCAGAAAACAGAAAGTTAAAGCCCTACCCAGGACCACATCATTTGGGCTTCCTCTCTGCCCAGGAAGGAAATGTTTATAGGAGAGGTGTGTTGAAATTGGCAGATAGTTAATATTCAGATTAGCCTGCTATTTAATAGTAGGAAATGGTTGTATATGCTGCTGGGAAAAAGGACAAAAATCATTAGAAACTATATCCTTGTGCACACTAAAGAAGTAAAGTCACTCAGCAGGTAGTTTGAGAGAAGATTGGAAAAAAGAAGCTTGGCCTTATTCTTTCAGTCTTTGGTCAGTTGATTGCAGAGTACTGAACCTGAGGGTGGCTTTTATTTGGTTTCTCAAGAATGCCAAGTTTCTACCCAGCCTCTTGTGTGGCCTTCTGAGACTTTCAGCTTTTTTTTTAAAATCTGAATGCAAGGAAGGGTGCTTACCCCCTCACATGGGTGTGGCAAAGAAAGTTCTCTGGTTGTGCCGAATGTCATCTCTCTAGCACTTAATTCTACTGGGGCTGAACCTGTCTGCACACTTTAATTGTTGCGTACACATGATTGCCAGGCCTCTGGTCTTGTGGCTTTCCAAACAACCTGAGAAGGGAGATAAAAAGGAAAGACAGCTAACAAAACAGAAAAGGAAAGACAATAAAAGGGAAGGATAATGACTGAGTGGATAATAGCAGGCAACATCTTTAGCTCCCATGAAAAGTATGAAGTCAATGTGTTTGTTGAATTCATTTTGTTGGTGGTCACTTTGTGTTCATTCTGAACATCTAGCAGTTAGCTAAGTAAACACACATGACTGATGAAAGAAGAAAGGGAACTATTTTTACAGGGGCCATTAAACTTTAACTACCATCTGGCGGGGAATGATTAGAGAAGATCAAAATTAAGGCAGTCAACACAAATGCTGTGTGAATACCTCAGGGAATTAACATGGATAAAGACAGTGAACTTGTGGTTAAATAAAGAGACAGACATAAGAGGGAAGTGGTGAACACATCCTTTATGGCTTTGGACTTCATGGTCACATTCATTGCCAAAGGAGCTCAAAGAGGGGAGAAATAACAAGGAGACCATGAGAAAATCTGAAACACCTGGAAATAATCAGATGCTCTGCACCAATCAGAAAACAGAAAGTTAAAGCCCTACCCAGGACCACATCATTTGGGCTTCCTCTCTGCCCAGGAAGGAAATGTTTATAGGAGAGGTGTGTTGAAATTGGCAGATAGTTAATATTCAGATTAGCCTGCTATTTAATAGTAGGAAATGGTTGTATATGCTGCTGGGAAAAAGGACAAAAATCATTAGAAACTATATCCTTGTGCACACTAAAGAAGTAAAGTCACTCAGCAGGTAGTTTGAGAGAAGATTGGAAAAAAGAAGCTTGGCCTTATTCTTTCAGTCTTTGGTCAGTTGATTGCAGAGTACTGAACCTGAGGGTGGCTTCACCTGGTTGAAAGCACAAAGAAAAGATTCTTAGAGAAAGCTACTTGCTTTGTCTTGTTTTTTATTTTTGTAATATGTATTCAGATGAACTCAGAATGCCAGACTTCTGAGCATCTGAAAGAGGAACCATGACCAGCAAGGGGTACTTGGTTGGCCTTTAGCGTGTCTCACTTCTGAAATAAGAAGTCCCATCTAGGTAAAGTCCAGGACCCTGTGCATTTCTTTAGTAATTCATTTATTAATGGAATATATCTGACACAATATTGCGTCAACTTAAGATGTACAACAAGTTGATTCGATACATACATATATACTAATATGATGATAGTGGTACTTAGTCCCCTCTATTATGGCATAATTTCTTTTTTTGTGGGAATTATTAGGTAAGAATAATTAAGATCTAGTTTCTTATCAAGTTTTATAATAGAATACTGTTGCCCATATAAACTATACTGTGCATAGGATGTAGAAGCTTAATTATTGGAATGAACAAGACAGGTTTGGAACAAACAAGCTAAAGCTGGTCCATCCAGGCACCAAAATGTAAATATCCAGAGGTAAAAGGAAGGAAGGAGGTATTACAAGAGAAGTGTGCCTGGAAATTCATGATGCACAGCTCTTGTTTCTCTTTCTGTCTGATTTATTCTTTTTTAAGGATTGACTCTGTACCAGGTAGCGTGAAAAGACCATTTGCATTCCTTATTTCATTTGATCATTACTACAGTCCTATGAGGTGCCTATTCTAATCCCCACTGTACAGAAAACTGAGAGCCAAAACAAAGAGAGGTTAAGAAATGAGCCCAGGATAATGCTACATGGTTAGGAAAAGTGGGTGCCAGGACTTGAATACAGGTCTCACCCTCTGCACATTGATTACTTTTATCTTCTCCCCACCATGGAATAACCTCCCCGGCAGCAGTTCTACTGTTACCAAGGTCTTCACACCAGTTCTCTATATCATGACCGCCAGGTGTGCCCCTTCTTAAATTGGGGAGGATTCAACTTCCCTTTGGAATCCATGGAAGTTTTTTAGGTAGAAATACTGGAGTAGGACGGCCCCCGGAATTGAATCCCAAGCATCTGTGGCAGGGGTGGCTTCACCTGGTTGAAAGCACAAAGAAAAGATTCTTAGAGAAAGCTACTTGCTTTGTCTTGTTTTTTATTTTTGTAATATGTATTCAGATGAACTCAGAATGCCAGACTTCTGAGCATCTGAAAGAGGAACCATGACCAGCAAGGGGTACTTGGTTGGCCTTTAGCGTGTCTCACTTCTGAAATAAGAAGTCCCATCTAGGTAAAGTCCAGGACCCTGTGCATTTCTTTAGTAATTCATTTATTAATGGAATATATCTGACACAATATTGCGTCAACTTAAGATGTACAACAAGTTGATTCGATACATACATATATACTAATATGATGATAGTGGTACTTAGTCCCCTCTATTATGGCATAATTTCTTTTTTTGTGGGAATTATTAGGTAAGAATAATTAAGATCTAGTTTCTTATCAAGTTTTATAATAGAATACTGTTGCCCATATAAACTATACTGTGCATAGGATGTAGAAGCTTAATTATTGGAATGAACAAGACAGGTTTGGAACAAACAAGCTAAAGCTGGTCCATCCAGGCACCAAAATGTAAATATCCAGAGGTAAAAGGAAGGAAGGAGGTATTACAAGAGAAGTGTGCCTGGAAATTCATGATGCACAGCTCTTGTTTCTCTTTCTGTCTGATTTATTCTTTTTTAAGGATTGACTCTGTACCAGGTAGCGTGAAAAGACCATTTGCATTCCTTATTTCATTTGATCATTACTACAGTCCTATGAGGTGCCTATTCTAATCCCCACTGTACAGAAAACTGAGAGCCAAAACAAAGAGAGGTTAAGAAATGAGCCCAGGATAATGCTACATGGTTAGGAAAAGTGGGTGCCAGGACTTGAATACAGGTCTCACCCTCTGCACATTGATTACTTTTATCTTCTCCCCACCATGGAATAACCTCCCCGGCAGCAGTTCTACTGTTACCAAGGTCTTCACACCAGTTCTCTATATCATGACCGCCAGGTGTGCCCCCTTTTTAAATTGGGGAGGATTCAACTTCCCTTTGGAATCCATGGAAGTTTTTTAGGTAGAAATACTGGAGTAGGTTTCCATTTCCTACTCCAGGGGATCTTCCTAACCCAGGAATTGAATCCACATCTCATGCATCTCCTGCATTGGCAGGTGGGTTCTTTACCACTGAGCCACATGGGAAGCCCCCCAAATGATGGACACAACCTAGTAAAAAGATGGAGTGAATCTGCTACTATCACCCCGCAGCAGGGACTGGAAGCTCCCCTCACAGCCAGGGAGGTAGAGCCCTAGAGAACCTGGCAAGCCGTCCCCAAAAGGTCCTAGCCCCCTTCAAGGGATTTTGCAAAAACAAACAAACAAACAAAAACAATGGGAAATAAAACAACGGAATTTACCGAGTTTTGAATAATGCTTGGTATTGTCCAGTGATAGTATATAAAACTACTTCCCTTTTCTCTTAATTTTGGAATAAAATATTCTTGAGTAAAATTCTATTTAAGTTAAAATTCAAATGATGTCAAAACATGCACGTACACCCAATGTACAAGAAAGTATGGTGTTAAAAGTAAGAAAATTCAAAGGTGTGCCAGAAACCTCATCATTAGTGCACTTCCTTCTGCCTTTGTACTTCTGGAATCTCTAAACATCTGGTGATTTTACCATCAGGAAACAGTGCAGTGTCCATCTGTTAAATCAGGCTTCAGCTTCACTCACCTGGGAGGATCAACCAGATGTGGGCGTCCTTTACATTATTAATGATTTCAGTCTTCCCTTTGTACATGCCCTGTGAGGGCACAGTGTGTGGTATAGCCTATAAATCACTAAAAAGTGAAAACTCAGAGCCAAAACAAAGAGAGGTTAAGAAATGAGCCCAGGATAATGCTACATGGTTAGGAAAAGTGGGTGCCAGGACTTGAATACAGGTCTCACCCTCTGCACATTGATTACTTTTATCTTCTCCCCACCATGGAATAACCTCCCCGGCAGCAGTTCTACTGTTACCAAGGTCTTCACACCAGTTCTCTATATCATGACCGCCAGGTGTGCCCCTTCTTAAATTGGGGAGGATTCAACTTCCCTTTGGAATCCATGGAAGTTTTTTAGGTAGAAATACTGGAGTAGGTTTCCATTTCCTACTCCAGGGGATCTTCCTAACCCAGGAATTGAATCCACATCTCATGCATCTCCTGCATTGGCAGGTGGGTTCTTTACCACTGAGCCACATGGGAAGCCCCCCAAATGATGGACACAACCTAGTAAAAAGATGGAGTGAATCTGCTACTATCACCCCGCAGCAGGGACTGGAAGCTCCCCTCACAGCCAGGGAGGTAGAGCCCTAGAGAACCTGGCAAGCCGTCCCCAAAAGGTCCTAGCCCCCTTCAAGGGATTTTGCAAAAACAAACAAACAAACAAAAACAATGGGAAATAAAACAACGGAATTTACCGAGTTTTGAATAATGCTTGGTATTGTCCAGTGATAGTATATAAAACTACTTCCCTTTTCTCTTAATTTTGGAATAAAATATTCTTGAGTAAAATTCTATTTAAGTTAAAATTCAAATGATGTCAAAACATGCACGTACACCCAATGTACAAGAAAGTATGGTGTTAAAAGTAAGAAAATTCAAAGGTGTGCCAGAAACCTCATCATTAGTGCACTTCCTTCTGCCTTTGTACTTCTGGAATCTCTAAACATCTGGTGATTTTACCATCAGGAAACAGTGCAGTGTCCATCTGTTAAATCAGGCTTCAGCTTCACTCACCTGGGAGGATCAACCAGATGTGGGCGTCCTTTACATTATTAATGATTTCAGTCTTCCCTTTGTACATGCCCTGTGAGGGCACAGTGTGTGGTATAGCCTATAAATCACTAAAAAGTGAAAAACTCATCTTTTACTTTATTCTGGGCATAATGAAGGAGCAGAACATTTTTTCTTGGTCAGAGCATAAATCATAAGAATCTATTTCATGTTTTTGCCACCAGAAGACTTTTAACTGCTTTGCTTTTGACAGAAAAACCATTGCAAACTTTACCTCAAAACACATATATACAAACACAAGTGTCTTCTGATGCTGAGGCCATGGATGCTAAGTGGATCGTGCAAAGATCTCCCCTGGATCTCTCACATGGCAGCAGCCTATGTCATATTTATAACTTATTTGAGAATAGCTCTAGGAAAACTTTTGGTCCAAATCCCATCACTGTTATGCGTCGTGCCTCATGTTACAACGTCCCTGTGATAAAGCACTGACTTCAGTTAGCGTCTGCAGACAAGACAGCCTGGCCTAATAACGACAAGTGTGGCTGTGTCCCTTGTGACACCGCGACCTTTGGCAAATTACTCAATTTCTCTGAGTTTCATTTCCTCCTGTACTAAGTGGCAATGGTAAGAAAAGTACCTACTTTACAGAGTTTTAGGATTAAATGCGACCAGGTAGATAACTGTGCCTGACACATAGCAAGAAAATTATCAGATGGTAAGATGCTGTGCACAGGCCATGTATAAAAAGCCTTTCCCAGCAAAATTCAGCAGAGACAGAGACTTTCCACAGAACCCCTGAAGAACCTGTCCCATCAACAATGTCCCCCAGCAGAGGTGCATTTGTTACAACTGATGAACCTATGCTGACACACTCCTACAATCCAAAGTCTACAGTTTATCTTAGGTTCACTCTTGGTGGTGTATATTCTATGAGTCTGGATGACTGTACAGTGGCGTGTATCCATCATTGCAGTCTCACACAGAGTAGTTTCACTGCCCTAAAAATCCTCTGCATTCTGCCTATTCATCCTTCCCTATCTAACCCTGACGACCATTGATCTTTTTTACTGTCTCCATAGCTTTTCCTTTTCCAGTATGTCATATAGCTGGAATCATACAGAATGTAGCCTTTTCAGATTGGCTTCTTTGACTTAGCAATATCCATTTAAGGGATCTTCATGTCTTTTCTTGGTTGGATAGCTCATTTCTTTTTAGTGCTGAATAACATTCCATTTTCTGCTTGTACCACAGTTTATTTATCCATTCATCTACAAAAAGACATTTTGGTTGCTTCCATGTCTGGCATGTGTGCATATTAAGTTGCTTCAGTCATATTTGACTCTTTGTGACTCTATGGACTCTAGCCTGCCAAACTCCTCTATCCATGAGATTATCCAGGCAAGAATACTGGAGTGGGTTGCCATGCCCTTCTCCCATGTTTGGCAATTATGAATAAAGCTGTTATAAACATCTGTGTATAGGTTTTGTGTGGACATAAGTTTTCTGTTCATTTGGGTAAGTACTAAGAAGTGAGCTTGTTGGATTGTATGATAAGAGTATGTTTTAGTATGAATAAACATTCCTGTGTACCACCAGTGTGATCCGTTATGCGTCGTGCCTCATGTTACAACGTCCCTGTGATAAAGCACTGACTTCAGTTAGCGTCTGCAGACAAGACAGCCTGGCCTAATAACGACAAGTGTGGCTGTGTCCCTTGTGACACCGCGACCTTTGGCAAATTACTCAATTTCTCTGAGTTTCATTTCCTCCTGTACTAAGTGGCAATGGTAAGAAAAGTACCTACTTTACAGAGTTTTAGGATTAAATGCGACCAGGTAGATAACTGTGCCTGACACATAGCAAGAAAATTATCAGATGGTAAGATGCTGTGCACAGGCCATGTATAAAAAGCCTTTCCCAGCAAAATTCAGCAGAGACAGAGACTTTCCACAGAACCCCTGAAGAACCTGTCCCATCAACAATGTCCCCCAGCAGAGGTGCATTTGTTACAACTGATGAACCTATGCTGACACACTCCTACAATCCAAAGTCTACAGTTTATCTTAGGTTCACTCTTGGTGGTGTATATTCTATGAGTCTGGATGACTGTACAGTGGCGTGTATCCATCATTGCAGTCTCACACAGAGTAGTTTCACTGCCCTAAAAATCCTCTGCATTCTGCCTATTCATCCTTCCCTATCTAACCCTGACGACCATTGATCTTTTTTACTGTCTCCATAGCTTTTCCTTTTCCAGTATGTCATATAGCTGGAATCATACAGAATGTAGCCTTTTCAGATTGGCTTCTTTGACTTAGCAATATCCATTTAAGGGATCTTCATGTCTTTTCTTGGTTGGATAGCTCATTTCTTTTTAGTGCTGAATAACATTCCATTTTCTGCTTGTACCACAGTTTATTTATCCATTCATCTACAAAAAGACATTTTGGTTGCTTCCATGTCTGGCATGTGTGCATATTAAGTTGCTTCAGTCATATTTGACTCTTTGTGACTCTATGGACTCTAGCCTGCCAAACTCCTCTATCCATGAGATTATCCAGGCAAGAATACTGGAGTGGGTTGCCATGCCCTTCTCCCATGTTTGGCAATTATGAATAAAGCTGTTATAAACATCTGTGTATAGGTTTTTGTGTGGACATAAGTTTTCTGTTCATTTGGGTAAGTACTAAGAAGTGAGCTTGTTGGATTGTATGATAAGAGTATGTTTAGTTTAGTATGAATCTGCCAAACTATCTTCCAAAGTGGCTGTACCACTTTGCATTACCACCAGCAATGAATTAGCAATGAATCCATCTAATTTTGGCTGGGAACATAATACTGCTTTAGAAAATAAAGTTTATTAAAAACTTAAAAAACCTTTGTATTAACAAAATATTTTCTATGATCTGTTTTCTTTTACGATCTGAATTAATAGTCCTATGGGCATGGCCAGCCTAGTTTTCAAAGTTCCTTGTTCTCTGAATGAGTTGGTGCCCATTATAATAACAGATGATTACACTAGCGAAGTCTAGAGGTGTTAATTTCAAGAAATATTATCATCTTCTCAGAAGCTACTTTTTGAGAGCTTTCTACGGGCCAGATCTGCACCAGGAGCTGAAACATATGGTCAAAACAGAGAAAGAGCATTGGATAATTCCCAACCTTCACTACTGGAACTCTGCAACATGCTTTGCATTAAATTTACTTAAAAAAAAAACCCTCAAAGATAATTTACATAAATCTGGTAGAAACTTAAGCTTTTTCTTCTTTTCTTCATGCAGGTAGCTTAGTCTAGAAAATCACATTTAGCAGTGAGACTCAATCCATGTTGCCTCTAACTTCTGAGAGGCATAGAAACTGAGCACTGAACATCTAATCTGAAATGAACATGAAAAGTATGATTAAGCCACCACTTTTTCTTACTTTAGCTTATGTTGCGTGAATTACTGTCATGTGGTTGGCTGCATGGTGGGCCTTAAGCATTTAATCTTCTCCTCTTTCTCTTCCCTTTCTCTGACTGTGATCAGTCTCACCTCTGCCCTCATCCTGCTCTTGCCTCTCCTTGGGGGTACAACTGGGCCTCTTACCTTCATTCGCCAGCTTACACAGGGGCTAGAGTAAGAATTAAGAGTTAATGTGAGAACCTCTTCATATTTCCCTCTTTCTAGAGCCCCTCTTTTGCCTCCCCTTTCACATATCTACTTTTTGTATTTCTAGCTCCTTCTCATGGTTCATAATCCCATCACTTCTCATCATTCACCCTTTAGGGGTGCTTATGGCTTGTGTTTTGGAGCTTGGAAGAGCCAGCTCCTTCTATCTGGCAGGGCAGGGAGAAGGGAAAAGACCTAGTTCCTGTTCTCTGTCAGGGCTGCAGCCAGAGAAAATGCTATCTCTACTTTATTATTATTATTATTTCTTTCTGGGGGGGGGCGGGTTGGAGAGGGTGGGGGGCAGGCGGGTCACTTCTATTGTTCTTTCATTTCTCTATTTTCATCTATCTTTGTTCTTTGGCCCATGTGGGCCTCCCATCGCAGTGGCCTCTGTTGCTGCAGAGTACCAGCTCTGGGCGCATGTGCTCCAGAGCTCCGGCTTGGTAATTGGACACATCGGTCCAGTCGCTCTGCGGCACATGGGATCTTCCCAGGCCAGGGATCGAACTGGCACCCCTTGCACTGCAAGGCAGTGTCCTTACCCACTGGACCACCAGGGAAGCCCTCTACTTTATTTTTTGAAGTCATTTTCCAAGGTAGATTTCACCAAGCTCTGGTAATTTTTGGCAGTGCTTGTTGATTTCATATTTTGTCTGTTAGAGGGAACTCTGTAGTGGACCTGAGGCATACTGATTTATAAGCGACCAACCGAAAACAAGATTCTTCATTAAAAAAGGGATGATAGTGGACTTCTCTACTGGTCCAGTGGGTAAAAAGTCCGCCTTGCAGTGCAAGGGGCGCCAGTTCTATCCCTGGTCTGGGAAGATCCCATATGCTGCAGAGCAGCTGGACTGGTGTGTTCAATTACCAGCCAGCATTCTGGATCACATGTGCCCAGAGCTGGTGCTCTGCAAGGAGAGAGGCCACCGTGATGGGAGGCCCACACAGGCCAAAGAATTAAGATGGATGAAAATAAATAAATAAATGAAGGACCAATAAAAGAGGCCAAAATCAAAAAAAGAAAAAAGGGGCACGATAGTGCTAGGGAGTAGAACCAGACTCTGCTATTTACCAACAAAATTTTCATCCGATTTTTCATATTTGTGGAAGCCTCTTTTGATCTGACTTATTTTCTATCAACCTAATAATATTATACTTCATAGAAGATTTTATAATTGGCACTAGATTCAGATAGCTGCCCAATCACAAACTGACCTTTCACTTTGTGTGTGGATCAATTGAGAGGGAAAAGATACAGAGAAAAATCTAAAGGAAGGATACATTCAAGTCAGGGCTCTGTGGCTGCAGGCTCCTCTGACTCTCAAATGCTGTGTGCTTGCTTGTATACCTCTGGACTGTAGTCCACCAGGCTCCTCTGTCCATGGGATTCTCCAGGCAAGAATACTGGAGTGAGGGGCTTCCCTGGTGGCCAAGTGGGTAAGGACAATGCCTAGTAGTGCAAGGGGCGCCAGTTTGATCCTTGGCCTGGGAAAATTCCACGTGCCATGGAGCAGATGGACTGATGTGTCCAACTACTGAGCTGGAGCTCTGGAACGAGAGAGGCCACTATGATGGGAAGCCCACAGAGGCCAAAGAACAAAGATGGGAATAAATGCAAGACCAATAGAAGTGGCCAAAAGAAAAAAAAGAAAGAAAAACAAAACTGGAGTGGTTTGCCATGCCCTCCTCCAGGAGATCTCCCCAACCCAAGGACTGAACCCATACCTCTTATGTCTCCTGCATTTGGCAGGTGGGTTCTTTACCACTAGCACCACCTGGGAAGTCCCTCTCTCTCATGACTGGGCTACAAATCCATTTTGAACTGCTTTCCAGATACCGTTCAAGGTATTCCTGATCCAGTATTACCAAATCCAAAATTTTCATTTTTTTTCTGAAGTCAGGCCAAATACCTTTCCATTTAGGTTTCCCTGGTGATTCAGATAGTAAAGAATCTGCCTGCAAAGAAGGAGACTTGGTTTTGATCCCTGGGTTGGGAAGATTTATATAGCTAAAAACTGAACATGCATTATAGCTGTAAGAAAGAATACGGGGAATGTTAGTCAGAATACTGTTTATATTGTAATGGATAACTGTTTGCTGACAAGGACACAACAGTATCTTAATTATAAATATTAGTGAGTCAAAATATTAATTGAACTTGGCTCCTAATATATAATTTATGATTTTCTAATGTAAAATTGAAAATCACTGTTATTAAATGACAAATTCTGACGCTTAAAATATAATTCAGATTTAGTGAACAATTGCTTAAAAGGGGAAGAATTTTAAATAAGACTATGAATTCATCTTTGAAATATTATTTTCTCCATTTGCACATAAATAGAGATGGGAATATAAAGTATGTCCTACATGTTAACCAGAAATTAAAAGAAAACTATTAGCAGGGCAGCACTGAACATACTTTACATTCTTAAGGAATTAATGGACTTTTGTATATTTAGCAGATGATTCATTTTCTTGCAAAGTCAGCCTCTATTCCAAGATATAGAAGAAAAATCAGGTGAAAAGATAGAAAATAACTTAAATAAGGTAATTTCTATGTCTTAAGTTTAAAAATGAAAATATTGATGATTTTAGAAAATGGAGATTTTACGGGTCATAAGAAGGTACTATGAGAAACCTAGACGTATTAAAAAGCAGAGATACCACTTTGCCAACAAAAGTCGGTCTACTGAGATTATACATATCTGTAAACAACAAAACTCTGTAAAGGCAGAAAAGCAAAATAAAATTAAAAAGAAAAAATGAAAAATAAAGTCGGTCTAGTCAAAGCTATGACTTTTTGGTTGGCTCTCCCTTGAGCCGGCCCGCTGTTCGTTGTTCTCACAGTGTCTCACAGGTTCTCCCTTAAGCCGGTCCGCTGTACTGGCAGCGAGTCTCCCCTCCTCCACTCTAATAAACTTTATAAAAAAAAAAAAGCTATGACTTTTCCAGTAGTTAAGAATGGATGTGAAAGTTGGATCATAAAGAAAGCTGAGTGATGAAAAATTGATGTATTTGAACTGTGGTTTTGGAAAAAAGACTCTTGAAAGTCCCTTGGACTGCAAGGAGATCAAACCAGTCAATCCTAAAGGAAATCAACCCTGAATATTTATTGGAAGGACTGATGTGAAGAGCTCACTCATTTGAAAAGACCCAGACATCGTGAAAAATAGATGGCAGAAGGAGAAGAGGACTACAGAGGATGAGATGCTTGGATGGCATCACTGACTCAATGGACATGAGTTTGAGCAAACTGGGATACACTGAAGGGCAGGGAAGCCTGGCGTGCTACAGTTCTTGGGGTCACAAAGAGTCAGACATCACTGAGTGATTGAAATGAACTGAAGAAGGTACTACTTTATGGAAATTATAACAATATATTGAGTACCTCCTCTGTGGCAGGCATGGTATTAGATGTTTCATATTCATGGATTTAATATTCATGAAATTTGTCATTGAATCCTCAGTACAACCCTTCAAGGTTGGCAAGTTTCTCCAGAAAGACCAGTGCTCGGGGAAATAAAAATAATTGCACACAGCTTATAAATGTCATACAAAGTTTGGTTAGCAGTCAATGCTGAACATACTTTACATTCTTAAGGAATTAATGGACTTTTGTATATTTAGCAGATGATTCATTTTCTTGCAAAGTCAGCCTCTATTCCAAGATATAGAAGAAAAATCAGGTGAAAAGATAGAAAATAACTTAAATAAGGTAATTTCTATGTCTTAAGTTTAAAAATGAAAATATTGATGATTTTAGAAAATGGAGATTTTACGGGTCATAAGAAGGTACTATGAGAAACCTAGACGTATTAAAAAGCAGAGATACCACTTTGCCAACAAAAGTCGGTCTACTGAGATTATACATATCTGTAAACAACAAAACTCTGTAAAGGCAGAAAAGCAAAATAAAATTAAAAAGAAAAAATGAAAAATAAAGTCGGTCTAGTCAAAGCTATGACTTTTTGGTTGGCTCTCCCTTGAGCCGGCCCGCTGTTCGTTGTTCTCACAGTGTCTCACAGGTTCTCCCTTAAGCCGGTCCGCTGTACTGGCAGCGAGTCTCCCCTCCTCCACTCTAATAAACTTTATAAAAAAAAAAAAGCTATGACTTTTCCAGTAGTTAAGAATGGATGTGAAAGTTGGATCATAAAGAAAGCTGAGTGATGAAAAATTGATGTATTTGAACTGTGGTTTTGGAAAAAAGACTCTTGAAAGTCCCTTGGACTGCAAGGAGATCAAACCAGTCAATCCTAAAGGAAATCAACCCTGAATATTTATTGGAAGGACTGATGTGAAGAGCTCACTCATTTGAAAAGACCCAGACATCGTGAAAAATAGATGGCAGAAGGAGAAGAGGACTACAGAGGATGAGATGCTTGGATGGCATCACTGACTCAATGGACATGAGTTTGAGCAAACTGGGATACACTGAAGGGCAGGGAAGCCTGGCGTGCTACAGTTCTTGGGGTCACAAAGAGTCAGACATCACTGAGTGATTGAAATGAACTGAAGAAGGTACTACTTTATGGAAATTATAACAATATATTGAGTACCTCCTCTGTGGCAGGCATGGTATTAGATGTTTCATATTCATGGATTTAATATTCATGAAATTTGTCATTGAATCCTCAGTACAACCCTTCAAGGTTGGCAAGTTTCTCCAGAAAGACCAGTGCTCGGGGAAATAAAAATAATTGCACACAGCTTATAAATGTCATACAAAGTTTGGTTAGCAGCTCAATGCTGACTCTTGGAATTTATGTTTCATCTGGAATTCTACCTTTTCAGAAAGTCAGAATGAAGAGAAACCACTGCAATCACATGACTGACTGCAAATACCTCCTTACAACAGCAATTAGACACAGAGCTTTTAAACACATCACTCCCTTGCTTAATGCCTTTCAAAGGCTTCTCATTGTACTTCAGCAAATTTAAATTAAGAAGCCCTACATAATCTGGACCCAACCCCTCTCCAACTCTACTGCCCCAATACTGCCCCTCCCATGCTCCGCCTCAGCCATTTGGGCCTTCTGTGGTACTGGAAACACCCAGGAATCCTGGAACACTTTCTGCTGTTCCTCCTTCCTGGAAAACTCTGCACTTCTTACAGATTGTGGTTTAAGTGTCATCCAGAGACTCCCTCATTGTTTGACGGTCACTGCTCCCTACTTGTTTCCTTCATGACACATGTCACAGTTGATAGTTATGTATTTATGTGTGCATTGTTGGTTTCTCCCATGGACTGTAACCTACCCAAGGGCAGTGAGTACAAACCTATGTATACTTAGTGCCTAGCATACAATTGGTGCTCAGTAAATACTTATGCGGTGGATGAATGGGCTTCTGAATACCAGGGACTGAATAGGAAACCTAGAAGTTGATAGGATTTGTTGTGATAGAATTCTGATGCCTGAACCTTATGTGACTTCAGGAAGCATAGCACTTGAAGACATGTAGGGCATGTAGGCTTAATCTAATGGGTGACACTGAATGCATTCTTAAACCTTATATGGGAAAGCAACCCACCAAACAAATCCAGATGAAGATGATAACAGTATTTATACCCTTCATGAAATTGTATGATTTAGCCAACTAATTGTTGTGTAGTTCATCTAGATATTTTTATTCAGCCTGTGTTTCATGATTAACACCTCAATATTTGGAAGTTAGGGAACTGGGTCTTGAATGTCTTGTGTGAATTTTCTTTTAGCTCTGTCTGTGCCCCAGGGGCCCACAGGCAGTGACAAAAAAGCATTCTGCATAGAACATTTACACGCTTGATGTAGTACGTGGCAGTTGCTAAGGCAGAAAGCCAGAGGTAATGAGCACTGTGAGAGTTACGTGCAGATCTTCTGTGCTGCACTTCCTCACTGTAATTGAACTATCCCCTCCTGATCCTTCAGGTGCTATCAGGATGATTTTCTACAGACTTCAAGAAAATCCCTGAAGGGCCAAAGACACTTTCCTGGTGTTACAATCCTTATTTCAACAGAAGCTAAATGTTTGACTCCTGAGTATTTTAATAAATTTTAAGAAAAAAGAGAATTCTAGAGTGAGAGTCCTTGACCCCTTACCATCAAATATGAAGAAATCAATCTTTATACCTATTATCATCAAAGTACATGAAATGCATAACATTCAGAGCTATATGAAAATGAGAAGTGGAAATTTGGTTTTCCAGCTTAAAGCCACAGCATATTTGTTATTTGTATTTTCTTCAACTGTTCTGAAGAAGTGGGGACATGGAATTAATGTTCTTTTAAAGAAAAAGGCAGGGTCTGTCAATGAGCCCATCTAAGATTCCTTTTGACAACAAGAAATCTCTAAACCTAGCAATAGGATACACAATGCCTGTTTAAACATGAAAACCTAGCTTCTTCTCACAAGGGAAGCTTATGAATTTAACTCAAACAATAAGGATGTCTGAAAGTCATGTCTCTATCATAATCCACACTTGTCTCAGATATTCTGTTAAGTCTACAGGCTTTTTTTTTTTTTTAATTAAGCAAGGAAATGGTTTAATTCTTCTGCAAGTGGTGCCCATAAGACCAAGAGTACAGAGACCATTTAACATCAGTGGCCTCGACAAAGAGCCCAAGTCCAAAACAAACAGTGATAAAAATTCCTTCTCTCATTTTCTCATCTCCTAATGTTGACTTAAGAGTAGTGATGATACCTGTCTAGGCGCCTTTTCTTTCCATTTTGGAGATCTAGCCTTTAGATCTGTCTGTAATCTGTCCTTTCTCTGTGTACTAAAAAATATTAGCTTTTTTCTTTTTTTATAAAAGTTAACCTCACAAGAATATCCATTTACATGTAAAATTCACTAATAATACCAATGACCTCCATTGTTAGCACTCCTACCATGCACCAAGCACATTTGCTTCATTCAGTCCTCATCACTTCTCTAGTGTCGGCACAGGTTCCATTTTACACACAAGAAACAGGGGTGGAGAGGCTCACAATTCTACAGTGGGTGGAATCTGCCACCTAATCATCTGATGTTTCTGCCTTTTCCTTTTCTCTTCTGGAATAAAAAAGGAAAACAAAATCTTAATTTCATCTTTTACACAAGTATTGGTTTTTATTGCCATCTCTTTCTATATTAAACTGTAGTCTCTTTTGTCTCAATGTCAGTTGAATATTCACTTTTTTCAGTTTATCTTATTTATCGTCAAAATGCACTTGATCTAGTAAAAGGGGAGATACTCAATTTGATCTGTTTTAAGATTCCTGACAAATTAAAATGTGCCCATGTTCAAAATGGCCAGATGTTCCTTCAGTTACTTATTTTTATAAGTTTAATTTTTTTCTAAAGAAGTAGTTTCTAATCTATTGTTCTCAGTCTTGTGGAGCACTCGGAGTTACTATAAAACATGGACCAAAAAATTGTACAATGTGAGAGTTGTGAGTTAAGTTTTGTCGGGGGCAATATGAGGATAGAAACCTGGGAGACAGCCCCTCAGATAGTTCCCAGAGACTGTTTCCAAGAGGTAGGGGGAATAGACAGTGTATTTGCGATTTTGACAAAGGGGAGTACATGCAGTCAAGCGCATAATTTTTGTAGAAAGTTTCTTCTGGTCTCGAGAAGCTTCTACTAGTCAGAAGAAACAACCATCAGCATGAAGGATATTAGTGCTTTTCTAGATATGAGGTGATACAAGAATTAGGCTCATACAGTCAGCTCCTGAGAATATCTAAGTATCTAAAGATCTGTCCTGTCAGTTTTCCTGTTGCACAGAATACCTTATTTCTGCTCTCTATCCTGAACTCCTTCAGGGGTGCTGAAGGTCAGCAGCTGCAGCAACGCATGATTTAAGCTTCTAAAGGTAGATGGCAAGCACTCTTGGCAAGTGCCAATTTGTGCTTGACAGGTTCTGATTTGTATCTCCCACATACAGGCATTGCTACTCTCCAAACATATGTATATGTTGTAACTGATTAAACGAAAGTTAATTTAAAATCAAATTGACCATTAACTGGCAGTAGTAGCTCGTCATCACTACGTGTAGCCTAGTATCAGCAGATATTAAAAGTTAAAGGATGTTCAGCAAGGGATCCTCATGCATACAAAGGCTGAAGACCGAGTTTCAGATGATGGCTTTGAGATTCTCTAAATAGTCACCAGAGACTTTCAAATGTTCACCTGAGGAGTCTCAAAGATATCCACTCAAAATTATAAATTGTATAGTCTTTGTAGAATATCTCCATCTTTATTGGGCTTAACCTTTTGGGAGAGAAGCAAAGAAATACAGGACCTGAGACTTCCTCAAATCAAGGTTTATTTATGTAGGGAAAACGGAGTTTCAATTCGGTGTTGAAAAGTCAATTGGCAAAATATGCCTGATGTGACTTTCTGTTTTAACCATGATTTATCACTCTGGGAGAACAACTGGTCACCAAGTATGTAACCCTGAGTCTTCACTTCTTGCTCTTGTCAGACCGCCTCAACATCAAAAGGAGAAAATCTTCCTTCCCTCCCACCCCTGACAGATACTTCCCAGAAAGAGTAGGGGACACAGCATTTCTGTACCAAAGTACCAGTGGAGCAGAGAACCTGCTGTGGAGATCCTGCAGGAGTGGCCCTGCCTGGAGATGTGAACACCTATTCCATGAGCTGCCAACTCTGGCTGCTCCCCTCCCTGACTGGCCCTCGTCTGGGCCTCAGAAGCTAGGTTGCACTCACCCAGAAGATGAGGCTCTCCTCCCCTCCCTAGTGCAAATCTTCTCAGGGTCTTTCCCTGTGACAGCTCATTCTGAACCAGGTGGTAGAGTAAATACAGTACTCCTTATTTGCATTAGCAGGCAATATAGATTCTTCAGCTTATTCATTAGAGATGATAACATATACATTCCAATTTTGCTCTCTGATATTATGACTAGAGATGGATTTGTGTGCTTGTGTTTCACAGTTCTCCCCTTCTCTGGACCTGAGTGGTCCAGAGAAAACCTAATTTGATTTGTATCTGGCATATGTACAGTGCTATTCTTAGCGTCAGTTTGCCCACTTCTTTCAGGGTAACCCAGCTTACTGGAATGTATGTAAAAGTAAACAGACTATAAAAGATGGACTATGGAACTTTCTTAGGAAGAAAGGGAATGAAGTTTGGCCTGATTTATTTTTATTTCTTAGATGTCTTTTCAGTTTTCTTCTGGTTTTTTGGTTCTGAAGAATGAAATGATCAGATACAGGAAATATAGTTTAAGTTTAACTATGCATTTGAAGATATGTTAAGTGTGTTTTCTTAGTTGTTAACAAGGTCAAGGAAATAACACCACATGTGTGTGTGAAGTCTAAAGATCAGGACCAGGACCGCTTATGAGTTACTGGAGTAACCTTTGTGGGGTAGAAGATGACAATTTCATCTATCTGTAAGGTCTAGCACTGAAATGTAACTGAAATAGAGTTGATCCACGGTAGGCTTTCTGAAGGCAAAAATGTCTCCTAATGTTTCGATTCAGAAAAGTAATTTTTGCAACTGGGCTTTTTACGGAGAACAACTGGTCACCAAGTATGTAACCCTGAGTCTTCACTTCTTGCTCTTGTCAGACCGCCTCAACATCAAAGGAGAAAATCTTCCTTCCTCCCACCCCTGACAGATACTTCCCAGAAAGAGTAGGGGACACAGCATTTCTGTACCAAAGTACCAGTGGAGCAGAGAACCTGCTGTGGAGATCCTGCAGGAGTGGCCCTGCCTGGAGATGTGAACACCTATTCCATGAGCTGCCAACTCTGGCTGCTCCCCTCCCTGACTGGCCCTCGTCTGGGCCTCAGAAGCTAGGTTGCACTCACCCAGAAGATGAGGCTCTCCTCCCCTCCCTAGTGCAAATCTTCTCAGGGTCTTTCCCTGTGACAGCTCATTCTGAACCAGGTGGTAGAGTAAATACAGTACTCCTTATTTGCATTAGCAGGCAATATAGATTCTTCAGCTTATTCATTAGAGATGATAACATATACATTCCAATTTTGCTCTCTGATATTATGACTAGAGATGGATTTGTGTGCTTGTGTTTCACAGTTCTCCCCTTCTCTGGACCTGAGTGGTCCAGAGAAAACCTAATTTGATTTGTATCTGGCATATGTACAGTGCTATTCTTAGCGTCAGTTTGCCCACTTCTTTCAGGGTAACCCAGCTTACTGGAATGTATGTAAAAGTAAACAGACTATAAAAGATGGACTATGGAACTTTCTTAGGAAGAAAGGGAATGAAGTTTGGCCTGATTTATTTTTATTTCTTAGATGTCTTTTCAGTTTTCTTCTGGTTTTTTGGTTCTGAAGAATGAAATGATCAGATACAGGAAATATAGTTTAAGTTTAACTATGCATTTGAAGATATGTTAAGTGTGTTTTCTTAGTTGTTAACAAGGTCAAGGAAATAACACCACATGTGTGTGTGAAGTCTAAAGATCAGGACCAGGACCGCTTATGAGTTACTGGAGTAACCTTTGTGGGGTAGAAGATGACAATTTCATCTATCTGTAAGGTCTAGCACTGAAATGTAACTGAAATAGAGTTGATCCCACGGTAGGCTTTCTGAAGGCAAAAATGTCTCCTAATGTTTCGATTCAGAAAAGTAATTTTTTTGCAACTGAATGTATTTATGGCTGTGAAAATAAAATTTCACATTTCTGGTCTTAACTCCTTATTTTGAAATATAAGTATCATCTATTATATAAGAAAATAAATTTAAAATTTGGGAGGAACATCATATGGCATCCCTTTTATGTGGATTCTGAAAACAAAGGATACAAATAAACTTATTTATAAAACAGAAAGAGACTCAGACTTACAAAACGAACTCATGGTTGCAGGGGGAAGGGGATAGTTAAGGACTTTGGGAAAGTCATGTACGTGATGCTATATTTAAAATGGATAACCACCAAAAATCTATTGTCTAGCGCATGGAACTCTGCTCAATGTTATGTGCTAGCCTATATGGGGGTGGGATTTGGGGAAGAATAGATACTTGTATATGTACGGCCAAGTCCCTTCATCATTCTCCTGAAACTCTCACAACATTGTTAATTAGCTATACCCCAATACAAAATGGTTTTTTTTTTTTTGGTGTTAACAAAATAAATAAAAATTTAAAAAAACACAAAAACTCCCTGACTTTCTTTGCTATAGAAAAGGTTATTTCCTATAAAGTTATACATAGTTTCTCTTCTACAATAAATTGACACATTTTTAGCATTTTTATTCTACTTGAAAAACAAGTATAAATCTTTAGAATTTTTTTTAATACCAAAAAACTTTTAGAAGAAAAATTATCAATTGTAAAATTTAATAAGGACAATATTGCAGGTGTCTGTATGTTCCAGAATATGACCTTAGTTTGAGCATTCTGTCATGTCACTGCTCTTCTCTGTAACCTTGCTAGATCACCCCTATAAATATCTCCTGGGGTGAAAAGTAATTTAATCTGTGGACCTGTATATTACCTACTCATGAACATCTTATCAATTGTGCCAGAGTGCTTTCATAATATGCACTGAACTGAAACCATCAAACCTATTTCACTGAGGATTGTTAGGACAGGCAATTCAAGATAACATGGTTTATACAAAATGAGATAATTTAAATAATTTTCTTGATTTTTTCTACTTCTTTGCGAGGGCGGGATGGCACTTCTATTGGTCTTTCATTTATCTATTTGCATCCATCTTTGTTCTTTGGCCCTGTGGGAACTTGAGCCCATCTCAAAAATTATGTTTCGATTCAGAAAAGTAATTTTTGCAACTGAAATTTATGGCTGTGAAAATAAAATTTCACATTTCTGGTCTTAACTCCTTATTTTGAAATATAAGTATCATCTATTATATAAGAAAATAAATTTAAAATTTGGGAGGAACATCATATGGCATCCCTTTTATGTGGATTCTGAAAACAAAGGATACAAATAAACTTATTTATAAAACAGAAAGAGACTCAGACTTACAAAACGAACTCATGGTTGCAGGGGGAAGGGGATAGTTAAGGACTTTGGGAAAGTCATGTACGTGATGCTATATTTAAAATGGATAACCACCAAAAATCTATTGTCTAGCGCATGGAACTCTGCTCAATGTTATGTGCTAGCCTATATGGGGGTGGGATTTGGGAAGAATAGATACTTGTATATGTACGGCCAAGTCCCTTCATCATTCTCCTGAAACTCTCACAACATTGTTAATTAGCTATACCCCAATACAAAATGGTTTTTTTTTTTTGGTGTTAACAAAATAAATAAAAATTTAAAAAAACACAAAAACTCCCTGACTTTCTTTGCTATAGAAAAGGTTATTTCCTATAAAGTTATACATAGTTTCTCTTCTACAATAAATTGACACATTTTTAGCATTTTTATTCTACTTGAAAAACAAGTATAAATCTTTAGAATTTTTTTTAATACCAAAAAACTTTTAGAAGAAAAATTATCAATTGTAAAATTTAATAAGGACAATATTGCAGGTGTCTGTATGTTCCAGAATATGACCTTAGTTTGAGCATTCTGTCATGTCACTGCTCTTCTCTGTAACCTTGCTAGATCACCCCTATAAATATCTCCTGGGGTGAAAAGTAATTTAATCTGTGGACCTGTATATTACCTACTCATGAACATCTTATCAATTGTGCCAGAGTGCTTTCATAATATGCACTGAACTGAAACCATCAAACCTATTTCACTGAGGATTGTTAGGACAGGCAATTCAAGATAACATGGTTTATACAAAATGAGATAATTTAAATAATTTTCTTGATTTTTTTTTCTACTTCTTTGCGAGGGCGGGGATGGCACTTCTATTGGTCTTTCATTTATCTATTTGCATCCATCTTTGTTCTTTGGCCCCTGTGGGCCTCCCATCACAATGGCCTCTGTTGTCACAGAGCACCAGCTCTGGGCACATGCGCTCCAGAGCTCTGGCTTGGTAGTTGGACACATCGGTCCAACCGCTCTGCAGCATGCGGGATCTTCCCAGGCCAGGGATCAAACTGGCGCCCCTTGCACTGCAAGGTGGTGTCCTTACCCACTGGACCACCAGGGAAGCCCCTTCTTGATGGTTTTTAATAGATCTCAAGAGAGAGGCTCCAGGCCTTTTTGGAAGAGCTCAAGGCTCTTTTCCACTAACTCGTGTGTAGTTTGGGGTCAGTTCCTTAACTTCTTTGATCTTGATTTCTGTGCTCGTTAAATGGGAGGATAGAACCTGCTCCACCTTAGGGATATTAGGATAAAATAGGATGAGAAATGTGAAAGTACTTTCCAAAGTTAAAAGGGCACTATCTATACAAGTACTTGGTCTCAGAGAATTGCCAATTGAATATACCTTTCCATTTAGAGCACATTTTTATGTACTATTTTGAGATATTATGGCCAAAAATGTAACTTTTATCAGATAGTATGTGGGGTATATATTTATGTTATATAGAAATTATATAGGGGAGGATGAAGTTGTTTGGTAGCTACTAAATCTTCACTGTGTCTCTATTAAGTGTTCTAATCCTGTTTATGTAAGCTGTTGGGAGTCATTTGTATAAGTGATGTTATAAATTACACTTTATAACTCTGGCAAATATTTATTTTAGATACAAAATAATTCAATTTTTTATGATGAAAAGACTAATTCAGAATATGACCTTAGTTTGAGCATTCTGTCATGTCACTGCTCTTCTCTGTAACCTTGCTAGATCACCCCTATAAATATCTCCTGGGGTGAAAAGTAATTTAATCTGTGGACCTGTATATTACCTACTCATGAACATCTTATCAATTGTGCCAGAGTGCTTTCATAATATGCACTGAACTGAAACCATCAAACCTATTTCACTGAGGATTGTTAGGACAGGCAATTCAAGATAACATGGTTTATACAAAATGAGATAATTTAAATAATTTTCTTGATTTTTTTTTCTACTTCTTTGCGAGGGCGGGGATGGCACTTCTATTGGTCTTTCATTTATCTATTTGCATCCATCTTTGTTCTTTGGCCCCTGTGGGCCTCCCATCACAATGGCCTCTGTTGTCACAGAGCACCAGCTCTGGGCACATGCGCTCCAGAGCTCTGGCTTGGTAGTTGGACACATCGGTCCAACCGCTCTGCAGCATGCGGGATCTTCCCAGGCCAGGGATCAAACTGGCGCCCCTTGCACTGCAAGGTGGTGTCCTTACCCACTGGACCACCAGGGAAGCCCCTTCTTGATGGTTTTTAATAGATCTCAAGAGAGAGGCTCCAGGCCTTTTTGGAAGAGCTCAAGGCTCTTTTCCACTAACTCGTGTGTAGTTTGGGGTCAGTTCCTTAACTTCTTTGATCTTGATTTCTGTGCTCGTTAAATGGGAGGATAGAACCTGCTCCACCTTAGGGATATTAGGATAAAATAGGATGAGAAATGTGAAAGTACTTTCCAAAGTTAAAAGGGCACTATCTATACAAGTACTTGGTCTCAGAGAATTGCCAATTGAATATACCTTTCCATTTAGAGCACATTTTTATGTACTATTTTGAGATATTAGGGCCCAAAAAATGTAACTTTTATCAGATAGTATGTGGGGTATATATTTATGTTATATAGAAATTATATAGGGGAGGATGAAGTTGTTTGGTAGCTACTAAATCTTCACTGTGTCTCTATTAAGTGTTCTAATCCTGTTTATGTAAGCTGTTGGGAGTCATTTGTATAAGTGATGTTATAAATTACACTTTATAACTCTGGCAAATATTTATTTTAGATACAAAATAATTCAATTTTTTTTATGATGAAAAGACTAATTCAACCACAAAAATATCACTTAATCTTTAGTGGGAAAGCTGGCTAGCTATAAACCAAAACATTTCACTTTATTGCATAAGGGTCCAACAATAAATCTAGTTTTAATATAAATGGCAAAATTGTGGTAATAATGGTAATACCCACATTCTTAACTCTCTGTAAATTTGTTATCTTTCACTACCAGCAGAGGGAGCCCTGAGAATTAAATCCTGCCAAGACGGCTTTGTTAATTCTGTGTTTACACATTTAGCTCATAATAAATAAAAATTCATCACAGATTAATGGAAAGTCATCATTCTTGGATTAGGCTGTAGATTAGCATTTGATTTGACTACTGAGTATAATGAGTTTTAATAGACTAGGAATATCTGTTGCCTGCCTCCATTCATCCTATTGAGGCATTAGCTACAAACTTCCACAATCAATCAAAGTTCAGTAAGGACATCACAATGCACAGCTTCACAGGACATCAGAAAGGATTCTTAAAACAATTTTATCAAATACACTGAAGCAGTATTATGAATTGCTCTCATTGAGTAAGAGAGAGAATTGGAAAATACACATATGATGCAATTTTCTTCATTTAGACATTTTATGATCTAAAATTTATCACTTTTTAAAATAGGATATAGACCAAAGTATTTGAATGGCAAACAAATGATGAAGTCCCAGCATTTATGATTCAACGAAAATCTTATTTACAGTATCTCATTGAAAAATAAAACGTTTTCTAAATGTCAAGCATAACCTATTTATCAGAGAGCCTATTTGCACTGCTTTATTTCCGTTAATTAAATTACACAGTGCAATGCAATTGTGTATTTCATGCACCTGTGACTAAAGGAACCTGGTGAAAATGGAGACTGTGGTAACTGCATTTTAATATTATACAGCAACTTTCATTTTAATAATGATATTTTAATATTGGTATAACTACTAACACAGTGTCAAGAAATTTATTTGCATCAAGAAATTTACAAGCATGGGTCTTTGCTTTCCAGTAGCTTATCTATTACAGTTGGTAATCCAATACTGATTGAATCCCTTTTTCACATTCAAGAATTCACTTGAGCAAACACTTACTGAGTTCTCACTATAAGCCAGCAGGCACTGTGGTGAGTGCAGAGGCACAAATGTGAATCAGACAGCATTCCCACTTGTAATCAACAGGCCAACACAGACTAGCAAGTCAAGGACCCCACGGAAAGGTGGTACAGGCACCACCTTTAATAAAGCCACCAATAATAAAGCCAGCGCTTCACTGGATTTTGAGATTAGAGAAGGCAGGGAACATATCTAATCTTTGTAACCCCAATACCAAGCACAGGGTTTTGCATATGGTTATTGCTCAACAAGTATGTGCTGAAGTGATTAATCAACAACAGGTGTAGTGTATTAGTAAAGCATCTTTTTGGTAAATAAGTTATTTTAGGATTTCCTTCTACTCCTCTTCCCATCGTTCCAGTTCTTTCTTCCCTCATTCTCACAATTTGTGGACAGCCATGCTTTCCTCTCATGTAGCATGACCCAGAAGTTGGGTCACAAAATAACTGATGCTTGATTATTTATTATTTCCTGGGCTTTTTATTTGACATCCACTACACTGCAGAGGATACACTGATGACTTGAAATACATGAGATGTATGTAATAATAATCCTTTCTCTGTCCCAAACCCCACAACAAAGACAGCAGTGATGGATATTTGGCTAAGTACTATACATGTGTTACCTTACTTGAGCCTTTGAATAGTTTTTTCTTTTCCTATTTTCTTTCTTTTTTTTTTTTTAAAGATTTATTTATTTATTTATTTTTGGGCGGGGTCGTGTTGGGGAGGGAGGGGAGCGGGCGGGCTACTTCTATTGGTCTTTCATTTCTCTATTTTCATCCGTCTTTGTTCTTTGGCTCCTGTGGGCCTCCCATCGTGGTGGCGTCTGTTGTCGCAGAGCACCAGCTCTGGGCGCATGCGCTCCAGAGCTTCGGCTCAGTGATTGGACACATCAGTCCAGCCGCTCCAGGGCACGTGGGATCTTCCCAGGCCAGGGATCGAACCGGCACCCCCTGCACTGCAAGACGGTGTCCTTACCCATTGCGCCACCAGGGGAAGCCCAAGCCCCTCTTCCTATTTTCAAGAGAGAACTCTGATGCATAGAAAAATAACGGGCTGCAGGTTACAGGACTGGTAAGTGGTGAAAGTCAGATCAGAATCCAGGACTCTAACAATAGCTAGCCTTCCTGCTCTGAATAACTGCACTGTATTGTCTCTCGATAAATTGTTCAGAGGCAGTTTGAATTAGCAGTGGCAATACTTTCTTGGAAGAGCTACTTCCTCTGAGAATACTACAAATAAATGGCTTTTTAATGCCTCAGCTATGTTTATGCTTTTAAAATTATATCGTGAACACAGTAAAATACTTAGGTTACGGAAGCATAAATGAAGTGATAATTGATAATGTTTTCTCAGCAACTTTTTAACTTTTTTGACCATGCCAAGAGGCTTTAGGATCTTAGTTCCTCGGCCAGGGATTGAATCCAGACTATGGGCAGTGAAAGCACTGAGTCCTAACCTACTGGACTGCCAGGGGAAATTTCCCCAAAATGTTTCTTTCTTCTTTTAAAACTGAAGAACTTAGAGTCCGATCTCTGTAACAGCCAAAAGACCTTAAAATGTATCTTCACATACTCACCAGACCCCAAAGGACTCCCCAGACCTGGACCACAGTCTGCTGTGGAATGCTTAGCAGCTTTGTTTTCCCAACTAGGCTCATTAGCAGCGCCAGGTGGTAATAACTAGCCAACTGATTCCTACTAGTAAAAAATCTGCCTAAGGTCACCATGGACTCTTTTCCTCACTCGGCTTCATCTCTGACCTGATATGCTTTTGGAAAATAATTATGCATGGCAGGAAGTTGTCATACAACAGAGAAGGATTGTTGTATCCTGGGATTATAGAGGCTCTCAGATCAAATACTTTTTATTGTGAAAAGAATATACTGAAAACATGGTTTTCACCTGGGAAAATTATGAAATGTTAGAGCACCGGCTCTGGGCGCATGCGCTCCAGAGCTTCGGCTCAGTGATTGGACACATCAGTCCAGCCGCTCCAGGGCACGTGGGATCTTCCCAGGCCAGGGATCGAACCGGCACCCCCTGCACTGCAAGACGGTGTCCTTACCCATTGCGCCACCAGGGGAAGCCCAAGCCCCTCTTCCTATTTTCAAGAGAGAACTCTGATGCATAGAAAAATAACGGGCTGCAGGTTACAGGACTGGTAAGTGGTGAAAGTCAGATCAGAATCCAGGACTCTAACAATAGCTAGCCTTCCTGCTCTGAATAACTGCACTGTATTGTCTCTCGATAAATTGTTCAGAGGCAGTTTGAATTAGCAGTGGCAATACTTTCTTGGAAGAGCTACTTCCTCTGAGAATACTACAAATAAATGGCTTTTTAATGCCTCAGCTATGTTTATGCTTTTAAAATTATATCGTGAACACAGTAAAATACTTAGGTTACGGAAGCATAAATGAAGTGATAATTGATAATGTTTTCTCAGCAACTTTTTAACTTTTTTGACCATGCCAAGAGGCTTTAGGATCTTAGTTCCTCGGCCAGGGATTGAATCCAGACTATGGGCAGTGAAAGCACTGAGTCCTAACCTACTGGACTGCCAGGGAATTCCCAACATGTTTCTTTCTTCTTTTAAAACTGAAGAACTTAGAGTCCGATCTCTGTAACAGCCAAAAGACCTTAAAATGTATCTTCACATACTCACCAGACCCCAAAGGACTCCCCAGACCTGGACCACAGTCTGCTGTGGAATGCTTAGCAGCTTTGTTTTCCCAACTAGGCTCATTAGCAGCGCCAGGTGGTAATAACTAGCCAACTGATTCCTACTAGTAAAAAATCTGCCTAAGGTCACCATGGACTCTTTTCCTCACTCGGCTTCATCTCTGACCTGATATGCTTTTGGAAAATAATTATGCATGGCAGGAAGTTGTCATACAACAGAGAAGGATTGTTGTATCCTGGGATTATAGAGGCTCTCAGATCAAATACTTTTTATTGTGAAAAGAATATACTGAAAAACATGGTTTTCACCTGCACAGAACAGTGAAATTCATTTGTTTTTTCTTTCCTGTTTATGTTATCATTAAAGACCCAATAAAGAAAAGTATTTACCAATTTGGGAGAATGTTAGCACTGATGTTTAGCATTCAGCACAATCAGTAGATTCCAGAAGCAAAAATAGCTCCAGGGTGCAACTGGAATAACAGTGTATATTTTAAAAGTCTTTTTTCACACATTATACATTGTTATTCATCAGGTAGAAATGTGAACTAGTATGTGAAAGCAGTACGTACTTAGTTAACCATTCTTTATCTAGGAGGAATTTTCAGTTAGCTAAATTTTGTTCCTGCTTCATGTTTTTACTTAAAAATGAAGGTGAGAAATAAATCTGAGGATATATTTCAAGCAACTTCCTGCTACCTTTCAAGAAGATACAGTCAGCCAAACTCCTAGACCTGCAAGCACTATCCAGCACTGTAACCACTAGCCGCATGTGGCCATCGAGTCCTTGAGATGAGTCTAGCTCAAGTGGAGATTTGCTGAAGTTTAAAACATATACTAGATTTGGGAATTGAATGTGTACATACAAGAAGATAAAGTATCTCAGTAATAATTTCTACACTGATTCAAGGCTGAGGCAGTGTGCTTGGTGGCCCTGCAGATCTACCTATTGCTTCAGCAGTTTGGAGGGAACAGAACCAGAGGTGCCCTTTATTCTAGTCTCTGACCACTCTCCAACCTTTTATCTAGTTGCAAGAATTAGAATCAGCCACTCAGCTATCCTCGAACAACAGGACCAGCCAATTAAAAGCTTAAAAGACCCCAAAGGCCTCCCCAGACCTGGACCACAGTCTGCTGTGGAATGCTTAGCAGCTTTGTTTTCCCAACTAGGCTCATTAGCAGCGCCAGGTGGTAATAACTAGCCAACTGATTCCTACTAGTAAAAAATCTGCCTAAGGTCACCATGGACTCTTTTCCTCACTCGGCTTCATCTCTGACCTGATATGCTTTTGGAAAATAATTATGCATGGCAGGAAGTTGTCATACAACAGAGAAGGATTGTTGTATCCTGGGATTATAGAGGCTCTCAGATCAAATACTTTTTATTGTGAAAAGAATATACTGAAAAACATGGTTTTCACCTGCACAGAACAGTGAAATTCATTTGTTTTTTCTTTCCTGTTTATGTTATCATTAAAGACCCAATAAAGAAAAGTATTTACCAATTTGGGAGAATGTTAGCACTGATGTTTAGCATTCAGCACAATCAGTAGATTCCAGAAGCAAAAATAGCTCCAGGGTGCAACTGGAATAACAGTGTATATTTTAAAAGTCTTTTTTCACACATTATACATTGTTATTCATCAGGTAGAAATGTGAACTAGTATGTGAAAGCAGTACGTACTTAGTTAACCATTCTTTATCTAGGAGGAATTTTCAGTTAGCAAAATTTTGTTCCTGCTTCATGTTTTTACTTAAAAGTGAAGGTGAGAAATAAATCTGAGGATATATTTCAAGCAACTTCCTGCTACCTTTCAAGAAGATACAGTCAGCCAAACTCCTAGACCTGCAAGCACTATCCAGCACTGTAACCACTAGCCGCATGTGGCCATCGAGTCCTTGAGATGAGTCTAGCTCAAGTGGAGATTTGCTGAAGTTTAAAACATATACTAGATTTGGGAATTGAATGTGTACATACAAGAAGATAAAGTATCTCAGTAATAATTTCTACACTGATTCAAGGCTGAGGCAGTGTGCTTGGTGGCCCTGCAGATCTACCTATTGCTTCAGCAGTTTGGAGGGAACAGAACCAGAGGTGCCCTTTATTCTAGTCTCTGACCACTCTCCAACCTTTTATCTAGTTGCAAGAATTAGAATCAGCCACTCAGCTATCCTCGACCAACAGGACCAGCCAACACCAAATTTTTGAGCTTCACTCCTTTTTACCAATTAGCCATGAGCGTCCAGATTTACTAGAATCATTCCATTGGGGTGGAGGCCACCGTTCACTACCAGGGCAACCTCTCTGTCTTAGGCCTCTGACACCTACCTCTCTCTGGGCTTCTGGGTCAATGTGGCTTTGGAGGGCGTGGACTTCTTTTTCCAGGAATCAGTCAAGAAGTTTGAGGGTGCCCAGCATCTCTTGAGAACGCCAAACCAGTGCGGTGGCCATGCCCTCTTCCAGGATGTGCAGAAGCTGCCCCAGGAAGAGTGGGGTAAATCTAGGACGGGACAGGAGCTGCCATTCTCATGGAGGAGAACCTAAGCCAGGCCTTTTTTGGGTCTGCATGCCCTGGGCTCTCCCATCCAGACCCCATCTCCATGCGTTCCTGGAGAGCAGTGTCCTGGGGGAGCAGGTGAAACTCATCAACAAGATAGCAACCACGTGACACACAGCCTGCAAGCTGGTTGGTTCCCAGGCTGGGCAGGCGAATTCTCCAGACACCTTCTAGCAGGACTAGGGGCTTCTTGGAGCCCAGCTGCTTCTAACTTGGGTCCTTGGGCTCTTTAATCAATAGAAATTGATAAGAGACCAGGCAGGGAATTTAGAAAAGGCTTTACTGGGATCCATGCTACTGCAAGAGGGAGTGAAAACAAGCAACAGGTGCTCTTACTTTCTCCTGGGCAGGGAGGGTGAGATGGCCCTTTAAATGGGCCGAGGTAGGGGTAGATGGAGGCAGGTACTGGAGGGGTGGATTAGGTAGTTTTCATACCCCCTTGGTAGGGATCATGCTTTGCCCCTGGCACCTCTGAATCAGCAGTTGGATTTTGGCTTTTCTGCATCTCATTGTTCATAATTTGCTCCAACTGTCTGGTTTTTTCTACGACTCGAAAATCTCAAAATTTCTACACTGATTCAAGGCTGAGGCAGTGTGCTTGGTGGCCCTGCAGATCTACCTATTGCTTCAGCAGTTTGGAGGGAACAGAACCAGAGGTGCCCTTTATTCTAGTCTCTGACCACTCTCCAACCTTTTATCTAGTTGCAAGAATTAGAATCAGCCACTCAGCTATCCTCGACCAACAGGACCAGCCAACACCAAATTTTTGAGCTTCACTCCTTTTTACCAATTAGCCATGAGCGTCCAGATTTACTAGAATCATTCCATTGGGGTGGAGGCCACCGTTCACTACCAGGGCAACCTCTCTGTCTTAGGCCTCTGACACCTACCTCTCTCTGGGCTTCTGGGTCAATGTGGCTTTGGAGGGCGTGGACTTCTTTTTCCAGGAATCAGTCAAGAAGTTTGAGGGTGCCCAGCATCTCTTGAGAACGCCAAACCAGTGCGGTGGCCATGCCCTCTTCCAGGATGTGCAGAAGCTGCCCCAGGAAGAGTGGGGTAAATCTAGGACGGGACAGGAGCTGCCATTCTCATGGAGGAGAACCTAAGCCAGGCCTTTTTGGCTCTGCATGCCCTGGGCTCTCCCATCCAGACCCCATCTCCATGCGTTCCTGGAGAGCAGTGTCCTGGGGGAGCAGGTGAAACTCATCAACAAGATAGCAACCACGTGACACACAGCCTGCAAGCTGGTTGGTTCCCAGGCTGGGCAGGGCGAATTCTCCAGACACCTTCTAGCAGGACTAGGGGCTTCTTGGAGCCCAGCTGCTTCTAACTTGGGTCCTTGGGCTCTTTAATCAATAGAAATTGATAAGAGACCAGGCAGGGAATTTAGAAAAGGCTTTACTGGGATCCATGCTACTGCAAGAGGGAGTGAAAACAAGCAACAGGTGCTCTTACTTTCTCCTGGGCAGGGAGGGTGAGATGGCCCTTTAAATGGGGCGAGGGTAGGGGTAGATGGAGGCAGGTACTGGAGGGGTGGATTAGGTAGTTTTCATACCCCCTTGGTAGGGATCATGCTTTGCCCCTGGCACCTCTGAATCAGCAGTTGGATTTTGGCTTTTCTGCATCTCATTGTTCATAATTTGCTCCAACTGTGCATGGGTACAGTTTTATTTTTGTTCCTTACAGTTTCTCTGTATTTTTTTTTGCTAGAGAAGAGAGCTGCCCAGGAGCAAACACTCCAGTAAAGGGCCCAGCCTGTCTCACAGTGGCCTCTGAGGAACCCCTCTCTGCAGCCACGAGGCAGCTTTTAAACACCCTGGAAATCATCTCCCAAGTCGTGGAGCAAATGGAAACAATAAAACTTTTTGCAGCACAAATTAAAAAAAGGCTGGAAAAATATTTTAGATATACGTTCAGTAAAATTGTATTATTAAGATGAATTTCCCTTGTTTCTTGTTACTTTAAACAAATATGACTACTGGAAAGTTTCAAATGATCTGCATGACTTGCTTTGTATTTCTTTTGGACAACACTGCTCTGGGCTTTTACTTTGGGATATCATTGTTCCCAGAGAAGTAACTGACCATCCATAATAGCAAGATCCTCAATCACAGAATTAAAACTTAATTCAAAACCTTTTTGAATGGGTGAATCTTAACTTTGATTAAATTAAGAAAAGAGTTAAGAAAATTATTCTAAATAGGAAACTCCTTTCTAACATGCATATGGTTACATTATAATGATATATAATAATGAAAATGTTAAAATAACCCAAACGAAAGTGACTCAATTAATGGCAGTTTCATCATAGAATTCAGATATCAAAATGAAGAATGCAAGCAAACTCTTGACATAATTTGTAATAACATGAGAAAATTTCTGTTTTCTATGATTACACGGAAAAAATTCCTCATACATATTATTTGCATCAGATCATAATGGTTAAAAATGCTTAGCAAAGACTAGAGGGAAATACTTGTCCTAAAGTATTAGTATGTTTGGATTGTGGATTATGAGAAAATCTTTCCTCCTCACATTTTTCTTTTTCTTTTTTTTTAAAATTTATTTATTTATTTATGTCTCTGCTGTGTCTTGTTTTTACTCTCTTTTTTTTGGCAATTTTGGGTTTTCACTGCTGCCACAGGCTCTTCTCTAGTTGCAGGGAGTGGGGGCTACTCTCTAGTTGAGGTGAGCAGGCTTCTTGTTGCTGTGACTTCTTTTGTTGTGCAGCTTAGGCTTTAGGGCACACGGGCTTCAGTAGTTGCAACACATGAGCTCAGTAGTTGTGGCTCTGAGGTTCTAGAGCACAGGCTCCATAGTTGTGAATTACGGGCTTAGCTGCTCCGCAGCATGTGGGATCTTCCCAGATCAAGGATTGAACCCTTGTCTCCTGCATTGGCAGGCAAACTGTTTAACACTGAGCTACCAGGGAAGCCCCTACACTTTTCTTACTTAGCGTATTTTCTAGAGTTGTCAATTTTAAAATTGAAGTTATTTTATTAAACCCAATAAATCTTAATTTTAAGCCCATTTTGACACTTTAATTGTCAAGAAAGGAGAGTAGAATAATAGTTTTTTTTAACAAAATTTAAAACAGAAGTTGAAATAAAGGTAGAATTTCTGTTGGAAACCTTCAATAAATCTTCAGTTAACCAAAACATTAATTATGTCAGTAACTACCACTGACTTGTTATGGAAACAAGTGATGACAATTCACCAAGTTGAAATGAAAACTGAATCAAATATTAATAAAGGCTGGAGCAATGTTACTGACTAATTAATGTTTTACTCTAGTGACTGAGACCATATAACCCATTACCACTATTTTCTTCTTTTTGTGGTATTATATTTACTTTTCTAGTTTTATTGAGATGTAATTGATATACAGCACTATATAACGTTAAGGTGACTTGACATGTATATTGTGAAATGATTATTATAATACTATAAGTTTAGTTACCTCATACGGATTTTTTTTTAAAAGAAAAGCTTTTTTTCTTTGTGGTGAGAACTGTTAGGATCTACTTGCTTAACAACTTACCTGTATACCATACAGCAGTGTTAATTATTATATTTATATTGTACATTATATTCCTAGTACTTATTTATCTTATAACTGAAACTCTGTACCTTTTGACCAGCTTCTTCCAGCAAAGACTAGAGGGAAATACTTGTCCTAAAGTATTAGTATGTTTGGATTGTGGATTATGAGAAAATCTTTCCTCCTCACATTTTTCTTTTTCTTTTTTTTTAAAATTTATTTATTTATTTATGTCTCTGCTGTGTCTTGTGTTTACGCTCTTTTTTTTGGCAATTTTGGGTTTTCACTGCTGCCACAGGCTCTTCTCTAGTTGCAGGGAGTGGGGGCTACTCTCTAGTTGAGGTGAGCAGGCTTCTTGTTGCTGTGACTTCTTTTGTTGTGCAGCTTAGGCTTTAGGGCACACGGGCTTCAGTAGTTGCAACACATGAGCTCAGTAGTTGTGGCTCTGAGGTTCTAGAGCACAGGCTCCATAGTTGTGAATTACGGGCTTAGCTGCTCCGCAGCATGTGGGATCTTCCCAGATCAAGGATTGAACCCTTGTCTCCTGCATTGGCAGGCAAACTGTTTAACACTGAGCTACCAGGGAAGCCCCTACACTTTTCTTACTTAGCGTATTTTCTAGAGTTGTCAATTTTAAAATTGAAGTTATTTTATTAAACCCAATAAATCTTAATTTTAAGCCCATTTTGACACTTTAATTGTCAAGAAAGGAGAGTAGAATAATAGTTTTTTTTTTTTTTAACAAAATTTAAAAACAGAAGTTGAAATAAAGGTAGAATTTCTGTTGGAAACCTTCAATAAATCTTCAGTTAACCAAAACATTAATTATGTCAGTAACTACCACTGACTTGTTATGGAAACAAGTGATGACAATTCACCAAGTTGAAATGAAAACTGAATCAAATATTAATAAAGGCTGGAGCAATGTTACTGACTAATTAATGTTTTACTCTAGTGACTGAGACCATATAACCCATTACCACTATTTTCTTCTTTTTGTGGTATTATATTTACTTTTCTAGTTTTATTGAGATGTAATTGATATACAGCACTATATAACGTTAAGGTGACTTGACATGTATATTGTGAAATGATTATTATAATACTATAAGTTTAGTTACCTCATACGGATTTTTTTTTAAAAGAAAAGCTTTTTTTCTTTGTGGTGAGAACTGTTAGGATCTACTTGCTTAACAACTTACCTGTATACCATACAGCAGTGTTAATTATTATATTTATATTGTACATTATATTCCTAGTACTTATTTATCTTATAACTGAAACTCTGTACCTTTTGACCAGCTTCTTCCAGTCCCACCTCTTCTCTCCCTTCATCAACTCTTTTCATCTTCTCAAAGTTGTCTTTTCTTCCTGCAGCTAAAGTCTGGAAAGGAAAAAATTCCTTGCTCCTTCCCAAAGTGAAATTTCCTACTTGGCTCTCTTTCAGCTGCTAATCCGTTATATAGTCACAAACATGTTCATTCCCCCGCATCACCTTTTCTCGAGAAGCCTTTCCTGGGCCTTGCTGCTCGGCTCCCACTTCAGGTTCTCATCTCTCTCCTCCCCCTCATTATTCATGACCTCCATTTTCTTCCCCACTTAGCAGTCTGGGTGGTATTGCTGTGACCCTAGTAAAAGAGCTCTCTGTGATATTTATTATCTGCTCTCACCAAGCCCTGTGACCTCTCTTTGCAGTCTGCAGTAGGATTCTAGACAACTATCACTCCCTCTCCATTCAGGCTGCTGCCTCTGCCCTCACCTTGTCATCTCCTGCTCATTAACGTTTTACCCAACCTTCAGCCCCAGTTGGTAACCCACTTCTTACGAGAGATTTTTCAGATTCTAGCTGGCAAAAATAATTCCCACTCAGTCCCATGAGGGTGGAGGGCGAGGGCTGGGTCTCACCTCATTCCTTCCCAGCAGAAAGTTTTCCACAGAATGTAGTGCTCAATGCAAGCTCATGGAAAGGCTGATAAGCTCATGGAAAGGCTGATAAGACAAAGGATGCTGAGCTTTCTTTTAGCTTTTCTGTGAGGAGTGTGCAGAACTTCTTCACATCAGTTGGAGATTTCTGCCTATCCCTAAAATAGAATTTTAGAGCTAAGAAAGAAATGATCTGAATTTTTCACTTACAGATAATGAACTCAATGCCCCATGATATACAGGCCAGACACATAGCTGGTCTTCAGCAGAACCAAAACTAAAATGCAGACCATCTGGGTTTCCAGTCAAATCCCTACTCATCTTTCCATGCTGATCTTGTGCTTTTTTTGTGGTTTCTCTAATTTATAACCTGTACATATTAGGCATTTCATAAATATTTGTCCATACAGATCAAGATTTCATGATTCTCACAACAATGTCAGTGATGAAGACAGAACAAGTATTATAAGACCCATTTTACAGACAAGGAAACTGAGGCACAGAATGGGTAAGAGGTAGTGTTTGTGGATAAGTTGTTTAAGAATCCCTCCAGGCCAGTGTTCTTCTCAATCATTCCATGCCTGGAACAGGAAATTCAGCAGACTCCAGGCTTAGTGGCAGGAGGTAACAAAGAAGTAGGTTTTCTGGAAATAGGTTTTCTTCATTTTGTAATGGACACATACCTCTCTTTAATCTTCATAGTGTTGCTGGAGTCAAAGACTTGGGTGAATTTTTCTGGGAACTGCTTCCGCTAACCCCTAAATTCTCCTAAAAGTTGAAGGTTGCCTGCGGAAAAGGGAATAACTAGGAGTCCAGCTCCTCCTTGTCATCCTCTAGCACTCAGAAGCCTAGGCCTCTGTGGTGAGTCTCTGAGGCTGCCCCACCTCCTCCATTCAGGCTGCTGCCTCTGCCTCACCTCGTCATCTCCTGCTCATTAACGTTTTACCCAACCTTCAGCCCCAGTTGGTAACCCACTTCTTACGAGAGATTTTTCAGATTCTAGCTGGCAAAAATAATTCCCACTCAGTCCCATGAGGGTGGAGGGCGAGGGCTGGGTCTCACCTCATTCCTTCCCAGCAGAAAGTTTTCCACAGAATGTAGTGCTCAATGCAAGCTCATGGAAAGGCTGATAAGCTCATGGAAAGGCTGATAAGACAAAGGATGCTGAGCTTTCTTTTAGCTTTTCTGTGAGGAGTGTGCAGAACTTCTTCACATCAGTTGGAGATTTCTGCCTATCCCTAAAATAGAATTTTAGAGCTAAGAAAGAAATGATCTGAATTTTTCACTTACAGATAATGAACTCAATGCCCCATGATATACAGGCCAGACACATAGCTGGTCTTCAGCAGAACCAAAACTAAAATGCAGACCATCTGGGTTTCCAGTCAAATCCCTACTCATCTTTCCATGCTGATCTTGTGCTTTTTTTGTGGTTTCTCTAATTTATAACCTGTACATATTAGGCATTTCATAAATATTTGTCCATACAGATCAAGATTTCATGATTCTCACAACAATGTCAGTGATGAAGACAGAACAAGTATTATAAGACCCATTTTACAGACAAGGAAACTGAGGCACAGAATGGGTAAGAGGTAGTGTTTGTGGATAAGTTGTTTAAGAATCCCTCCAGGCCAGTGTTCTTCTCAATCATTCCATGCCTGGAACAGGAAATTCAGCAGACTCCAGGCTTAGTGGCAGGAGGTAACAAAGAAGTAGGTTTTCTGGAAATAGGTTTTCTTCATTTTGTAATGGACACATACCTCTCTTTAATCTTCATAGTGTTGCTGGAGTCAAAGACTTGGGTGAATTTTTCTGGGAACTGCTTCCGCTAACCCCTAAATTCTCCTAAAAGTTGAAGGTTGCCTGCGGAAAAGGGAATAACTAGGAGTCCAGCTCCTCCTTGTCATCCTCTAGCACTCAGAAGCCTAGGCCTCTGTGGTGAGTCTCTGAGGCTGCCCCACCTCCTCCTTGGATTTCCTGATTCTCAGAGGCAGCCGTTGCATCTCTCTCCTGCTCAGCTGAGAATTCCTTGTGGAGTCCCTACCTCAATATTCTCTGTTGAACTTCTATCTATAGGATTTATTATAGAAATGAACAAAGAAGTTCTTGCTATTAAGAGGGTCCTTTAGAAGCACATTAAATAGAGCACGGTATTCCAGAACCAGGCTGCTGTTTTTGAATTCCAGCTTGATCACCTTCTCTTTGGATGACTCTGGGCAAATTTTTCAACATCTCTGTAACCTTAGCATTTTCATTTGTCAAATGAGGGTCACAGTACTTTCCTTAAAGGATTGTAAACATCAAATATACATGCACACTTAATACCATGCACACTTAATAGATGTAAAGTGCTTATAACAGTGTGACATATGCGCTCACACACAGATCTGTACATACATGACTATACATATATAAGTGTTCATCAAATGCACTATAGTATTTCTATTATTATAGAACCACATACTGCCTTCACAAGTAGTGAAATTTTAATTTCTTTTCCTTTTTCTTTTTCAATCTTGTCTTATTGTCTGAATATTTTAGAACTGCCTTTTTGTGTCCTCACTGGAGTCTCTCAAGAAGCATAAAAATAATCTACTGTGGATACTACTACCTTTCCAAGTTTGTACACTTAAGATTTTAATTCATATTGAATATTCCTTTTGTACTAAATAGGCTGACCAGCTCTGCCTGGGACTAAGGCACTTCCCAGCATGTGGGACTTGCACAACTGAAGGAAAAAGTCTCTAAATAAAGAAAAAAAAGAAAAGGAAAAAGTCTCAGGGAAACTGGGACAATTGGGCATCCCAGTATCAGAAGTTCTATTAAACACCTTAATCTACTACCTGATTTAAATGACAACCCTGTGAATAGGTATTTCATTTCTAATCTACAGATGGGCTTCCCTGGTAGTGCAGCTGGTAAGGAATCTGCCTGCAATGCAGGAGACCCTGGTTCAGTTCCTGGTTCGGGAAGATTCCCTGGAGAAGCAATAGGCTACGCACTCTAGTATTCTTGCCTGGAGAATCCCCATGAACAGAGGAGCCTGGCACGGTACAGTCCATGGGGTGGCAAAGTGTTCAACATGACTAAGCACACAGCACATTCTACAGATAAGGCAGCTGAGCCCTAGAGTCATTAAGTGATTTGTTCAAGGGCGCATTGCTGAAAAATGACAGAGCAAGATTAAACCTTAGATGTGTTTAACTGTAAACTCATGATCCTTCCACTACTTTCCAATGGGGAAGTGTGGGTGCTTTACAGCTGTTAACATCTGCACAAGGAAAGATAATCCTGTGAAAGATTTAGTTTAACAATCAATTTATTATGGACTAGTTTCTTTGAGGTCTTGCTAATTTGCATGACTGACTCATAGGAGAAGAAAAGCAGCTGCTTAAAATGCATAAATTATTTGAAAGTGATAATGAACCAGGTAAAATTTAACTTATTCAGTTTCTGTTCATTCAGTCTTCCCTTTCTGGAGTGGGAGGTTAGGGGGATGAGAGACAAGTATGACATATATTTACATGTCTGGAAAACACGAATCCAATTAAGTTTATTAAGCTAAGTTTGAATCAAAGGAAATACACTACAGTCAAACTAGATGAAAAAGTTTAACTTTTCTATTATTATAGAACCCCATACTGCCTTCTCCAGTAGTGAAATTTTAATTTCTTTTCTTTTTTGCTTTTCAATCTTGTCTTATTGTCTGAATATTTTAGAACTGCCTTTTTGTGTCCTCACTGGAGTCTCTCAAGAAGCATAAAAATAATCTACTGTGGATACTACTACCTTTCCAAGTTTGTACACTTAAGATTTTAATTCATATTGAATATTCCTTTTGTACTAAATAGGCTGACCAGCTCTGCCTGGGACTAAGGCACTTCCCAGCATGTGGGACTTGCACAACTGAAGGAAAAAGTCTCTAAATAAAGAAAAAAAAGAAAAGGAAAAAGTCTCAGGGAAACTGGGACAATTGGGCATCCCAGTATCAGAAGTTCTATTAAACACCTTAATCTACTACCTGATTTAAATGACAACCCTGTGAATAGGTATTTCATTTCTAATCTACAGATGGGCTTCCCTGGTAGTGCAGCTGGTAAGGAATCTGCCTGCAATGCAGGAGACCCTGGTTCAGTTCCTGGTTCGGGAAGATTCCCTGGAGAAGCAATAGGCTACGCACTCTAGTATTCTTGCCTGGAGAATCCCCATGAACAGAGGAGCCTGGCACGGTACAGTCCATGGGGTGGCAAAGTGTTCAACATGACTAAGCACACAGCACATTCTACAGATAAGGCAGCTGAGCCCTAGAGTCATTAAGTGATTTGTTCAAGGGCGCATTGCTGAAAAATGACAGAGCAAGATTAAACCTTAGATGTGTTTAACTGTAAACTCATGATCCTTCCACTACTTTCCAATGGGGAAGTGTGGGTGCTTTACAGCTGTTAACATCTGCACAAGGAAAGATAATCCTGTGAAAGATTTAGTTTAACAATCAATTTATTATGGACTAGTTTCTTTGAGGTCTTGCTAATTTGCATGACTGACTCATAGGAGAAGAAAAGCAGCTGCTTAAAATGCATAAATTATTTGAAAGTGATAATGAACCAGGTAAAATTTAACTTATTCAGTTTCTGTTCATTCAGTCTTCCCTTTCTGGAGTGGGAGGTTAGGGGGATGAGAGACAAGTATGACATATATTTACATGTCTGGAAAACACGAATCCAATTAAGTTTATTAAGCTAAGTTTGAATCAAAGGAAATACACTACAGTCAAACTAGTATTGAAAAAAAATAGGAGAAATATTAGTAGTTTTGAATTAGTAATTTGATAAGTTAGATAGTTTGATGAAGAGAGCTTGATTTTCTTCTTTCTCTCTTTTTGCAATCAATTTATTGATTCATTCTTTAGGAAAAACAGTAATTATAATTAAATACTATTTTTAAAAGTTGTTTGATGTTATTTTTATGAAAAGATAATACATTCAGTGGTTTTAAAAAAATCATAAAAGGCTATTCAATCAAAAGTCTTCCTTCTACCCTCAAGCCATTCCACACAGTTGATTTCTTCAACACAACCAACCAAAGGTTCATTCCCTGTATGTCCTTTCAGAGCTAATTAAAGCAAATACAAATTTATACTCTTCATCCTTCCACAAAAAATGGCGACATATGAAGAACATAATTCTGCATATGAATATTCTTTTAAACACAGTGACACATCTGAGAGATCTTTCTGTGTCCATACATAAAGACTTTCCTAATTCTGCTTTATGGCCACATAATAGTCTACTCTATGAAAGTGCCATATTTACTTAACTAGCTTCCTGTTGATGGTACATACACCACCTTAGCAACTTTTAATTTAATTTACTGAATAAGCAATATATTCTCATGTTCATATACATGTATATAAATAATTTATATATAATATATATATAATGGTATTTACATAAATATCTTGCATTTATTAATGTCTTCTGTCAACCCCAGTATCCCCACTCCATCACATATAGATCAGGTAAAAACACTGTTACTAGTTTTAGTTATTTATTTATTTATTTTTTAAACATTTATTTATTTTTTTGGGGAGTGGGGTGGTGAGGGAAGGGGGCGAGTGGGCCACTTCTATTGGTCTTTCATTTGTCTATATTTCATCCATCTTTATTTTTTGGCCCGTGTGGGCCTCCCATCGCGGTGGCCTCTGTTGTCGCAGAGCACTGGCTCTTGGCGCATGCGCTCCAGAGCTCCGGCTCGGTAATTGGACACATCAGTCCAGCCGCTCCGCAGCACGTGGGATCTTCGCAGGCCAGGGATCGAACCGGTGCCCCTTGCACTGCAAGGCGTTGTCTTTACCCACTGGACCACCAGGGAAGCCCTGTTACTAGTTTTAGACATAAAACTAGTAACAGTGTTTTTAAACTTTCACAGTTTTCTTATGCATATAGAAGTTTTCTTATGCACATAGTTTTCTTATTCATATAATACAAATGTATGCTAATTTGCTTTTGATTATATGTATTAATAAAAAATAGAGTACTATATGGGCTTCACAGGTGGAGCTAGTGGTAAAGAACCTGTCTGCCAATGCAGGAAGTGTAAGAGACGTGGGTTTGATCCCTGGGTAGGGAAGATTCGCTGGAGGAGGGCATGGCTACCCACTCCAGTATTCTTGCCTGGAGAATTCCATTGACAGAGGAGCCTGGCGGGGCTATAGTCCATAGGGTCACAAAGAGTCAGATGTGACTAAAGTGACTTAGCACAGATGTATGCAGGCTCCTATATACAAAATATCCTGTATTTTGCTTTGTCCACTCAATAAAATATCTTAGAGAACTTTTCCTATCAAAACACAACACGCTTCCTCATCTTTTGTTCTAAAAATTTATTTAACAGTTGCATAATCTTCTATTGTGTGGATATCCTATATTTTATTCAACCAGTCCTTTATCAATAGTATTTGTGCATCAAATACTACTCTGCCTGTTTAAATACCCCGAGGCTCAATCTCTTGTGACAATTGTCTGGCACAGAGAGTATGAAAGTACTTAACTCCTTTACTTTCACTAAGAGTTTTTCCACATTAAGGGTTAAATAACAGTGCTGAATTTTGTTATTCTGCACATGGCCGAAACCTTTTATCTTAAGCACCATAAATAGTCTCTCTGAATATTATTGAAATGCTATTGCTATCACAATGAGGAATTACAGAAAATGTTGCAGCAATTATTACATTACTCTTTCCTATTGAAAAATTTGGATGCTGGTTGGAATATTGTCTATTTTCATCCATCCTTGTTCTTTGGCCCGTGTGGGCCTCCCATCGCGGTGGCCTCTGTTGTCGCAGAGCACTGGCTCTTGGCGCATGCGCTCCAGAGCTCCGGCTCGGTAATTGGACACATCAGTCCAGCCGCTCCGCAGCACGTGGGATCTTCGCAGGCCAGGGATCGAACCGGTGCCCCTTGCACTGCAAGGCGTTGTCTTTACCCACTGGACCACCAGGGAAGCCCTGTTACTAGTTTTAGACATAAAACTAGTAACAGTGTTTTTAAACTTTCACAGTTTTCTTATGCATATAGAAGTTTTCTTATGCACATAGTTTTCTTATTCATATAATACAAATGTATGCTAATTTGCTTTTGATTATATGTATTAATAAAAAATAGAGTACTATATGGGCTTCACAGGTGGAGCTAGTGGTAAAGAACCTGTCTGCCAATGCAGGAAGTGTAAGAGACGTGGGTTTGATCCCTGGGTAGGGAAGATTCGCTGGAGGAGGGCATGGCTACCCACTCCAGTATTCTTGCCTGGAGAATTCCATTGACAGAGGAGCCTGGCGGGGCTATAGTCCATAGGGTCACAAAGAGTCAGATGTGACTAAAGTGACTTAGCACAGATGTATGCAGGCTCCTATATACAAAATATCCTGTATTTTGCTTTGTCCACTCAATAAAATATCTTAGAGAACTTTTCCTATCAAAACACAACACGCTTCCTCATCTTTTGTTCTAAAAATTTATTTAACAGTTGCATAATCTTCTATTGTGTGGATATCCTATATTTTATTCAACCAGTCCTTTATCAATAGTATTTGTGCATCAAATACTACTCTGCCTGTTTAAATACCCCGAGGCTCAATCTCTTGTGACAATTGTCTGGCACAGAGAGTATGAAAGTACTTAACTCCTTTACTTTCACTAAGAGTTTTTCCACATTAAGGGTTAAATAACAGTGCTGAATTTTGTTATTCTGCACATGGCCGAAACCTTTTATCTTAAGCACCATAAATAGTCTCTCTGAATATTATTGAAATGCTATTGCTATCACAATGAGGAATTACAGAAAATGTTGCAGCAATTATTACATTACTCTTTCCTATTGACTGAGCTGTTGAAGAATATACCAGATGTGAGTGTGCCGAGAATGCCTGACAACACCCGAGGAATTGGTTTCTTAATCGTTTTTCTTTCTTTTGTGTATGGATAGAGTGGAGCCTCCAATATACATTGTTTTTAAAAATGTTCCCTGACCATGATCCAAAATGATAATTCCCAATGATCTCTAATTAATTACTTCAAGAGTTAGAGTTTTACATCACTAAATAATACAAAATATGTACAAACTCACTTTTATATTTGTTTTGATGGAAGCAATTTGGCATATCACATACAATACTATGAAGTCCTTTTTATTGAAGAGATATTATTAGAAGCCTATTATTAAAAAAGCTAAACATAAATCATGGTAAAGTGGCTTTGACTTTAAGATGGTTTAAATGGAAACAATCTAGTGGAGGGAAAATTAATCTTCCTTTCTAAAATAGAGGCATGTTTTGCAGTGGAACAGGACGGTTGTTGCTATTTTAGAGAGCATCTTTAATTTCGATGTATACTCACAACAGTAGTATTAGTGTCTATCAAGCATAGCTTGACAGCAAAAGGTAAAAAGAAATGGCATTGAAATATAACAACAATTATTTAGTTTTCACATAAGAATGGGCTTCTAGGGTGTAAACTTTATTACTCAAGAGCTATTATAGATTTAAATTTTTATTGTAAAGAATCAGGATTTAGATTTCAGAAATAGTGTGACATTTTGGCATCTGATGGGCAAGGTGGTCTCCTGATAGTGGTTAAGAGCACTTATACTGTCTGCAATATTTTCCATAACTGTGGAATTCAGCTAACACAGGTACAAATTTCAGCTCTAGAATTTTGTTAACTCCAGGTAAATCCTTGTATATTTGCTTCCTTATCTACCCTGTGCGTTGTTGTGACAACTTTCTTGCCTGCTTATGTATTTCAAGCTCTCAGTAAGCGATAGCTTTTAATGGTTTGTTTGCTAACCCAGAACATGTCTCCATAGGTTTTGATTCTAATCTTTGATTTGCCCCAAATTTAAGGCATGTTCTGGTGTTTCCCTCCCTGGGGTGACAGATGACATTTTGGGAAATGATCATGAAAGCCTGAGTTCTGGGAGGCCGCTTCGCTCTCCTTCTCTTTGGGAACATCACTGGGTTGGTTTTGTTAGGGTTGGGCAGAGAACTGAGGATAGGAAACTAGGTTTGGTAAACTCGGTGGCAGTCTCCCTATTGAAAGACTATTCTGTGCCTAGGGCATGAATCATTTTGTCCTCCAAGTCCCAGGACTTTGTGGGAGTATTCCTGTGACTGGGTGAAAATCATATTGTGGGATAAAGAACATAAACTCAATACTGTCTGCTAAAATTTCTCTCCATATTTTTCTGAGCACCCAGAAGAAATGGTGAGAAACTAATGATCAGTTGATAGCAATTTAAAGGGGCACTTTTCATGTCTAATTCCTACATTCTAAAGTAGTTATATAGTAATCTGTCAAGCATTTTCTTCTTTTATACCTGTAATAAAGAATGGGGAAAAATAGGCTATGAAATCAAAACTGTGTTCTGCCTAGTTTATGTATGTATTAGAAAAAATTCATATGCTATCAAAAGTCTCTATGATACATACAGAAGAATAAACAGTACTCAAAGGGTATGTCCTTCATAAGAGGTAAAAAGAAATGGCATTGAAATATAACAACAATTATTTAGTTTTCACATAAGAATGGGCTTCTAGGGTGTAAACTTTATTACTCAAGAGCTATTATAGATTTAAATTTTTATTGTAAAGAATCAGGATTTAGATTTCAGAAATAGTGTGACATTTTGGCATCTGATGGGCAAGGTGGTCTCCTGATAGTGGTTAAGAGCACTTATACTGTCTGCAATATTTTCCATAACTGTGGAATTCAGCTAACACAGGTACAAATTTCAGCTCTAGAATTTTGTTAACTCCAGGTAAATCCTTGTATATTTGCTTCCTTATCTACCCTGTGCGTTGTTGTGACAACTTTCTTGCCTGCTTATGTATTTCAAGCTCTCAGTAAGCGATAGCTTTTAATGGTTTGTTTGCTAACCCAGAACATGTCTCCATAGGTTTTGATTCTAATCTTTGATTTGCCCCAAATTTAAGGCATGTTCTGGTGTTTCCCTCCCTGGGGTGACAGATGACATTTTGGGAAATGATCATGAAAGCCTGAGTTCTGGGAGGCCGCTTCGCTCTCCTTCTCTTTGGGAACATCACTGGGTTGGTTTTGTTAGGGTTGGGCAGAGAACTGAGGATAGGAAACTAGGTTTGGTAAACTCGGTGGCAGTCTCCCTATTGAAAGACTATTCTGTGCCTAGGGCATGAATCATTTGTCCTCCAAGTCCCAGGACTTTGTGGGAGTATTCCTGTGACTGGGTGAAAATCATATTGTGGGATAAAGAACATAAACTCAATACTGTCTGCTAAAATTTCTCTCCATATTTTTCTGAGCACCCAGAAGAAATGGTGAGAAACTAATGATCAGTTGATAGCAATTTAAAGGGGCACTTTTCATGTCTAATTCCTACATTCTAAAGTAGTTATATAGTAATCTGTCAAGCATTTTCTTCTTTTATACCTGTAATAAAGAATGGGGAAAAATAGGCTATGAAATCAAAACTGTGTTCTGCCTAGTTTATGTATGTATTAGAAAAAATTCATATGCTATCAAAAGTCTCTATGATACATACAGAAGAATAAACAGTACTCAAAGAGTATGTCCTTCAGAAAAGGTCAAAGAAAGCCAAGCCTATGGTTTAGAAATGGTAATAACATGTGCATTCAATGAAAAGTTTTAGGTCACAGCTGATTTTTCTAAACACTAAAAAAACATATAAAGTCTAAATTAATGTCTGAAATGAAAAACACAAATATATATAGGTCTGATAATTTCCTTTCATTTATAATCCTTGATCTTCAAGAGAGGGACCATATCTTTAGTCACTGTTTATCCTAGCTAGAGATGAAGTACTTGATGAATAAGTGAATTGATGAATAAATGCATGAATACCAGAATAAAGGCCAGCATCCAAAAACTCTTGACAAATTACATCATTTACAATATTTTCAATGGGATCATAGTGAGGTGCAGATGTGCATCTTGAATGTCAAGTGTCTCGTGGTTGAATGATAAATCTAAGAATAAGACAAAAGAATTCTCCAGTATTTAAGGAAATAAATGGAAAATGTCATCCATAAATTTCTTGCCTTTATAAAAATTCAGATTTTTGATTAAATATGTAATGAAAGATACTTCTCAGGACCATATTACTTACAATGACATAATAATTTCAGCAATAGGCAGTAAGTGAATGTGTTATTAGTAGTATTCAAGCAAAACAAAACCAAAGCCAGAATCCTTAGGAGTAAGAATAGTTGAGGTTAAGCACTTATACGAATTCTTCCCTAATTTTTGCCATTTTATTATTTTAGGAGCAAAGATAGAAACAAACAAAATCCCTGTATTTTCAGGTGTGTGATTAGCTCAATTACTATATTATTTGAAGATTCTATAAAGTAATACTTTATCCTGAGTGAGCTTTGCAAGCAATTTGAAATTAAAATTTTCCTTGCACCTTTTAAATGGATGTGTCACTTGATAAAGAATTTCATAAACTCAATACTGTCTGCTAAAATTTCTCTCCATATTTTTCTGAGCACCCAGAAGAAATGGTGAGAAACTAATGATCAGTTGATAGCAATTTAAAGGGGCACTTTTCATGTCTAATTCCTACATTCTAAAGTAGTTATATAGTAATCTGTCAAGCATTTTCTTCTTTTATACCTGTAATAAAGAATGGGGAAAAATAGGCTATGAAATCAAAACTGTGTTCTGCCTAGTTTATGTATGTATTAGAAAAAATTCATATGCTATCAAAAGTCTCTATGATACATACAGAAGAATAAACAGTACTCAAAGAGTATGTCCTTCAGAAAAGGTCAAAGAAAGCCAAGCCTATGGTTTAGAAATGGTAATAACATGTGCATTCAATGAAAAGTTTTAGGTCACAGCTGATTTTTCTAAACACTAAAAAAACATATAAAGTCTAAATTAATGTCTGAAATGAAAAACACAAATATATATAGGTCTGATAATTTCCTTTCATTTATAATCCTTGATCTTCAAGAGAGGGACCATATCTTTAGTCACTGTTTATCCTAGCTAGAGATGAAGTACTTGATGAATAAGTGAATTGATGAATAAATGCATGAATACCAGAATAAAGGCCAGCATCCAACTACTCTTGACAAATTACATCATTTACAATATTTTCAATGGGATCATAGTGAGGTGCAGATGTGCATCTTGAATGTCAAGTGTCTCGTGGTTGAATGATAAATCTAAGAATAAGACAAAAGAATTCTCCAGTATTTAAGGAAATAAATGGAAAATGTCATCCATAAATTTCTTGCCTTTATAAAAATTCAGATTTTTGATTAAATATGTAATGAAAGATACTTCTCAGGACCATATTACTTACAATGACATAATAATTTCAGCAATAGGCAGTAAGTGAATGTGTTATTAGTAGTATTCAAGCAAAACAAAACCAAAGCCAGAATCCTTAGGAGTAAGAATAGTTGAGGTTAAGCACTTATACGAATTCTTCCCCTAATTTTTGCCATTTTATTATTTTAGGAGCAAAGATAGAAACAAACAAAATCCCTGTATTTTCAGGTGTGTGATTAGCTCAATTACTATATTATTTGAAGATTCTATAAAGTAATACTTTATCCTGAGTGAGCTTTGCAAGCAATTTGAAATTAAACATTTTCCTTGCACCTGTAAAGATGTGTAAATGATGAAACTGGCAGCATGATGATCACTTTACAGAGAAGCATTTCCTTCATCATCTTCAAGGTCGTTCAGATTTATGACCTAATCACTTGTGGCTCTTTAGCAGGATGCATTTGAATCCGATTAAAAAGAAAAACAAACATCAGTATGGATTTATTAACAAACTGTGCCTGACCTTTTCACTTATCTACGTCTTTCAACATATTGTGAGCTTCAACTCACAATCACAGAAGGGCATTTCTGGGATTTTAATCTTGAACGTTTCAGCTCCAGAGTTGCTTCAGGAGTTCCTGTCTGCATATTGGTGTGTGTGTGGATCACGGAGGGCTATCTGTTTCCTCCTTCTTTCTCTTTGGGGTTTAATTACTTCACCTACATCCTAATTCAGGTAACTCATAAAGCTTAGCCTTTGTTGTAGGTCCAACAGCTGTCTTATGTCAGTAGCAAGTAAAATGTTCACAAAGTACCGGAATGCTGCAAGACGGTTTATAGTGCTGCAATAAAAGGTAAATTGAATTTACAAAGATGCATTTGTCACTGATTAAAAACTTACAAGTTAATTGGAAACACCGTGGAGGTGTTACCACACAACTCGAGGTGTAATGGGTGGTTCTAATTCAGCCTGAAGGAGAGTTGCGGGTCCCATTATGGTCTCACACAGTAAGATGCCCGGCGACTTGGTCCAATTTAAGTAGCAAAGCAACACCGTAAAGATCTTAAATATTTTTAATGGAGGCGAGTGTAAGTTTACTCACGATTATTCTTGAAAATTGCTAGAGGAAAAAGCCTTCAGTGTTAACAGAAACACAGTGTGCTAGTCACACAGCTTCTCCCTAGAAAACATTGTAGCGCTTTTATTTTCCCCATCTGCAGCTTTTCTTATTTTTCTGATATTTACTTTGGCTGCATTACTGCAAGAAGCATATCAATTGGGAGGGAAAAAATGAGACTGAAACAGTCAGCAAATCTGAAGTCAACAGGACCCTCCCTTGGGACCTTGGGGAATTATCTCCACATAATTCACTTAACCTTTGCCATGTGGGGACTTGGGAAACTGAATGTATTTCTAAACTTGAGGCTCTTAATTGCTGGTTTTAGTGTCACTAGTCCAGCTCAGTTGGAGAGACGATGATTGAAAAACAGTTCTGGGAGGCTTTTCACCTCTGAAGCGCATCCTGGATATAATTAAGTTGGTGGTCTGGGGTGGCCTTTACATTTCTGCAGACAGGAGTGAACGGTTAAGCCCCAAGCGATGGGCCTTATGTGGACTTTCTGTGTGTGCCTTGAGTTGCATGTAGAAATTTTAATTTTAGACTAGGCTTATGTTGAGATTAAAAGGAAAAACTGAGATAACTAAACTGAGTAATTGTCTTTGATAAACTCATAATATCAAATATCTAATATAAAATTATCATAAGTCATAGAATTTTCAGACTGGAGATTAAGGCTGATGCTTAGAGATTAAGCATCATGAATTTTATACATATTTATACATATTTTTATATGTATATGTAATCTCTATGCTTTCTAATACTTTAACACCGTTTGATAATAATGTTTTTGGTGTCAGAGATGGTACTGACTATGGAATTTTCATATATATTTAATTTGTTACTTCTGCCGGATGAGCAGAGTTTTAAGTCTGATTAATTCCTTTAGTCAACAAAGAGGATCATGTAGCCAAACAAATCTATTTTTTTAAAGCTAGAATTTATCGAGCACTGCCAATGTACTAACTGCTTTTTGTATTTGTCCCAGTTTAATCCTCATGGCATTTGAGTCCCAAACTTCCCTGAGAGGCTTCTACTGATCTAAATAAGGCAGCTTCTTAAAACCTCAACTTCTTTATCCATAAAATGGGGATGATATACCTTATGAGGGTCATTGTGAAGATTTAATGGGACAACATGGGGAAATAGTGGGTAAACCGCAAAGTACTACTTAAATATTAATTATAATTTTTCTTCTTCTTAACGCAACATCATTTTCACCAAAAATCTCTCTTCCAAAATATCTGCACTCACAGGCTGCTTGATAAACTTACTTGAGTACACTTGGATGGAGCAATGATTATGATCACAGAATATCAATCATAGGAGGGTTCATCGTACCTTCAGTTACTTATTTTGTTCAGCACTTTTCAGCAATCCTTAGGTAACTCTCAGGAAATTATCTGCCTGAATGATGCATATGCATGGTCAAAGGATTAATCACTTTGCAAATGGAGAAACTTGGAGATAAAGGAAAATTTCAAGTTACACACCTTTTAAAGTTTTTGGAATTTCATTAGAATCGCTGAAAAGTCAGAAATGCATCATTATGGGGAAGGGATCATAGAAAAATATTAAAAATATCGGGCTTCCCCTGGTGGTCCAGTGGGTAAGGACACTGCCTTGCAATGCAAGGGGCGCTGGTTCGATCCCTGGCCTGGGAAGATCCCACGTGCCGCAGAGCGACTGGACTGATGTGTCCAATCACCGAGCCGGAGCTCTGGAGCGCATGCGCCCAGAGCTGGCACTCTGGGACAACAGATACCACCGCGATGGAAGGTCTGCAGGAGCCAAAGAACAAAGATGGATGAAAATAGAGAAATGAAAGACCAATAGAAGTGGCCCATCCGCTCCCCTCCCTCCGCAACCCGACCCCGCCCAAAATAAATAAATAAATAAATCTTTAAAAAAAAAAATATCATTGCGTGAGGTGTAATGTATGATTCAGTCAAAGGCAGAGTTCAACCTGCAGACAAAGGAAATAAATTTTAGCTCTAGTTTTTTTGTTTTTTCTCACCAAGCATTTTTTTTTTAATTTTATTTTACTTTTTACTTTTACAGTGTTTTGTTGTTTATAGGTATGTATAATCCCAGATTAGTCATATGTATATCCCTGGCCCCCATCCCCCCTCCACGCCCCTCTCAGACCTGCCCCCTCCACCCCACCCTGTCATGCCAAACTTCCCTGAGAGGCTTCTACTGATCTAAATAAGGCAGCTTCTTAAAACCTCAACTTCTTTATCCATAAAATGGGGATGATATACCTTATGAGGGTCATTGTGAAGATTTAATGGGACAACATGGGGAAATAGTGGGTAAACCGCAAAGTACTACTTAAATATTAATTATAATTTTTCTTCTTCTTAACGCAACATCATTTTCCCCAAAAAATCTCTCTTCCAAAATATCTGCACTCACAGGCTGCTTGATAAACTTACTTGAGTACACTTGGATGGAGCAATGATTATGATCACAGAATATCAATCATAGGAGGGTTCATCGTACCTTCAGTTACTTATTTTGTTCAGCACTTTTCAGCAATCCTTAGGTAACTCTCAGGAAATTATCTGCCTGAATGATGCATATGCATGGTCAAAGGATTAATCACTTTGCAAATGGAGAAACTTGGAGATAAAGGAAAATTTCAAGTTACACACCTTTTAAAGTTTTTGGAATTTCATTAGAATCGCTGAAAAGTCAGAAATGCATCATTATGGGGAAGGGATCATAGAAAAATATTAAAAATATCGGGCTTCCCCTGGTGGTCCAGTGGGTAAGGACACTGCCTTGCAATGCAAGGGGCGCTGGTTCGATCCCTGGCCTGGGAAGATCCCACGTGCCGCAGAGCGACTGGACTGATGTGTCCAATCACCGAGCCGGAGCTCTGGAGCGCATGCGCCCAGAGCTGGCACTCTGGGACAACAGATACCACCGCGATGGAAGGTCTGCAGGAGCCAAAGAACAAAGATGGATGAAAATAGAGAAATGAAAGACCAATAGAAGTGGCCCATCCGCTCCCCTCCCTCCGCAACCCGACCCCGCCCAAAATAAATAAATAAATAAATCTTTAAAAAAAAAAATATCATTGCGTGAGGTGTAATGTATGATTCAGTCAAAGGCAGAGTTCAACCTGCAGACAAAGGAAATAAATTTTAGCTCTAGTTTTTTTGTTTTTTCTCACCAAGCATTTTTTTTTTAATTTTATTTTACTTTTTACTTTTACAGTGTTTTGTTGTTTATAGGTATGTATAATCCCAGATTAGTCATATGTATATCCCTGGCCCCCATCCCCCCTCCACGCCCCTCTCAGACCTGCCCCCTCCACCCCACCCTGTCATGCCATCTCACAGCACCCCTGCAGGATCCCATATTCCCACAGTGCAATGACAATAGCTATCTTTTGCACATATGATAGTATAGGTTTCCATGTTACTCCCTCTGTGCCTCCCACCCACTGTTCATTCTCCACAATGTCGATAAGTCTGTTCTCTGTTTGTTTTTCCAACGCTTCACTGCATATGTTATCATTGCCATCTTACTAGATTCTTACCAAGCTTTTGATGAAAAGAGTCAGAATATTGTAAAATGGCCAAAAGTTAAAGTGAAATTCACAAACGTAATGACCAGTTCTTAAAATCTATGCAGTTGAAACCAACTACTCCATAAAGTATAGATTATCATTATCTTATTTCATGAATAGGGAAATGAAAGTTATAAGAGATTAAGGGACTTGTTTAAGATCAGTGGAAGCCAGTCAGGGAAAAATCTGGGATTTATAGAACAAATCCTTTTATAGAAGGGCTCACTGGGACATTGCTGCCACAAAGATAACGACTTTCAGTATAAGCAAATTTGTATTCTTATCTGTGAACCCAAGGAAGCATCATCATCCACATACAAAATCAAGTTTATTTATACATATATATGTAAGTATGTGTGAAAATAATTCTATGTTTTTTTTTTTTAACTTTTATTTTACTTTTAACTTTTACAGAGTTTTACAGATATGTATGTTCCCAGATTAGTCATATGTATATCCCCCCATCCCACCCCTCCAGGCCATCGCACAGCACCCCTGCAGGATCCCCTTTTGTGTGAAAATAATTCTATGTTTTAAATGTATTTCAACAAATTTTTGTCATTTGGAAATATGAGGCAAGTGAAAAAAAATATAAGGTGAATTATGGTTTGAGAGGAAAAGTTAAACAACAAAAATACTGAAATAAGTGACAGTTAACTTTCCCTTCTTTTTAAAGTAATTCCTTCCTCTGACCTCAGCTCAAGACAGAGATCTGAGAGATTTCACTTGAATGAGACTCAAATGATTTCAGAATGACTTTTTAAATTGTTACATGGCCCCTCTTCCTGACCCAGGGATCAAACCCCAGTCTCTTGCATTGCAGGCAGATTCTTTACTGTCTGAGCCACCAGGGATCCCCTACTTCTAACTAAGGATTTAAAAATGTTTATGAATGGATAAACTGACATTTATTATTATTCTTAGAAGGTAGAGGTAATGCCCATATATTATCCAAATTAAGCTATCTGCAGGCAGAAGAACTGAGCAGCTAAAAGATATTACTTGCATTTTTGAGGAAAGGGTCTTCCCCATCACTAGGCTCTACGATAATATACTTTCTTTCACATAGCTAGATTTTTAGGTTGTGTGTATACTCAGTTGCTCAATCATGTCTGACTCTTTGTGACTCTGTGATCTACAGCCCACCAGGCTCTTCTGTCCATGGAACTTTCCAGACAAGAATACTGGAGTGGGTTGCCATTTTCTACTCCAGGGGATCTTCTCAAACCAGGGATGAAACCCAAGTCTCTTAAGTCTCCTGGATTGGCAGATGGATTCTTTATCTCTGGGTCACCTGGGAAGCCCCAGATTTTTATGTTAGATAGTCTGAAATTATCACTGAATTTAGACATTAGAGTTCAGATGCCACTAAAGATGAGCAGCTGTATAATTTCGATAGTCAAATAGCCTCTCCAGGCCTAGTTTGCTCATCTTGAAAAATGCTTATGTGCAGGAGAGACATTGGAAGAAGGGGAAGATATGCCAGCTCAGTCATATGTATATCCCCCCATCCCACCCCTCCAGGCCATCGCACAGCACCCCTGCAGGATCCCCTTTTGTGTGAAAATAATTCTATGTTTTAAATGTATTTCAACAAATTTTTGTCATTTGGAAATATGAGGCAAGTGAAAAAAAATATAAGGTGAATTATGGTTTGAGAGGAAAAGTTAAACAACAAAAATACTGAAATAAGTGACAGTTAACTTTCCCTTCTTTTTAAAGTAATTCCTTCCTCTGACCTCAGCTCAAGACAGAGATCTGAGAGATTTCACTTGAATGAGACTCAAATGATTTCAGAATGACTTTTTAAATTGTTACATGGCCCCTCTTCCTGACCCAGGGATCAAACCCCAGTCTCTTGCATTGCAGGCAGATTCTTTACTGTCTGAGCCACCAGGGATCCCCTACTTCTAACTAAGGTTTGAGAAAATGTTTATGAATGGATAAACTGACATTTATTATTATTCTTAGAAGGTAGAGGTAATGCCCATATATTATCCAAATTAAGCTATCTGCAGGCAGAAGAACTGAGCAGCTAAAAGATATTACTTGCATTTTTGAGGAAAGGGTCTTCCCCATCACTAGGCTCTACGATAATATACTTTCTTTCACATAGCTAGATTTTTAGGTTGTGTGTATACTCAGTTGCTCAATCATGTCTGACTCTTTGTGACTCTGTGATCTACAGCCCACCAGGCTCTTCTGTCCATGGAACTTTCCAGACAAGAATACTGGAGTGAGTTGCCAATTTCTACTCAGGATCTTCTCAAACCAGGGATGAAACCCAAGTCTCTTAAGTCTCCTGGATTGGCAGATGGATTCTTTATCTCTGGGTCACCTGGGAAGCCCCAGATTTTTATGTTAGATAGTCTGAAATTATCACTGAATTTAGACATTAGAGTTCAGATGCCACTAAAGATGAGCAGCTGTATAATTTCGATAGTCAAATAGCCTCTCCAGGCCTAGTTTGCTCATCTTGAAAAATGCTTATGTGCAGGAGAGACATTGGAAGAAGGGGAAGATATGCCAGCTCAGTGTTTCCAAAACCCTGTTCCAAGGCCCACTGGCAGGGGTGTGTGGGAACCAGAGCTTGTGAGGCAGTGCACCTTGTATTTTACATTGGTCATGGTGGAAGTATTTATACCATAAAGTTGGTAAATGCTGCAAATCAAGCCTCCAGCCTTTCCCAAGAGCTGGTTGTTAAACATCTACCAGGACTCCACCAATGTTCGTAGATACTCTTTTTTTCCCCTTGGCTGCATTTCACAATATGTGGGACTTCCCCAGCCAGGGATCGAACCCATGCCCCTTGCAGTGAAAGTGCTGAATCTTAATCACTGGACTTCTAAGGAAGTCTCTTAGATACTCTCTGAATAAAGAGTTCTACAGTCAAACTGGTTTTGGGAGCACAAGGCTTCTCTATCCCTCTCTCCTTCCTTCTCTCCCTTCTTCCTTTTCTCCTGTCCTCTTTCCTTTCTTTCTTCTCTTGCTCTGATAAGCAATGTGATTTTTGAGGAAGAGACATGCAGCACCTCACATTACAAAACTTTACAAAAATGCTCCTTAGACATGTCTCTTAATCCTTTAAGTTCCATTCCTCACTGGGACTGATCAAATCTCTCCCTATCTTTCTTCTTTTTCTCCGCTTTCTCTGAGATCTATTTCTTCCTTTCTTTCTCAGATAGCACACCATATGTTTTTGTATAAAATAAGAAAACATAAAAATATATTTAGAGAATAAAATACAAAAGTTCCTACATTCCCCAACCAATATAGCTTTTTTTTTTTTTTTAAGAAATGTAGGTCTGCTGAGTCTTTAATATGCTAATATCTATTGTGAGCCTCCAGAGGAGATATTTCCAACTATTTTCACTCAGAAACTATTTCCCCAAAACACCTATTAACATGTTGAAGTATGTGAATATTTTTCGGAAGACATTTCAGAAAAAATGGACAAACGGATTTCTAAGAAACCTTTAAGTTGCAAAAGTATACTAAGTATATGATTCTAAAAATGGTTATCATTTCAGATATAGGATGAGCCGCATGATGTATGGAGGTCCTAGTTTTTGGATAAGACTGTGAAATGAAGACAAATGACTTTGTTGATTTAATTTCAGGATGGTGAAGATTCAGTATTGAAGTGTTCATATCTCTTTTGCTGTTTCTCTAGAGATATGACAGAAAGAGAAGGTGTTGTGAAATTTTAAGAAATGCTATGCTGTTGCCTTAACCCAAAACACCATAGAAATGCAGCCTGTTTGTAGTGCCTCTTGAAACAGAAAATCAATGACAATTCTAAGTATATTTAAAAATATATCCACAGGTATATAGAGATAAAGACAGGCTGATGACTGAATAGATATATAGTTTTAAAGACTCTAGAAGAATAGATCAATTCCATTTACAACCTGGCTTTTAATCCTGTTTAGTACATTAAAATAACTTCCATGGTACATCTGCAAATTTATGTCTGCTGCTTCAACCAGTGTTAAGAGATGTTATAAGACTCATTCTCTTTTCAGGAAAATTAATCCAATTAATTCTTCTGATTTATTTTCAGAGATCTTTTAAGGATAAGTTATAGCTAAATTATAGTTATTGAAAACAGATCATCTGCCTGTGAAATATGGCATCATTATGAAGTTTAATGGGAACGCCAGATTCAGTGCCTTTCTTAGACTAGGTTCAGGTTACTAGAGTTCTTGTTAGGCTGAACTAGTATGTGGATTCTGATAATTGCTATTAAAATAAGGTGAGATATTCAAAGAGTATAGTAAAGCAAAAGGCCAAGGGAGATGACAACATGGATTAAAGGAATTACTGAACTCTTACGCCAGAACACAGAGATAAATCTTAAAGATAGCCTTCTTTAAACTCACCCTGTCTCTTACTGAAGAAAGCAATAAAAAAAGCCTCCGTCTGGTTTCATTGTGCTAAATGCTGCTGCTGAAAGGGTGTGAGACTGAAGGTATCCAGTGGTGAGTTGTAAGCGACACATGCACAGACCTGTTAACAATTAACCTTTTTCTCCCTCTCAGAATTCACAAGGGATTTAGTCCACAGGGAAGTCGAGCTAGCTTTCTTCTCAGCAGTTAGAAGAAAATGCTTTCGCGGAAAATCCTGCCTCTTGACCATATTGAAGATCATGTTGAGAATAAGTCAAGGTAACATCACTGTCCACAGGTCAGTGAAGTGTTGAAAGAAGGTGGAATGGATGGTGGCTGGGAAGACATCACATATAAGGACTGAATAAGGTCGAAATCCAAGGCAAAATCAGCAGGGAAAATAAAGGTATTTATAAACAAACTCCTGTCAGAAGCAAAGATAAGCTAGGGTGATTCTCAAATTAATTTTGATGATTCCTAAGGGACAGATTATAAATTCCTGCTTACTTTGAGGATGAAAGTACATAAAATGCCAGTGATACAGTAATGGAGACAATTTTTATTTTCTCTTCTCTAAAAGAGATACTTTAGCCTCAGGAAATTACTCTTCTCCTACGAAAAAGATTGTTTTAGGAAAAGAAAGAAGAAAATGCTGAAATGAGCTGGATTCATTTTAGTAGTAGACTAAAATATTTCTCTGAAAACTCCATGCAAGTTTTTGAACTACTGTATATCCAGGATCTAACACATATTGAGCAAACAATATCTATTTGCTGAGGAAACAGTGAACAAATGAATACATAATTTTTTAAAATGGGAGTAAGTAGAGAGGTTAGTGAGCAAACAGAAAAAATAAGTGAAAGCTAGCTAGATACTTTCACATATGTCCAACCCAAATTGATGGATTCAGGTTTTCTTTTTGGCAAATTAGTATTACTATTCTTTATAACAAGGTGAGATATTCAAAGAGTATAGTAAAGCAAAAGGCCAAGGGAGATGACAACATGGATTAAAGGAATTACTGAACTCTTACGCCAGAACACAGAGATAAATCTTAAAGATAGCCTTCTTTAAACTCACCCTGTCTCTTACTGAAGAAAGCAATAAAAAAAGCCTCCGTCTGGTTTCATTGTGCTAAATGCTGCTGCTGAAAGGGTGTGAGACTGAAGGTATCCAGTGGTGAGTTGTAAGCGACACATGCACAGACCTGTTAACAATTAACCTTTTTCTCCCTCTCAGAATTCACAAGGGATTTAGTCCACAGGGAAGTCGAGCTAGCTTTCTTCTCAGCAGTTAGAAGAAAATGCTTTCGCGGAAAATCCTGCCTCTTGACCATATTGAAGATCATGTTGAGAATAAGTCAAGGTAACATCACTGTCCACAGGTCAGTGAAGTGTTGAAAGAAGGTGGAATGGATGGTGGCTGGGAAGACATCACATATAAGGACTGAATAAGGTCGAAATCCAAGGCAAAATCAGCAGGGAAAATAAAGGTATTTATAAACAAACTCCTGTCAGAAGCAAAGATAAGCTAGGGTGATTCTCAAATTAATTTTGATGATTCCTAAGGGACAGATTATAAATTCCTGCTTACTTTGAGGATGAAAGTACATAAAATGCCAGTGATACAGTAATGGAGACAATTTTTATTTTCTCTTCTCTAAAAGAGATACTTTAACCTCAGGGAAATTACTCTTCTCCTACGAAAAAAGATTGTTTTAGGAAAAGAAAGAAGAAAATGCTGAAATGAGCTGGATTCATTTTAGTAGTAGACTAAAATATTTCTCTGAAAACTCCATGCAAGTTTTTGAACTACTGTATATCCAGGATCTAACACATATTGAGCAAACAATATCTATTTGCTGAGGAAACAGTGAACAAATGAATACATAATTTTTTAAAATGGGAGTAAGTAGAGAGGTTAGTGAGCAAACAGAAAAAATAAGTGAAAGCTAGCTAGATACTTTCACATATGTCCAACCCAAATTGATGGATTCAGGTTTTCTTTTTGGCAAATTAGTATTACTATTCTTTATAACAAGTGGACGGTTCAATCATATTTAGCCAATGCTTGTGATCTTTTTGTATTTTTCCCCTTTATTGCAAATCCTTTATGTCCATCAGTGGTGGGAGCTAACTCTGGTATCCTAATAATGCTGGAGAATTCTCTCTCCAGGGGAAGTGGATACTCCTAGCTCACGGCAGAATCCGGTTACTGTGGAGAAAATCTTGCAAAGGTCTGTAAACACCACCCTCTCCTCTCCACACCCCAGAGATTGTCCAGTCACTTTCTCTCACTTGTCCAAGTCCCACTTCCCATTTGAAACCTGTTTATACTTATGCCTGATGACCACAAAGACATGGCTCTCTTTCACACTCTATTGCAGGATCCACACTACCAAGCCACACTCAGGTCCACTTTTCAGTCTCAGATCCTGAAGGCCAACTTTGGCCAAAAAGCTGTCTCTTGTATCTTTGGAGGGAAGGTCAGACTTGGTTCCCAGGTCCCTCAAGGAGATTAGACTAGCTCGCCTCCAAGGTCATTCTCAGATCTAACAGTAAATGAACTTTGATTTTCATGGTTCTAGGAGTCTATGACCACAGAACGTGAAAGGCCATTTTACAGGTCTGGCCTGTATTTGATGGGCCCGGTGGACGGAGGAGCAGAAAAGTTGCACGGAGGAGGCCACCCTGGCCAATGGCAGGTGTGTCAGTGACTGCCTCCCAGAGCACCTACAGAAAGAATGCCTAGATGCGCTGCCCTTCTGGAGGTGTGGGGGTTGGGTAGGGAACTGTTGGGGCTTGCCATTGGGCTCAATTACTGAAAAGATCATGATTCCCACCTACAATTCAGCATGTATTTCAAAATTCAAATATTTTTTCCCCATGAAGCTCAAAATTTATATATAGTAAAACAATTTTTTTTTCTTCAGTTTTCCTGACTGTAAAATTCTGGAAAAATGCAAAATTCAAGTTGAAATTTTCTCACTGCTAAGGCAAGTGTACATTTGAATCTTTTTGCTTGAAAAATCTGACACTGACACTGAGCTTGGGTCTGAAGTTTTGGTTCTTGTTTTTGAGAAATGCTAACTGGATAATTTTATCAGTCAGCCATCTGTGGAAAACTGTAAGGCTTACATACCAGATCCAGGTGCACACTGTAGGTGAACAGATTAACCCCAAAAATGTTCTCAGCCCTTTCTCCATTTCTGTGATTCAATGGCATTCTTATCAGCTCTACGGCTTCGTTGATAACTTCTGTGTCAGCAGTTCCAGAAAGCCCTCTCCAGGTCCACCCCGGATGATCCCCAAGTTCTGTTTTCTCTCTGCTGCTCAACCACCACATTCTGCCATGTAGCCTGCAAACTTGACATGATTTTTGACTGCTTTTACTTCTTCACTCTTCATTTAACGATGCTTGCAGTGTCCCTTTCATGCACCAGGCACTGTATTAGGAACTGGGGATACAGGTGGCCCTGCTTGCTTGTAGCAGACAAGCAAGCTTGGCGTATACCTTGCCCCTTTCATTCTACTCCCTAGCCCCTGTCCCATGGCCCTGCACTAATGTTAGGTTGTGCTAATGCTGATCTTTAACCCAGTTTACACAAAGGACTGCCAGGTCAGTCTTCTCCATGCAGAGACAATTACGTCATGCCTTTTGCTCAAAACTAGTGCAACTGACAGGGGGGCCCCATTTTACAGCTCTGGCCTGTATTTGATGGGCCCGGTGGACGGAGGAGCAGAAAAGTTGCACGGAGGAGGCCACCCTGGCCAATGGCAGGTGTGTCAGTGACTGCCTCCCAGAGCACCTACAGAAAGAATGCCTAGATGCGCTGCCCTTCTGGAGGTGTGGGGGTTGGGTAGGGAACTGTTGGGGCTTGCCATTGGGCTCAATTACTGAAAAGATCATGATTCCCACCTACAATTCAGCATGTATTTCAAAATTCAAATATTTTTTCCCCATGAAGCTCAAAATTTATATATAGTAAAACAATTTTTTTTTCTTCAGTTTTCCTGACTGTAAAATTCTGGAAAAATGCAAAATTCAAGTTGAAATTTTCTCACTGCTAAGGCAAGTGTACATTTGAATCTTTTTGCTTGAAAAATCTGACACTGACACTGAGCTTGGGTCTGAAGTTTTGGTTCTTGTTTTTGAGAAATGCTAACTGGATAATTTTATCAGTCAGCCATCTGTGGAAAACTGTAAGGCTTACATACCAGATCCAGGTGCACACTGTAGGTGAACAGATTAACCCCAAAAATGTTCTCAGCCCTTTCTCCATTTCTGTGATTCAATGGCATTCTTATCAGCTCTACGGCTTCGTTGATAACTTCTGTGTCAGCAGTTCCAGAAAGCCCTCTCCAGGTCCACCCCGGATGATCCCCAAGTTCTGTTTTCTCTCTGCTGCTCAACCACCACATTCTGCCATGTAGCCTGCAAACTTGACATGATTTTTGACTGCTTTTACTTCTTCACTCTTCATTTAACGATGCTTGCAGTGTCCCTTTCATGCACCAGGCACTGTATTAGGAACTGGGGATACAGGTGGCCCTGCTTGCTTGTAGCAGACAAGCAAGCTTGGCGTATACCTTGCCCCTTTCATTCTACTCCCTAGCCCCTGTCCCATGGCCCTGCACTAATGTTAGGTTGTGCTAATGCTGATCTTTTAACCCAGTTTACACAAAGGACTGCCAGGTCAGTCTTCTCCATGCAGAGACAATTACGTCATGCCTTTTGCTCAAAAACTTTCAGTGGCTCCCCATTCCTTACTGTGACATATCTCTTTGTAGCAGAAACACCGGGCTGAGAGTCTGCAGGTGGGGTTCTGGAAGCACACAGGCTGTAATGGAAATTGAGTAGGTCTCTGATCCTGGCTATGCCTGAAACTCACTGTCAGACATGGAATACTTTTCTGGATCTTTTGTTTCCTTCTCAGTAATAGGGTGGAAGGTTGGGAGTTTAGTGTGATAAATTTAAACACTTAGTTCCTATTTTCTATTTGATATCATTCTATTTTCGGATCCCTACCCTTCTGCAGACTTAGGGATCTTTGAACTATGGCATATCCTCTGGTGTGGGTAGAGATTTTAAAAGAAATTTAAGTAAAACATTCTAAGAATTTTTTGCTTTTCTTCTATGGAGTTAGAAAAACTCCTTTGTTTTACCTCCAGTTTATTATTTTCATACTCTCTTCTTTCTCAACATGAAAATAATCCTCACCTTAGCTTACACACACACACACACACACACACACACACACAGAGCTGCTTGCAGTCAGCCTAGGTCAGTTAGAAAGAAAACAGTGGAAAAACCAAGGCTGGCTCTTATATTTCAAAATAAATGAACATTAGGGCAGGTTGGGAAACAGTTACTCTCTCCAAGCTGGGCTTTGGCCCCTGATGTTGGTGGCACCCAGCTCAGAAATATGAATAACGATTCTTCCTGTTCCTAAAAGGCTTCAACCTCCTTTCTATTGCTCCACATTAAGAGCCTGAGGTGGCGAGTTTGGTGCCTTTGAAGTACTGCTATTGAAGAGTAGCCATTTCAACATGAGAAACAAATATGGTTATGAATATATTTGGATTTATATTAGGAAAACAAATCCTACATTCCCAGAACAGACGTATGCAAGCGAATTCCCACCCCGCACCCTGCCCATTTTGATGGTTCTGTGACAAATTTGTTGTTGAGTTATGGTCATCACAGCTACATAAGGAAGAGCAAGAAAAAATGATAGCCCATCAAATGATGACGTTATCCACAAAGGACTGCCAGGTCAGTTCTTCTCCATGCAGAGACAATTACGTCATGCCTTTTGCTCAAAAACTTTCAGTGGCTCCCCATTCCTTACTGTGACATATCTCTTTGTAGCAGAAACACCGGGCTGAGAGTCTGCAGGTGGGGTTCTGGAAGCACACAGGCTGTAATGGAAATTGAGTAGGTCTCTGATCCTGGCTATGCCTGAAACTCACTGTCAGACATGGAATACTTTTCTGGATCTTTTGTTTCCTTCTCAGTAATAGGGTGGAAGGTTGGGAGTTTAGTGTGATAAATTTAAACACTTAGTTCCTATTTTCTATTTGATATCATTCTATTTTCGGATCCCTACCCTTCTGCAGACTTAGGGATCTTTGAACTATGGCATATCCTCTGGTGTGGGTAGAGATTTTAAAAGAAATTTAAGTAAAACATTCTAAGAATTTTTTGCTTTTCTTCTATGGAGTTAGAAAAACTCCTTTGTTTTACCTCCAGTTTATTATTTTCATACTCTCTTCTTTCTCAACATGAAAATAATCCTCACCTTAGCTTACACACACACACACACACACACACACACACACAGAGCTGCTTGCAGTCAGCCTAGGTCAGTTAGAAAGAAAACAGTGGAAAAACCAAGGCTGGCTCTTATATTTCAAAATAAATGAACATTAGGGCAGGTTGGGAAACAGTTACTCTCTCCAAGCTGGGCTTTGGCCCCTGATGTTGGTGGCACCCAGCTCAGAAATATGAATAACGATTCTTCCTGTTCCTAAAAGGCTTCAACCTCCTTTCTATTGCTCCACATTAAGAGCCTGAGGTGGCGAGTTTGGTGCCTTTGAAGTACTGCTATTGAAGAGTAGCCATTTCAACATGAGAAACAAATATGGTTATGAATATATTTGGATTTATATTAGGAAAACAAATCCTACATTCCCAGAACAGACGTATGCAAGCGAATTCCCACCCCGCACCCTGCCCATTTTGATGGTTCTGTGACAAATTTGTTGTTGAGTTATGGTCATCACAGCTACATAAGGAAGAGCAAGAAAAAATGATAGCCCATCATATATTACCTTGATGCTCCCACGTTATCCAGGGTGATTATACTGATTCTAGAGGTATATCATATTGACTACCAGCTCGAGTCTCGCCCACTGCTGTGCCCCCTCTGTGACCTCCGCAGTGAGGAGTCCTGGCTGCTGGCTTCCTGGGGACCTCATATGTGTAGAGCAGAGGATGATGGGAGATAATGAAAACTGTTCTCCATCTTATTATCATATTTGTAATTTTGTCCCTGAATTGCACATAAAGACCAGCAATTGGTAGATTTGGTTAGAGAGAAAATAATACACATTAGAGGACCGTTACATGGTTGACATACAGTTTTTGATGATTTCCTTATAAAAGTATGTCTTATAAAAACATGTCCAAATTATTTAGAAAATAATAAATAATTTTACTAGCAGAATAAACTTAAGATAGATCATTTTGGTGACTACTATGTATATATGAGTAAAGAAAGATACAGGAATTTTGTGTTTTAGCTTGTATTTTTCATTATGTAGATCTTAGAGATAGAAATTAGGCTATCTTTAAAAAATATTGTATCTCATGCGTTTTTTTTTTTTACTTCCACACTTAGCTACTTTTCTCCTCAGATAAGGTGCTGTTACTCTTTCTTAATTGAGTTGATATTTATAAAGCACTGGAAACAGGACCTGGTATGTGGTATATGCTAAATAAATAAGTATAAAATTAATTAGAATTAAAACCCCAGCGATAATTTTGGGAAAATTCCAGCAACTCTCCAAGCTGGGCTTTGGGGTTGGTGGCACCCAGCTCAGAAATATGAATCTTCCTGTTCCTAAAAGGCTTCAACCTCCTTTCTATTGCTCCACATTAAGAGCCTGAGGTGGCGAGTTTGGTGCCTTTGAAGTACTGCTATTGAAGAGTAGCCATTTCAACATGAGAAACAAATATGGTTATGAATATATTTGGATTTATATTAGGAAAACAAATCCTACATTCCCAGAACAGACGTATGCAAGCGAATTCCCACCCCGCACCCTGCCCATTTTGATGGTTCTGTGACAAATTTGTTGTTGAGTTATGGTCATCACAGCTACATAAGGAAGAGCAAGAAAAAATGATAGCCCATCATATATTACCTTGATGCTCCCACGTTATCCAGGGTGATTATACTGATTCTAGAGGTATATCATATTGACTACCAGCTCGAGTCTCGCCCACTGCTGTGCCCCCTCTGTGACCTCCGCAGTGAGGAGTCCTGGCTGCTGGCTTCCTGGGGACCTCATATGTGTAGAGCAGAGGATGATGGGAGATAATGAAAACTGTTCTCCATCTTATTATCATATTTGTAATTTTGTCCCTGAATTGCACATAAAGACCAGCAATTGGTAGATTTGGTTAGAGAGAAAATAATACACATTAGAGGACCGTTACATGGTTGACATACAGTTTTTGATGATTTCCTTATAAAAGTATGTCTTATAAAAACATGTCCAAATTATTTAGAAAATAATAAATAATTTTACTAGCAGAATAAACTTAAGATAGATCATTTTGGTGACTACTATGTATATATGAGTAAAGAAAGATACAGGAATTTTGTGTTTTAGCTTGTATTTTTCATTATGTAGATCTTAGAGATAGAAATTAGGCTATCTTTAAAAAATATTGTATCTCATGCGTTTTTTTTTTTTACTTCCACACTTAGCTACTTTTCTCCTCAGATAAGGTGCTGTTACTCTTTCTTAATTGAGTTGATATTTATAAAGCACTGGAAACAGGACCTGGTATGTGGTATATGCTAAATAAATAAGTATAAAAATTAATTAGAATTAAAAACCCCAGCGATAATTTTTGGGAAAATTCCAGCAACTCTGGCATTATCAGTCACTCACATTGAAAAGTGATTTTAGAATTTACCCTTAATAAATGAGATTTTTTAAAAAAAATTTTATTTATTTATTTATTTTTTGGGCGGGGGTCGGGTTGGGGAGGGAGGGGATGGGAGGGCCACTTCCATTGGTCTTTTATTTATCTATTTTCATCCATCTATGTTCTTTGGCCCGTGTGGGCCTCCCATCGCAGTGGCCTCTGTTGTCGCAGAGCGCCGGCTCTGGGTGCATGTGCTCCAGAGCTCCTGCTCTGTAATTGGACACATAGGTTCAGCCGCTCTGCTGCACGTGGGATCCTCCCAGGCCAGGGATCGAACCAGCGCCCCTTGCACTGCAAGGCGGTGTCCTTACCCACTGAACCACCAGGGGAAGCCCCAATAAATAAGATTTTAAATCAGATTGATAAAAATCAATATTTCTGTTTAAAAATGTATTAGATTTATTTTATGCAATTCTTTCTCATGCTTATTGTAGAAACTGTATGCAATGGCCAGCAAAACATATTCCAGTGCCAAGGCATAATTACCTTAATATTTTATATATTTTATACATATTCCAGAATTTTTCTCTGTGTGCGTGTGTGTATATATATAGTACATATGTATGTATTTAAAAATATAAGTGTACATGCATATTAAATTATATGTTTAAGGATATACATTCACATATGTACATAATTTAAATATATACTTTGGTGAAATCTGTTTTTCTCATTCATTTGAGTGATGGCTTAATCAACCCGTACAAAGCAGTTTAAGTTATTGCCATGTTGATAACCATGTGGCAGGCCCTAAGCTCTGGCCTCTACATGTTACTCTGTCTGGTCCTTATAATGCTTAAGAGATAGCTACCATTCTGTCCCCATTTCCAAGGAGGATCTGAGGATTAGAATAAGGAATTTAGTAAGGCCACATAGCAGCTTCTGATGAGTCAACTGCATCCTGAATCGCTGGACTTCCATGCTAGACATCTCCAAGACCAAGGGCAATAATTCATTGCAATAATTCACTACACATAGTATATTAATATATAAAATTCATTATGATATTTCAGGGTAACAGTTTTGTTACTTTCATAAGACAACATCTTTTATGGCAACATCTTCATAAAAAGTAGTCATCCCAAGATGTAAATTACATTAAACTCATTTGCTATACTTTGGTACCTGTGTTCGACTTGGTAAGATTTCCACAGCACGAAAATCAAAAGATCCAGGCTTACCTGGTGGCTGAGTGGTAAAGAATTCGCCTGGCAATCCAGGAGACATGGGTTTGAACCCTGATCTGCAAAGATCCCACATGCTGCAGAGCAACTAAGCCTGTGAGCTGCAATCATTGAGACTGTGAGGTTCAGCCGCTCTGCTGCACGTGGGATCCTCCCAGGCCAGGGATCGAACCAGCGCCCCTTGCACTGCAAGGCGGTGTCCTTACCCACTGAACCACCAGGGGAAGCCCCAATAAATAAGATTTTAAATCAGATTGATAAAAATCAATATTTCTGTTTAAAAATGTATTAGATTTATTTTATGCAATTCTTTCTCATGCTTATTGTAGAAACTGTATGCAATGGCCAGCAAAACATATTCCAGTGCCAAGGCATAATTACCTTAATATTTTATATATTTTATACATATTCCAGAATTTTTCTCTGTGTGCGTGTGTGTGTATATATATAGTACATATGTATGTATTTAAAAATATAAGTGTACATGCATATTAAATTATATGTTTAAGGATATACATTCACATATGTACATAATTTAAATATATACTTTGGTGAAATCTGTTTTTCTCATTCATTTGAGTGATGGCTTAATCAACCCGTACAAAGCAGTTTAAGTTATTGCCATGTTGATAACCATGTGGCAGGCCCTAAGCTCTGGCCTCTACATGTTACTCTGTCTGGTCCTTATAATGCTTAAGAGATAGCTACCATTCTGTCCCCATTTCCAAGGAGGATCTGAGGATTAGAATAAGGAATTTAGTAAGGCCACATAGCAGCTTCTGATGAGTCAACTGCATCCTGAATCGCTGGACTTCCATGCTAGACATCTCCAAGACCAAGGGCAATAATTCATTGCAATAATTCACTACACATAGTATATTAATATATAAAATTCATTATGATATTTCAGGGTAACAGTTTTGTTACTTTCATAAGACAACATCTTTTATGGCAACATCTTCATAAAAAGTAGTCATCCCAAGATGTAAATTACATTAAACTCATTTGCTATACTTTGGTACCTGTGTTCGACTTGGTAAGATTTCCACAGCACGAAAATCAAAAGATCCAGGCTTACCTGGTGGCTGAGTGGTAAAGAATTCGCCTGGCAATCCAGGAGACATGGGTTTGAACCCTGATCTGCAAAGATCCCACATGCTGCAGAGCAACTAAGCCTGTGAGCTGCAATCATTGAGACTGTGCTCTAGAGCCAAGGAGCCACAACAAGAGAAGCCACCACCATAAGAAGCCTGTGCACCACAACTAGAGAAGTCCCTGCTCACTGCAACTACAGAAAAGCCCACACAGCAACAAACACCCAGCACAGTCAAAAATAATAAAACAAACAAATAAATAAAATTATATAAAGAAATCACAAGATCTGAGTTTTTGTCCTGTCTTGATTCAAGTCAGTTGTGTGACCTTATACATGTCATTGTCCTTCTATTTTTCTTTTTTATCATGTATGACAAGAGGGGAGTGGGCTAGGAGTTATTTATTCACCTACAGTTCCTTGACTACATTGAAAAGATAAGTTGGTATCAGGATAACAAAAGAAATAAGATATTCCTGTCCTCAAGGAGCTCCCCTAGGGACGGCTGGGATTGAGCCCCCTGTGTGCTTTAACAGAGAGGTGAGCTCTGTGCTGATGGAACAGGCTCCCAAGCTCAGGACTCAAAAATGACTGGTTCCTTCAAAGGTGATTCACCTCAAGGTAAAGCTCTCATAATAAAATCATATGAATAGTAGCTTAGTTCACTGAAACACAATTGCAATGGCAATTTAATATTAGATAGTTGGTTGCTTATTTTACAGTGGGATAAGAGCTCTGAGTTATGTTTTTGAGTTGGCTTACTATAAATTAGGGCTTCCCAGGTAGCGCTAGTGGTAAAGAACCTGCCTGCCAAGGCAGGAGATATAAGAGACTTGAGTTTGATCCTTGGGTCAGGAAGATCCCTTGGAGAAGGGAATGACTTTCACTACTTGTCTGGAGAATCCCATGGACAGAGGATTCTGACAGACTACAGTTCATAGGATTGCAAGGAGTCAGGTATGACTGACGTGACTTAGCACACATGCAGCATTATAAATTAAGAATTAATTTGGGCTTTGCAGAATGAAGGATCCCATCATTTCCTTTTGTTCTATTGAAAGCTAAAAGCAAGGTATGCAAAGAGGAAACTGACTTCATACAAAATGGATATTTGTGAGTTTTCCTTGTAAGTGATGATGGAAAATCTTTAGATAAATTGTTGGGAACTTATCATACTTCTTATCTCTCAGTAAATTTGTAAAGGGAAATAGTTCAAATCTTATTTTATTAAAGTAAATTAAGTAGCACATTTCTAAAGAAATTTCTGTAACTTGTTTATTTTGTTTTATTCATGTGCTGCAGTGTTCTACCAGGAGATTGTCATTATGTAGATCTTAGAGACAGAAATTGCTTTTTACCAAAATAAAATTGCAAATTCTACTTATTGGTATAGGAAATAAAAATCTGCATATTATATTGCTAAATATTGCTGCCAAAATATTCACAACCTACTGACATTAGAGAACTTTACATTCTAAGATTTTCCAACAACAGCCTTTAATGCTTTGATCAATAAGGTTGTTAAATGATCGTTTATTTACTTAATGTAAAATCACAGCTAAAAAAAAGAGTATGATTATTGTAAGCATGGAGGAATGATAGTTTAATCACATTCAGTTTAAATTTTTTTTTCAATAATTTTATTTATTTATTTTTTGGGGGGGGGGCGGATTGGGGAGGGAGGGGAGGGGACCGGCCACTTCTATTGGTTTTCATTTCTCTATGTTCATCCATCTTTGTTCTTTCGCCCGTGTGGGCCTCCCACCGTGTTGGCATCTGTCGTTGCAGTGCGCTGGCTCTGGGCACATGCGCTCAGGGCTCTGACTCGGTAATAGGACACATCGGTCTAGCCACTCCGCGGTACATGAGATCTTCCCAGGCCAGGGATCGAACTGGCACCCCTTGCACTGCAAGGCGGTGTCCTTACTCACTGGACCACAGGGAAGCCCTTCAGTTTAAATTTAAAGAGGCAGATCTATAGGGGGAGGAAGAAGAGGGAATGGGGAGGCAATGGACTTCATTCATGCTTCCTTATGAATGATTTCATTTAAGGGTTTCTGAAGTCTCACCAGAGTGCTGCTGAGCCCATCCACGATGTCCCTGGACTCATGCTCCGAGGCAACACTATCAAAAGAGCAGTCAGGTTCTAGAATCTTGTCTCTTAGGTTTGTCCTAGGGACTCTATTTTGGGACATGAAGGATCCCATCATTTCCTTTTGTTCTATTGAAAGCTAAAAGCAAGGTATGCAAAGAGGAAACTGACTTCATACAAAATGGATATTTGTGAGTTTTCCTTGTAAGTGATGATGGAAAATCTTTAGATAAATTGTTGGGAACTTATCATACTTCTTATCTCTCAGTAAATTTGTAAAGGGAAATAGTTCAAATCTTATTTTATTAAAGTAAATTAAGTAGCACATTTCTAAAGAAATTTCTGTAACTTGTTTATTTTGTTTTATTCATGTGCTGCAGTGTTCTACCAGGAGATTGTCATTATGTAGATCTTAGAGACAGAAATTGCTTTTTACCAAAATAAAATTGCAAATTCTACTTATTGGTATAGGAAATAAAAATCTGCATATTATATTGCTAAATATTGCTGCCAAAATATTCACAACCTACTGACATTAGAGAACTTTACATTCTAAGATTTTCCAACAACAGCCTTTAATGCTTTGATCAATAAGGTTGTTAAATGATCGTTTATTTACTTAATGTAAAATCACAGCTAAAAAAAAGAGTATGATTATTGTAAGCATGGAGGAATGATAGTTTAATCACATTCAGTTTAAATTTTTTTTTCAATAATTTTATTTATTTATTTTTTGGGGGGGGGGCGGATTGGGGAGGGAGGGGGGCAGGCGGGTCACTTCTATTGGTTTTTCATTTATCTATGTTCATCCATCTTTGTTCTTTCGCCCGTGTGGGCCTCCCATCGCGACGGCCTCTGTTGTCGCAGAGCGCGGGCTCTGGGCACATGCGCTCCAGGGCTCTGACTCGGTAATAGGACACATCGGTCTAGCCACTCCGCGGTACATGAGATCTTCCCAGGCCAGGGATCGAACTGGCACCCCTTGCACTGCAAGGCGGTGTCCTTACTCACTGGACCACAGGGAAGCCCTTCAGTTTAAATTTAAAGAGGCAGATCTATAGGGGGAGGAAGAAGAGGGAATGGGGAGGCAATGGACTTCATTCATGCTTCCTTATGAATGATTTCATTTAAGGGTTTCTGAAGTCTCACCAGAGTGCTGCTGAGCCCATCCACGATGTCCCTGGACTCATGCTCCGAGGCAACACTATCAAAAGAGCAGTCAGGTTCTAGAATCTTGTCTCTTAGGTTTGTCCTAGGGCTCTTTCTACTAGACTACCTTGTAGGGACTCATGACAATTTTGGAGGTAGGGCGGAGGGTAGGTCCAAGTGAATTGTACTTAAATCTTTATACTTCAGAAAGGATAGTGACGGTAACTGTGCTATGACTCACAATGTCTGCTAGTGACTCTTCTGAGTTATTTAGTCCAAAAGTCAAAAGAATAAAGTGAATGCTAACTAACCTTAAACATAAATGACACAGAAGTTGTAACTGTTATAAAATACAGGGCAAAATCACAAAATCACGGACTCAGATATCGAATTTAACTGTCCTAAACTTCCTGGGTGCCCTTTGAAAATGGAATTTGTACAGGTCACATTTAATTGATTAAACTTGATCCTAAGCCACGAAGTTCTTCAATGAGTTTTATGTGTAATATCTCTCTGGTTCTCTCACGAAGAACATTCACACTACTTTGTAATTATGCAAAGAAGACAAACATTACTTGTTATTCTTCTAATGCTTTTCCTTCAAGTGCTGCATGTTATCAGGTTCTGATTTACAGATGAAGGGAAATGTGGGTCACAAAAAGCGCTATGATAATAGATGGCATGCAGAGAGATAAGAGAAACCATATATTGCCTCCTTTTTTTTTTTTAACATCTATTATTTATTTATTTATCTTTTGGGGGGTGGGGAGGGAGGGAATGGGCGGGCCACTTCTATTGGTCTTTCATTTCTCTATTTTCATCCGTCTTTGTTCTTTGGCTCCTGTGGGCCTCCCATTGCAGTGGCCTCTGTGGTCGCAGAGCGCCGGCTCTGGGCGCATGCGCCCCAAAGCTCCGGCTCGGTAATTGGACACATCAGTCCAGCCACTCCGCGGCACGTGGGATCTTCCCAGGCCAGGAGTCGAACTGGCGCCCCTTGTACTGCAAGTCGGTGTCTTTACCCACTGGACCACCAGGGGAAGCCCTATTGCCTCCTTTTTTGATAAAAAGTTTATTTGCCAAAACCATTTATTTCCTAGGTATTTTTAGAGAATAAATGACCCCTTTCAGTCTTAGGACTCTGTTTTTGGAGTTAGGCAAAGAAGATGGTAACTCCTGTGACAGTCTTTCTGATTTTACTGCTGAGTTTGCCTCTTAATTTTTCCTAGCTGGGGCGCCTTTGTTCAGGGGAGACTTTTCTGACTCATGCCAGTCAAAATGCCATTATTTCTGAGCAAAACACAATCCACATCTCCTCTAATCGACAAACCTCAATGATTATAATGCAAGGCTTGCTGATGTTTTAAGATCAGAAGGGTGCTGAGATGCTGGGGACCAGGAAGACAATGAGAGAGGAGGGGATGGATCATGTGACACGGAGCCTAGGCAATAAAAGGAGAGGTAAAGGGTTTGAGACAGGTGGAGATAAAGGTGAAAGCATTTTTATTACTTGGCAGTCCATCATTTTAAGGAGGAGAGAGCCCCAGATAACAATGGAGCTATGCAGATGCAGTGGATTTGGCTGAAGAAACAAACATTACTCTACAATGGGGCTGTCAGCTGACAGTATCTGCTTATTGAACACGGCACAGAGCACTGTACTAGGCACTATGCTGGAGCTTAAATTACAGACACTCAAATTCACACTACTTTGTAATTATGCAAAGAAGACAAACATTACTTGTTATTCTTCTAATGCTTTTCCTTCAAGTGCTGCATGTTATCAGGTTCTGATTTACAGATGAAGGGAAATGTGGGTCACAAAAAGCGCTATGATAATAGATGGCATGCAGAGAGATAAGAGAAACCATATATTGCCTCCTTTTTTTTTTTTAACATCTATTATTTATTTATTTATCTTTTGGGGGGGGGGGGGGGGGGGAAGGGGCGGGCCACTTCTATTGGTCTTTCATTTCTCTATTTTCATCCGTCTTTGTTCTTTGGCTCCTGTGGGCCTCCCATTGCAGTGGCCTCTGTGGTCGCAGAGCGCCGGCTCTGGGCGCATGCGCCCCAAAGCTCCGGCTCGGTAATTGGACACATCAGTCCAGCCACTCCGCGGCACGTGGGATCTTCCCAGGCCAGGAGTCGAACTGGCGCCCCTTGTACTGCAAGTCGGTGTCTTTACCCACTGGACCACCAGGGGAAGCCCTATTGCCTCCTTTTTTGATAAAAAGTTTATTTGCCAAAACCATTTATTTCCTAGGTATTTTTAGAGAATAAATGACCCCTTTCAGTCTTAGGACTCTGTTTTTGGAGTTAGGCAAAGAAGATGGTAACTCCTGTGACAGTCTTTCTGATTTTACTGCTGAGTTTGCCTCTTAATTTTTCCTAGCTGGGGCGCCTTTGTTCAGGGGAGACTTTTCTGACTCATGCCAGTCAAAATGCCATTATTTCTGAGCAAAACACAATCCACATCTCCTCTAATCGACAAACCTCAATGATTATAATGCAAGGCTTGCTGATGTTTTAAGATCAGAAGGGTGCTGAGATGCTGGGGACCAGGAAGACAATGAGAGAGGAGGGGATGGATCATGTGACACGGAGCCTAGGCAATAAAAGGAGAGGTAAAGGGTTTGAGACAGGTGGAGATAAAGGTGAAAGCATTTTTATTACTTGGCAGTCCATCATTTTAAGGAGGAGAGAGCCCCAGATAACAATGGAGCTATGCAGATGCAGTGGATTTGGCTGAAGAAACAAACATTACTCTACAATGGGGCTGTCAGCTGACAGTATCTGCTTATTGAACACGGCACAGAGCACTGTACTAGGCACTATGCTGGAGCTTAAATTACAGACACTCAAATTCACGCACCCTCCTTCCTGTAACTAGGAGGGAAGAGATGTTTGCTTCCTCCCTTCCCTTAAAGTTCATATTGTGGCTAATTCCATTTTCGAGTGAAATGATTTAAAACCAGGATGGTCTTTCTTAACACGGACATCCGGTTGAGGCAAAAGGACTCTTCCCTGATTACTACATTAATACCATTTCATAAATTGAAGTTATCACACAGGATGAAGCATCAAGGATGAAATGACATTCTTACACTGAGACAAGCATCTGTTGTTCAGGTTTCTTTAAGGCCCTTTAAATATAGGACACTCCCTGCCCTTCCCTTCCCTCTTCCACTTCCCCACCACCAATTTCACTGCCGGGAATAATCACTTCTCTCCCCTCCCCTGACTTGGTTTTCCTTCATTCCACAGGAGCAGAGAGCCACTTGCAACAACAACAACAACAACAGCAACAAACAAACAAACAAAGTCAGGAAGGCAGTGGGAAGCATGAAAGGATCCTGAGCAGGCAGCTTTACAATGGCAGGAGTCTTCTCTACTCACTCCTCCTCCTCCTCCCCCAGTCAATTAACCAGCTCTTCTTTTGGTACCACTAAGTCCTCTGTGGGCTTTCTTGGTAGCTCAGCTGGTAAAGAATCCATCTACAATGCAGGAGACTTAGGTTCAATCCCTGGGTTGGGAAGATCCCCCAGAGAAGACATGCTACCCACTCCAGTATTCTTCTTTTAAAAAAATTTTATTTATTTATTTTTGGATATCCTGGGTTTTCACTGCTGCTACTGGCTCTTCTCTAGTTGCAGGGAGTGGGGACTACTCTCTAGTTGAGGTCAGCAGCTTCCTGTTGTGGTGACCTCTCTTGCTGTGGAACCAGGGCTCTAGGGCACATGGAAGAGCAGGTAGAAAATAAAACTTGGCAGTCCATCATTTTAAGGAGGAGAGAGCCCCAGATAACAATGGAGCTATGCAGATGCAGTGGATTTGGCTGAAGAAACAAACATTACTCTACAATGGGGCTGTCAGCTGACAGTATCTGCTTATTGAACACGGCACAGAGCACTGTACTAGGCACTATGCTGGAGCTTAAATTACAGACACTCAAATTCACGCACCCTCCTTCCTGTAACTAGGAGGGAAGAGATGTTTGCTTCCTCCCTTCCCTTAAAGTTCATATTGTGGCTAATTCCATTTTCGAGTGAAATGATTTAAAACCAGGATGGTCTTTCTTAACACGGACATCCGGTTGAGGCAAAAGGACTCTTCCCTGATTACTACATTAATACCATTTCATAAATTGAAGTTATCACACAGGATGAAGCATCAAGGATGAAATGACATTCTTACACTGAGACAAGCATCTGTTGTTCAGGTTTCTTTAAGGCCCTTTAAATATAGGACACTCCCTGCCCTTCCCTTCCCTCTTCCACTTCCCCACCACCAATTTCACTGCCGGGAATAATCACTTCTCTCCCCTCCCCTGACTTGGTTTTCCTTCATTCCACAGGAGCAGAGAGCCACTTGCAACAACAACAACAACAACAGCAACAAACAAACAAACAAAGTCAGGAAGGCAGTGGGAAGCATGAAAGGATCCTGAGCAGGCAGCTTTACAATGGCAGGAGTCTTCTCTACTCACTCCTCCTCCTCCTCCCCCAGTCAATTAACCAGCTCTTCTTTTGGTACCACTAAGTCCTCTGTGGGCTTTCTTGGTAGCTCAGCTGGTAAAGAATCCATCTACAATGCAGGAGACTTAGGTTCAATCCCTGGGTTGGGAAGATCCCCCAGAGAAGACATGCTACCCACTCCAGTATTCTTCTTTTAAAAAAATTTTATTTATTTATTTTTGGATATCCTGGGTTTTCACTGCTGCTACTGGCTCTTCTCTAGTTGCAGGGAGTGGGGACTACTCTCTAGTTGAGGTCAGCAGCTTCCTGTTGTGGTGACCTCTCTTGCTGTGGAACCAGGGCTCTAGGGCACATGGACTTCAGTAGTTGGGGCACATAGGCTCAGTAGTTGTGGCTCCAAGGCTCCAGAGCACAGGCTCAATAGTTGTGGCTCACGGGCTCAGCTGCTCTGTAGCATGTGGGATCTTCCCAAATCAGGGATTAAACTCGTGTCTCCTGTATCAGCAGGCGAACTGTTCACCACTGAGCCATCAGGGAAGCCCCACTTCAGTATTCTTGCATGGAGAATTCCCTGGCTTGTCCATGAGGTCTCAAAGATTTGACACGACTGAGTGACTTGATTTCTTTTTTTTTTTTAACTTTTTTTTTTTAATTTTCATTTTACTTTTTACTTTTACAGAGTTTTATTGTTTACGGATATGTATGATCCCAGATTAGTCATATGTATATCTCCCCATCCTACCCCTCCAGGCCATCACATAGCACCCCTGCAGGATCCCCTCTTCTCATGGCGCGATGACAATAGCTATTTTTTTCAAATATGATAGTATAGGTTTTCATGGTACTTCCTTTATGCCTCCCACTCACTGTTCATTACCCTCAATGTCCATGTGTCTACTGTCCATGTCTGTTTTTCCATCACTTCACTGTGTGCGTTAACATTACCATCCTGCTAGATTCCGTATAAATGTGTTAGTATATTGCACTTGTCTTTCTCTTTTTGACTTACTTCACTTTTTATGATAGAATGAGTGACTCGATTTTTGACTTTTCAGGCCCTCTGTAGGGATACAGAGCATCTCTTCAGTGCTAAAACTTTTACTCACTTTCAGATAGTATTTAGTTAAGCAGATCAGTACCTGACTTAGGGTGAAGATACTTTGATACTGGTGTAGAAAAAAATGCAAAGATGCTGGTGCAGAAAAGCTGAGCAGGACCAGGAGAGGAAGAAAGTGTAAGAGAGAGTGTTCGAACTCTACCACATCAGTCCTTCTCTTCTATGCTTGCTCTAAATCCCACTTTTCTGTGCACTTTGATTCCCAGAATCCTCTCCAAGGCCTGGGAGGTGGCTACCTTATGACCTTATCACACTGTTATGGGCTGAATCACCTCCTCTGCAAATTCATAATGCTGAAGCCCTAAACCCAAGTGCCTTAGAATGAGTTTATCTAATCCAGCTGGTATCCTAAGAAGAGAAAATCTGGGCACACAAGGAGACACCAGGGATGCTAGTGCACAGAGGAAAGGCCACATGAGGACAAAGGAAGAAGGTGGCCATTTCAGCCAAGGGCAGAGGCCTCAGGAGAAACCAGTCCTGCTGACACCTTAGTCTTAGGCTTCTAAGCCTCCAGAACTGTGAGAGAATAAATTCTTGTTCTTTAAGCAACCTAGCTTGTGGTGTTTTGTTAAGGCAACCATAGCAAACATGATGGAGCCCTGGAAAACAAAAGGCTTATTTCTCTGGAGTACTGAGTCCATTTAATTATACAGAACTCCTAAGAGTGCTTACCATGTGCTAAATATTGTGCCAAACACTACCTGTATTATCTCATTCAACTGTTAAGCTAAATGCTCTGAAACACCCTGGAGGTCAGACTTATCTAAGAAACTCAATATTATATAGTGAAGACGTTTGAAAGAAAAGTTGAAAGTAATTTCTTTGGCTTATAATTTGTTATACTCAATTACGTTTCAAGACAGTTCCAATCTGAAGACTGCTAACAATTTACCAACATCATTAAACCAAATAACATCTTTGGTAGTGGCTTCTAGACGGGACAGCTTTTCAATGTCATCTTTGGAAAAAGAAAATCAGAGAAGGAAACGTATCTATAAACAAGAACTAATTTCTATAAATTACTTGGAAAGGGAAGAATGTTAACAAAACAAATATTATTCACCCATGGATTTACAACTATATAATAATTTAGTACCTAGTTTATTTCTTAAAGATTGAACATATTTCTTGTTCCTTTCTTCTATTCTGTACGTGTAACATTTTGATAGTTAAGTAGAATAGATGCATGCACCATCTCAATCTTTGTTGTCTAATTAAAAACTTTTTATACATAGCAATTTTACCATTTTGCATTATCACTAGAGCTCATTTCTCATGGAAAAAATTATCATCAGTTTAAAAGAATATTTCTTTAATCACCAGTTCTGATTGTCAGTAGGACCATGTTGCTTTTTTGTGCACTTTGATTCCCAGAATCTCAAGGCCGGGGGCTACCTTATGACCTTATCACACTGTTATGGGCTGAATCACCTCCTCTGCAAATTCATAATGCTGAAGCCCTAAACCCAAGTGCCTTAGAATGAGTTTATCTAATCCAGCTGGTATCCTAAGAAGAGAAAATCTGGGCACACAAGGAGACACCAGGGATGCTAGTGCACAGAGGAAAGGCCACATGAGGACAAAGGAAGAAGGTGGCCATTTCAGCCAAGGGCAGAGGCCTCAGGAGAAACCAGTCCTGCTGACACCTTAGTCTTAGGCTTCTAAGCCTCCAGAACTGTGAGAGAATAAATTCTTGTTCTTTAAGCAACCTAGCTTGTGGTGTTTTGTTAAGGCAACCATAGCAAACATGATGGAGCCCTGGAAAACAAAAGGCTTATTTCTCTGGAGTACTGAGTCCATTTAATTATACAGAACTCCTAAGAGTGCTTACCATGTGCTAAATATTGTGCCAAACACTACCTGTATTATCTCATTCAACTGTTAAGCTAAATGCTCTGAAACACCCTGGAGGTCAGACTTATCTAAGAAACTCAATATTATATAGTGAAGACGTTTGAAAGAAAAGTTGAAAGTAATTTCTTTGGCTTATAATTTGTTATACTCAATTACGTTTCAAGACAGTTCCAATCTGAAGACTGCTAACAATTTACCAACATCATTAAACCAAATAACATCTTTGGTAGTGGCTTCTAGACGGGGACAGCTTTTTCAATGTCATCTTTGGAAAAAGAAAATCAGAGAAGGAAACGTATCTATAAACAAGAACTAATTTCTATAAATTACTTGGAAAGGGAAGAATGTTAACAAAACAAATATTATTCACCCATGGATTTACAACTATATAATAATTTAGTACCTAGTTTATTTCTTAAAGATTGAACATATTTCTTGTTCCTTTCTTCTATTCTGTACGTGTAACATTTTGATAGTTAAGTAGAATAGATGCATGCACCATCTCAATCTTTGTTGTCTAATTAAAAACTTTTTATACATAGCAATTTTACCATTTTGCATTATCACTAGAGCTCATTTCTCATGGAAAAAATTATCATCAGTTTAAAAGAATATTTCTTTAATCACCAGTTCTGATTGTCAGTAGGACCATTTTGTAGATAGTTTTCAGCTGACTAACAAATCTTTTATTTTATTGGCTGTCTCATTTTGCTCTCTTTCATATTTCACATTTATGGTCTATTCAGACATTCTCCTGTTTTGTTAAGTAGGAATCTGTGTGGTCTTTGATGTAAGACATAATTTATTTGACAAGGAAATATGAGTCTGTGCCCTGAATCTACATTTAACTGATGGATTGAGAAATTTAAAAATTGCAACAAGATAGACTCTTGCCCAGATTGCCATACTACTGGCATTTTGCTAATCTATTTGGCAGTGAATTTACATATCTGTGTCTATATATAGAGATTCACTCCAGTCATACAACAGTACCCAAGTGTTTTCACTAATAGAAAAAAGTCTCATTTTATTAGTCACTGAAGGTTCCTCTGGAAAAATTTTAAAGAATTTTTTCTTAAAATTAAAATCAAGATATTTATTTTATTTTATCTTTATATAGATAGTTATAGCTATATAGAGTGAGCCATAATGTCTTCAAATCTATTCTGTGCATTCTTCAACCAAGTAAATGGAAGTTCTGTTAGCATTTCAAGATTTATATATTTCATACATTCTCCCAAGTCTATGTCCCAGTTCTGGTAATTGGAAACTTACTTGCAGCTCATTCCTTCTGCTCAAACTGCTTGTCAATTAACCTTTGCAAAATGAAAGTTTTAAAAAATATGACTTTCATATTTCAATCATGTTCATTTTCCATCACCTCAAAATGTAGAAATTAAATAACACTCGGGGGTCTGCAATGCATTTTGCATATAATTTAAGATTTAAAATTAGTCTTTAATGCTCAAATATGACTATATTTATATGCAATGGATGAGATTATGTGGTTAAAAGTACTTGTTACGTTCCTTTCTTCTATTCTGTACGTGTAACATTTTGATAGTTAAGTAGAATAGATGCATGCACCATCTCAATCTTTGTTGTCTAATTAAAAACTTTTTATACATAGCAATTTTACCATTTTGCATTATCACTAGAGCTCATTTCTCATGGAAAAAATTATCATCAGTTTAAAAGAATATTTCTTTAATCACCAGTTCTGATTGTCAGTAGGACCATTTTGTAGATAGTTTTCAGCTGACTAACAAATCTTTTATTTTATTGGCTGTCTCATTTTGCTCTCTTTCATATTTCACATTTATGGTCTATTCAGACATTCTCCTGTTTTGTTAAGTAGGAATCTGTGTGGTCTTTGATGTAAGACATAATTTATTTGACAAGGAAATATGAGTCTGTGCCCTGAATCTACATTTAACTGATGGATTGAGAAATTTAAAAATTGCAACAAGATAGACTCTTGCCCAGATTGCCATACTACTGGCATTTTGCTAATCTATTTGGCAGTGAATTTACATATCTGTGTCTATATATAGAGATTCACTCCAGTCATACAACAGTACCCAAGTGTTTTCACTAATAGAAAAAAGTCTCATTTTATTAGTCACTGAAGGTTCCTCTGGAAAAATTTTAAAGAATTTTTTCTTAAAATTAAAATCAAGATATTTATTTTATTTTATCTTTATATAGATAGTTATAGCTATATAGAGTGAGCCATAATGTCTTCAAATCTATTCTGTGCATTCTTCAACCAAGTAAATGGAAGTTCTGTTAGCATTTCAAGATTTATATATTTCATACATTCTCCCAAGTCTATGTCCCAGTTCTGGTAATTGGAAACTTACTTGCAGCTCATTCCTTCTGCTCAAACTGCTTGTCAATTAACCTTTGCAAAATGAAAGTTTTAAAAAATATGACTTTCATATTTCAATCATGTTCATTTTCCATCACCTCAAAATGTAGAAATTAAATAACACTCGGGGGTCTGCAATGCATTTTGCATATAATTTAAGATTTAAAATTAGTCTTTAATGCTCAAATATGACTATATTTATATGCAATGGATGAGATTATGTGGTTAAAAGTACTTGTGCTGTGTGTCTTCCTGCTTTGTTTATAGGTATGAATGAAATACTGAGTAGGGCAAAGCACTTTCTATCAATGTGCACCATTTCCACTGATGGTTTTGACCGCTGTCTGTGGCATGCTGGGCCATACTGAGCACTGGGGAAGAAAACACTGGTTCTATCATAGATGTGAAATTTACATTTTGATGAACTTAGATGGAATTGTTGCTTGTCCTGAGCTGCTGACTAGATAAGAGGGAAAAAACCCAATCGCTTGTAAGAATAACAGGAATGAAAAATGGAAAAAGCTGAATGCTAAAAGTAAAAGAGACAGGTAAGTGCAGTCATTTATACCGTTGACAAGAACCCTGGAGCCTGTTGTTTCAGGAGAGGTTGGAGTTACTGGTTCCTAATACAGCTAGTTGCTAAGTAGAGAGGGAAGAGGTCCATCATTCAGTGCAGAAACGTTTATTAGAGCTTCCAATTATTCAGGGGACTCTGGTTTCCCAGAGGTGAATCAAACTGATTCTCCCCACTTTATCAGCCCCCTCTACCCACCGTCATCCTGGACTGCTTAACTGTTTATTTGAAAATCCCTGTTTCTTGCTTGGTGTTTAACTTGTTTTACTTCTCCAGGAAATCTTCCCCAGGAACATCACAACCCTAATCTCTCTTCCTGGGGAGACGGATGATAACACAACCTTCTGTCAGAGATGAAGGCAATCCCTCGGCTCGTGCGAACATCTATTCTGTGCATTCTTCAACCAAGTAAATGGAAGTTCTGTTAGCATTTCAAGATTTATATATTTCATACATTCTCCCAAGTCTATGTCCCAGTTCTGGTAATTGGAAACTTACTTGCAGCTCATTCCTTCTGCTCAAACTGCTTGTCAATTAACCTTTGCAAAATGAAAGTTTTAAAAAATATGACTTTCATATTTCAATCATGTTCATTTTCCATCACCTCAAAATGTAGAAATTAAATAACACTCGGGGGTCTGCAATGCATTTTGCATATAATTTAAGATTTAAAATTAGTCTTTAATGCTCAAATATGACTATATTTATATGCAATGGATGAGATTATGTGGTTAAAAGTACTTGTGCTGTGTGTCTTCCTGCTTTGTTTATAGGTATGAATGAAATACTGAGTAGGGCAAAGCACTTTCTATCAATGTGCACCATTTCCACTGATGGTTTTGACCGCTGTCTGTGGCATGCTGGGCCATACTGAGCACTGGGGAAGAAAACACTGGTTCTATCATAGATGTGAAATTTACATTTTGATGAACTTAGATGGAATTGTTGCTTGTCCTGAGCTGCTGACTAGATAAGAGGGAAAAAACCCAATCGCTTGTAAGAATAACAGGAATGAAAAATGGAAAAGCTGAATGCTAAAAGTAAAAGAGACAGGTAAGTGCAGTCATTTATACCGTTGACAAGAACCCTGGAGCCTGTTGTTTCAGGAGAGGTTGGAGTTACTGGTTCCTAATACAGCTAGTTGCTAAGTAGAGAGGGAAGAGGTCCATCATTCAGTGCAGAAACGTTTATTAGAGCTTCCAATTATTCAGGGGACTCTGGTTTCCCAGAGGTGAATCAAACTGATTCTCCCCACTTTATCAGCCCCCTCTACCCACCGTCATCCTGGACTGCTTAACTGTTTATTTGAAAATCCCTGTTTCTTGCTTGGTGTTTAACTTGTTTTACTTCTCCAGGAAATCTTCCCCAGGAACATCACAACCCTAATCTCTCTTCCTGAGGAGACGGATGATAACACAACCTTCTGTCAGAGATGAAGGCAATCCCTCGGGCTCGTGCGAACATCTCAGCATAAACGTTTATGTCATTTACCTGCCTTCTGCCCTCCTAGATCTCAGATTTCTTTAGAAACAAAGTTCTCATTCTTAGAATGTAAGAACTTAGAAAATCCACTCCACGGTACTTAAATCCCATTTAATAACCATTCTTACTGTTGTGGAACATTTCCGAACTTTGCCTGCCTGATCTGTCTTAGAGCCAATTTACTCCTCAACCTGCTAGGAGAGAACAAAGTGGCGCAGAACTGCAGAGTCTTCCTCTCCTGTCTTTTTCATGTTTTCCCTTTATCATCCATCATCAATTATAAGCAGAATAAAAGTCCACTGGTCATTTCCTACTCTGACTCTGTGAAGTAACAAGGGATTTGCGGTGTGATAGGACTAGATTCGACTGGGTCATTACTACTTACTCTGTGACTTGGGCAGGTTCACTTCTTTCTGAGCCTCAGTGCCTCCATTTGTAAACCCCGGCTTGCAGATCTATGAAAACAGAAAGAAAACATTTAGCTCAAGCTTGAGACAAAATAGGTGCCCGATAAGATCTATTTTATTAGAAGTAGTAGAGGATAAATGTTAAAAGCATAGACTTTAAAGCCAGACAGCCAGAGTCCATAGTATCAGCTGCACTTCTTCAATGCTGTGTGACATTGGGAAAGCCACCTAACCTCTTGATGTGTCATAGTAATTTACTTCCTTGTGTTTTTGGTGAGGATTGAATGAGCTAATATCTGAAACAGTGCCTTGTGTCTGGTAGCATTATTTAAGTAAGAGATATTCTTATTTTTCTTTCCTTCTTCAGATATAACCGTGATCTTGTGAGTGTAATCATTGTTTCCCAATGACTGGAACCAAAGTTGGGCTAGGACCTGTTGGTGAGTAACAGCTTTGTTGGCCAATCTTCCAAGCAATGCTCCCATGATTGTACTTTTACTTTTCTTGGGAGAAGGAAAACATGGAGCATGCCTCCCTATTTCTTGCTTGGGTTTAACTTGTTTATTTCTCCAGGAAATCTTCCCCAGGAACATCACAACCCTAATCTCTCTTCCTGAGGAGACGGATGATAACACAACCTTCTGTCAGAGATGAAGGCAATCCCTCGGGCTCGTGCGAACATCTCAGCATAAACGTTTATGTCATTTACCTGCCTTCTGCCCTCCTAGATCTCAGATTTCTTTAGAAACAAAGTTCTCATTCTTAGAATGTAAGAACTTAGAAAATCCACTCCACGGTACTTAAATCCCATTTAATAACCATTCTTACTGTTGTGGAACATTTCCGAACTTTGCCTGCCTGATCTGTCTTAGAGCCAATTTACTCCTCAACCTGCTAGGAGAGAACAAAGTGGCGCAGAACTGCAGAGTCTTCCTCTCCTGTCTTTTTCATGTTTTCCCTTTATCATCCATCATCAATTATAAGCAGAATAAAAGTCCACTGGTCATTTCCTACTCTGACTCTGTGAAGTAACAAGGGATTTGCGGTGTGATAGGACTAGATTCGACTGGGTCATTACTACTTACTCTGTGACTTGGGCAGGTTCACTTCTTTCTGAGCCTCAGTGCCTCCATTTGTAAACCCCGGCTTGCAGATCTATGAAAACAGAAAGAAAACATTTAGCTCAAGCTTGAGACAAAATAGGTGCCCGATAAGATCTATTTTATTAGAAGTAGTAGAGGATAAATGTTAAAAGCATAGACTTTAAAGCCAGACAGCCAGAGTCCATAGTATCAGCTGCACTTCTTCAATGCTGTGTGACATTGGGAAAGCCACCTAACCTCTTGATGTGTCATAGTAATTTACTTCCTTGTGTTTTTGGTGAGGATTGAATGAGCTAATATCTGAAACAGTGCCTTGTGTCTGGTAGCATTATTTAAGTAAGAGATATTCTTATTTTTCTTTCCTTCTTCAGATATAACCGTGATCTTGTGAGTGTAATCATTGTTTCCCAATGACTGGAACCAAAGTTGGGCTAGGACCTGTTGGTGAGTAACAGCTTTGTTGGCCAATCTTCCAAGCAATGCTCCCATGATTGTACTTTTACTTTTCTTGGGAGAAGGAAAACATGGAGCATGTACCCTATCTGCTGTGAGTCATGAACTGGAGCGATGGCAGCCCTTGCTAGGACATTGGGCAAATTGGTTGGCTATAATTCATAATCATTCTTACCTATATGGGATATCCAGGAAACCAAGTCAAGGTTAAGGAAAGTCTAAGAGTGAGTGTTTGAGCACTGAACTGTACATCCTGTCAGTACTACTCAACACTGTGACAGGAGAGGTGGCTAATTATTTCAGCAATTAAATAAGCAAGAGTGACCACCATTTATTAATGTAGACTAGAACTGAGAGTCCAATGAAATCTTAGTGGAAACTTGGTTGCAAAAATAATTCAAGCTCAAATTTATTTTGCTAGAAATCAGAAAGAGACTAAAAAAAAAAAAAAAGTGAAACAGTGATGCCTATATTCGACTTGAAGAGGCTGTGATGGCAGCATAGAAATTCACCAGTCAACTTCTGGGGGCTGGTGATACATAAATTATAGAACCTTATGAACACAAACTAAAGATAAAGGAAAGATAATATATTGAGCACAGAGATTGGAATTTTAACTCACTACCCTGATTATATCTTGCCTGAGCATCAGTGTGATTATAGCAATTGATTTTCCTTTTATCATTTCATCTTTTTATCCTCTATCAGTAGCCTCTTAATCTGTATTCATTTCTATAAACAAAGGCAATGCTTTGGCTTCAATCAAACCAATAACTTTTTTTGCCTCAGTTTTCTCTTAGACCTAGTTTTTTGGTCCATGATGAATTGCTGAATGGTTGATTTCTTCACACTCCTTTTTGCTAACCTTTCTTGACAGCTTCTGGATTGCTGTACCTAGTAATTTGCTCCATAATAATGGCCATTGTGAGATGTCTCCTATTTCCTTTATTTTTAACAAGGATTCTTAACACCCTCTGTAGGTAACAGTATGCAATTACAGATATAAACTGTCCCTCAGGGGATGGCCGCTCACAGATGCCACCAGGATTTTTGTGGTGCAACTGTTACATGTAATGAAAACAGAGAATCAGATTCTCCAAACATTCAGTTCGGATAAAATTTTAATTAAAAGTTATGAAGGCATTTTATTGATTAACCATCTTAGTAATTAAAGAATGTGGTTGACATTTTTTTTTCCAGTTGGATTTGTTCTTCCTTTGAGATCTCTAATTGTTGCATGGTTTTACATTTATTGATAACTCTGTTTGATGAATGCAGATGCCACCTTTTACAGCCGTCGTTGACAGAGTAATCATATTGTGAGAAACACCAGGCTTATGTAGTAACAGCTGTTGCAGTTATCCATGCCGACATCCATCGGGGAAATGTGTTTGCTGCTATCATGGGTACACGATAAATGGAAGGTGCAATAAAGCACAAGCTAACATTTTGAATATCCTTACAACTCAAGGAACTTTATTGCATATTACAAGCACTTTGATCTCTGTCCAGTACTTAAGTCTTAATTATCAGACTAATTGCACAGACTATGTTCATTTTCGATGGTAATCCTTTTGTGATTAGCTTCTGTGTTCAATAACTGACTTATCCTTTAATTAAAAGGACTATTAACCTTAAGGCTGCTGCTGTGTCTTGGGATTAACCTATACAGAGTTAATGTTTAATATCATTGTAAAAGCTTTTTGCTGAAAGGTGTAGCATAAAAACGTGAGGAAAGGCCATGAAATGTATCTCACTTTTCTGATGTACCAAAAAAAAAATCTGCTAAAGGTGTGGGTTTTAAGGAAGCCTTCTGGTAGATTAAATTTCCTAAGGGCCTACCTAACTGTACAGTCCCTGGATTAACCCTTTGAACCTTGTACTCATTTGCAGGAAGCGAGTTCTTACTTTAGGATAAGGCAGAGTTTTCTCTCCATTTTCAGAAATTATTACAGGTGTACGTGATCAGGGTACTTAGTTGCCTGCGGTCCAGAAAAGAGAATTTCTTTTTTTCTTTTTTAACCATTACAGATGAACGTGTTTTTTGAAAATTGATTTCTTTGGAAAGATTCACAGCAGTTGGAAACAAGACAGAACAGTGGCACATTTATCCAAATTTCAAGCAGTAAATGGTCAAAGTGGATAAAACTTGGTTCACAGGTAACTAGTGAGATGATTCAGGAGCAGATGCAGAGAGAATCAGTACCACAGGGTGGAAAGCTTGCCAAAGAGCCAGATGCTGCTGGAAGTACTCTATTTCTCCCTCATGACTGGGTTCTGGACCCCGTCGCCCCATGAGATCTCTAATTGTTGCATGGTTTTACATTTATTGATAACTCTGTTTGATGAATGCAGATGCCACCTTTTACAGCCGTCGTTGACAGAGTAATCATATTGTGAGAAACACCAGGCTTATGTAGTAACAGCTGTTGCAGTTATCCATGCCGACATCCATCGGGGAAATGTGTTTGCTGCTATCATGGGTACACGATAAATGGAAGGTGCAATAAAGCACAAGCTAACATTTTGAATATCCTTACAACTCAAGGAACTTTATTGCATATTACAAGCACTTTGATCTCTGTCCAGTACTTAAGTCTTAATTATCAGACTAATTGCACAGACTATGTTCATTTTCGATGGTAATCCTTTTGTGATTAGCTTCTGTGTTCAATAACTGACTTATCCTTTAATTAAAAGGACTATTAACCTTAAGGCTGCTGCTGTGTCTTGGGATTAACCTATACAGAGTTAATGTTTAATATCATTGTAAAAGCTTTTTGCTGAAAGGTGTAGCATAAAAACGTGAGGAAAGGCCATGAAATGTATCTCACTTTTCTGATGTACCAAAAAAAAAAAAAAATCTGCTAAAGGTGTGGGTTTTAAGGAAGCCTTCTGGTAGATTAAATTTCCTAAGGGCCTACCTAACTGTACAGTCCCTGGATTAACCCTTTGAACCTTGTACTCATTTGCAGGAAGCGAGTTCTTACTTTAGGATAAGGCAGAGTTTTCTCTCCATTTTCAGAAATTATTACAGGTGTACGTGATCAGGGTACTTAGTTGCCTGCGGTCCAGAAAAGAGAATTTCTTTTTTTCTTTTTTAACCATTACAGATGAACGTGTTTTTTTTGAAAATTGATTTCTTTGGAAAGATTCACAGCAGTTGGAAACAAGACAGAACAGTGGCACATTTATCCAAATTTCAAGCAGTAAATGGTCAAAGTGGATAAAACTTGGTTCACAGGTAACTAGTGAGATGATTCAGGAGCAGATGCAGAGAGAATCAGTACCACAGGGTGGAAAGCTTGCCAAAGAGCCAGATGCGGCTGCTGGAAGTACTCTATTTCTCCCTCACTTCGGCATCTGGGTTCTGCAACGAGCATTTTCCCCCAGTGCGCCCCATGGCTTGGGGTCTGTCACTGTGCTGGTCACTTAGGACCAGAAAGGGAAATGGTTTCTCTGATTCCTCCCTCTCTTGCTCAAATCCTTACCTCCCAGAGGAAGAGGTCCTTCATTGATTTCTCTCCCCCGTGTCTTCACATGTAAAATGCAGGATACTGGGACAAAGGAGCTGTGGGAATGCCTTCATTCTAAGGCAACTGGGCCAGCAGGCGACCCAGTAAATGCTGTTCTGTCTCATTTTCTAAATTTTACTTCCTCTACTAGTGATGTGAAGAAAAACCAGGCAAAAATTTTTCTTCAATGGCACATGTTTTTCAGGAATTCAGCAATGACATGAAATATTTACCAAATAAGCATTGCCAACTGCTGGGGGATTCTTCCATGAACAAAAGGGTGAGGTCCCACCCTCCTGAAGCTTAGAGTCTAGCTGGTAGGCTAGTAACAACTTCCAGCCCACCATGCTCATTGCTGGGGGTGGCTGCACAGCAAGGGGACTGACTATGCCCCAAAGAGATTTGTATTCTCCCTAGGTTTAGAATTCCCCGGGTATTTTAGTCCTAATAATGAATAAGGAGTTTGCATGTAATACGTGGGGCTGGTAACATTTTACAAATGTTAGTGGGGAGGAAGTCTACCTCGGTGGTTTAGAGCAGCAGCTCTGGAGCCAGGTAGATACCAGTGCAATCCCAGCCCCACTGGGCTGAGTGATTATCCTCTGTGTAACTGGGGATGAGTCACTTCCATTTCTGGATCTTGGTTCCCTCAACTGTAAAATGGGGATAATAGTAGTGTTCTTGTAAGGAATAAAGAAAATGGCAAATGTGAAACATTTAGCACAATACGTGACGTGCAGTATTGAATAAACAGTGGTTATCCTTTTCTAGACTGAAGTTTTTATATCTTGAGGTACTGTCCAGCAACTAAGAAATGGGGGGTGGGTTATATTACATATAGTAATTAAGACGACAAATAGCGTCTTGTAATTGTGGCCTACAATTATGCATTTGATCTGTACACGAGCACTATGAAGCAGGCAGCTTTACTGGTGATGAAAGTTGGAGTTGGTATGTGCTTTGCTCACACGTTGTAAAGGAAGGACTTAAAATCAAACCAGATTCTCCTAGTCCAACATTCCTTGGCGAGCAATTCCAGTAGGGTAGAGGGAGGCATGTGAATTGGGAAACTTCAGTCTTTCTTGTTTCCCTGCCAACTCACAGCTCACTGGTTTATCTCTTTCACCTCGAGGTATTAACCTTTTTTAAATAAAATATCTTGAGTGTATCTATTAATTATGCATTCAGTATATAAAATCCTTGGTGGTTGCTGTTGTTTAGTCGCTCAGTCATGTCTGACTCTTGGTGACCCCATGAACTGCAGCACACCAGGCTTCTCTGTCCTTCACTATCTCCCAGAGTTTGCTCAAACTCATGTACATTGAGTCAGTGATGCTGTCTAGCCATCTCATCCTCTGTAGCCCCCTTCTCCTCCTACCCTCAATCTTTCTCAGCATCAGAGTCTTTTTCAATGAGTTGGATCTTCATATCCAGTGGGCAAAGTATTGGAGCTTCAGTGTCAGCCCTTCCAATGAATACTCAGGGCTGGTTTTCTTTAGGACTGACTGGTTTGATCTCCTTGCTCTGCAAGGGACTCTCAAGAGTCCCACCACAGTTTGAAAGCATCAATTCTTGATAATTTCCCATAATTAAAGGATGCATTAATATTTGTAAAGTTAAAGATCTACCCTGCTTTCAATGTGGATTTCAAAATGTATTTCAAAAGAGCTTACAAAGTGAATTTGCTTTTAGTAGAGAAATTCTAATTATGCACTTAACTTTGATAGCAAATCTGTATTACTTGTATGATATTAATTTATATCAATTATGATTTATCAAGTCTTAAACTGTTTTGGAAGGAAGCAACAACTGGAAACTGTAATATTGCAACTAATGTTAAAGTAAGCTGGGGTGCTATTATTCCTAGTCTACTGTTTAAAAGCACAGGTGAAGGAGGGTTATCAGAGTATTCAATGTGCTGTTTGTAAAAGAAAAATGGACCAGCCCAACAGTGGGTAAAATTGGATGTATCTAACAATAAGGACATTATACTAAGATCATTTATTAGCTATAACAGTTCTGAGGTTGAGGATGGGAGGACGGAAAATGTATTGATAAATATATAGAAATATGGCTGGTTGTTTTGGGGGCCGATTCTACGAGCTAAGTATGCATGCAGACAATTTAGTTTCTACCTATTATCTTAAATGTAGATGAAGAATCTCTGTATATATTCTAAAAACAAATTGGAGTTGAAATAGCCATAACCTAGCTCAAATAGGACACGAAAGTAGACACAACCTCTTGAAAAAAAAAAGAAAAAAGAAAAAACCCTGCTTAAAAATGCCTGTTTGGGCTTCCCCTGGTGGTCTAGTGGGTAAGGACACCGCCTTGCAGTGCAAGGGGTGCCGGTTCGATCCCTGGCCTGCGAAGATCCCACGTGCCGCGGAGCGGCTGGACCCATGTGTCCAATTACCGAGCCGGAGCTCTGGAGCGCATGCGCCCAGAGCCGGCGCTCTGCGACAACAGACGCCACCGCGATGGGAGGCCCACAGGAGCCAAAGAACAAAGACGGATGAAAATAGAGAAAATGAAAGACCAATGGAAGTGGCCCACCCGCTTCCCCTCCCTCCCCGACCCCCGCCCCCCCAAAAATACATAAATCTTAAATGATAAAAGGTTTTCTTAAACAAAAAAAAAAGAAAGAAAAGAAAATTGGTGCCTTTGAAGATAAAACCATGGTAATAATTGAAGTTACAGGTAACAAATACCTGAAGTATGATGATGGTAGCAGAAATGTGAAAAATCACAAAAAATATTTAAAAACTTAAATTACTGGGTTATGTTTCCATTGGGTAGTATTCATTGAGACTTAATTCTGGCTAACCACTGAAATAATCTCAGCTCTGAGGGTGACCATTTGTAACTTTTCTATTCATGGAGTTTGGGTGCAGCCACTGGAAAGCAAAAGAGGGATTAAAGGTGAGAATGAGACCCCCGGCTCTATTCCCCACTCACCCACAAAGATAAAAGGAGCCAGCAATGAGAAGTCCTCATCAGTCATATCAATAAGAAACCTTTATTTCAGGATCAATAAATTAGAACTCTCATAATTATCTGATTGTTTTCTGCTTAGGTCTGATTCAATAAACCTAAAAACTAGTTTATCATAAAATATTATATATCTACATACTTATTATACATTATATATATTACTATATTATTCTCTCATAAAAATTTTAAAATATCCTCAGTTGTGTCAATAAAATGATTACAGAATGATAAGTGTTGAGATTGTAAGAATTCTTTTAAAAAAACAGCATAATTACAGAGTAGCTGAAAGGTAAAGATTTTAAGGATATGATAAAGTATTTGTATTAAAACAAAAATTGTAAATTAATTTGAATTACCTTGACAAAATAACACAATATGTGATCTTAAAAAAATAAAAACATTTTCTAGCTCCAACACTAAATGTACCTAAGAGAAAAGCAGCAATTTTGTCACACCACCAACTCTCAAGTTCATGCGCACGCAAAGGTACTCATCCTTCAGTTTCTAATATTGTTCTTTTTGCAAAGAGCCAGAGCTCCTATGTTCTGAGGCAGGAGAAAGTCAGGACAGGGTTGGACCATCCTGTTCTTGCCAGTCAGTGAGAAGGGATGCTCTCAAGGAATCAGACACTGCTGAACAGACCAAGGAGACAGCCTTAAGTGAGTTCTAGACTGGCGCCACCCCTCAGGCCATCCACTGCGTGGACTGTCTGAAATGAGGGCAGAGGGAGAAAGCATGATGCCAAGGCTTAGACAGCTCTCAGATTCTTATGGGGGACTTTTCTAGTGGAGGTGTCTGTCCAGTCCTTGGAGGGACTCATCAAGGAACCCCATGGCACATGCACAAGAGAGCCAACATCAGGATGTCCTACCCATCACAGAGAAGGGAGCAAAGCCCCGTGGAAAGGAAGGGGTCAGGCATGAGATGTGCATGGATGGGAACAGCCATTACAAGCCACAGAGACTTGGCACTGCAGTTACACGGACATGGTTTTGTTCTCTCGTTCCTCCTTGCCTCTGCACCAGGGTAGTGAGAATGAGGATGAGAAAGAGGCACTTGATAGAGCCAGCTGCACGACACACAGAACACTGTCCCGAGGCTGGTCTGTACTGAGGGAAGACTAACGCCTTAGATCCAATAGGAGATTGACGTTTTTGAATGAAAGGGACTAAATTATAGGAACCAACATGAGACTTTCAATAATTAAAAGTGATCGAGAAGGCTGAGAACCAGAGGGGGCTGTTAACCAGGCAGCTCCCCATGTAAGAGGTGGAAGGATAAAGATTAGCATCACTTTAATTGGAGCACAGGACGCTGATGGCAGTTTACATACCAGTGCGTTGAAGTTCTCCAATGCAGTATTTAAACAGGATGTGTAGTTTGAACACTAAGAGAGTATAAATAGTGGAGAGATTCCCCTCTAGGCACACAGAAAAACCCCTTTGGGAAACACATAAAATATAACCCTTTAATAAATAGTCCTTTATGTTTAACAGGCTTTTTTTTTTTTTTTATCTTTCTTGGGAGGGAGGGGAGCGGGCGGGCCACTTCTATTGGTCTTTCATTCCTCAATTTTCATCCGTCTTTGTTCTTTGGCTCCTGTGGGCCTCCCATCGCGGTGGCGTCTGTCGTCACAGAGTGCCGGCTCTGGGTGCATGCGCTCCAGAGCTCCGGCTCGGTAATTGGACACATGGGTCCAGCCGCTCCGCGGCACGTGGGATCTTCCCAGGCCAGGAATCGAACCGGCGCCCCTTGCACGCAAGGCGGTGTCCTTACCCACTGGACCACCAGGGGAAGCCCACCAATTTTCTTTTTAATGAGGAAGACTTAAACTTTACCCATCTGTTGAGGCTTTTTATAAAATTGCAACAATTATATTTATTTCCTGGATTTCTAAATCTTTTAACAATATCTTTGTTCTTGAGTCATAGCTGCTTGTTTTTATTTTACAATGCCTGGCTGTTTTAAAATAAAATCTTTCTGAAGATTGTAAAAAATGTTCTTTTAAATTGCTTTATTGCTTATATTTTCCAAAATAAAAGTGAATTATTTTGAGCGTTTTGAGTCTTTCATGCAGTGGGGGCTGGGGTGGTGGTGGTGGTGGAATTTTCCTTAAATGCCTTGAAGTTTTCATTTCCAAACTCACTTTGAGTGAAAAATTTTAGGTTTCGTTTGTGTTTATTCTCTTCCTGAGCTTACCCTTTCTTATTTTTTATTATGAGAAATTTCAGCCAGAACAAAAAAGAGAATGGTATAACAAAAACCAACATGAGACTTTCAATAATTAAAAGTGATCGAGAAGGCTGAGAACCAGAGGGGGCTGTTAACCAGGCAGCTCCCCATGTAAGAGGTGGAAGGATAAAGATTAGCATCACTTTAATTGGAGCACAGGACGCTGATGGCAGTTTACATACCAGTGCGTTGAAGTTCTCCAATGCAGTATTTAAACAGGATGTGTAGTTTGAACACTAAGAGAGTATAAATAGTGGAGAGATTCCCCTCTAGGCACACAGAAAAACCCCTTTGGGAAACACATAAAATATAACCCTTTAATAAATAGTCCTTTATGTTTAACAGGCTTTTTTTTTTTTTTTATCTTTCTGGGGAGTGGGGTGGGGAGGGAGGGGGCAGGCGGGCCACTTCTATTGGTCTTTCATTTTCTCTATTTTCATCCGTCTTTGTTCTTTGGCTCCTGTGGGCCTCCCATCGCGGTGGCGTCTGTCGTCACAGAGTGCCGGCTCTGGGTGCATGCGCTCCAGAGCTCCGGCTCGGTAATTGGACACATGGGTCCAGCCGCTCCGCGGCACGTGGGATCTTCCCAGGCCAGGAATCGAACCGGCGCCCCTTGCACGCAAGGCGGTGTCCTTACCCACTGGACCACCAGGGGAAGCCCACCAATTTTCTTTTTAATGAGGAAGACTTAAACTTTACCCATCTGTTGAGGCTTTTTATAAAATTGCAACAATTATATTTATTTCCTGGATTTCTAAATCTTTTAACAATATCTTTGTTCTTGAGTCATAGCTGCTTGTTTTTATTTTACAATGCCTGGCTGTTTTAAAATAAAATCTTTCTGAAGATTGTAAAAAATGTTCTTTTAAATTGCTTTATTGCTTATATTTTCCAAAATAAAAGTGAATTATTTTGAGCGTTTTGAGTCTTTCATGCAGTGGGGGCTGGGGTGGTGGTGGTGGTGGAATTTTCCTTAAATGCCTTGAAGTTTTCATTTCCAAACTCACTTTGAGTGAAAAATTTTAGGTTTCGTTTGTGTTTATTCTCTTCCTGAGCTTACCCTTTCTTATTTTTTATTATGAGAAATTTCAGCCAGAACAAAAAAGAGAATGGTATAACAAAAATCCACATGGCCATTACCTAGATTTTATCATTGTTAACATTATTTTTACACTTGCTTTGTTTGGCAAAACTATTTACAAGTATTTTATAGACGTGAGATTTCTGTGTGAATCATTTTAAAAATGACATCTACAAAAAAGAAAAAAAAATGACATCTACACATATAGACACAAAGCCACCATCATACCTAAGAAAATCAACAAAAATTTCCTAATATGACCTAATACCCAGAACACATTTAAATTTTCCCCAATTATCTCCATAAAAATGTCTTACAGTTAGTTTGTTCAAACTGAACAGGGTCTACAGAAAAAAAAAAAAATCCAATCAATGATTATTCATTACAAGGAGCTGCAATAACCTAGGTATCTTTTAAATTAAAAAAAGTTTTTAGAACTGAGATTGAGTTGATGTATAATATTATGTAAGTTACAGGTGTACAATATCATGGTTCATAAGTTTTAAAGATTATATTTCATTTATAGCTATTATAAAATATTGGCCATGTTCCTGGTATTGTACAATATATCCTTTCATCTTATTTTATATATAATAGTTTATATTTTCTAGTCTCTTGCTTTTATCTTCCTCCTACACCCTGCACTGGTAACCATTAGTTTATTCTCTATGTTTGTGAGTCTGCTTCTTTTTGTAATATTCACGTTTATTGTATTTTTTAGACTCTACGTATTAAGTGATATCATAAAGTATATGTTTGTTTCTGACTTATTTCACCTAGCATAACGCCCTCCAAGTCCATCCATGTTGTTGCAAATTGCAGAATTTCATCCTTTTTTATGAGTGAGTAATATTTCATTGTGTTTATGTATCCATCTTTATTAATTCATTTGTTGATGGGCACTTAGCACCTGTTCTTGTTTAGTGATTTTGTGCTGTCTCCTGGAGACTGTGGCCCAGAACCAGGTATTAATCAATATTATTGAATACTGATTAATCCATACTTTTTGGGGGTCACATATATTAGAGGTAAGAGTTAAGGATGCAGTCTACACTATGGATCAAATTAAAGTTAATGGTTTTCATGAGATTAAACTCCTGGCTTTGACATTGTTTATACACTGTCCTAGCCCAGGACTTAAGCACTTTGTGGTAATCAGTGACAACATGATGATTTATCTAGGAAAGCCACTGGGGTTTGCCTAATGGTAAAGAGATGTTCCCAGTAGCCATACGACTGTGTCTTGGAGGAAGAGAGCTTCTGGGTGGGGTCACAACAATGGAGAGTGTGCTCCTAAGCTTTTCAGGTTCACAAATGGCATTCTGACTGTCCAGTAGTCCCCTTTTATTGGTAGTTTTGTTTTCCACAGTTAGAGGGAACTATGGTCAACAGTGACCCAAAAATAATGAATGGAAAATTTCAGAAATGATCAATTCATATGCTTTACCTTGCACATGGTTCTGAGTAGTGTGATAAAATCATGTTCATGCTGTCCCACTTAATCCCTCTCAGGATGTGAATCATCCCTTTGTCCATTGATAAAAATGGACTTTTTTTCTGAGATTGAGTTGATGTATAATATTATGTAAGTTACAGGTGTACAATATCATGGTTCATAAGTTTTAAAGATTATATTTCATTTATAGCTATTATAAAATATTGGCCATGTTCCTGGTATTGTACAATATATCCTTTCATCTTATTTTATATATAATAGTTTATATTTTCTAGTCTCTTGCTTTTATCTTCCTCCTACACCCTGCACTGGTAACCATTAGTTTATTCTCTATGTTTGTGAGTCTGCTTCTTTTTGTAATATTCACGTTTATTGTATTTTTTAGACTCTACGTATTAAGTGATATCATAAAGTATATGTTTGTTTCTGACTTATTTCACCTAGCATAACGCCCTCCAAGTCCATCCATGTTGTTGCAAATTGCAGAATTTCATCCTTTTTTATGAGTGAGTAATATTTCATTGTGTTTATGTATCCATCTTTATTAATTCATTTGTTGATGGGCACTTAGCACCTGTTCTTGTTTAGTGATTTTGTGCTGTCTCCTGGAGACTGTGGCCCAGAACCAGGTATTAATCAATATTATTGAATACTGATTAATCCATACTTTTTGGGGGTCACATATATTAGAGGTAAGAGTTAAGGATGCAGTCTACACTATGGATCAAATTAAAGTTAATGGTTTTCATGAGATTAAACTCCTGGCTTTGACATTGTTTATACACTGTCCTAGCCCAGGACTTAAGCACTTTGTGGTAATCAGTGACAACATGATGATTTATCTAGGAAAGCCACTGGGGTTTGCCTAATGGTAAAGAGATGTTCCCAGTAGCCATACGACTGTGTCTTGGAGGAAGAGAGCTTCTGGGTGGGGTCACAACAATGGAGAGTGTGCTCCTAAGCTTTTCAGGTTCACAAATGGCATTCTGACTGTCCAGTAGTCCCCTTTTATTGGTAGTTTTGTTTTCCACAGTTAGAGGGAACTATGGTCAACAGTGACCCAAAAATAATGAATGGAAAATTTCAGAAATGATCAATTCATATGCTTTACCTTGCACATGGTTCTGAGTAGTGTGATAAAATCATGTTCATGCTGTCCCACTTAATCCCTCTCAGGATGTGAATCATCCCTTTGTCCAGTGTATCCTGCCCATTAGTTACTCAGTAGCTATCTTGGTTACTCTTAAAAAATTAGATATAAACCAGAATGGCAGTTTATTATTTTACAATGGAAGCTGCTCTTCCAGTGGTTGATTTTTGTGTCCATTATCCAATACACCCTTTCTATTATTAAAATACTTGAGAAACTGATCTTGTATTCAAAGAACGCTGGGTGTGTAGAGATTCAGGAAAAGGCTGGACTGTGGCTAACCCTAGAATACAGTCCATCTCTGAGCCCACATGAGACTTTGTTAAGGGCTCAGTGGATGGCTTGCTCTTGTTTGTATGTCTAGACCTCACAGGGTGAGCATAAAACAGTTCAGCACTAAAACTCAGCTGAAGGGATGCTTGATGGTGTGACACAGGAAGTATTTTGCTCAAAGACTTTTGCCCAGTGGGGAGACTTTTTTCTGGTTGTACACAGGCTGGTAACCTGTCAAAAAGTCAGGGTGGTCTCTATCATGTCTCTCACTCCTGGACCACAGAGGAACATTGATGGCATGCAGACAGTGAAGGCAGAGAGAAGGAAATCACTTTGAAATGAGGAGCAACAACTTCTCTGGCAGCAGCATATGCAAGAGGGGAATATGCTTCAGTTCTGGCGCTCACGGAGGAGAGTCCGGGACAAAGTAGAAACAGCAGTGGCAAGAGGGATAGCAGAGCTACGTACCTGATAATTCACTTCTCTCTTGGTAATATTCCCAATATTCGTGCCTCTATGTCTTTTTATAAAAATGCTTTGTGAACCCAAGGTGGCTCACTCTGCCCATCATCTCTGCTTCTGCATCCCTAACTGCTGAGGTACACTCACAAAGCTGTGAGAGTTGGCATCACTGTTTATGTAGGATTTCCCACTTGAGTAGGCATCTCTCAAAACGTCGAGCAGTATTTTTATCTCCCTAGATTCATTCTCTTTTTCTCAATCCCCATAGCATGACGATCCCTCTCCTGTAGCTCTTTGTTTCTATCAGTCTTGCTTACTTGATTGGAGCCTCTCATGAAGAAGCAGGTTTTTTCCTTTTTAAGACAATCACTCACTCTTTGCTCTTCTTGAACTGTTTTGCTTTAAATCAATCAGTCAATTTGTCTATCTTTAACCCAAAAAACAAAAACAGCAAAATCTTCCTCCGCTTCGCTTTCTCCCACCTACTTCTGCATTTTTTTTTTCAGTTCTATCACTACTGAGTTCTAGAAAGAACAGCTGCTACAATCATTTTCTTTTTCTAACTTCCCAGCTCATCGTAATCGGCTTTTGCCTTTGTTATTTCCCAGAAATTAATTTTTCAACAATTCCAATAACTTCCCCCTTTCCAAAGTTAGTGGAATCTTTTTATCTATTCTGGCTTGACTTATGGAAACATAAACCTATTGGCATCCATTTCTGAAACTCTTTGGTTTTTACAGAGGAGACTTCTCAGGTCTCGGTGGAGTAGCTGATACCTGATTACATTGCACATCAATATATATTTATGAAGAATAGGGTGCCTGAAAATTTTTTTCCAGAGGGTCACAAACTCACTCTGGATGACTTTGGAAGTTTCCCCAATACCTCCCTCTCTGGTTCTATTTCCTTGGATGATTGCTTTTCCTCAGGGAGCTCCTTAACTGTGGTGATCCTTGGAGTTTTGCTTTTTTGCCTTTCTGTCTTTACATGCCTTGGAAGTGTCTCATTCGCTCCTAACGGCTCTATCATTAACTATGTGCTGTCAGTTTCTGAGTCAGTACCTCCAGCTTCCATCTCCTGAACTCTAGGCCCAAATACCTAGCTGAGAACGAGATCTTTTTACCTAACAGTCTGACTGGCATCTTAAACTTAACATGCTTTAGACTAACCCACCTCACCTGTCTTAAACTACCTTGATGCTACATCTGTTCCATTATCTAGGTCAGAAACTTGGGAATAATTCTTGACTTTTTCCTCCCTAATGCTTTGTAAGCCCTTTCTTTAATCAAAATCTGAGCAAGCCTCATGCTTTTTTCTAGAGCCCTGTAACTACCAACTCAGTTCAGGCCTTTGTTTCTATCAGTCTTGCTTACTTGATTGGAGCCTCTCATGAAGAAGCAGGTTTTTCCTTTTAAGACAATCACTCACTCTTTGCTCTTCTTGAACTGTTTTGCTTTAAATCAATCAGTCAATTTGTCTATCTTTAACCCAAAAAACAAAAACAGCAAAATCTTCCTCCGCTTCGCTTTCTCCCACCTACTTCTGCATTTTTTTTTTCAGTTCTATCACTACTGAGTTCTAGAAAGAACAGCTGCTACAATCATTTTCTTTTTCTAACTTCCCAGCTCATCGTAATCGGCTTTTGCCTTTGTTATTTCCCAGAAATTAATTTTTCAACAATTCCAATAACTTCCCCCTTTCCAAAGTTAGTGGAATCTTTTTATCTATTCTGGCTTGACTTATGGAAACATAAACCTATTGGCATCCATTTCTGAAACTCTTTGGTTTTTACAGAGGAGACTTCTCAGGTCTCGGTGGAGTAGCTGATACCTGATTACATTGCACATCAATATATATTTATGAAGAATAGGGTGCCTGAAAATTTTTTTCCAGAGGGTCACAAACTCACTCTGGATGACTTTGGAAGTTTCCCCAATACCTCCCTCTCTGGTTCTATTTCCTTGGATGATTGCTTTTCCTCAGGGAGCTCCTTAACTGTGGTGATCCTTGGAGTTTTGCTTTTTTGCCTTTCTGTCTTTACATGCCTTGGAAGTGTCTCATTCGCTCCTAACGGCTCTATCATTAACTATGTGCTGTCAGTTTCTGAGTCAGTACCTCCAGCTTCCATCTCCTGAACTCTAGGCCCAAATACCTAGCTGAGAACGAGATCTTTTTACCTAACAGTCTGACTGGCATCTTAAACTTAACATGCTTTAGACTAACCCACCTCACCTGTCTTAAACTACCTTGATGCTACATCTGTTCCATTATCTAGGTCAGAAACTTGGGAATAATTCTTGACTTTTTCCTCCCTAATGCTTTGTAAGCCCTTTCTTTAATCAAAATCTGAGCAAGCCTCATGCTTTTTTCTAGAGCCCTGTAACTACCAACTCAGTTCAGGCCTTTGTTGTTGAGAGTCTGACAAGATCCCAGAGGAAGAGCTTTGTGCATAGTATTTATTATTTTAATTATGGATATAGATTATGAATATTATGACCACATTAATTACATATATTGCCTTAAAGACCTAGAGTACCAGTTTTTCCTCAGGGCTTTTGATTAGCACAGTGATTACTGGAACATATCATAAGGAGGCCTCTTAGCTAAGGAGATTTGTGACCAAATTTCGATTGTCTTAGTTGGGAGGCCAAGGAAGACACAAGGGATGGGTATAGCAAAGCAAACCTAAAACCTTATGTCAGGCAACAGCTTGTCTTCTTTTTTTCTGAATATTTTATCAAGATAGACAACATCTAAGAAGGCTATTACTGGTTTGGATTTCTGTCTCTTGAATGCTGCATTCCAGCTGAGCAGTGAAGCAGGCAGGTGACCACAACTCCCAGGCAAGGTCAGAAGAAGAAAGAAACACTCCAAATCCACAAACTATTAATAGATAAGAATCTGCAAGTTCCAGGTTAAAAGGAAATCAAGCATCCACTTGAGCAATCTTAACATCGTTATCTCAGTGCTTATCTCAGTTAAGTGGCATAGTCATGTTGGAGGTTCTGGGCTAAATTTCTCAGATTTAAATTCCTCATTTGTAGTGGCTTTACTGCTTGTATTTTGGTCATTGGTACAATGAGGGGAAATGCTGTCCCAACAGCTTAGACTCTTGTCATAATGTCAGAAGTCCCAGGCAAGATGAGGAAAGGTTGATCAGAAAAGGAAATAGCATCCAGTATTCGACAAGGACCAGCCATGTGAGTGGGCAAATTGAATAAGATGTTACAGTGGTGTAGAAGGCCTTCCCTAGCTAATCTCACGTGAAGACCTTGATTTCAGGTGCATGGAAATGGAGGGCAAACCGTAGTCTTTTATAGCTCCTTTATCCATCATTATCTCAGATTTCCTGATGAAGCTGATAAGCTTGGTGTAGGCATTATACCAGCCTCTGTCACTTCTCTCTTGCAACCTTTCATGATTTCTTACTGATTTAGCCCAGTAATCTGGGTAGGAGCTCCCTTAATGTATCTGTTCTGTTATGCAACTGCTCAAAGTGAATGCTTCTAGGTTTACTGATTTCCTCCCTCCCTTAAAATCAGATGACAAATACTACATTTGAGACTTGTCTTTACTCACATTTTATTTGTTTATATTCTGGCAGAATATTCACATAAAAGTCCCATAGTGTGGAAGAAACTGCTGTACTGCATTTTGAGCGCATGGTATTGATTGCCAGAGAATCAGTTAAATTGCGTTGTGAATAATGATTGGCACTGGCCTTAACCCTTTGGCTAAAATTGCTTATTTGTCATCCTGGCTTATGGAAGAGATAAACAATTGCTTGCTGGACTAGATAACTGTTTCTTCTTTGAATTGTCTGCAATATTTTATCAAGATAGACAACATCTAAGAAGGCTATTACTGGTTTGGATTTCTGTCTCTTGAATGCTGCATTCCAGCTGAGCAGTGAAGCAGGCAGGTGACCACAACTCCCAGGCAAGGTCAGAAGAAGAAAGAAACACTCCAAATCCACAAACTATTAATAGATAAGAATCTGCAAGTTCCAGGTTAAAAGGAAATCAAGCATCCACTTGAGCAATCTTAACATCGTTATCTCAGTGCTTATCTCAGTTAAGTGGCATAGTCATGTTGGAGGTTCTGGGCTAAATTTCTCAGATTTAAATTCCTCATTTGTAGTGGCTTTACTGCTTGTATTTTGGTCATTGGTACAATGAGGGGAAATGCTGTCCCAACAGCTTAGACTCTTGTCATAATGTCAGAAGTCCCAGGCAAGATGAGGAAAGGTTGATCAGAAAAGGAAATAGCATCCAGTATTCGACAAGGACCAGCCATGTGAGTGGGCAAATTGAATAAGATGTTACAGTGGTGTAGAAGGCCTTCCCTAGCTAATCTCACGTGAAGACCTTGATTTCAGGTGCATGGAAATGGAGGGCAAACCGTAGTCTTTTATAGCTCCTTTATCCATCATTATCTCAGATTTCCTGATGAAGCTGATAAGCTTGGTGTAGGCATTATACCAGCCTCTGTCACTTCTCTCTTGCAACCTTTCATGATTTCTTACTGATTTAGCCCAGTAATCTGGGTAGGAGCTCCCTTAATGTATCTGTTCTGTTATGCAACTGCTCAAAGTGAATGCTTCTAGGTTTACTGATTTCCTCCCTCCCTTAAAATCAGATGACAAATACTACATTTGAGACTTGTCTTTACTCACATTTTATTTGTTTATATTCTGGCAGAATATTCACATAAAAGTCCCATAGTGTGGAAGAAACTGCTGTACTGCATTTTGAGCGCATGGTATTGATTGCCAGAGAATCAGTTAAATTGCGTTGTGAATAATGATTGGCACTGGCCTTAACCCTTTTGGCTAAAATTGCTTATTTGTCATCCTGGCTTATGGAAGAGATAAACAATTGCTTGCTGATGATCTAACGGATCAACTGTGAGTATCATTTGGCATGTCAGATGAGAGCTAATTTAATGGGCTGCGGTTCCTGCCAATTACCTGGGAACAAATCCCTCCACAAGCTATTCTGTACATCATCAAAATGTTTAACCAAATTCTCACTTGTGGCAGGTAAGATGATTGGGTATTTGATTAGTCAACATGCTGTCGATATTATCTTACTTGCATTTGTCCTGTCTACTTATCCAATCACTTTCATTTTTTAACAATGACAAATTATAATATGCAGTCATCCAATTCTTTATTTTAAATTACTCTGCTCAGTATGTGTACTAGCTGTACAATGCACACCTCCCCTTGTGTGGTGTGCTGAATTGCAGACCAAGTTATTTGTGTGCTATGAGATCTTGCCTGTTGGTCATTACAGAAAAAAAAGTGACTTTATTCATGTGCTGTTTGAATGACTATGAAGAAATTTTCTAATAAGAGCAGGAAATCCAGATGATTCTATGAATGGTTTCGCAAAAAAAGGGGCTATGTTTGGGAATGAGAGGTCTGTGAACTAGCATGAATGAGGCAGGGAGACCGAGACGGGCAAGGGAAAAGAGAGTGAGGAAGGGAAGGACAGGGACTGGGACAGAGGTGTAGCGGGGAGCAGGAACATGAGGTGCTGGAGGATCCCTGTGAGCAGAGAGGGAGAGAGGCTAAGGTCACCAGAAGGCCCCAGGCCTCCCTGGTCGGGCGTTTCATAAATCCTTGGCTCAGTCACCTTTCCTTTTCCTCCCCTATTTCTATAAGTTTCAGAAAATGCGCTTCCCTAGGAATGTCCTTTTCTAGCTCTATTTTCTACTCCTGGCTCTTGCATTTGAGTGCTTTTACTGCTCCCATACGGATGACGTATTAACAGAGATAGGAAGCCCTGCTCCCTTTTTTAAGGGGAGAATGTGCTTTTATTTTATTATTATTATGGTATATTTTCTTGACTGCACTGTATGGATCTTAGTTCCCAGACCAGGGATCGAACCTTTGCCCATTGCATTGGAAGTGTGGAGTCTTAACTATTTGATATCCCAGAATCCTAGTTTTGATGTTAATGCCCATCCAAAATCAACCAGTCATTTGATGAGTTTGGTAAATGTAGTAAGTACCTACTGCCCACCCTGCCACTGCTTCTGCTCATCATCTCTCTCACCCTTCTTCCACCACTCTAGAGCAACACATATCTCCTCTGTTTCCAAAACAGGCCTGAAGGTCTGGGGAAGGGAGGTACAGTAGCTTCTGTCCCAAACCATCTTATCAGGTAATGAAAATTCCAGATGTACAGGCTGGATTTAGAAAAGGCAGAGGAACCAGCAATCAAACTGCCAAAATCTGTTGGATCATAGAAAAAGAAAGGGAATTCTAGAAAAACAACTACTTCTGTTTCATTGATTATGCTAAAACCTTTGACTTTGTGGATAACAACAAATGGTGGAAAATTCTGAAAGAGATGGGAATACAGGGTACCATACTTGTCTCCTGAGAAACCTGAAGGTAAGTCAAGAAGTAACAGAATTGGACATGGAACAATGGACTGGTTTCAAATTGGGAAAGGAGTACATCAAGGCTATATATTGTCACTCTGCTTATTTAATTTATATGCAGAGTACATCATGCAAAATTCCAGAATGGATGAAGCACAAGCTGGAATCGAGATTGCTGGGAGAAATATCAACAACATCTGATATGTAGATGATACCACTTTAATGGCAGAAAACAAAGTAAAAATAAAAAGCAGCCTGATGAAGGTGAAAGAGGAGAGTGAAAAGGCTGGCTTATGGGCTTCGCCTGGTGGTCCAGTGGGTAAGGACACCACCTTGCAGTGCAAGGGGCGCCGGTTCGATCCCTGGCCTGGGAAGACCCCACGTGCCACGGAGCAGCTGGACTGATGTATCCAATTACCAAGCCGGAGCTCTGGAGCGCATGCGCCCAGAGCCGGTGCTCTGCAACAACAGAGGCCACCGCGATGGGAGGCCCACAGGAGCCAAAGAACAAAGACGGATGAAAATAGAGAAATGAAAGACCAATAGAAGTGGCCCGCCCGCTCCCCTACCTTCCCAACCTGACCCCTGCCCAAAAATAAATAAATAAATAAATCTTTTTTTTTAAAAAAAAGGCTGGCTTAAAATTCAACATTCAAAAAGCTAAGATCATGGCATCCTATCCTATCATGTCATGGCAAGCAGATGGGGAAAAAATGGAAAGAGTGACAGATTTTATTTTCTTGGGCTCCAAAATCACTGTGGACAGTGACTATAGCCATGAAATTAAAAGACACTTGCTCCTTTGGAGAAAAACTATGATAAACCTAGACAGTATATTAAAAAGCAGAGACATCACTTTGATGACAAAAGTCCATCTGGTCAAATCTATGGTTTTTCCTGTAGTCATGTATAGATGTGACAGTTGGAACATAAAGAAGGCACAGCACCAAAGAATTGATGCTTTTGAACTGTGGTGTTGGAGAAGACTCTTGAGAGTCCCTTGGACTGCAAGGAGATCCAACCAGTCCATCCTAAAGGAGATCAGTCCTGGGTGTTCATTGGAAGGACTGATGCTGAAGCTGAAACTCCAATACTTTGGCCACTTGGTATGAAGGACTGACTCATTGGAAAAAAACCTCATCCTGGGAAAGATTGAGGGCAGGAGGAGAAGGGGGAGACAGAGGATGAGATGGTTGGATGGCATCATGGCCTCAATTAACCTGAATTTGAGCAAACTCCTGGAGACTGTGAAGGACAGGGAAGTCTGGTGTGCTGCAATCCATAAGTTATCAAAGAGTCAGACACGACTGAGGGACCGAACAAGAATAAGAAAAGTGCCTTTCTTTCTGAAGAGGAATTCTTATGATAGTTGCTAAGACGATACCATTTTCACCACCTTTTTGCATTCTCCTATGAGGAAAAGATTTCTATTCCTGCTAACTTACTATGTGTACTTTCTGAAGCATAAATAAGAAAACATCTTGAGCTGTTTTTACTCATAACACTTCTGACACCAAATGTGTTTTTTTTTTCTCCTCCACACCAGGCCATTCTCCAATTCTCTGTGGACATCATCTGGGTGTCCTACAATTTGATTCAGTGCTGACATTAACTATATGGGGTCAGCGCAGCCCCTGTAGTTAAGGGCTCAGTGCCACAAGACTTCCTCCTACTTCAGGCAGTTGCCATCCCAGGTGGGCACCTGTACTTCTGCCTGACTGGTTGTAAATCAGAGGTTCATCATAACTCCCTGTCAGGGTTTGATAGTTTGCTACAACATCCCCCAGAACTCAGGAATGTGCTTTAATTACTATGAGTAGTTTGTTACACATACAAAGCATAGAACTCAGGAGCAGCCACATGGAAGAGGCAAGAAAGGTGGGAAGGGGTTGGGGGCCCTCATGTCCTCTCTGGGTTGGGGCACCCACCCAGCAACTCTGTGTTCACCAATGCAGAAGCTCTCCCAACCCCATAGCTTAGGGTTTTTTTTTTTTTTTTTAAATGCCAATTCAATTTCTAGGGAAAACAGCATTTATATGTTCCAGGGGTGTTTTTTCTTTTGTTTTTTTTTTTTTTTTTTAAATTTTGGCCTCTTTTATTGATTTTTTATCCATTTATTTTCAACCATTTTTTAATATTATTATTATTCTTTGACCTCTGTGGGCCTCTCATCGCAGTGGCCTCTCTCATTGCAGAGCTCTGGCTCTGGGTGCATGCACTCCAGAGTGCCAGCTCATAATTGGACAGAGTGGTCCAGCTGATCTGCTGCATGTGGGATCTTCCTGGGCCAGGGATTGAACCAGTGCCCCTTGCACTGCAAGGTAGATTCTTTACCCACTGAATCACCAGGGAAGCCCAGGTTAGGGGTTTTTTATGGAGATTTCATTAGGTAGGCATGATTGATTAAATCACTGGTTGGTGATAAATTCCATCCCCAGCCCCTCTCTCTTCTCTGGAGGTCAGGGGGTGGGATTAAGAGTTCCAACCCTCCAAGCAAGCCTGGGTGTTTCTGGCCACTAGCCTGAAGCTATCTTGGGGGACTAGTCATCACATCAGCATACAAAAGGCATCTATCAACCAGAGATTTCAAACAATTTAGAAGCTGTAGACCAGACACCAGGAACAAAGACCAACTATTGACAAAATCCAAGATTTATTTCTGGCATCCATGGTGGACTATAGCCTGCCAGACTCCTCTGTCCATGGGATTTCCCAGGCAAGAATACTGGAATGGGTAGCCTTGCACCATGGGATCCTCCCAGCCTAGGGATCGAACCCACATCTCTATGTCTTCCGCATTGGCAGGTGGGTTCTTTACCACTAGCGTCACCTGGGAAGCCCTCTGCCATTCATATCTCACTCATTTTCTTTATTCCAAGGGACTGGGCAAGATTCTTAAAATCTTGGAGATCTTCCTTCCTGGCTCAGTCTTGTCATCGCAGGTATTGAGAGGAAATGTCACTTTCCTTCCACTGTTCCAGCATCACATCTACATCCCCGTGTGCAGGTGCGGGGCTGCTTTCATCAGAAGAAATCCTTGGTGGCTCACAGAGTGCTGGAGGCAGTATCACGGGCTTCTGTGCAGCGGTATTAAGGGCTGGACTTCTGTACATCCTTCCCCATCAAAACAGATTCAGGTTTCTGCATCACGGGTTCCGGGAAGTCTTGTGTGCTGCTTTTGGTTTTGTGTTATGTGTCTGGACCCTGCTGGGGGGCCATGGCATTCCATCTGCCCTGTGTGTATACTTAAGGCAAATTGGTGACTTTGGTCTCTCATTTGACCCCTGGTTTGTTCCAGGGTGTAGTCTTAACCAGAGATGAGTAACCTATTTATTTCTTTCTCCTGGGGCTCTGCTTTTTGAGAATCTGACTACAGGAGGCAGAGACCTCTGCAAATCAGAATCTGCTTCTGCAATTCCAGCTTTGATGTTCTGATTTGTTCCCCAAGGACAGCTGATGACCTTGTTTCTTTTTCTCCTCCCAAATTAGCTTCCCTACAAGTGAGAATTCAGTGCCCTCTAGGGTTACTGCAGCCATCTGAGCTTCTCCCGTAATAGTTCGAAGTATCTTTCCCACAGCAATTTGCTGTAACAGGATCTAATTCTCCAAACCACGACCACAGCCTTGTACTTCTATAAAAGACTTTCTATAGAGAGGGTTTTTCCCCCTCTCTTCCATTCTTGCATGATCAGAAAGTTGACACTGAAGTCCCAGTGTTGCAGGAAGGAAACCAATTCTGACTCCATGTTGGAAACTTTCTTTTATTTGCTTTCCGTTGCTTTTATTATTACGATTGTACTTAATGGCTTGCCTCGGGGACCCTGCCCTTCTGCCTGACTATTACACCTGCCTGTGCAAAACCCTGTCCACCTGTGGATGGCAGGAATGGAGAAATTAACGTCACCTGGGAAGCCCTCTGCCATTCATATCTCACTCATTTTCTTTATTCCAAGGGACTGGGCAAGATTCTTAAAATCTTGGAGATCTTCCTTCCTGGCTCAGTCTTGTCATCGCAGGTATTGAGAGGAAATGTCACTTTCCTTCCACTGTTCCAGCATCACATCTACATCCCCGTGTGCAGGTGCGGGGCTGCTTTCATCAGAAGAAATCCTTGGTGGCTCACAGAGTGCTGGAGGCAGTATCACGGGCTTCTGTGCAGCGGTATTAAGGGCTGGACTTCTGTACATCCTTCCCCATCAAAACAGATTCAGGTTTCTGCATCACGGGTTCCGGGAAGTCTTGTGTGCTGCTTTTGGTTTTGTGTTATGTGTCTGGACCCTGCTGGGGGGCCATGGCATTCCATCTGCCCTGTGTGTATACTTAAGGCAAATTGGTGACTTTGGTCTCTCATTTGACCCCTGGTTTGTTCCAGGGTGTAGTCTTAACCAGAGATGAGTAACCTATTTATTTCTTTCTCCTGGGGCTCTGCTTTTTGAGAATCTGACTACAGGAGGCAGAGACCTCTGCAAATCAGAATCTGCTTCTGCAATTCCAGCTTTGATGTTCTGATTTGTTCCCCAAGGACAGCTGATGACCTTGTTTCTTTTTCTCCTCCCAAATTAGCTTCCCTACAAGTGAGAATTCAGTGCCCTCTAGGGTTACTGCAGCCATCTGAGCTTCTCCCGTAATAGTTCGAAGTATCTTTCCCACAGCAATTTGCTGTAACAGGATCTAATTCTCCAAACCACGACCACAGCCTTGTACTTCTATAAAAGACTTTCTATAGAGAGGGTTTTTCCCCCTCTCTTCCATTCTTGCATGATCAGAAAGTTGACACTGAAGTCCCAGTGTTGCAGGAAGGAAACCAATTCTGACTCCATGTTGGAAACTTTCTTTTATTTGCTTTCCGTTGCTTTTATTATTACGATTGTACTTAATGGCTTGCCTCGGGGACCCTGCCCTTCTGCCTGACTATTACACCTGCCTGTGCAAAACCCTGTCCACCTGTGGATGGCAGGAATGGAGAAATTAACATATCCTCTGCCTGAGGCTTGTCATTCTAGATGTTTGCAAGATTAATGGTCTTTTTGCTTTGCTTCTTTACCTTCCCCCAACTCTAATCTATAAAAGAACCTGGCACCCAGACCCAAATAAGATGGTTATTTTGAGGCACTAGCCTGTCATCTTCTTGGTCATCTGCTTTCCAAGTAAAGTCATTTTTCTTGGCTCAACACCTCATCTCTCAGATTCATTGGCCTGTTATGCGGCAAGCAGAGTGAGCTTAGACTGGGTAACACCAGCACTTAGAAACCAGCGTTCACACAGGCAAGTCTTCAGGCTCTAGGCACAGGTGCATGGGTAGTTGTGACCACTTTCACTCCCTACTCCAGGATGCCTGCTGGGTCTCTGTTAATCTGCTCCCTGTGGCCGAGGGCTACCCACTTGCAACCTTTCCTTCCTCTTCATAGGAACAGATGTGGGAAGTGCACTTAGAATCCAATCTGTTCTTCTGGGATCCAGTGCAGGGTCCCACCTGGGTGAGTATCTGAGCTGTGAGAGCTGTCCGCTCTTCCTCCTCTCTACTTGAAATGCAGACTGCTTAGAAACAAGTTGCTCTCTCACCTGTGGCCTCTAGTATAGCACTTTCCCTACATGTTCAATAAATATTCGTTGCATTAACTTTAATAAATCCAAGACAGGACACAAGACTAAATACTTGTAGTCATTACCCACCATGCAAGAAAGGGCATCATCAAGGGAAGGTGGAGACTTTCATGCACTCCCAGTGTGTTGTACACCCAGAGGAGGCTGTCTCATGAGTGTGCAAATCCTCAACACTGACCAGGGTTAGGAAACCATACTTCCGCTCACAGAATATTTTGCAGTATCCCCTTCCCCCTCTGCAGCCTCCGCCCTCTTTTCTATAGAGAGGTTTTCCCCTCTCTTCCATTCTTGCATGATCAGAAAGTTGACACTGAAGTCCCAGTGTTGCAGGAAGGAAACCAATTCTGACTCCATGTTGGAAACTTTCTTTTATTTGCTTTCCGTTGCTTTTATTATTACGATTGTACTTAATGGCTTGCCTCGGGGACCCTGCCCTTCTGCCTGACTATTACACCTGCCTGTGCAAAACCCTGTCCACCTGTGGATGGCAGGAATGGAGAAATTAACATATCCTCTGCCTGAGGCTTGTCATTCTAGATGTTTGCAAGATTAATGGTCTTTTTGCTTTGCTTCTTTACCTTCCCCCAACTCTAATCTATAAAAGAACCTGGCACCCAGACCCAAATAAGATGGTTATTTTGAGGCACTAGCCTGTCATCTTCTTGGTCATCTGCTTTCCAAGTAAAGTCATTTTTCTTGGCTCAACACCTCATCTCTCAGATTCATTGGCCTGTTATGCGGCAAGCAGAGTGAGCTTAGACTGGGTAACACCAGCACTTAGAAACCAGCGTTCACACAGGCAAGTCTTCAGGCTCTAGGCACAGGTGCATGGGTAGTTGTGACCACTTTCACTCCCTACTCCAGGATGCCTGCTGGGTCTCTGTTAATCTGCTCCCTGTGGCCGAGGGCTACCCACTTGCAACCTTTCCTTCCTCTTCATAGGAACAGATGTGGGAAGTGCACTTAGAATCCAATCTGTTCTTCTGGGATCCAGTGCAGGGTCCCACCTGGGTGAGTATCTGAGCTGTGAGAGCTGTCCGCTCTTCCTCCTCTCTACTTGAAATGCAGACTGCTTAGAAACAAGTTGCTCTCTCACCTGTGGCCTCTAGTATAGCACTTTCCCTACATGTTCAATAAATATTCGTTGCATTAACTTTAATAAATCCAAGACAGGACACAAGACTAAATACTTGTAGTCATTACCCACCATGCAAGAAAGGGCATCATCAAGGGAAGGTGGAGACTTTCATGCACTCCCAGTGTGTTGTACACCCAGAGGAGGCTGTCTCATGAGTGTGCAAATCCTCAACACTGACCAGGGTTAGGAAACCATACTTCCGCTCACAGAATATTTTGCAGTATCCCCTTCCCCCTCTGCAGCCTCCGGCCATCTTTTCTATCTTCCTCAAAGTATTCATTTCAGCCTTACTTTTCAACACATTTGTAGTTTTACAAACTACATAGGTGAGAACTACTGGGTTAGGTGTTGAGGGAATATAGAGTTGAGTGACATATAAACACTACCCTTGAGGAATGCACAGTTTGGTGGTTCCCAGTGTTTCTAGCTGTGTGACCTTAGGCCAATTGTTTAATCTCTCTGTGCCTTAGTTTCTGCATCTAGAATACTGGAATAATAATGGCTCCTACCTCATGGGGTTGTCAAAAAGTTAAATGGATTAAAAGTACAATGTACTTAAAAGTGTGTCTGGCACACACAAAGAATTTAATAAATTCTATCTGTTATAATTACGTAGACTGACGCCACAGTAACTGTAATCTGGCTACTGTGTAGCCCCTCTGCCCTGCTCTGATCTTCCCCTGGTTCTCTGATTCTTGATGTGACAGTGAGGAAAGTGATGGACCCTGTGGGGAGAAGGCTCTGTGCTGGCTGACTGAGTGAACCTGGAATGATGGAGGGCAAGATGCAAAAGGTCTACTTCATTTTTCGCATGTTTAGTCATAGTGGGGCCAGTTCCATACCACAAGGGTTCAAAATGACAGTATTAGGTAGATGATATGTGTTCCCCTTCTCTACAGTGTTTCCAATTCAAGGTTTTCAAAACCTTAAGTCACATTATTAACAGACTTATCCTGAGAGGTTATGTATTTGGAAATATTATTTTGGAGGTTATGCTCAAAATCCTTCCAAGTTATCACCATTAAATTTTGATAACTTCCTCCTCTCTACTTGAAATGCAGACTGCTTAGAAACAAGTTGCTCTCTCACCTGTGGCCTCTAGTATAGCACTTTCCCTACATGTTCAATAAATATTCGTTGCATTAACTTTAATAAATCCAAGACAGGACACAAGACTAAATACTTGTAGTCATTACCCACCATGCAAGAAAGGGCATCATCAAGGGAAGGTGGAGACTTTCATGCACTCCCAGTGTGTTGTACACCCAGAGGAGGCTGTCTCATGAGTGTGCAAATCCTCAACACTGACCAGGGTTAGGAAACCATACTTCCGCTCACAGAATATTTTGCAGTATCCCCTTCCCCCTCTGCAGCCTCCGGCCATCTTTTCTATCTTCCTCAAAGTATTCATTTCAGCCTTACTTTTCAACACATTTGTAGTTTTACAAACTACATAGGTGAGAACTACTGGGTTAGGTGTTGAGGGAATATAGAGTTGAGTGACATATAAACACTACCCTTGAGGAATGCACAGTTTGGTGGTTCCCAGTGTTTCTAGCTGTGTGACCTTAGGCCAATTGTTTAATCTCTCTGTGCCTTAGTTTCTGCATCTAGAATACTGGAATAATAATGGCTCCTACCTCATGGGGTTGTCAAAAAGTTAAATGGATTAAAAGTACAATGTACTTAAAAGTGTGTCTGGCACACACAAAGAATTTAATAAATTCTATCTGTTATAATTACGTAGACTGACGCCACAGTAACTGTAATCTGGCTACTGTGTAGCCCCTCTGCCCTGCTCTGATCTTCCCCTGGTTCTCTGATTCTTGATGTGACAGTGAGGAAAGTGATGGACCCTGTGGGGAGAAGGCTCTGTGCTGGCTGACTGAGTGAACCTGGAATGATGGAGGGCAAGATGCAAAAGGTCTACTTCATTTTTCGCATGTTTAGTCATAGTGGGGCCAGTTCCATACCACAAGGGTTCAAAATGACAGTATTAGGTAGATGATATGTGTTCCCCTTCTCTACAGTGTTTCCAATTCAAGGTTTTCAAAACCTTAAGTCACATTATTAACAGACTTATCCTGAGAGGTTATGTATTTGGAAATATTATTTTGGAGGTTATGCTCTAGAGTCTTCTGGAAGGTTCTTTAGTCTCAGCATTCCCAAGTTATCACCTTATGGATAAAATTGCCTTTGGATAAGGTTTTCTTAAATCACCAATTATTAGGTCCAAGTGAGACCTGTTTTATTATCAAGATTAACTTCCCCGTTTTGGGAGCATTAATTACATTACTGTTATTTGAAAGCAGAGCAAATCCCCTAAACCCTTTGCTGCCAAGTACGTGGAACTCTGGCGCTAGAAACAGACAACAGACTGATCTAACTGATCAGATTATGGTTTCTGAGGTTATGACCAGACTCCACATCGCTCCCCACACCAAGAGCGCTGTCTCATCCTATCCTGCAGGAGCACATTCCTTCTGAAGCTTCCAGAAAGGGTGTGTTTTCCATTCCTGTTGCGAGGCAGTGGTTTGTAAATATTGTGAGAAGCCCAGAATGAGAAGGTTAAACCAGTACACTTTGGCTGGATGAGAATTAATTAGGAGCTGTTTTGCGAGGACTATTATGTGTGTGCTACGTTTACTGACCTTCTTTTCATCCCTGTACAGAATGAAGCTCTGTTCTTGGTGCTCATTATCCTTAAATGTTTTCTTTTCTCTGTATCATCACCTCATTCATTTTATTTGGTAGTTTTAAAACACACTAATTTGGAGCAGTAGGCTTCATTGATTCCTGGGACTAGAGCATTTGGGAGGCACAGCTATATGGGCCATAGGAAACTTCTTTATGGTCACTGGGGGCTCTGGCACTGAAACTGGGCTCCTGGTCCAGACTGGCAAGGATCCCAATAGATTCCCGCCACTGTTCTGTGGGCAGCAGGCATGTCTAAAGACCCTACAAACAAGCTTAAAAAGCATGCGTAAGTACTGCCTTGGTATTTCCTGGCTATTTAAGGATAATCGTCCATTTCGTTGATTAACTAGAGTCCCTTTTCATCTATTCCTATTTTCTTTGTCAGTCTTTGAACTGTTGCTTTGTTACACTGTTGTCCAGAGCCAACTAGGGGAAGATTTCAAGGTGAAGCCTGGACGTTCTGGGCGTGCCTAACTTGCCTTTGTCTGAGCAACCTGCAAAATGCCTCCTACAAAATGCTCAAAGGGTACCTAAGAGCCCTCAGGTAAGCAAGACAGGTAACAAGTGCAGAGAAGGAGATTCAGGTGAGTCCAGGGAGGCTGTTCAAGAGGGACAGGTTGACTCAGTGGTTCTTCTGGCTCTAAGCTGAGGCTGTCGATGGGTGACGTGAGGGTGGAAGAAGAGAGCTCCTTTTTGGCTCTCTTGTGCTTTACTGTCCCAAGTTGTGGGGGTCCAGGGCAGCGAGAAGATAAGGATAGTATAAAGCCCCAAACCCAGTCAGATCTTTTCCTCCTGAGGAAGTAGAGCTCCTCTACTCACAGTCTTCTACTTCTTGGCTTTTATTATGTAATGATTTGACAAAGGAAATTTGAACTCAAAGAGGAAACAGAGTTTTCCTAGCTCGTGGACATCTTCCCTCTATTTGGTTCTGGCCATAAATTTTGATTAAAAAAGCATGAGAGGGCAAGAGCAGGTAGAAATCAGGACTAAAATAAGAATCTGTGGTTTTCTTTGGATTTAATTGGTCTGTCTCCCTGTATATTTACTTTAAGCAAATCTTGATTTATACATGCAAATCTTGATTTTTAGAAAGACATGGCTTCAAGAATTAAAAAAAAAGCTTGGTAAAAATGTTCAGGGTCAGGAAGATCCCCTGGAAGAGGGCATGGCAACATATTCCAGTATTCTTGCAAGGAAAATTGCATTGACAGAGCCGCCTGGTGAGCTAAGTCCACAGGGCTACAAAGAGTTGGACACAATGGAAGTGACTTAGCACACATGCATGCATGCAAGCTACCTCAGGACAGGGAGGGTGACTGCTCTGAATGTTTGCTCAAGTCCGTAGCACTGGTAGATGTTCAGTCACCACCAGATCAGGGCATTTTGAGACTTAGGGCTGCTCTGCCTTGATGAACTTTAAGTTTCTACTTGCTAGCCATGCGAAGTTGAAGGTGAGAGGCAAGTCTCAGTATCAGCAGTAGCTAGATGAGCTTTGATGAGATGAAGAAAGAGTTTCCCGGGCTTTGACATTTCATTCTCTTGTTATATAGCAGCTATAAAGAAGTCACTAGCATTTTCCAGTCTTCTTTACTGATACACACCAGCAACAGGAGAAATGAGGGTCCCAGTCTCATGCCTAATTTGGTAGCTTAACTGGTGAAAGGAGCTATGAGGTACCCTGAGCAATAGGGCTCATGTCAGCAGGTTTGCCCGAGCACAAGTACCCTGTGGAGGTGATTGAAATGGGGAAATGTTTCAGGTGAAGGTCCTTTTCCTGGAAAAACCCAGTGTGAATGATTACTGAAGGCCATTTCTAAAGTTATTTTCCATAATGTGCATTTGCTGAAAATGGAAGAAAATGAAAGATGCTAATGTTCAAATATTATGAAGCTCGATGTACACACCAGGACATTTCACATTGAACTTAATGAGTCACCCAGGTGTTCATTGACCAGTTGCTTTCTTAAACTTGGAGACTAATTTTTTTTCTTATGCAGTGGTCTGCTTTGCACATGGCTTTTTAAAAATATGTAGGATATTACAGCACTGAAAATATTACTGATGCAGATTTTATTCCCAGACCATTGAGTCTATTTAGATATGACATGCTCATAAAAGCTCATGTTTATTGAAGAGGGTTATTAAATTTACTGTAAGATTTCATAAAGACCCTTTTAGGTGAAAAATGCTGGTAGAATGGTTTGAGTGGATGCTTTATAAACCTTTTATGAGCAAAAAAAGTTCTAAATGCAAATGCCTTACGTGGAAAGTAAAAGCAATTTGTTTTTCTCATTAGGTGCCAGACAGTTGGCCAACGTGAAGATGACAGATTTTGAGATCTATGAAATCAGAGCCCGCTTACTTTAACAGAGGACTGCTAGCTGCTTACCTTCTCTATCAAAATGAGCATTCATTCCAAGGTTAGGTACAGACATGTAAATGTCTGCCTGGTTTGGCAATGTTTCTGTTTGAACCCTAGATAAATTGTTGTGAGAACTGCAATACATTTAGTTTAAACCACAGACGTCTGTGTGCACAGGCACACACACACTCACACACTGTGTAATTAAAGATATTCATCACTATATTCATTCAAAGTGGTACAATAAAAGTACCTCACATTGTTTTTCTTCATTACTATGCAAGGCCAGAGATGATATTTCTTGACTTGGAATGATGCCAGAGAGTCATTTCAATATTTGAGCTTTACAAACATGATGATGTCATTTCAATATTAATGCTGGTAGCTTAACTGGTGAAAGGAGCTATGAGGTACCCTGAGCAATAGGGCTCATGTCAGCAGGTTTGCCCGAGCACAAGTACCCTGTGGAGGTGATTGAAATGGGGAAATGTTTCAGGTGAAGGTCCTTTTCCTGGAAAAACCCAGTGTGAATGATTACTGAAGGCCATTTCTAAAGTTATTTTCCATAATGTGCATTTGCTGAAAATGGAAGAAAATGAAAGATGCTAATGTTCAAATATTATGAAGCTCGATGTACACACCAGGACATTTCACATTGAACTTAATGAGTCACCCAGGTGTTCATTGACCAGTTGCTTTCTTAAACTTGGAGACTAATTTTTTTTCTTATGCAGTGGTCTGCTTTGCACATGGCTTTTTAAAAATATGTAGGATATTACAGCACTGAAAATATTACTGATGCAGATTTTATTCCCAGACCATTGAGTCTATTTAGATATGACATGCTCATAAAAGCTCATGTTTATTGAAGAGGGTTATTAAATTTACTGTAAGATTTCATAAAGACCCTTTTAGGTGAAAAATGCTGGTAGAATGGTTTGAGTGGATGCTTTATAAACCTTTTATGAGCAAAAAAAGTTCTAAATGCAAATGCCTTACGTGGAAAGTAAAAGCAATTTGTTTTTCTCATTAGGTGCCAGACAGTTGGCCAACGTGAAGATGACAGATTTTGAGATCTATGAAATCAGAGCCCGCTTACTTTAACAGAGGACTGCTAGCTGCTTACCTTCTCTATCAAAATGAGCATTCATTCCAAGGTTAGGTACAGACATGTAAATGTCTGCCTGGTTTGGCAATGTTTCTGTTTGAACCCTAGATAAATTGTTGTGAGAACTGCAATACATTTAGTTTAAACCACAGACGTCTGTGTGCACAGGCACACACACACTCACACACTGTGTAATTAAAGATATTCATCACTATATTCATTCAAAGTGGTACAATAAAAGTACCTCACATTGTTTTTCTTCATTACTATGCAAGGCCAGAGATGATATTTCTTGACTTGGAATGATGCCAGAGAGTCATTTCAATATTTGAGCTTTACACATTATTATTAATCATGATGATGATGCACTTTTCAATATTCATGATACTTTGCAACAATTTTTATTAGCTGTTTCTCTTTAACAGCTGAATCAGGGCAAGGAAATTACTTACTATTCTGTTGTAGATACAGAAACAGAGGCACAGATATGTGACCTCTGGATAACATGTGCATTATTGGCATAGCTTGCATGAAAATTCACAATTTGTATTTTTACAGTCTGACACTGAAGTTTTTCTCACAAAATTTTCTTGGAAAATAAATTTTCATGGTAGTAGTTTCAAATACATTTGGGAAGCTAAAACACTACCACTGACTAACAGTGTTGGGAACATAATAGTTTTTCAGTAAATATTAGCTAAAGAAATGTATAAATATTAGTTGGAAGTTTAAAACAAATGATTATGAAATAATGCTTTGTATTTTTATTTCTAAAAGTAACATATTTTGAGTTAATTAATGGTAATTGGACTAAGATACCAGTTTTAAGAAAAAGAGACAACAGACTCAAAATGGAGTTGCTTGTGCTAAGCACCATGTCACAAAACCAAGACTCAATACCTAACTTAATTACAGTTTTCAACGCTCCTAGGAACGGAATCTTAAGCCAGTCAGTCTGGAGTCACTCAGTCAGCACCAGTGTGGTACTCTGCCTCATAGTCCTCTGCTGTGTCCTAAAGTGAAGGGACCTTGCCACAGTCTGCTGTTTGCTAGTATGACTTCCTTGTACTGCCCATCTCTGCCTATGACAGTCTTTCATTTTGCCTTGGTGGTTGTTGGTGTTCAGTCACTTGGTCATTTCCAACTCTTTGCCACCCCATGGACTGCAGCACACAAGGCTGCCCTATCCTTCACCATCAGCTGGAGCTTGCTCAAACTCATGTCCATTGAGTTGGTGATGCCATCCAACCGTCTCAGCCTCTGTAGTCCCCTTCTCCTGCTTTCAATCTCCCCCAGTGTCAGGGTCTTTCTAATGAGTTGGACCTTCACATCAGGTGGCCAAAGTATTGGAGATTCAGCTTCACATCAGTCCTTCCAATGGATATTCAGGGTTGATTTCCTTTAGGAAATCAATTCAGGGTTTAATCTCCTTGTAGTCCAAGGGACTCTCAACAGTCTTCTCCAACACCACAGCTTGAAAACATCAGTTTTTTTGGCCATCAGCCTTCTTTATGGTGCAACTATTACATCCATGCATGACTGCTAGCAAGACCTTTGTCGGCAAAGTAATGTCTCTGCTTTTTAATATGGTGCCTAGGTTTGTCATGATTTTTCTTCCAAGGACCAAGCATCTTTTGATTTCATGACTGCATTCACCATCTCCAGTGATTCTGGATCCCAAGAAAAAGTCTATCACTGTTTCCATTGTTTCCCTGTCTGTTTGCCATGAAGTGATGGGACCAGATGCCCTGATATTAGGTTTTTGAATGTTGAGTTTTAAGGCAACGTTTTCATTCTCCTCTTTCACCTTCATCGAGAGGCTCTTTAGCTCCTCTTCACTTTCTTTCTTGGAGATCCTTTCTCTCTGCTATATAGGATCCTGCTTGATTCATGAAGCATTGAATAAATCCAGTAAGATTTTTAAAATTTACTCAGTTGAATTTATTTTTTAAACAGTGTTAATGGTAGTGATGAGATCCAAACAGAACATCTGATGGCTTTGAAACACAGGTGCTTGTGAACACAAACCCCTTGATTTCTCTGTCTTTCTCACTGTTTCTGAGGGCTATGAGCAAGTTCCTCTTGGTTCTGTACTTTCCTCTCTTTGCATTGAGTTCCCAGACTAATTGACTTTACAGTCCAGGGTTAATAGGTCAGTTTAGACTGACATTATTACCAAGGTTATTGCCCCAGAATCAAACCTTGCCCCTCCTGCAAATGGAAACCAATTGCTCTTGTCTAAGCCTCAGGAAGAAGTAGCAAAGAGAAGAACAAGAACTGGTTAGAAGTAGCTAGGTTCAAGATGGTGGAAGATTTGACTTCTAATAACAGTAGACCTTGAGCCTTATTATGCACTAATTGTAATATATTAGCATGCTAAAAAACATATCCATCACCACCATGACAGCTGACAAAATAGTTAGTAAAAAGTTTTAGCCATCAGAGCAGATAAACTTAACTCATTCCATTTGCTAGAAACACAATTTGGATTCAATTTCTTTAATGATTAGTGAGTTTTGTAATACTGTACCTGATTCATGGCTAAAATTTTAGACTAGAAGCTATAAGATGTCTGTCGGTTTATGTGTGTCTATACATATGTGTGTTGTAGATGTGTAGTATTTTCTACCTCCAAACGGCATTGCCAAAATTAACTTGTTAGGGAGCTCTATTTCATTGGTTTAAAGAAGATTAAGCACTTACTATGAAATAAGTATTCCGGAAACTCCCAGAAATATAATAAAAACTAATCTATATATTTTTCAAGTTCACATAATCTGAGATAATCTTTGGTACATAAAAGTTAAAGTTTGTTAACTAACTTATAAAATAGGTGTGCTATCAGCATTAAATCATTATCTGTATGGAAAATAATACAGATGTACAACTTTTATTCTACCTGGGTTTACTAGTCAAGTAAACTCATGTTATCTCTGTTACAAAATTTGTTAGCAAATAATTTGATATGATGAATTTTCATGATCAATCTAAACATAATTGTTAAGAATAAGTGAATTAAATAGATATAAGTGATATAAATTTCCAGTTGAAATTTTTGGCAATAATTATGTCTTACGTCTACTTAAAGAGTTTTCAAAATATTTTTAGTTATTTGAAACTTTAAAATTATATTGATATAAAGTAGATGATGAATAATAATTGAATATCTAGATCATTTTCAAATAAATACTGATACATTAATTACTGAACACAGATGTACCCACTTTTGGTTTCCTTTTGGAAAAGAACTAATGGCATTTGGGTTTACTAGTAAACATGTTTTGTCCCGCATTGAAAGTTTACTATGAGGAAGAATATACTTTAAGAAATCATGAGATGAATAAATTTGCTAATCTACAAGCCACAGAATGCTAGTATAACAGTCTATAATTGTTTACATCTTAGTTTTCACTAGGAATTAATGATTTAAAAGGTTAAGAATTCTAATCAATATTTTAAATTAAAACTACTTAGAAATAGAAGGGTGAAAGGAAGCAACTGTGTATGAAAAGTAGGTAAGGAAGGTAAAGTGACTGTTCTAACTCATTCCATTTGCTAGAAACACAATTTGGATTCAATTTCTTTAATGATTAGTGAGTTTTGTAATACTGTACCTGATTCATGGCTAAAATTTTAGACTAGAAGCTATAAGATGTCTGTCGGTTTATGTGTGTCTATACATATGTGTGTTGTAGATGTGTAGTATTTTCTACCTCCAAACGGCATTGCCAAAATTAACTTGTTAGGGAGCTCTATTTCATTGGTTTAAAGAAGATTAAGCACTTACTATGAAATAAGTATTCCGGAAACTCCCAGAAATATAATAAAAACTAATCTATATATTTTTCAAGTTCACATAATCTGAGATAATCTTTGGTACATAAAAGTTAAAGTTTGTTAACTAACTTATAAAATAGGTGTGCTATCAGCATTAAATCATTATCTGTATGGAAAATAATACAGATGTACAACTTTTATTCTACCTGGGTTTACTAGTCAAGTAAACTCATGTTATCTCTGTTACAAAATTTGTTAGCAAATAATTTGATATGATGAATTTTCATGATCAATCTAAACATAATTGTTAAGAATAAGTGAATTAAATAGATATAAGTGATATAAATTTCCAGTTGAAATTTTGGCAATAATTATGTCTTACGTCTACTTAAAGAGTTTTCAAAATATTTTTAGTTATTTGAAACTTTAAAATTATATTGATATAAAGTAGATGATGAATAATAATTGAATATCTAGATCATTTTCAAATAAATACTGATACATTAATTACTGAACACAGATGTACCCACTTTTGGTTTCCTTTTGGAAAAGAACTAATGGCATTTGGGTTTACTAGTAAACATGTTTTGTCCCGCATTGAAAGTTTACTATGAGGAAGAATATACTTTAAGAAATCATGAGATGAATAAATTTGCTAATCTACAAGCCACAGAATGCTAGTATAACAGTCTATAATTGTTTACATCTTAGTTTTCACTAGGAATTAATGATTTAAAAGGTTAAGAATTCTAATCAATATTTTAAATTAAAACTACTTAGAAATAGAAGGGTGAAAGGAAGCAACTGTGTATGAAAAGTAGGTAAGGAAGGTAAAGTGACTGTTCTATGATAAGGAAAGAAAATAAAAAGAGGGAAAAATTGCAAAAGACTTGTGGTAAAAGAAACTGGGGAAGAAATTTTATGCACAATCAAGTTGGATAAGATTGCAATAAATTTATTTAAGTTTAAAACAGTGTTTTAATATCCAAAGAATACTGCTGCAAAACTAGAAGTGGTTTTCTCTGTTAAAAGGACCAGATTTTTTTCTTGAACTTCTGACCCGCTTTTGATAACAGATTGTAAAAGTTTCTTTGCCTTTTATAGATAATCTGCCTTGGAAGTAAAGATCCTGGTGTCTTAACCAAAATAATTTACTGTCTTTCATGCTTTTTTTTTTTTAAAATCAGGTCTCTGATTCCTTAAGAAAACTGTCTTCTCAATATTAAAAGAGTTAAAGTTAGCACACAACTACGTAACCTTCTATAGTGGCCTTTAACATCTTCCATTGTCACCTTGGTTAGATAATTAAGCATTATTTTTCTTAATACTCTGTGATCCTTTTTAGTTAAATATTCAAACTTTATGATGTTCTGACAACTTCCCCAAATGAGGTTCTAAATGAAAATTTTCAATCTTGAAATAACTTTGGGATTTTCCAGAGGGCTCCTGGAACTTGTCAAAATTTTTGTTTTCATTCCTTATAAAAAGAGATACATTAAAATAATTGGGCTTATTTACTATAATAGATTACATGGGATGCAAGCTGAATAAGTAGTATTATGCCTTCTTTTTGTTGTATTTATATAGGTATATTTTATAAGTGTTCCAGACGTGAAAATGTGCTGTGTTCTGGTATAATGTTGTCAGTTGGTAATTCCAGTTATTATCTTAAAATTCTGTATATCACAGAAATAACCAAATTTCTTTGTCAATTTCATCTTAATGAACTCTCATCAAATCCATAACCATGAGCATTTTAAAGTCTTTTGTCATTTACAGTTATTGTTTTACTCTGATGTTTCTGCAGAAGTGAGACTCACGGAAAGACACTCCTGACCACTGACAGTACTGTGAAACTAGAAGGCAGGGAACACTGGGGGCACATCTCACAGTTGAGCAAGGCTCCCTCCAGCATCTTGTCCTGTGCAAATGCTGGAGGCCTCCAAATCAAATGGAAGAGAAAGGAAAGTAGTCGATACTGAGGTTTACTGCTTCTACCCAAGATGCCGGATGAAGACTTGATACTTTCACTCAGCATGAAACTCCTTCTCTTTCTTCCTGTTACTGTGGCATTGTTTTAGCAATACGCCCTTATCCATATCTCCCAGGCTATTGCTAAAGAGAGGTGACCTTTCAGACTCCTGGGTTTGTCATCAAAAACTTGAATCTGTCCATGAGGTTAGAGATCCCCTGGTCCTCCCTTTGACCAGTTTTCCTTCTCTTCCCAGTGTCACTATAAACTACAATCAACTCTCCTTGTAAGTCAGAGTCCTACTTTTACAGCTAGAAGTGCTTTGTGTTTATCTTTCTTTGATTATAACTGTACTTATCCAGTTGGACACAATTATCTATGCAAAGCATAGCGCATTTGTACCTTCACATTCTTATGGTAATCTAAATCAGATGATATGAGAAGATCTCACCGGCTCTACTCATTTTTGCGAGGAATTTAGAACACTTTATTTTAGGTTAGGAGATTTTCTTCCTAAATGCATTGAAAATGTTACTGACCCTTGGCTGGAATAGGCAAATGCAACAATTCCCTGCAGACAAGTTCGTTAACAGTGCCACCTGGGCTTCCCTGGTGGTCCAGTGGGTGGGGACACCGCCTTGCAGTGCAAGGGGCGCCAGTTCGATCCCTGGTCTGGGAAGATCCCAGGTGCTGCGGAGCGGCTGGACACATGTGTCCAATTACCAAGCTGGAACTCTGGAGCGCATGCGCCCAGAGCTGGTGCTCTGCAATAACAGAGGCCACTGTGATGGGAGGCCCACACCGGCTAAAGAACAAAGATGGATGAAAATAGATAAATGAAAGACCAATTGAAGCGGTCTGCCCACCCCCTTGCCCCTGCAAAAAAAGAAATTGTGAATGTGGTATCATGAATGACCTGTGCCTCCCACACAGAGTCAGCAAAACCTGGGAGAATTTCAGATGGTAGCTGGGAACGGCTCTAGGGCCTCAAATTGTGATCACCTCTCTCAGGCCAAGAGTCTGATCAAAATAGGAGGGTTGTTTGAAAAAAGAGACAACAGGTTCCCAAACAGAGTCACTTGTGCTAAGCTCCATGTCGCCAAACTGAAACTTAATACCTGATTACAATTCCAGTCTCTGCCAGGAATATCTTACACTAGTCAATCTGGGATTACCTGGTCAGCTCTAGTAAGGTAAGACTCCTGCCTCATAGACCCCTGCTGGCTCCTAAAGGAAGGTGACCTTATCACAAACAATCCATTCTTTGCTAGTATAACATCTCTGCCCTGTCCCTCTGGCCAATAAAAGCCTTCCCTTTTGTATCACTCCTTAGAGTTCCTTTCTATTTGCAAGATGGGATACTGCTCAGTTTATGCATTGCTGAATAAAGGCAATAAGATCTTTAAAAAATTTACTCAGTTGAATTTTTTTTAACACCAGTCAGTGGGTAAGTTGGATATATTGTGTGTTTCAGAGTTAAGCGATAAATCACTGCAGGATAATAATGAGTGCATATGTCTCCAACAGCTTTTCAGAAAAGGTACGATGTTCTAAATGTAAACTAGTGGACCAAAGAGATAGTGAAGATTTATTTCCTATCTGTTGGCAGAAGTGGATTTCTTTCCTTAGACAATGATGATGCATTAAAAATGTTTATACAATAACCATAGTCCAAATTATAAAGCAAAGGTAATATAATTGAAATACCTAAAATCCTCAAAGCACTGCCTCGGCTTTACTAGTATTGAGACAGATTGCATTCCAGGAACATCACTGTTGCCTGTATATCAGGGGAGTCTAATAACGGTAATGCCAGGCAGAGCCTGCGGTCACTGACAAGCACATGATCCCATCAGTTACTCTGTACCCACCGGTGTCTTTGTGTTTTACTACACATTTGGTATCTTGATTTAGGCAGTTTAAACATATTAATAGTTCCCTCAATAAGTTTAAAACATTATGAATGCTCTTTCTTTAAACTCGGGCTGTGTAGTGTCATCACGGTTCGAAGAAAATGTTGGCTACACAGGAGGAGCGCGCCCAGTTGTACATACATATCCACACACACAGCCTCCCTCTAGAACAACCGGGCAAGCCAGATGCTGCTTGTGTCACCAAAGAAGAGCCGGGTAGACATTTGTCTATGTTTTTAGACTGCCCACCAGATCATTCATCATGGGGCCTACTTTTTCAAACTCTTGGGCTCTGAACAATTCAGTAGAATGAAATAAGCCCATCTTCAGTTTTTTTTTTTTTTTCTTTCTTTTTTTAAAAAAGATATCATCTTAGGCAGTGCCAGGAATGGGAATTCTACGCTTCACACAACCTCTGGTTACACAATGAAAATGCTTTGTAACTATACTTTATTGTTTGGACCCAACGATTACCTTTTGTTCTGTCTGAAGCTCATTTGTCAGTCAAAGAAGCAGCTGGGGAGGGACTTGTGGACCAAACCACAGAAAAGCCTTCCCTTTGTATCACTCCTTAGAGTTCCTTTCTATTTGCAAGATGGGATACTGCTCAGTTTATGCATTGCTGAATAAAGGCAATAAGATCTTTAAAAAATTTACTCAGTTGAATTTTTTTTAACACCAGTCAGTGGGTAAGTTGGATATATTGTGTGTTTCAGATTTAAAGCGATAAATCACTGCAGGATAATAATGAGTGCATATGTCTCCAACAGCTTTTCAGAAAAGGTACGATGTTCTAAATGTAAACTAGTGGACCAAAGAGATAGTGAAGATTTATTTCCTATCTGTTGGCAGAAGTGGATTTCTTTCCTTAGACAATGATGATGCATTAAAAATGTTTATACAATAACCATAGTCCAAATTATAAAGCAAAGGTAATATAATTGAAATACCTAAAATCCTCAAAGCACTGCCTCGGCTTTACTAGTATTGAGACAGATTGCATTCCAGGAACATCACTGTTGCCTGTATATCAGGGGAGTCTAATAACGGTAATGCCAGGCAGAGCCTGCGGTCACTGACAAGCACATGATCCCATCAGTTACTCTGTACCCACCGGTGTCTTTGTGTTTTACTACACATTTGGTATCTTGATTTAGGCAGTTTAAACATATTAATAGTTCCCTCAATAAGTTTAAAACATTATGAATGCTCTTTCTTTAAACTCGGGCTGTGTAGTGTCATCACGGTTCGAAGAAAATGTTGGCTACACAGGAGGAGCGCGCCCAGTTGTACATACATATCCACACACACAGCCTCCCTCTAGAACAACCGGGCAAGCCAGATGCTGCTTGTGTCACCAAAGAAGAGCCGGGTAGACATTTGTCTATGTTTTTAGACTGCCCACCAGATCATTCATCATGGGGCCTACTTTTTCAAACTCTTGGGCTCTGAACAATTCAGTAGAATGAAATAAGCCCATCTTCAGTTTTTTTTTTTTTTTTCTTTCTTTTTTTAAAAAAGATATCATCTTAGGCAGTGCCAGGAATGGGAATTCTACGCTTCACACAACCTCTGGTTACACAATGAAAATGCTTTGTAACTATACTTTATTGTTTGGACCCAACGATTACCTTTTGTTCTGTCTGAAGCTCATTTGTCAGTCAAAGAAGCAGCTGGGGAGGGACTTGTGGACCAAACCACAGAGTGTTATTATCCAGGGCACTTGAGATTGTTCTTTGTTTATGGGGGAAATACCATGTTATATCTCCATGATGAATTTGGAGATCCATTCAACAAATGCTTATTGAATGCCTATTTTGTGAGAGGCACAGTGTCCAATCTCCTAATAGAGAAGAGATACCTTATAAATAGTCTGCTGTGCTTTCATTAATTGAGACGAGAATGGGCTGACCCTAAAATTCTGGAGGAGAGATCCCATTCTGACGAGCCTCACAGCTTGGGAAGAGCCACTCTGACATAGGGCAGCAGGGGTCACCCATAAAACAGGCATAACAGCACTCTGTTTATTGTGTTTAGTGAAACGTTAGGTGGAAGAATGTTTCTAGGCTTGTGTGACAGCAGAGTCTACTTGTCCCTGTCACCATATCACCTGCTATGCTAGCAATACATTTCCAATGACTGAGCACATTATGCACAGTAGGTGGAATTAGAATGGTTTCAGGAATTTTTAATGCTTTTCCATCTTGTGAATGGTTTCCTTAGAGAAATACTGATTTAGAAACACATGCTTCTTAAGTACCTGGTTGTTTAAGGGATAGTCAGATTCTTGGGTACTGAACTTGAATTCTGCCATCTGTTTAACCACTGTCTGTCCCTCCACTATACCCCCACCCACGCTCACAACAAAGACCAAGTCAACAAAACCAAACTCCCTAGATGTTTTGGGTCCCTTCTGCTTGTGAAGGCTTGTGGCAATTCTCAAATTTGGAATCATCAAGCTTTAAAGGTATGTTCTGCAATTCTTTCTCCCTTCCGTGGACAATTTGCATAGTTATAGATAACCTTATGCAGTAAAAACCCTCTTTTGATTTTAAAAATCTACAAGTCCTAGGCAGTATGGCTCCAGACCTCACATTCTTAAATGCTCAACTATTTCCCTTTTTGTAAATGCATCTGAGTGCATCACCTTGCTTATGTTTTACTAATCCAGTGGATGATGATGAGAAAACATCTATATGCATACGTTGTTTATTTTAGGCTTCATCTTCCTTTTTATACCTTTCTCTTTTGAACAGACGCACATGGTCAAAAAATTAAAACTGTGTAAAAGGAAACAGTGAAAAGTAAGTTTCTCTCCCCTTTCTGCTATTTACACTTTGCCTAGCCAGAGGCAAACCTGGTCCCCAAGTGTTTGTGTATCCTCCTAGAGATATTCTGTGCACACACAAGCTAATCTTTCAAGTCACTTTTTAAAAATGAGTGAACTTTCTTCACAGACAGTTTTGAACAGCAGCCCACTCAGATCAATGACACCAAACGTGTCCTGGAACAACACGATGCCCAGACACTTCAGATAATCATATTCAGTTGGGCATATTGGCTAGGACACTCCAGCTCACGCTGTCCCCAGCTTATGGGAGGCACAGCTAAGAAGGTTGTAAATGTGACATGTTTAGTCTACTGGGGCCCTGGTAGACACTGTGCTCAGAAACCTTGGCCATTTGCTGTTTGCAGCTCCAAAGAGTAGTGCCAGTAGAGCCTGCTTTACAGACAGTCAGTCCCAGAAGAAACACACGCAGTATTTCAGTGGGGACACTACATTCTAGTTAAGATGTGTCTACGTGTACAAGTGGAAAATATGGGAATTTAAAATCAAGTGTTACAAAGGGGGTATTCTCATTGATCTGGAAAGTCCTCTTTTAGATGTTAATCCAAAGATTGAACTACGTGGCTGTGTGACAACCATTTGGAAACAAAGCTAATCACCAACAATAGCAGCGTTAATTACATTAATTGAATGGAAAATTACCTAGCCACGTCCACTATACCCCACCCACGCTCACAACAAAGACCAAGTCAACAAAACCAAACTCCCTAGATGTTTTGGGTCCCTTCTGCTTGTGAAGGCTTGTGGCAATTCTCAAATTTGGAATCATCAAGCTTTAAAGGTATGTTCTGCAATTCTTTCTCCTTCCGTGGACAATTTGCATAGTTATAGATAACCTTATGCAGTAAAACCCTCTTTTGTTTTTAAAAAATCTACAAGTCCTAGGCAGTATGGCTCCAGACCTCACATTCTTAAATGCTCAACTATTTCCCTTTTTGTAAATGCATCTGAGTGCATCACCTTGCTTATGTTTTACTAATCCAGTGGATGATGATGAGAAAACATCTATATGCATACGTTGTTTATTTTAGGCTTCATCTTCCTTTTTATACCTTTCTCTTTTGAACAGACGCACATGGTCAAAAAATTAAAACTGTGTAAAAGGAAACAGTGAAAAGTAAGTTTCTCTCCCTTTCTGCTATTTACACTTTGCCTAGCCAGAGGCAAACCTGGTCCCCAAGTGTTTGTGTATCCTCCTAGAGATATTCTGTGCACACACAAGCTAATCTTTCAAGTCACTTTTTAAAAATGAGTGAACTTTCTTCACAGACAGTTTTGAACAGCAGCCCACTCAGATCAATGACACCAAACGTGTCCTGGAACAACACGATGCCCAGACACTTCAGATAATCATATTCAGTTGGGCATATTGGCTAGGACACTCCAGCTCACGCTGTCCCCAGCTTATGGGAGGCACAGCTAAGAAGGTTGTAAATGTGACATGTTTAGTCTACTGGGGCCCTGGTAGACACTGTGCTCAGAAACCTTGGCCATTTGCTGTTTGCAGCTCCAAAGAGTAGTGCCAGTAGAGCCTGCTTTACAGACAGTCAGTCCCAGAAGAAACACACGCAGTATTTCAGTGGGGACACTACATTCTAGTTAAGATGTGTCTACGTGTACAAGTGGAAAATATGGGAATTTAAAATCAAGTGTTACAAAGGGGGTATTCTCATTGATCTGGAAAGTCCTCTTTTAGATGTTAATCCAAAGATTGAACTACGTGGCTGTGTGACAACCATTTGGAAACAAAGCTAATAACCAACAATAGCAGCTTGGTTAATTACATTAATTGAATGGAAAATTACCTAGCCATTAAGAAGATGACAAAGAATATTAAGTGATACAGAAAGGTGTTCATAATACATGACTAAGTAATAAGAGCAACATAGAGAGAAGAGGGTGTATAGAAAAACATTATTTCCTGTGTATGGAGGATGTAATAAGAGAGACCACAGGTGAGAGCTAGTGGAATGATTTATAACAAATGTTAACTCTTTCTAGGTGCTAATAGGCAATTTTAATAGAAGCTTTCAGTGCTTATTTAAAATCTAAAAAATTTAACAGTGAATAACTTTTATCTGAATTGAAAATAAAACAGAAACACATTTTAAAACTGAAGGATAATTGATTAGGTCTTGAGGCAACCTGTCGTAGATTATTCACTTACCAGTTATTTATATAGCTTTTTCTTGGATACAATCTAATATTCTTTTCCCCAAACATCTGCTAGCATGTTTCCTCCTACCTTTGAAATATTACTCTTTCATGATCCACTGATTAAAATAACATGTGATCCCTTTATGATGTCTTTGGATTATTATCTGGCAGGCAATTATACTTTTTAATTTAGATGTGTTGCCTGAGTTTTGTTGAACAGTTGCCAGACTGTTTCAGTTTAGGTTCTATGATCATAATGATACTAGGTAACATTGATTGAACTTTTACCCATACTAGGCACTGGGTGAAGTGTTTTGTAAGTGGAATCTCACTGAATCTCTAAGCATATGGACCCCAACTATCTTCTCTTTGCAGGAGTGGAAACTGAGGCTCCGAAAGGTTAAGTAACATAGCCAAGTTTATAGAGTTGAAAAAGTAGAGGAGAACTTTTCCTGGTGGTCTAGAGATTAAGAACCTGCCTGCTAAGACACTGTGTAGCCTATTTGCTGTTTGCAGCTCCAAAGAGTAGTGCCAGTAGAGCCTGCTTTACAGACAGTCAGTCCCAGAAGAAACACACAGTATTTCAGTGGGGACACTACATTCTAGTTAAGATGTGTCTACGTGTACAAGTGGAAAATATGGGAATTTAAAATCAAGTGTTACAAAGGGGGTATTCTCATTGATCTGGAAAGTCCTCTTTTAGATGTTAATCCAAAGATTGAACTACGTGGCTGTGTGACAACCATTTGGAAACAAAGCTAATAACCAACAATAGCAGCTTGGTTAATTACATTAATTGAATGGAAAATTACCTAGCCATTAAGAAGATGACAAAGAATATTAAGTGATACAGAAAGGTGTTCATAATACATGACTAAGTAATAAGAGCAACATAGAGAGAAGAGGGTGTATAGAAAAACATTATTTCCTGTGTATGGAGGATGTAATAAGAGAGACCACAGGTGAGAGCTAGTGGAATGATTTATAACAAATGTTAACTCTTTCTAGGTGCTAATAGGCAATTTTAATAGAAGCTTTCAGTGCTTATTTAAAATCTAAAAAATTTAACAGTGAATACTTTTTATCTGTATTGAAAATAAAACAGAAACACATTTTAAAACTGAAGGATAATTGATTAGGTCTTGAGGCAACCTGTCGTAGATTATTCACTTACCAGTTATTTATATAGCTTTTTCTTGGATACAATCTAATATTCTTTTCCCCAAACATCTGCTAGCATGTTTCCTCCTACCTTTGAAATATTACTCTTTCATGATCCACTGATTAAAATAACATGTGATCCCTTTATGATGTCTTTGGATTATTATCTGGCAGGCAATTATACTTTTTAATTTAGATGTGTTGCCTGAGTTTTGTTGAACAGTTGCCAGACTGTTTCAGTTTAGGTTCTATGATCATAATGATACTAGGTAACATTGATTGAACTTTTACCCATACTAGGCACTGGGTGAAGTGTTTTGTAAGTGGAATCTCACTGAATCTCTAAGCATATGGACCCCAACTATCTTCTCTTTGCAGGAGTGGAAACTGAGGCTCCGAAAGGTTAAGTAACATAGCCAAGTTTATAGAGTTGAAAAAGTAGAGGAGAACTTTTCCTGGTGGTCTAGAGATTAAGAACCTGCCTGCTAATGCAGGGAACATGAGTTCAGCTCTTGGTCTGGGAAGATCCCACATGCCTCAGAGCAACTAACCCCTGTGCCACAACTACTGAACTGACATACCACAACTACTGAAGCTCCAGTGCCTAGCGCCTGTGCTTCCCAACAAGAGAAAGCCCCGCAACAAAGAATAGGCCCCACTCACTGCAGCTAGAGAAAGCCCGAGTACAGCAACGAAGAAATAGTACACCCAAGGATAAAAAACACAAATTAACAAATCTTGAAAATAAAAAAGAAACCAGCATATATCACTTAAAAAAAAAAAAAGGAAAAAAAGAAAGAAAGAAAAAGTAGAAGAGCCAGGAGTCTAGAACTTGGGCTTTTAATCAGTGTACGAAGGTCTGCTGCTATCTATAAGAATGTCCCATCTCAGATTTGATGATTGGAGGTTTTTAAAGCATCTTATAAATCTCATTTTGTAGACGATGAAATTGAACCAGGAAATGGGTGATGTGTACGTGCTTGGAAAGTGATCCAAGAAGAGGCAGACAATCCAGCATCGCCTGGATCTTGTCTCTACGTTTAGCACTAATTCATTTCTCAAGAGAACAGAAACCATGACAGTGTCCTGTGAGGCACTATGAAGAAATAATGGGAATGTGATTTTTTGAGCCATTCAATAAAAGAGGAGATGGAAATCTTCCCACCTCATCTTGCTTATTGCTGATTGGGCACACAATACTTGCCCATCAAGATCATTTTCAAAAGATGATTACTTCAGTGCCCAGTCAGTGTCCTGTGAGGCTATAAAAAGTGAGTTCAGTTTTGATTCTATCTGATCATTAATGAATATTTTAAGGTTTTAACAGTTGCCAGACTGTTTCAGTTTAGGTTCTATGATCATAATGATACTAGGTAACATTGATTGAACTTTTACCCATACTAGGCACTGGGTGAAGTGTTTTGTAAGTGGAATCTCACTGAATCTCTAAGCATATGGACCCCAACTATCTTCTCTTTGCAGGAGTGGAAACTGAGGCTCCGAAAGGTTAAGTAACATAGCCAAGTTTATAGAGTTGAAAAAGTAGAGGAGAACTTTTCCTGGTGGTCTAGAGATTAAGAACCTGCCTGCTAATGCAGGGAACATGAGTTCAGCTCTTGGTCTGGGAAGATCCCACATGCCTCAGAGCAACTAACCCCTGTGCCACAACTACTGAACTGACATACCACAACTACTGAAGCTCCAGTGCCTAGCGCCTGTGCTTCCCAACAAGAGAAAGCCCCGCAACAAAGAATAGGCCCCACTCACTGCAGCTAGAGAAAGCCCGAGTACAGCAACGAAGAAATAGTACACCCAAGGATAAAAAACACAAATTAACAAATCTTGAAAATAAAAAAGAAACCAGCATATATCACTTAAAAAAAAAAAAAGGAAAAAAAGAAAGAAAGAAAAAGTAGAAGAGCCAGGAGTCTAGAACTTGGGCTTTTAATCAGTGTACGAAGGTCTGCTGCTATCTATAAGAATGTCCCATCTCAGATTTGATGATTGGAGGTTTTTAAAGCATCTTATAAATCTCATTTTGTAGACGATGAAATTGAACCAGGAAATGGGTGATGTGTACGTGCTTGGAAAGTGATCCAAGAAGAGGCAGACAATCCAGCATCGCCTGGATCTTGTCTCTACGTTTAGCACTAATTCATTTCTCAAGAGAACAGAAACCATGACAGTGTCCTGTGAGGCACTATGAAGAAATAATGGGAATGTGATTTTTTGAGCCATTCAATAAAAGAGGAGATGGAAATCTTCCCACCTCATCTTGCTTATTGCTGATTGGGCACACAATACTTGCCCATCAAGATCATTTTCAAAAGATGATTACTTCAGTGTGCCCAGGCCTGCAGGACATAAGTACATGGGCAGTGGTGGTAAGAGCTATAATTATTCTTAATGGGAAAATATGCAGGTAATGACTTGGATGATCATGTATCTGTAATGTACGAGTTCCAAAGCCCAATGAAGTAATTAAGCAATCTGCAAACATGCAGGCAGAAAAAGCCTGAAATGGAAAAGAACCAGAATAACGTTCCTTTTGAATAACTGGCAGCTTTCTTAATGAGGAGTCATGAAAAGAAGAGCTCTTCCTTATCTCTCTCTCTCTCTCTCTCCCTCTCTCTCTCCATCCATCCATCCATTTTGCTTCTTGATCTCATAAGCAAATATTTTTGTAGAGTACTAAGTATAATATTTGTTGGAAGTAAGTTTTCCCAGGCTATCAATTCAAAAGACAGTAGTTGTTCTTTATTGACTGTTGATTTGCATATAGCTTTATTTTCAACAGGTTTATTCACACAGATGAGTCTATCTCACACTTAAGAGCAGTAGGAGGAGAGAACAGACATAGGCCACAGCAAGGGCAGGAGAGTTTAAGTGTGAATTCTGTTTCCTATACTTTCTCCATGGTTACCTTGGTAATCATTTATTCTCCTCTTCAGGGTGATGATTCTCACTTCACAGTCTGATTCAAAGAGTAGAAGAAAGTGCTATCTCATGACAGAGCTATGAGCTGTGCACCTAGGAAGTATAGCCATTATTATTATAGATCTGCTTAAAGCAGCCTTATTTCTCTGCTTCCTAATAAGAATGTCCCATCTCAGGAATTGGAGGTTTTAAAGCATCTTATAAATCTCATTTTGTAGGGAAATTGAACCAGGAAATGGGTGATGTGTACGTGCTTGGAAAGTGATCCAAGAAGAGGCAGACAATCCAGCATCGCCTGGATCTTGTCTCTACGTTTAGCACTAATTCATTTCTCAAGAGAACAGAAACCATGACAGTGTCCTGTGAGGCACTATGAAGAAATAATGGGAATGTGATTTTTTGAGCCATTCAATAAAAGAGGAGATGGAAATCTTCCCACCTCATCTTGCTTATTGCTGATTGGGCACACAATACTTGCCCATCAAGATCATTTTCAAAAGATGATTACTTCAGTGTGCCCAGGCCTGCAGGACATAAGTACATGGGCAGTGGTGGTAAGAGCTATAATTATTCTTAATGGGAAAATATGCAGGTAATGACTTGGATGATCATGTATCTGTAATGTACGAGTTCCAAAGCCCAATGAAGTAATTAAGCAATCTGCAAACATGCAGGCAGAAAAAGCCTGAAATGGAAAAGAACCAGAATAACGTTCCTTTTGAATAACTGGCAGCTTTCTTAATGAGGAGTCATGAAAAGAAGAGCTCTTCCTTATCTCTCTCTCTCTCTCTCTCCCTCTCTCTCTCCATCCATCCATCCATTTTGCTTCTTGATCTCATAAGCAAATATTTTTGTAGAGTACTAAGTATAATATTTGTTGGAAGTAAGTTTTCCCAGGCTATCAATTCAAAAGACAGTAGTTGTTCTTTATTGACTGTTGATTTGCATATAGCTTTATTTTCAACAGGTTTATTCACACAGATGAGTCTATCTCACACTTAAGAGCAGTAGGAGGAGAGAACAGACATAGGCCACAGCAAGGGCAGGAGAGTTTAAGTGTGAATTCTGTTTCCTATACTTTCTCCATGGTTACCTTGGTAATCATTTATTCTCCTCTTCAGGGTGATGATTCTCACTTCACAGTCTGATTCAAAGAGTAGAAGAAAGTGCTATCTCATGACAGAGCTATGAGCTGTGCACCTAGGAAGTATAGCCATTATTATTATAGATCTGCTTAAAGCAGCCTTATTTCTCTGCTTCCTAATGAAGAATCCAAGGCACACTAATTTGTCCAAGGAATAGAACTGGATGTAGATACAGAACTCAGAATTTCTGTGTTTATTGAGCATAAGGTGGTGTGTTCTGAGAGAGAGAGCGAGAAACAGAAAGATAGAGGAAAGAGGGCTGAGTGGCTGATCCTGAGCATATTGTGACAGGTCTGGAGTTGTTCAGAGCATCAATAGTACCAGATTTTCTAAAAATAGGCTCTTTCAAGTGGTGGGTATAGAGACACTATTTGTAAACATGTAAACCAATCGAATCAAAGGGGTACTTTTGAGGAATACTAAACCAATATATTAGTCTTCTGAAGGATTTATAGAGTAAAAGGCTGGGAGGAAATGGCTAGATTAGGGCTGTCCAGGGAGCAATTAGCAGCACTTACGAACTATTAAACCACTTTGTCCTTAGAAAACAACAGAAATTGAGAGAGAAAGGTTTCCTTTTCCCTTTGAATATGCAAGCTCTCTGATGCCAAAGCAAAAACGTTGCCATGAAATTTGCAACGTTTATGATTATGATTAATTCATGCTGCAGTTTTAAGTTTTGGTACCTTGGGTTGTGATTTGGTCTGTGTCGTTCACAAAGCAGCTTAAGGCCAAATCAAGTTTTAAAAAGGAGTCATCGAAAGGCTGGCAAAAAATGTAGAGGGATGTTATTGGTGGCCCAGTAGGTGGCAGTCTCCCCTCTGAGTTAGGGCCTCGAGAGAGGCTTGGGGATGGAGGAGATGTGGGAGATTCTGACTTTATTTTTTTTATTCAAAATAGCTTCCCTTTTCTTAAGGAGCACTGGGAAAATGATAAGTAAGGAAGAAATTAATTTTTTATTCAGGACAATAGGGTTCAGCCTTTTACTTTTTCAAGGAGAGCAAAAATTAAGTGTGAATTCTGTTTCCTATACTTTCTCCATGGTTACCTTGGTAATCATTTATTCTCCTCTTCAGGGTGATGATTCTCACTTCACAGTCTGATTCAAAGAGTAGAAGAAAGTGCTATCTCATGACAGAGCTATGAGCTGTGCACCTAGGAAGTATAGCCATTATTATTATAGATCTGCTTAAAGCAGCCTTATTTCTCTGCTTCCTAATGAAGAATCCAAGGCACACTAATTTGTCCAAGGAATAGAACTGGATGTAGATACAGAACTCAGAATTTCTGTGTTTATTGAGCATAAGGTGGTGTGTTCTGAGAGAGAGAGCGAGAAACAGAAAGATAGAGGAAAGAGGGCTGAGTGGCTGATCCTGAGCATATTGTGACAGGTCTGGAGTTGTTCAGAGCATCAATAGTACCAGATTTTCTAAAAATAGGCTCTTTCAAGTGGTGGGTATAGAGACACTATTTGTAAACATGTAAACCAATCGAATCAAAGGGGTACTTTTGAGGAATACTAAACCAATATATTAGTCTTCTGAAGGATTTATAGAGTAAAAGGCTGGGAGGAAATGGCTAGATTAGGGCTGTCCAGGGAGCAATTAGCAGCACTTACGAACTATTAAACCACTTTGTCCTTAGAAAACAACAGAAATTGAGAGAGAAAGGTTTCCTTTTCCCTTTGAATATGCAAGCTCTCTGATGCCAAAGCAAAAACGTTGCCATGAAATTTGCAACGTTTATGATTATGATTAATTCATGCTGCAGTTTTAAGTTTTGGTACCTTGGGTTGTGATTTGGTCTGTGTCGTTCACAAAGCAGCTTAAGGCCAAATCAAGTTTTAAAAAGGAGTCATCGAAAGGCTGGCAAAAAATGTAGAGGGATGTTATTGGTGGCCCAGTAGGTGGCAGTCTCCCCTCTGAGTTAGGGCCTCGAGAGAGGCTTGGGGATGGAGGAGATGTGGGAGATTCTGACTTTATTTTTTTTATTCAAAATAGCTTCCCTTTTCTTAAGGAGCACTGGGAAAATGATAAGTAAGGAAGATATGGCACATAAGATTTTTTTCCCCTTTCCTATTCATACTGGACAATTGCATGCTGGCTTCTATGTGCATTTAGATGAGGTGCTTTTTATTTAAGATTGTACTGTTTTGTGTGGTACCTTGCTGAACAGATGCTGCATCTCTTTTCCACTGTTGAATATTCTTGCTAGTCTGCGTTTACTTTATAAAAACATCTTGGCTTTCTCTGGGTGAAAAAGCACAAATGTCAAGTCCTTAGTTTTGGGGGGAAATAAAATTTTATTAGTGTTTCTCTCCATCTACGTGAAAAACAAAACAAAAAACAAAAAAATACCTTCTCTTCCCTACACCTGAGGTTGTAGGTCCAGCCTTTCTGACTAATCCTTTAGCCTCTGTATTTCCTGGGTGAGGAAAAGGAAAGGAGATGAGCTAGTGAGGGACACAGAGGGCTAACGTTTATTGTCTCCTCATTTTGTACCAGGCAATGTATGAGTTATATATAATTATATGTCATTCTTAGAAAAAGTAAAAGGCTTTGTGTTAATGGTGATGAGATTAATAATGTCTGCATTTTAGGGGTGAGAAAATGAGGGCTCAAGGGCATGCCCAAGGTTACTTGGCTGGTAAAAGCCAGGATATGAAACAGAAGCTTTTCATTAGTGGGTATTCAAATTTATTTACAATATCCCCACCTCATTTTAAAAATGTATTGGCATTTACTGCTGGGCTATGAACTAGCCCAGCAAAGAACTAGTGCTTTGTCACTTAAACACGTCTATTGTGGTTTCTTTTGCCTTCATTTGGTTCCCCACCTCAAATTTGCAACGTTTATGGTTATGATTAATTCATGCTGCAGTTTTAAGTTTTGGTACCTTGGGTTGTGATTTGGTCTGTGTCGTTCACAAAGCAGCTTAAGGCCAAATCAAGTTTTAAAAAGGAGTCATCGAAAGGCTGGCAAAAAATGTAGAGGGATGTTATTGGTGGCCCAGTAGGTGGCAGTCTCCTCTGAGTTAGGGCCTCGAGAGAGGCTTGGGGATGGAGGAGATGTGGGAGATTCTGACTTTATTTTTTTTATTCAAAATAGCTTCCCTTTTCTTAAGGAGCACTGGGAAAATGATAAGTAAGGAAGATATGGCACATAAGATTTTTTTCCCCTTTCCTATTCATACTGGACAATTGCATGCTGGCTTCTATGTGCATTTAGATGAGGTGCTTTTTATTTAAGATTGTACTGTTTTGTGTGGTACCTTGCTGAACAGATGCTGCATCTCTTTTCCACTGTTGAATATTCTTGCTAGTCTGCGTTTACTTTATAAAAACATCTTGGCTTTCTCTGGGTGAAAAAGCACAAATGTCAAGTCCTTAGTTTTGGGGGGAAATAAAATTTTATTAGTGTTTCTCTCCATCTACGTGAAAAACAAAACAAAAAACAAAAAAATACCTTCTCTTCCCTACACCTGAGGTTGTAGGTCCAGCCTTTCTGACTAATCCTTTAGCCTCTGTATTTCCTGGGTGAGGAAAAGGAAAGGAGATGAGCTAGTGAGGGACACAGAGGGCTAACGTTTATTGTCTCCTCATTTTGTACCAGGCAATGTATGAGTTATATATAATTATATGTCATTCTTAGAAAAAGTAAAAGGCTTTGTGTTAATGGTGATGAGATTAATAATGTCTGCATTTTAGGGGTGAGAAAATGAGGGCTCAAGGGCATGCCCAAGGTTACTTGGCTGGTAAAAGCCAGGATATGAAACAGAAGCTTTTCATTAGTGGGTATTCAAATTTATTTACAATATCCCCACCTCATTTTAAAAATGTATTGGCATTTACTGCTGGGCTATGAACTAGCCCAGCAAAGAACTAGTGCTTTGTCACTTAAACACGTCTATTGTGGTTTCTTTTGCCTTCATTTGGTTCACACATTTCATCCTCAAATAAAAACCCTTTGAGAACCAGAAATATGAAGCTTTGATCCTCAACTTGAATCTGAATCACATTTACCCTAGAACTCTGACTTGTATGGACATCTCTAGAGTACCTGGTAGGCTAATCTTTAAGGATTCATTTGCACGAGAAGGAGGACATGCAAATTTGGACAAGACAGACCTAGAATGTGGAGGGGAAGTCTATTTCTTAGATTTCCTCCAGCCCAGTCTAGGTGGTAGTAATTAAGGACAGAAAAAAAATCTGAGAATAGTTTGAAAATTCAGTAAGATAGGGAGAGCATCATAGTTATAAATGAGGTCAGAAAGGCATGATGGAGAAATATTTCCTCATTTCAACACCTTCCCAATGTATAGTGTCAGTCATATCAGGTTTTTTTAATTGGAATATAGTTAATTTACAATGTGTTAGTTTCAGTTGTATGGCAAAGCAAATCAGTTATACATATATGTACTCTTTCTTAAATTTTAGATTCTTTTTCCATACAGGTCATTACAGAGTATTGAGTAGAGTTCCTTGTGCTATATAGTAGGTCCTTATTAGTTATCTATTTATATATAGCAGTGCGTATATATTAATTCCAGTCTCTCAATTTGTACCCCACCCTTACCCCCTAGTAACCATCAGTTGTTTTCTACAGCTGTAACTCTATTTCTGTTTTATAGATCAGTTTTGACTTGGACTATTTGGAGTGTCATGAGCAAAGGAGAGTGGACAGTCTTACTTTGGTGAATGGGCTGCAGCCAGATAAACGTTTCATGATTGTTGTTGTGGTGAAATATCAGGGAAGCCCCCGGAATCTAAAGAAGAAATTAGGGCTGAATGTTTTGTGTTGGGCTTGGGATTTTAAGGCAGTGGGCTCTGGCATAGTCTCAAATTATACCATGAAGGAAGTTCTTACTGGATCTACTCAAAAGGCAATTCTGGTTCTCACCTATTTAATGGGTCCCTTGAGATGAGATTCACTGCTGGGCTATGAACTAGCCCAGCAAAGAACTAGTGCTTTGTCACTTAAACACGTCTATTGTGGTTTCTTTTGCCTTCATTTGGTTCACACATTTCATCCTCAAATAAAGCCCTTTGAGAACCAGAAATATGAAGCTTTGATCCTCAACTTGAATCTGAATCACATTTACCCTAGAACTCTGACTTGTATGGACATCTCTAGAGTACCTGGTAGGCTAATCTTTAAGGATTCATTTGCACGAGAAGGAGGACATGCAAATTTGGACAAGACAGACCTAGAATGTGGAGGGGAAGTCTATTTCTTAGATTTCCTCCAGCCCAGTCTAGGTGGTAGTAATTAAGGACAGAAAAAAAATCTGAGAATAGTTTGAAAATTCAGTAAGATAGGGAGAGCATCATAGTTATAAATGAGGTCAGAAAGGCATGATGGAGAAATATTTCCTCATTTCAACACCTTCCCAATGTATAGTGTCAGTCATATCAGGTTTTTAATTGGAATATAGTTAATTTACAATGTGTTAGTTTCAGTTGTATGGCAAAGCAAATCAGTTATACATATATGTACTCTTTCTTAAATTTTAGATTCTTTTTCCATACAGGTCATTACAGAGTATTGAGTAGAGTTCCTTGTGCTATATAGTAGGTCCTTATTAGTTATCTATTTATATATAGCAGTGCGTATATATTAATTCCAGTCTCTCAATTTGTACCCCACCCTTACCCCCTAGTAACCATCAGTTGTTTTCTACAGCTGTAACTCTATTTCTGTTTTATAGATCAGTTTTGACTTGGACTATTTGGAGTGTCATGAGCAAAGGAGAGTGGACAGTCTTACTTTGGTGAATGGGCTGCAGCCAGATAAACGTTTCATGATTGTTGTTGTGGTGAAATATCAGGGAAGCCCCCGGAATCTAAAGAAGAAATTAGGGCTGAATGTTTTGTGTTGGGCTTGGGATTTTAAGGCAGTGGGCTCTGGCATAGTCTCAAATTATACCATGAAGGAAGTTCTTACTGGATCTACTCAAAAGGCAATTCTGGTTCTCACCTATTTAATGGGTCCCTTGAGATGAGATTCAAGAGGAGGTAATGAGCAGATAAGAAATTTTGCTTAATTAGGTCTTTGGTTGATATTAACATGATATTAATATAATCTGCATTCCATTTTATTCCCCCTTCCTGCCACCTAACTATTTCTGAAGGGCAGAGTAATTAGTCAAAGAAAAGGGACAGACCTTACCCAGGCTTGGTGAAGGGAACATGGGCAATGTTTTTCCAAAAATAACTGTTGGAGAGAAAAGGATATAACGGCTCCACCATCATGCAGTTGAAGACCTATTTTGTGGAATGGAGATTAGACTTGTTTTGTGTGCCTCAAGAGGGAGCACGTGGGTCACTGGGTAAAAGAGACAGAGAAGGAGAACTTAGAGACTGCCAGAGTCACGCAGAATGCAATGCGCTGTTTTGGGAGAGAGTGAATTCTCTGCCACTGGAGATGCCCAGGCAGGGAGCAGAAGCCACCTGCTGGGATTAGAAAGGGAAAAGGAAGGATTAGGATAGGTGACCACTAATTTTTTTGTAACCTTACGATTTTGGGGATTCTATGATCACGTAACAAGATTGCCTGGATTTTACTGAGTCAAATGAAAGTAATTTTTTTAATAGTTAAAAAAAAAAAAAAAACCTTTTCCTGTGAGCATAAGAAATGTTTTAATTGCACAAACAAAACAAGAAAGCTAAGGTTTCCTTGACCTTTGAATTAGACCCAGGAGGACCTCAGCAGCCCTATTCCATGGGTTTAAGATCTCACAAGCCTGTGCAAGATTTTTGTTGCTTCCCAATGCTATTGTAATCTTGCTTCTGTTCTATTCCACAAGTATATTGCCTCTGTTCTATTCCTGCAACACCCTGGTGCAAAATGTAGTCACTATACTGATAATATACTCACAGCAAGTATTTAGTGAGTTTTTGTAGCATTTACTCAATCTTTGGAAGTTATAGGGTAGGAATTCCCTTAGATAACACACAGTCTCCCTTACTTTCTGCCTATTATCATTCTCTTTCTTTTCCTTTCTTAAAACAAGGACAAAGTTCTTCATGCACATTAGCTTTGTGCACATCTAGGCTTTTCAAGATATGTATAAATCAGGATAGGTGAGAGAAAGCTACCATAATAAATCTAATTATAAAATCTTAGAGGCTATGAAAGCAAAAGGTTACCTCCAGCTCTTGGTGGAGGTCCAATATGGGCTATCAAGAAACTCTACTCCATAATGCCACTTAGGGACCCAGGTGATAGGAGCACCTTCAACATTCTAACACATCAAGCACTCCTGTAAGCTACTTCCTCAAAACAACACACACTGTTGTGGTCAGTGTTGAGGTCAATGATCCACTGGAGAGAAAATGTCCCATAAGGCTCACTAACTTTCAGTCTGAGAAATACCAGGAAACCCTAGAATAGTTGGTGAATATTGCTTGTTTCGACCTCATATTCAAATTAGAAATTTTTCAAGAAAGCTGGCTCTCGTCTCAAAGGGAGGAATTCTCATACCACTTACTTTAGAATATTTCCTCTTCAACTTACATACCTATTTTCAACTTAATTTTGCCACACCTGCTGGGATTAGAAAGGAAAAGGAAGGATTAGGATAGGTGACCACTAATTTTTGTAACCTTACGATTTTGGGGATTCTATGATCACGTAACAAGATTGCCTGGATTTTACTGAGTCAAATGAAAGTAATTTTTTAATAGTTAAAAAAAAAAACCTTTTCCTGTGAGCATAAGAAATGTTTTAATTGCACAAACAAAACAAGAAAGCTAAGGTTTCCTTGACCTTTGAATTAGACCCAGGAGGACCTCAGCAGCCCTATTCCATGGGTTTAAGATCTCACAAGCCTGTGCAAGATTTTTGTTGCTTCCCAATGCTATTGTAATCTTGCTTCTGTTCTATTCCACAAGTATATTGCCTCTGTTCTATTCCTGCAACACCCTGGTGCAAAATGTAGTCACTATACTGATAATATACTCACAGCAAGTATTTAGTGAGTTTTTGTAGCATTTACTCAATCTTTGGAAGTTATAGGGTAGGAATTCCCTTAGATAACACACAGTCTCCCTTACTTTCTGCCTATTATCATTCTCTTTCTTTTCCTTTCTTAAAACAAGGACAAAGTTCTTCATGCACATTAGCTTTGTGCACATCTAGGCTTTTCAAGATATGTATAAATCAGGATAGGTGAGAGAAAGCTACCATAATAAATCTAATTATAAAATCTTAGAGGCTATGAAAGCAAAAGGTTACCTCCAGCTCTTGGTGGAGGTCCAATATGGGCTATCAAGAAACTCTACTCCATAATGCCACTTAGGGACCCAGGTGATAGGAGCACCTTCAACATTCTAACACATCAAGCACTCCTGTAAGCTACTTCCTCAAAACAACACACACTGTTGTGGTCAGTGTTGAGGTCAATGATCCACTGGAGAGAAAATGTCCCATAAGGCTCACTAACTTTCAGTCTGAGAAATACCAGGAAACCCTAGAATAGTTGGTGAATATTGCTTGTTTCGACCTCATATTCAAATTAGAAATTTTTCAAGAAAGCTGGCTCTCGTCTCAAAGGGAGGAATTCTCATACCACTTACTTTAGAATATTTCCTCTTCAACTTACATACCTATTTTCAACTTAATTTTGCCACACTTCAGCAATAACTTCAGAGATAAGTCCTAAAATCAGGAAGGTAAGTAGTCTGCTTGACTGAGGTTATATTTATGTTTAGTCCAACTTAATGGGCACTGTTTGAAAAGTTTAGATGAAGCCACAGCTATCCAAATGCAATACATTAGACTAGCTTGGAGTCACAAATTGTTTCTGGCTTAGAAATTAATGGCCTTATTCTTTTAGTTTTACTATGCCTGTACATTTTCAGCTAGAACTTCCTCAGCCTAATCTTTAATAGCATTGGTTTGCCTGTCAATATTTTCACTATTTAAGAATGGATTATTTACTTCTAGTTAAAGATGCTTAAAGATTTTTATTATTTCTGACAAAATTGATGGTAGAAGAGAGCTATCTTAATCTAAGCTTTAATAGTTTCACAAACTTGGTCTGTCTTTTCAGAAACTGCAGTTTACTCGGAAAAGCTCAGGTTTTAGATTTTTGCTCTGTATCAGCAGTGTGTTTATGGCTATGGAATGTACTTGATAATTGCTGTTTCTGGTCCATGATGCTAGTTAGACTATTTTGTCAGTGAGGCCCTTTATCCCTCCATTTTTTAAAGAGATGACTTTTAGTTTAGGCTGTCCTTCCCTTCTTCTACTCTTCTGTACATATTTTGTGAACTTTTCTGAAAGATAAACTTGTCTAAGGGCAGAGTATCTCAGGCAATTCCTATAAAGTGCTTAATGTCAACACAAGTGAGAAATGTCTTAGGAACATGTGCTATCTCAAAATGCCATCTTCATGCCAAAACCAAACAAACAGTTTACCAAAGCAATCAACCAGATAAAATCAAACAGAGCAAGAACACCCACCAAATAAAAAATGTGGTGAAAGCATTTTTAATATTGTTGTAATCATAAATGTTGACAGTCTCTAACCCTGGCCTCTCTGTCAATGAGGGCACTTATACCCAGAGAGAAACTCATCCAACATCCCAGTGATACTTCTAAGGGTCAAAAGTGGATTTTGTGTTGGCCAATTATGAAAACGTGGTATCCAACAAAGTTACAAGTGTGGAAGGCTGAGAGACAAAGGAGCAAGCAGATACCACTTACTTTAGAATATTTCCTCTAAATTTTCAACTTAATTTTGCCACACTTCAGCAATAACTTCAGAGATAAGTCCTAAAATCAGGAAGGTAAGTAGTCTGCTTGACTGAGGTTATATTTATGTTTAGTCCAACTTAATGGGCACTGTTTGAAAAGTTTAGATGAAGCCACAGCTATCCAAATGCAATACATTAGACTAGCTTGGAGTCACAAATTGTTTCTGGCTTAGAAATTAATGGCCTTATTCTTTTAGTTTTACTATGCCTGTACATTTTCAGCTAGAACTTCCTCAGCCTAATCTTTAATAGCATTGGTTTGCCTGTCAATATTTTCACTATTTAAGAATGGATTATTTACTTCTAGTTAAAGATGCTTAAAGATTTTTATTATTTCTGACAAAATTGATGGTAGAAGAGAGCTATCTTAATCTAAGCTTTAATAGTTTCACAAACTTGGTCTGTCTTTTCAGAAACTGCAGTTTACTCGGAAAAGCTCAGGTTTTAGATTTTTGCTCTGTATCAGCAGTGTGTTTATGGCTATGGAATGTACTTGATAATTGCTGTTTCTGGTCCATGATGCTAGTTAGACTATTTTGTCAGTGAGGCCCTTTATCCCTCCATTTTTTAAAGAGATGACTTTTAGTTTAGGCTGTCCTTCCCTTCTTCTACTCTTCTGTACATATTTTGTGAACTTTTCTGAAAGATAAACTTGTCTAAGGGCAGAGTATCTCAGGCAATTCCTATAAAGTGCTTAATGTCAACACAAGTGAGAAATGTCTTAGGAACATGTGCTATCTCAAAATGCCATCTTCATGCCAAAACCAAACAAACAGTTTACCAAAGCAATCAACCAGATAAAATCAAACAGAGCAAGAACACCCACCAAATAAAAAATGTGGTGAAAGCATTTTTAATATTGTTGTAATCATAAATGTTGACAGTCTCTAACCCTGGCCTCTCTGTCAATGAGGGCACTTATACCCAGAGAGAAACTCATCCAACATCCCAGTGATACTTCTAAGGGTCAAAAGTGGATTTTGTGTTGGCCAATTATGAAAACGTGGTATCCAACAAAGTTACAAGTGTGGAAGGCTGAGAGACAAAGGAGCAAGCAGACTCCTGCCATGTCTGCTCACTCATTTCAACACTGAAAGATGTATGGAATTCTTAGTATGTGTCAGATACTATGCCAGATGCTGGGGAAAGAACTGAGAACAACCCAAACCTCAGTCCTCAAGAGACTTGTTTTCTGTTTTTCTAACACTGAGTCAAATTTCACCACTTACTCAGAACCAAGTCTTTAGACACGTAAATATTCCTCTCTTCATAGATTCCAAGCTTGTTAGGCCTAGGTCCTCCAAATATGCTCCCTACTTCTGCCTGAAATGTTTATCAGAATATTGATATTTCCACATTATTGTACCACATATCACCCCTTAAAACTGAGAAAGCTTATCTTGCAAAATCTCACTTAAGATACCAATTTATGAATTGTTTTGCAATAATGTAAGATCCTGTGTGGAAGGCACAAAGGCTTGGTAGTGTGACTTCAGGTGGGGAGGGAAAAATTAGGAGCAGGAGGGGCTAGGGATCCTGTGGGCTATGCCAAGGTTGGTGAGCATAGTGAGATGCATCTGAGAAGAGGATCATAAAGGAAAGCAGGAGTACCACAGGAAAAGGAACTTCAGGTACACGGTTCCAAAGGCTTTTTAATAAAAGGGTTACCTACAGAGACAGTGATGGGGAAAAGGGATGAATAAAGGGTGTTGAAACACCCAGACACCAGCAATAGCAGGAAGTCATTGCCACCTGTTCTAACAGGGAGGACACAGGGCCACAAGAGTGAGACCACTGAGCAGGAGCTATGATACTGGAGGGCACAGCTACTGTCAACTAGAGTGACTCAGGCAAGGGAGAGAGATGGGAAGAAATATACCCTCCAACCTCCTGTAGAAACTGCAAACTGGTCCCAACCAACCCAAAGACAACTAGCCAGGGAACCAGAGTGATCCAGTCCAGAGAAGCCAGCTCCCCACAGAACTGGGTGAGCAGGGGAGAGAATGGATTTGAGGTGGGGGTAAATGAAGAATGACACAAAGAGGAAGACCAACTTCAAAGACGTATAAAAGTATAAAATAGAACACAGCTCCCAGTCTACTTGTAACTCAGCTTTAGTAATTGTGAGTGTTTTATATCTGGGGGAATGGAGTACAGGCATACCTTGTTTTATTGGACTTTGCTTTATTGTGCTTCACAAACACTGCATTTTTTACAAATTGAAGGTTTGTGGCAACTCTGTGTTGAGCAGGTCGGTCAGTATCATTTTTCCAAAAGCATTGCTTGCTTCCTGTTTCTGTGTCACATTTTCTTTTTTATCATTTTTGTTGTGGTGATCTATGATCTTTATTATAATTATTGTAATTGTTTTGGGGCACCATGAACCACACCCGTGTGAGATGAATTATGTGTGTTGTGAGTACTTCACCAGCAAGCCATTTCTTGTCTCTCTCTCTCCCTCTCCTCTGGTGCCCCTATTCCCTGAGGTACAACAGTATTGAAATTAAGCCAATTAATAACTCTGTTCAGGTGAAAGTAAGAGCTGCTAGTTTCTTACTTTTGATCAAAAACTAGAAATGATTAAGCTTAGTGAGGAAGGCATGTCAAAAGATGAGGCATGCCAAAAGATAGACCTCATGTGCCATGTGCAAAGTTCTGAATGCAAAAAAAAAAAAAAAATCTGGAAGGAAATTCAAAGCACTACTCGACTGACCACATGAAAGATAAGAAAGTGAAACAGTCTTATTGCAAATTTGGAGAAAGTTTCAGTGGTCTGGATAGAAGATTAGACCATGCCACGGTCTTCCCTTATGCCAAAGCTTGATCTAGAGAAAGGTCCTAACTCTCTTCTATTCTATGAAGGCTGAGAGAGGTGAAGAAGCTGCAGAAGAAAAGTTTGAAGCTAGCACAGGTTGGATCATGAGAGAAGCTAGCAGGGGTTGGATCATGAGATTTAAGGAACGAAGCCATCTCTGTAACATCAAAGTGCAAGGTGAAGCAGCAAGTGCCGATGTAGAAGGTGCGGCAAGTTATCCAGACGATCTGGCTGAGATAGTTAATGAAGGTGGCTGTACTGAACAACAGACTTTGAGTGTAGACAAAATGACCTTCGAAGAAGAAGCCACAGAACTGGGTGAGCAGGAGAGAATGGATTTGAGGTGGGGTAAATGAAGAATGACACAAAGAGGAAGACCAACTTCAAAGACGTATAAAAGTATAAAATAGAACACAGCCCCTACTTGTAACTCAGCTTTAGTAATTGTGAGTGTTTTATATCTGGGGGAATGGAGTACAGGCATACCTTGTTTTATTGGACTTTGCTTTATTGTGCTTCACAAACACTGCATTTTTTACAAATTGAAGGTTTGTGGCAACTCTGTGTTGAGCAGGTCGGTCAGTATCATTTTTCCAAAAGCATTGCTTGCTTCCTGTTTCTGTGTCACATTTTCTTTTTTATCATTTTTGTTGTGGTGATCTATGATCTTTATTATAATTATTGTAATTGTTTTGGGGCACCATGAACCACACCCGTGTGAGATGAATTATGTGTGTTGTGAGTACTTCACCAGCAAGCCATTTCTTGTCTCTCTCTCCCCCTCTCCTCTGGTGCCCCTATTCCCTGAGGTACAACAGTATTGAAATTAAGCCAATTAATAACTCTGTTCAGGTGAAAGTAAGAGCTGCTAGTTTCTTACTTTTGATCAAAAACTAGAAATGATTAAGCTTAGTGAGGAAGGCATGTCAAAAGATGAGGCATGCCAAAAGATAGACCTCATGTGCCATGTGCAAAGTTCTGAATGCAAAAAAAAAAAAATCTGGAAGGAAATTCAAAGCACTACTCGACTGACCACATGAAAGATAAGAAAGTGAAACAGTCTTATTGCAAATTTGGAGAAAGTTTCAGTGGTCTGGATAGAAGATTAGACCATGCCACGGTCTTCCCTTATGCCAAAGCTTGATCTAGAGAAAGGTCCTAACTCTCTTCTATTCTATGAAGGCTGAGAGAGGTGAAGAAGCTGCAGAAGAAAAGTTTGAAGCTAGCACAGGTTGGATCATGAGAGAAGCTAGCAGGGGTTGGATCATGAGATTTAAGGAACGAAGCCATCTCTGTAACATCAAAGTGCAAGGTGAAGCAGCAAGTGCCGATGTAGAAGGTGCGGCAAGTTATCCAGACGATCTGGCTGAGATAGTTAATGAAGGTGGCTGTACTGAACAACAGACTTTGAGTGTAGACAAAATGACCTTCGAAGAAGAAGCCATGTAGGACTCTCATAGTTAGAGAGGAGAAGCCCATGTCTGGCTTCAAAGCTTCAAAGGACAGGCTGACTCCCTTGTTAGGGGTTAATGCAGATGTAACTTTAAAAGTCAAGTCAATACTCATTTATCATTCTGAAAATCTTAGGGCCTTTAAGAACTATGAAAGATCTACTTTGCCTGTAGTCTACAAATGGAACAACAAAACTTGGATGATAGCACATCAGTTTACAGCATAGTTTTCAATATATTGAGCCCACTTTTGAGACCTACTGCTCAGACAAAAAAAATTCCTTTCAAAATATTACTTCTCATTGACAAGGCATCTGTTCACCAAAGAGCACTGATGGAGATGTACAATGAGATTAATGTCATTTTTATGCCTCTAATACAACATCCATTTTTAATCTATGGATCAAAGGGTAGTTTTGACTTTCTGGTTTTGTAAGTTCAGAACTATGTTTTGTAAGGCTATAAATGCCATAGTAATTCCTCTGTTAGATCTGTGCTAAGTGAATTGAAAACCTTATGGAAGAGTCACTATTCTAGATGTCATTAAGATCAATCAGAATTCATGGGAAGGGGCCAAAACTATTAACAGTAAGATGAAGTTGGTTACAAATCTTCATGGTTGACTTTGATGGGTTCAAGATTTCAGTGGAAGAAATAACTGAAGATGTAGTAGAATGATCAAAAGAACTAGAGCTAGAAGTGAAGTCTGAAGATGTGAATGAATTGTTGCAATCTCAAAACGTTAATGGATGAGAAGTTGCTTCTTATGAATGAGCAAAGAAAGTGGTTTCTCAAGATGGAGTCAACTCCTGGTAAAGATGCTGTGAAGATTATTGAAATGAAAGCAAATGATTTCAAATATTGCACTTAGATGATAAAGTAGGGTTTGAGAGGACTGGCTTCAATTTTGAAAGAAGTTCTACTTTAGGTAAAATTATATCAAATAGTGTAGTATGCTATAGAGAAATCATTTGTTAAAGGAAGTATCAGTCGAAGGACAAACTTTATTGTTGTCTCATTTTAAGAAAAATGTAGCCACAACCCCGAGTGTAGACAAAATGACCTTCGAAGAAGAAGCCATGTAGGACTCTCATAGTTAGAGAGGAGAAGCCCATGTCTGGCTTCAAAGCTTCAAAGGACAGGCTGACTCCCTTGTTAGGGGTTAATGCAGATGTAACTTTAAAAGTCAAGTCAATACTCATTTATCATTCTGAAAATCTTAGGGCCTTTAAGAACTATGAAAGATCTACTTTGCCTGTAGTCTACAAATGGAACAACAAAACTTGGATGATAGCACATCAGTTTACAGCATAGTTTTCAATATATTGAGCCCACTTTTGAGACCTACTGCTCAGACAAAAAAAATTCCTTTCAAAATATTACTTCTCATTGACAAGGCATCTGTTCACCAAAGAGCACTGATGGAGATGTACAATGAGATTAATGTCATTTTTATGCCTCTAATACAACATCCATTTTTAATCTATGGATCAAAGGGTAGTTTTGACTTTCTGGTTTTGTAAGTTCAGAACTATGTTTTGTAAGGCTATAAATGCCATAGTAATTCCTCTGTTAGATCTGTGCTAAGTGAATTGAAAACCTTATGGAAGAGTCACTATTCTAGATGTCATTAAGATCAATCAGAATTCATGGGAAGGGGCCAAAACTATTAACAGTAAGATGAAGTTGGTTACAAATCTTCATGGTTGACTTTGATGGGTTCAAGATTTCAGTGGAAGAAATAACTGAAGATGTAGTAGAATGATCAAAAGAACTAGAGCTAGAAGTGAAGTCTGAAGATGTGAATGAATTGTTGCAATCTCAAAACGTTAATGGATGAGAAGTTGCTTCTTATGAATGAGCAAAGAAAGTGGTTTCTCAAGATGGAGTCAACTCCTGGTAAAGATGCTGTGAAGATTATTGAAATGAAAGCAAATGATTTCAAATATTGCACTTAGATGATAAAGTAGGGTTTGAGAGGACTGGCTTCAATTTTGAAAGAAGTTCTACTTTAGGTAAAATTATATCAAATAGTGTAGTATGCTATAGAGAAATCATTTGTTAAAGGAAGTATCAGTCGAAGGACAAACTTTATTGTTGTCTCATTTTAAGAAATGGCCACAACCCCTCGTACCTTCAGCAACCACCATCCTGATCAGTCAGCATTAAGGCCAGACCCTCCGCCAGCAAGAGGACTATGACTCACTGAATGCTCAGATGATGAGTAGCATTTTTAGCAATAAAGTATTTTTCCATTAAGGTATGTACATTGTGCTTTTAGACATGATGCTATTGTACATTTAACAGCCTACAGTCTAGTGTAAACATAACTTTTATATGCACTGGGAAACCAAAAAGTCGTGTGATTCACTTTATTGCAACATTTGCTTTATTACGGTGGTCTGGAATGAAACTCTCAATATCTCCAAGGTCTGCATGTATACTTCACACTGCATGTTCAAAAGAGTCCAATTCCCTATATTAAATCTCTTATGGATTGAAAAACAGAGCAGTTTCTACTTCTCACACTGAATCTTATTGAAAGCCATGCTCTAACTAGTTAGTCTCTTTCTATTGGAAGAAGTTGGAAAGCTAAAAGCTACGTGTCTTAGGTTGCTTTGCAAACTAGGATTCTGGATGTGAATTATACTCTACCTTTAAAATGCACTTCCATGCAATCTGGAAGCCAGGCTTTAGGCGGCAGCTGTCTCCTTCCTACTATGGAGGAAGCAAGCTCTGCCAGATGCATGTATTAGCAGTTATTACGCTGTGTGTTCCACTCTGGGGACACCATCTTCCTGGGAAAGGGGAGCTGGTAGCAACAGCCACAGTGGTAGCTGAAATATCCTCATATCCCAGTGATGGTATAAGGACCTTATATCTTGTCTAGTGGAGGCCTTCTGACTTTTACCCCTTGAACCTTTCCATTATTTGAAAAAACCCAACTCCCTGTATTGAATCACTCACTGATTGAAAAACTTGCAGCAGTCTGCTTGTTGTACCAAATCCCGACCTTTATACAAGGTCAGTTCACTTATGAAACTTAATTCAGTTCTGATGAATGATGCAAACTCTTAGAATTTACATGAAAAGAGATGGAGGTTTGTTGAAACCCAGAAAGCATTACTTGCTCTACTTTAGGTAAAATTATATCAAATAGTGTAGTATGCTATAGAGAAATCATTTGTTAAAGGAAGTATCAGTCGAAGGACAAACTTTATTGTTGTCTCATTTTAAGAAATGGCCACAACCCCTCGTACCTTCAGCAACCACCATCCTGATCAGTCAGCATTAAGGCCAGACCCTCCGCCAGCAAGAGGACTATGACTCACTGAATGCTCAGATGATGAGTAGCATTTTTAGCAATAAAGTATTTTTCCATTAAGGTATGTACATTGTGCTTTTAGACATGATGCTATTGTACATTTAACAGCCTACAGTCTAGTGTAAACATAACTTTTATATGCACTGGGAAACCAAAAAGTCGTGTGATTCACTTTATTGCAACATTTGCTTTATTACGGTGGTCTGGAATGAAACTCTCAATATCTCCAAGGTCTGCATGTATACTTCACACTGCATGTTCAAAAGAGTCCAATTCCCTATATTAAATCTCTTATGGATTGAAAAACAGAGCAGTTTCTACTTCTCACACTGAATCTTATTGAAAGCCATGCTCTAACTAGTTAGTCTCTTTCTATTGGAAGAAGTTGGAAAGCTAAAAGCTACGTGTCTTAGGTTGCTTTGCAAACTAGGATTCTGGATGTGAATTATACTCTACCTTTAAAATGCACTTCCATGCAATCTGGAAGCCAGGCTTTAGGCGGCAGCTGTCTCCTTCCTACTATGGAGGAAGCAAGCTCTGCCAGATGCATGTATTAGCAGTTATTACGCTGTGTGTTCCACTCTGGGGACACCATCTTCCTGGGAAAGGGGAGCTGGTAGCAACAGCCACAGTGGTAGCTGAAATATCCTCATATCCCAGTGATGGTATAAGGACCTTATATCTTGTCTAGTGGAGGCCTTCTGACTTTTACCCCTTGAACCTTTCCATTATTTGAAAAAACCCAACTCCCTGTATTGAATCACTCACTGATTGAAAAACTTGCAGCAGTCTGCTTGTTGTACCAAATCCCGACCTTTATACAAGGTCAGTTCACTTATGAAACTTAATTCAGTTCTGATGAATGATGCAAACTCTTAGAATTTACATGAAAAGAGATGGAGGTTTGTTGAAACCCAGAAAGCATTACTTGCTCTTGAAATGTAAAGAAAAGTTGATAGGAGGATTAATTTCCAAGTGACTAGGCCATATTGACTAATAGGACGCTCACTGAGTCCCTCAGAAAAGGTATGTTTGGGAGATAAGAATGAACCAGTCACTGAAGAGCAAGAATAGAACTGAGATTGAGATCAAGGAATGTGGTTTGGAATATATCAATGGCAGCAGTGAGGGCTGCTAACTTGGATAGATTCTGCATGACATCACTGAGCATATTACCTTGTCTGCCTGAATCAATGATGGAAGCCATGTGATGAAAGTATTTGCATTGCACTGCTAACAATGTGGACTTGTTAAGGCCGGTTTGACTGAGACACTCAAGAATCCTAAACTCATCCAGAGTGAAATGACCCACATGCTGGGTGGCCTCAGGGCAGTGTCCATAATTACCCTATATCAAATTGAAGCAGGCCTCAGCATTTCCTTGAAAGCATCATAGAAAAATCTATGTGCAAAAAGCATTCATGAACAATGAAGATTTTACTGCTGGTTTCAGAGACTGAATATGTGACTTATATGGCATATGCTTGAGCATTTCACTAGAAAAGAGTTGCTTTTAGACTTCTCTCTTTTCCTGGATCTTTCATTTGGCCACTAGGCATAAAATTGGGTTGTCTCTTATTTACTAGATGTAAGTTAGTCTTGCAAATCTGCCACAGATACTGGTGGGCACTTCTGGAGGTGGACAGAGGAAGGTTGCGGCAGCTATGACAGCAATTGGTTCCTGACATTAGGTTAGGATGAGCTCTCCAATCATCTCCTCTAACTTCTTTAATACATGTAAATGGATTTACAGGATCATATCAAGACCTTTGTGAGTTTTTCTCCAGTTGTGAATTGAGATAATAACATTTCAGTCTCATCTCCTCTCTGATTGCCAATCTTTTCAGATTATTGGGAAACAATTTCCTGTTTCCTGACAATGAGTGGATAACTGCACTTGCCTTTAAAAAAAAAAAAAGCTTCATTGGTTTTTGTAGGTCAGAAATTGTATTGAGGTTTCAGCTCCAATAGTCCTGAAGACTCCTGGTTCAACCTGTCAGCAGCCATGGGCAATAGCTTACCACATAATTGCCATGTAAGTGGTTAAATAATACAGTTACAAGTGTCTGCTAAAGATGGAATTACATGTAAACAACAAAACTCTGTAAAACTTAGAAGTAAAAGAAAAGTTAAAAAAAAATGGAATTACATCAGCAATATAGTATTATTCCATTTATAAGTGCCTGCCATGTTTTCACTTGTATTTTCTCACTTAATCCACTCAACACACTTTAAGGTAAGTATTATTAGCTATGTTTAACATTTGAAGAATCTGGGGCTGAGAGAGGTTGGTTAATTCATTTGTCTGGGCCATAAAGCTAATAAATAGTGAAACAGAGTCAATCACAGATTTGAGGTAGAAGTGTGTATGTGTGTATTGTTGGGGGGCAGGAAAGGGACAGAGGAATCATAGCCCCCTCCAGCACAGTCTTCAATAATGATTTATTTTTTCAACAGCTAAACCAAGGGGAAAATGTTAGTTTTACTCTGTATCGAAGACTTTGAAAAGATAGAAGATGGAGTAGGGAGGCAATACAATGGTTTCAGAGACTGAATATGTGACTTATATGGCATATGCTTGAGCATTTCACTAGAAAAGAGTTGCTTTTAGACTTCTCTCTTTTCCTGGATCTTTCATTTGGCCACTAGGCATAAAATTGGGTTGTCTCTTATTTACTAGATGTAAGTTAGTCTTGCAAATCTGCCACAGATACTGGTGGGCACTTCTGGAGGTGGACAGAGGAAGGTTGCGGCAGCTATGACAGCAATTGGTTCCTGACATTAGGTTAGGATGAGCTCTCCAATCATCTCCTCTAACTTCTTTAATACATGTAAATGGATTTACAGGATCATATCAAGACCTTTGTGAGTTTTTCTCTCCAGTTGTGAATTGAGATAATAACATTTCAGTCTCATCTCCTCTCTGATTGCCAATCTTTTCAGATTATTGGGAAACAATTTCCTGTTTCCTGACAATGAGTGGATAACTGCACTTGCCTTTAAAAAAAAAAAGCTTCTTTGGGTTTTTTGTAGGTCAGAAATTGTATTGAGGTTTCAGCTCCAATAGTCCTGAAGACTCCTGGTTCAACCTGTCAGCAGCCATGGGCAATAGCTTACCACATAATTGCCATGTAAGTGGTTAAATAATACAGTTACAAGTGTCTGCTAAAGATGGAATTACATGTAAACAACAAAACTCTGTAAAACTTAGAAGTAAAAGAAAAGTTAAAAAAAAATGGAATTACATCAGCAATATAGTATTATTCCATTTATAAGTGCCTGCCATGTTTTCACTTGTATTTTCTCACTTAATCCACTCAACACACTTTAAGGTAAGTATTATTAGCTATGTTTAACATTTGAAGAATCTGGGGCTGAGAGAGGTTGGTTAATTCATTTGTCTGGGCCATAAAGCTAATAAATAGTGAAACAGAGTCAATCACAGATTTGAGGTAGAAGTGTGTATGTGTGTATTGTTGGGGGGCAGGAAAGGGACAGAGGAATCATAGCCCCCTCCAGCACAGTCTTCAATAATGATTTATTTTTTCAACAGCTAAACCAAGGGGAAAATGTTAGTTTTACTCTGTAGCTAAGACTATGATGAAAAGATAGAAGATGGAGTAGGGAGGCAATACAATGAAATGTGTAGAGAAAGTAATCCATTGTAAGTAAATAGTCACTTTACTGTAAATGTTAATTATTATAAATTAGTGTTTGTATATTGAAGATAATTAGAAAACACAGATTGAGAAAATGGAAACATTATGTTCTCACTAACCAGTTGTTATTGTTCAGTCGCAAGTTGTGTCCCACTCTTTGTGATCCCATGGACTGCAGTGTGCCAGGGCTTCCCTGTCCTTCACCATTTCCTGGAGCTTGCTCAGCTTCACGTCCAGTGCATCGGTGATGTGATCTAACTGTCTCATCTTCTGCTGTCCTCATCTTTTGATGTCAATCTTTCCCAGCATCAAGGTCTTTTCCAATGAGTTGGCTGTTCACATCAGGTGGCCAAAATATTGTCACTTCAGCTTCAGGTCAGCCATTTAGATGAGTATTCAGAGTCGATTTCCTTTCAGACTGACTGGTTTGATCTTCTTGTTGTCCAAGCAACTCTCAAGAGTCTTCTCCAGCACCACAGTTGAAAGCATCAATTCTTTGGCACTCTGCTTTCTTTATGGTCCAGTTCTCACCACTGTATATGACTACTGGGAAGACCATAGCCTTGACTATATGGACCTTTGTTGGCAAAGTGATGTCTTTGCTTTATAACATACTGTCTGGGTTTCTCATAGTTTTTCTGCCAAGGAGCAATTGTCTTTTAATTTCATGGATGCAGTCACCATCCACAGAAATTTTGGAGCCCAAGAAGAGGAAATCTGTGCTTCCAACTTTTCCCCTTCAATTTGCCATGAAGTGATGGGGCCAGATTTTTTAAATATTGAGTTTTAAGCCAGTTTTTACACTCTCTTCCTTCATCCTCATCAAGAGGTTCTTTAGTTCTTCTTTGTTTTCTGCATTACAGTGGTATCATCTACATATCTGAGGTTGTTGATATTTCTCCTGACAATCTTGATTCCAGCTTAGAATTTTGCTATGTTTAAATGTGGGGGGTTATTGTTGGGAAAGGCAGAGTCAATCACAGATTTGAGGTAGAAGTGTGTATGTGTGTATTGTTGGGGGGCAGGAAAGGGACAGAGGAATCATAGCCCCCTCCAGCACAGTCTTCAATAATGATTTATTTTTTCAACAGCTAAACCAAGGGGAAAATGTTAGTTTTACTCTGTAGCTAAGACTATGATGAAAAGATAGAAGATGGAGTAGGGAGGCAATACAATGAAATGTGTAGAGAAAGTAATCCATTGTAAGTAAATAGTCACTTTACTGTAAATGTTAATTATTATAAATTAGTGTTTGTATATTGAAGATAATTAGAAAACACAGATTGAGAAAATGGAAACATTATGTTCTCACTAACCAGTTGTTATTGTTCAGTCGCAAGTTGTGTCCCACTCTTTGTGATCCCATGGACTGCAGTGTGCCAGGGCTTCCCTGTCCTTCACCATTTCCTGGAGCTTGCTCAGCTTCACGTCCAGTGCATCGGTGATGTGATCTAACTGTCTCATCTTCTGCTGTCCTCATCTTTTGATGTCAATCTTTCCCAGCATCAAGGTCTTTTCCAATGAGTTGGCTGTTCACATCAGGTGGCCAAAATATTGTCACTTCAGCTTCAGGTCAGCCATTTAGATGAGTATTCAGAGTCGATTTCCTTTCAGACTGACTGGTTTGATCTTCTTGTTGTCCAAGCGACTCTCAAGAGTCTTCTCCAGCACCACAGTTGAAAGCATCAATTCTTTGGCACTCTGCTTTCTTTATGGTCCAGTTCTCACCACTGTATATGACTACTGGGAAGACCATAGCCTTGACTATATGGACCTTTGTTGGCAAAGTGATGTCTTTGCTTTATAACATACTGTCTGGGTTTCTCATAGTTTTTCTGCCAAGGAGCAATTGTCTTTTAATTTCATGGATGCAGTCACCATCCACAGAAATTTTGGAGCCCAAGAAGAGGAAATCTGTGCTTCCAACTTTTCCCCTTCAATTTGCCATGAAGTGATGGGGCCAGATTTTTTAAATATTGAGTTTTAAGCCAGTTTTTACACTCTCTTCCTTCATCCTCATCAAGAGGTTCTTTAGTTCTTCTTTGTTTTCTGCATTACAGTGGTATCATCTACATATCTGAGGTTGTTGATATTTCTCCTGACAATCTTGATTCCAGCTTGTAACTCATCCAGCCTCAGATTTCTCATGATGTGTTCTGAGTATAAATTAAATAAACAAGGTGACAATAAATGACCTTGTTGAATTCCTTTTTCAATCCTGAACGCATCAGTTGTTCTATACAGGGTTCTAACTGTTGTTTCTTGAATGGCAGACAGGTTCCTTGGGAGACGGATGGTCTGGTATTCCTATCTCTTTAAGAGTTTTCCACAGTTTGTCATGATCCATACAGTCAAAGACTTTAGCATAGTCAAAAAAACAGAGATATATGCTTTTCTGCAATTCCCTTGCTATTTCTATGATCCAACATATATTGGCAATTTGATCTCTGGTTCTTCTGCCTTTTCTAAATATGACTTGAACATTTGGAAGTTTTCAGTTCACATAATACTAAAACCAAGCATACAGGATTTTGAATATAACCTTACTAGCATGGAAGATGAGTGCAATCATCTGGTGGTTTGAACATTCTTTAGTACTCCCCTTCTTGGAAACTGGGATGAGAATTGACCTTTTCCAGTCCTGTGGCCACTATTGGCTTCTCCAAATTTGCTGACATATTGAGTGCAGCACTTTGACAGCATCATCTTTTAAGATTTTAAATAGCTCTCCTGGAATTCCACTGCCTCCACTAGCTTTATTGACAGCAATACTTGCTAAAGCCCACTTGACTTAACACTTCAGAATACTTGGCTCTGGGCGAGTGACCATACCATTATGGTTATTCAGGTCATTAAGATCTTTTTTGTATAGTTCTTCTGTGCATTCTTTCCATTTCTTCTTGATCTCTTCTGCTTCTATTAGATCTTTACTGTTTCTGTCCTTTATTGTGCCCTTGTTTGGATGAAATATTCCTTTGATACTTCCAATTTTCTTGAAGAGACCTCTAGTCCTTACCCTTATATTTTTTTCCTTTATTTCTTTGCATTGTTCATTGAAGAAGGCCTTTTTTGTCTCTCCTTGCTATTCTTTGGAACTCCATGTTTAGTTGGGTGTACCTTTTCCTTTCTCCATTGCCTTTTGCTTCTCTTTTTCTTCAGTTATTTGTAAAGACTCCTCAGACAACCGCTTTGCCTACTTTTTTTTTTTCTGGCCACATCTATTGATCTTTCATTCATTTATCTTTTTTGTTCTTTGGCCTGTGTGGGCCTCCCATCACTGTGGCCTCTGCCACTGCAGAACACTGGCTCTGGGTGCATGTGCTCCAGAGCTCCGGCTTGGTAGTTGGACACATTGGCCCAGCCGTTCCGCGGCATGTGGGATCTTCCCAGGCCAGGGATTGAACCGGCGCCCCTTGCACTGCAAGGCAGTGTCCTTACCCACTGGACCACGAGGGAAGCCAACCACTTTGCCTTCTTGCTTTTCTTTCTCTTTGGAATGATTTTGCTTGCTGTCTCCTGAACAATATCATGGACTTCTATCCAGAGCTCTTCAGGTACTCTGTTTACTAGATCTAATCCCTTAAATCCATTTGTCACCTCCACTGTATATTCATAGAGGATTTGATTTAAGTTATACTTGGGTGGCCTATTGGTTTTCCCTGCTTTCTTTAGTTTAAGCCTGAATTTTGCTATGAGAAGCTGATGATCTGAGTCACCGTCAGCTCCAGGTCTTGTTTTGCTGGCTGTATACAGTTTCTCCATCTTTGGCTACAAATAATGTAATCAATCTGATTTCAGTATTGACCATTGGTGATGTCCATGTGTAGAATTGTTTCTTGTGTTTTTGAAAACGGGCATTTGCTATGACCAGTGTTTTCTCTTGGCAGGATTCTATTAGCCTTTGCCCCACTTCATTTTGTACTCCAAGACCAAACTTGCCTGTTACTCCAGGTATCTCCTGACTTCCCTTTCAAGGATTACTGCCTTATCGTGGCAAATGGGCTTGCATAACTCAATGAAGCTATGAGTCATGCCATGAGGGCCACCAAAGATGGATGAGTCACAGTGAAGAGTTCTGACAATACGAGATCCACTGGAATGGCAAACCACCCCAGTATATTAGCCATGAGAACCCCATGAACTGTATAAAAAGGCAAAAAGACATGACAGTGATAGATGAGTTTCCAGGTCAGAAAGGGTCCGATATACTACAGAGGAAGAGCAGAGGGCAACTACTAACAACTCCAGAAAGAATGCAGGGACCGGGTCAAAGCAGAAATGGCTCTCGGTTGTGGATGTATACGATGATGAAAGTAAAATATGGTGCTGGAAATAACAGTACTGCATAGGGACCTGGAATATTAGGTCCACAAATCAGTGTAAATTAGACATGGTCAAGCAGGAGATGGCAAGAGTAAACATTAACATCTTAGGAATCTGTGAACTAAAATGGACAGGAATGAGTGAATTTAATTCAGATAACCATTATATTTACTACCCTGGGCAAGAATCCCATAGAAGAAATGGAGTAGCCCTCATAATCAACAAAAGAGTCTGAAATGCGGTATTTAGGTGCAATTTCAAAAACAACAGAATGATCATGGTTCATTTCTAAGGCAAACCATTCATTATTACAGTTATTCAGATCTATGCCTCAATCATTTATGCTGAAGAAGCTGAAGCTGATCAGTTCTATGAAGACCTAGATCTCCTAGAACTAACCCCTAAAAGAGATATCCTGTTCATCATAGGGGATTGGAATTCAAAAATAGGAATGCACTAACCAGAGATCACCCGATTTCCACTTCAATCCATATATTAATACTTTCAGGTAAATGTATGTGTTTACAAATACATGCATGTTTCAAAAGAAGGAGATCATATCATACACATTGATAGCTAAAAGAAGCTGGCTATAAAACAATTTACATATTTCTTTGACAATAAGTTTTCTTACTGCTCCCCAACCAAACTACATGTGTATGACAGTCTCCAACTCTGCTGGCCCTGTCTCCAAGATCACTTTCTTCCTTGTAATGTTAGAGTCTGGCTATGTTCTTTTTACAAAGCATCTTGTCTTTGAATAAAAATTGTTTCATCTCTTCTTCGAAGTACAAAAATAAAAAGTAATGAGGTTTAAAAAAGAATTTAGGATCATATAAGATATAATAAATTCCTTGCCTGAAGTCCAAATTGTGCATGCACACACACACACGCCTGCAGGTGTACTGTGTGTTAACAAGATGAAGAGAGGTGACCAATACATGGTTTGGTATTAGAATTCTGGTTCTCTCTGTATGGTTTCTGAAGTTACAATTCTGTTCAGTGATAATTAATGTGAGAAATGATGACTCAGTGCTCCCCAAGATGTGACATAACTTCTCTTACCCAAAAGAGGTTCATCTATATCAGAATTTATTTAGAGTGAGGGGTAGGACTAATTATTCCAGTATTGCAAGTCCTTAAACAACAACATCCGCTGTTTTCTTACATCAGCCTTTTAAATAACAGTACTGCATAGGGACCTGGAATATTAGGTCCACAAATCAGTGTAAATTAGACATGGTCAAGCAGGAGATGGCAAGAGTAAACATTAACATCTTAGGAATCTGTGAACTAAAATGGACAGGAATGAGTGAATTTAATTCAGATAACCATTATATTTACTACCCTGGGCAAGAATCCCATAGAAGAAATGGAGTAGCCCTCATAATCAACAAAAGAGTCTGAAATGCGGTATTTAGGTGCAATTTCAAAAACAACAGAATGATCATGGTTCATTTCTAAGGCAAACCATTCATTATTACAGTTATTCAGATCTATGCCTCAATCATTTATGCTGAAGAAGCTGAAGCTGATCAGTTCTATGAAGACCTAGATCTCCTAGAACTAACCCCTAAAAGAGATATCCTGTTCATCATAGGGGATTGGAATTCAAAAATAGGAATGCACTAACCAGAGATCACCCGATTTCCACTTCAATCCATATATTAATACTTTCAGGTAAATGTATGTGTTTACAAATACATGCATGTTTCAAAAGAAGGAGATCATATCATACACATTGATAGCTAAAAGAAGCTGGCTATAAAACAATTTACATATTTCTTTGACAATAAGTTTTCTTACTGCTCCCCAACCAAACTACATGTGTATGACAGTCTCCAACTCTGCTGGCCCTGTCTCCAAGATCACTTTCTTCCTTGTAATGTTAGAGTCTGGCTATGTTCTTTTTACAAAGCATCTTGTCTTTGAATAAAAATTGTTTCATCTCTTCTTCGAAGTACAAAAATAAAAAGTAATGAGGTTTAAAAAAGAATTTAGGATCATATAAGATATAATAAATTCCTTGCCTGAAGTCCAAATTGTGCATGCACACACACACACGCCTGCAGGTGTACTGTGTGTTAACAAGATGAAGAGAGGTGACCAATACATGGTTTGGTATTAGAATTCTGGTTCTCTCTGTATGGTTTCTGAAGTTACAATTCTGTTCAGTGATAATTAATGTGAGAAATGATGACTCAGTGCTCCCCAAGATGTGACATAACTTCTCTTACCCAAAAGAGGTTCATCTATATCAGAATTTATTTAGAGTGAGGGGTAGGACTAATTATTCCAGTATTGCAAGTCCTTAAACAACAACATCCCGCTGTTTTCTTACATCAGCCTCTGAAAGGCTGAGCTAAGTGTTATCGTGTAGGACAAGGTTCTCTCAAGAAGGTGAAGCCAAGGTATGGTCGTCACTTGGTCTTTCTGGTATTCTACTTTACATGTTGTTTTTCTCCCTAAAACTTAGGACCCTGCTCTGTTAGACTTTATTGATGGAAAAATTACTTCCAAAATTTGTTGGGTTGATGGGAAAAATGTGCTATGGAATATTTTTGTCCTGTTGAAAGTCATAGCATATATACCATCTGAGGGTTATCAGACTTAATAAAAGGTGTGCTCATGCACAGTAATTAATAGTTGATACTCTATTATATTTTCAAAGATACAACTATTGACCTTTGATTAAATTAGGTATGAAGCCTATTAACTAGCCTTACAATTTTTTCTTGAAGTTGTCTTATTTTACCGCATTCCAATTCCTTATAAATTAACAAAGATAACAAAGGGGAGAAGAGGGGATAATTAGACCTAAGTATTGGAAGGTTTCCCAACGAGTAAACTGATACATTACATGTGCAGTTGGCCACAGAAGGCAATAAATGTTATAAGTAAAAGAAAAAGAGACTAAACAGCACACGCGAGGTCTTTTGGTTCATAAAGTGAAACATGAAGGGCTTGACCTTGACTGCTCTGACTCCAGGGCCAGGGCTCTTTGCCCCACTCGGTAGTGTTTTGCTGCTGACAGTTCTTTAAGTCTATGGCTACCAATGAGTGCTTGGCAATGATGAAACGTGTTGAAATACATTCTTGAGGGTGATTGTGAAACTGCCTTCTGCATATTGTAAAGATCAGATATGTTTTTTGAAGCAGGAGTAGTTTGAAGGCAGAATTGCATATTGGGGTGTGGTGGACAGGAGGGGCTGTGGATCATGAGATTTCTTTATGTCCTTTCCAAATATCACTGTTTGTTAAATGCGATGCAAAACTCAACCCAGTGAGAAATCTGTTTCCTCAGTGGGAGTGGAACAGATAACTATTTTCCTTTCCCTCCTAGAAAAGAAGCTATGCACTTTAGGGAGTCGGTAACATTTTACAAGTAAAGACCTGAACACCTAGCTAAAAGATCAAATGATGTTGATGGTTGCTTCTCTTTAACAAAATTCACAGGGCGCCGAGAAGTCACAGAATAAGAGAACTAAAGAAGTGACTCCCATCTAGACTAATGAGGGTTGTTTAGTATTTCCTTCTGTCAGTACATTAATCATGTCTTATTATGCTTCACGCTAAAGTTATACTAAAAAGCCCTAATGATAACATTGATGCATTGTCCTTCCTTGTGAGTATAAAGACTTAATTTGATGAATAGAAGTTAAGAAAATGTTTAATCTTCCATTATCGTATAATGATTGAGATTCATCCATCTGTTCTACAATAATAATAATTTATCATGAATGAAAGCATACTTATAAAATTATGTAGGCATATGACAGAAATTGGCTTCTTTTTTCCCAATCCACAAATGTTGACCTTACCCTTTTTTATCTTTAAGATTATTCATTATATTTCAGGGCTTCCCTGATGGTCCAGTGGGTAAAGAGTCCGCCTTGCAGTTCAAGGGGCACTGGTTCGATCCCTGGCCAGGGAAGATCGCACATGCCGTGGAGTGGCTGGACTGGTGTGTCCAATTACAAGCCAGTGCTCTGCAAGGAGAGAGTCCACTGCAATGGGAGGCCCACACAGGCCAAAGAATAAAGATGGATGAAAATCAATAAATATAAAACCAATAAAAGAGGTCAAAATTAAAACCAAAAAAGATTATTCATTGTATTTCAGATTTTCCCCACCTATACCTTTCACTGTCCTCATTAATTCTTTTTGGAAGGACTATTCAATGTACCTGTTAAACGTGTTGAAATACATTCTTGAGGGTGATTGTGAAACTGCCTTCTGCATATTGTAAAGATCAGATATGTTTTTTGAAGCAGGAGTAGTTTGAAGGCAGAATTGCATATTGGGGTGTGGTGGACAGGAGGGGCTGTGGATCATGAGATTTCTTTATGTCCTTTCCAAATATCACTGTTTGTTAAATGCGATGCAAAACTCAACCCAGTGAGAAATCTGTTTCCTCAGTGGGAGTGGAACAGATAACTATTTTCCTTTCCCTCCTAGAAAAGAAGCTATGCACTTTAGGGAGTCGGTAACATTTTACAAGTAAAGACCTGAACACCTAGCTAAAAGATCAAATGATGTTGATGGTTGCTTCTCTTTAACAAAATTCACAGGGCGCCGAGAAGTCACAGAATAAGAGAACTAAAGAAGTGACTCCCATCTAGACTAATGAGGGTTGTTTAGTATTTCCTTCTGTCAGTACATTAATCATGTCTTATTATGCTTCACGCTAAAGTTATACTAAAAAAAAGCCCTAATGATAACATTGATGCATTGTCCTTCCTTGTGAGTATAAAGACTTAATTTGATGAATAGAAGTTAAGAAAATGTTTAATCTTCCATTATCGTATAATGATTGAGATTCATCCATCTGTTCTACAATAATAATAATTTATCATGAATGAAAGCATACTTATAAAATTATGTAGGCATATGACAGAAATTGGCTTCTTTTTCCTAATCCACAAATGTTGACCTTACCCTTTTTTATCTTTAAGATTATTCATTATATTTCAGGGCTTCCCTGATGGTCCAGTGGGTAAAGAGTCCGCCTTGCAGTTCAAGGGGCACTGGTTCGATCCCTGGCCAGGGAAGATCGCACATGCCGTGGAGTGGCTGGACTGGTGTGTCCAATTACAAGCCAGTGCTCTGCAAGGAGAGAGTCCACTGCAATGGGAGGCCCACACAGGCCAAAGAATAAAGATGGATGAAAATCAATAAATATAAAACCAATAAAAGAGGTCAAAATTAAAACCAAAAAAGATTATTCATTGTATTTCAGATTTTCCCCACCTATACCTTTCACTGTCCTCATTAATTCTTTTTGGAAGGACTGGGAAATAGAAGAGGACAGAAACTTGTGAACATCTCAAGCACTACATTTTCTCATTTCTATTTAGCAGTTCTGTAGCAATTTATCTGTTCCCTTTATTTTCCATTTAGTGTCCTTGGAGGTTTTATAAAAAAAAACATTTGAATGTTGGTTTTCCTATCTAGCAAACCTTGATCTGATGTTTTGAATTAGGGACACATGTTTTGGAGCTGAGGCTGACTAGAGAAGACGTGAGTGTATAGCTGAGGTAAGTAACGGTAGCACATTGGTTTGTTTTTTTTCTTTTAGGCCACATCTATTGGTCTTTCATTTATTTATCTCTGTTCTTTGGCCTATATGGGCCTCCCATCGCAGTGGCCTCTATTGTCACAGAGCACTGGCTCTGGGCGCATGCGCTCCAGAGCTCCAGCTCTGGTAGTTGGACACATCGGTCCAGCCGCTCCACACCACATGGTATCTTCCTGTGCTAGGGATCAAACCAGTGCTCTTAGCACAGCAAGGCTGTGTCCTTATCCACTGGACCACCAGGGAAGCCCCACATTGGGTTTCAATTATGCAATCTATTCTTTAAGTTTTCATTTTAACCTTGAGAGAGCACACAAGAGAGCAAGAGAGTGCACAATCCTACAGAACTATTGTGGCAACTTTGTTGTTGCTGTAGAGAGGGGGTTCTTTTCTGAGTTTAAGCAGGAACCAAGAGATGGAAAGGAATGACAGGATTAAGAATGATCTGGATGGAGGAACAAACAGTCCCGTAGGCAATTCACCAATGAAATTAGATGGAGAGGTGTTGGGACGTCCCTAGGGAGAGAGGAAATACCTGTAAGGAATGAGATCTACTGGCAGAAGAAAGATTCTGCCTGGATGATGGTGATTTAACTTAATTTGGAAAAAAATTTCAGTTCTATGAACAAGTAGATTTGAGGTCAGAAATAACTTATTAGAAAAGAAAATACTTTTCCTGGGAACCAGGCTACTTCAGGATTGGATGATGAAAGGTGTCAGTGGTCATAAGGAAGTCTATATGGCAACATAATTTGAGCAAAAGGCCAGCTGACCTGCTAGCTAAGTTATGAGAATCATAAAAAAGGGCACATGTGCCAAAGGTGTAGGGAATTAAACAAAACTCAAATGCACAAAAATATCCAGGGAATTTAAAGATTCTATATGTGCCTTTCATGGTAATATTTGATATATTTGTTTCAGATTTATTTTAAAACGTCTTTTAGTTAAAACGTCTTTCTGTTCCTTTTGATAAGCTTCCCCTATTCAGAGATACCATTCTTATTCAGAGATACCATTCTTGGGAAACCAGTGTCTATATTTCGCCTGTGTGTTTTTCTCCTCTTATTGGGTGTGCATGTACCTGGAGAGAGTCCTAGCTTCCACAGAAATGATATCACATTGTACATATACCTTCAGCAACTTTGTTTTATACTCAACATTGTTTTCAATATTTACTCATGTTGATATATACAGCTTGGTTTATTTAAACTGCTACAGAGTATATTGTGAATATATCACAATTTATTTGTCTGTCTCCCTATTGATGAATAAGGCTGTTTCCAGTATTTGGCTGTTAAAACCTATCCACAGTGAATATATTTCTGCATGTCTCCTTGGGCATTTATGTGAGATTCTTTCCTAAGTTGTATTTGTTAGTAGTGGAATATGCAGATCATAAGGTATGTAAATATTTGAGTTTCCTAGATATTACCAAATTGCTTTCCAGAATGTTTCAGCTGCCTTTTACTCCTGCCATCAGACACATTGCCATTTGCCACATCCTCTACCTTTAAACTTTTTTATCAATTGATGTAGTTTTCTAAAATTTTTATTAACAGACGAGGCCTGGATGATCTCTCAAGGTCCTTTTAGGTCTAACAATTATTTATTTCCAACACACAGAATTATATCCACTATGACTCTTCTTCATGAAATTGCTATTTGATTAGCAATTAAATTGTAGCCCAGTCCTATGCCCATCTCAGACTTCTGAATGCTGATATTCCTGAAATGTCTGGTGTCAAAAGTAAGAAATTTTCCTTGCCAAATTTTACGGCTAGGTACATTCAGGAATTTACAGAATAGTAAGTATGAATAACCCCTGCCACGTGGGCCAAGAACTACTTCAGGATTGGATGATGAAAGGTGTCAGTGGTCATAAGGAAGTCTATATGGCAACATAATTTGAGCAAAAGGCCAGCTGACCTGCTAGCTAAGTTATGAGAATCATAAAAAAGGGCACATGTGCCAAAGGTGTAGGGAATTAAACAAAACTCAAATGCACAAAAATATCCAGGGAATTTAAAGATTCTATATGTGCCTTTCATGGTAATATTTGATATATTTGTTTCAGATTTATTTTAAAACGTCTTTTAGTTAAAACGTCTTTCTGTTCCTTTTGATAAGCTTCCCCTATTCAGAGATACCATTCTTATTCAGAGATACCATTCTTGGGAAACCAGTGTCTATATTTCGCCTGTGTGTTTTTCTCCTCTTATTGGGTGTGCATGTACCTGGAGAGAGTCCTAGCTTCCACAGAAATGATATCACATTGTACATATACCTTCAGCAACTTTGTTTTATACTCAACATTGTTTTCAATATTTACTCATGTTGATATATACAGCTTGGTTTATTTAAACTGCTACAGAGTATATTGTGAATATATCACAATTTATTTGTCTGTCTCCCTATTGATGAATAAGGCTGTTTCCAGTATTTGGCTGTTAAAACCTATCCACAGTGAATATATTTCTGCATGTCTCCTTGGGCATTTATGTGAGATTCTTTCCTAAGTTGTATTTGTTAGTAGTGGAATATGCAGATCATAAGGTATGTAAATATTTGAGTTTCCTAGATATTACCAAATTGCTTTCCAGAATGTTTCAGCTGCCTTTTACTCCTGCCATCAGACACATTGCCATTTGCCACATCCTCTACCTTTAAACTTTTTTATCAATTGATGTAGTTTTCTAAAATTTTTATTAACAGACGAGGCCTGGATGATCTCTCAAGGTCCTTTTAGGTCTAACAATTATTTATTTCCAACACACAGAATTATATCCACTATGACTCTTCTTCATGAAATTGCTATTTGATTAGCAATTAAATTGTAGCCCAGTCCTATGCCCATCTCAGACTTCTGAATGCTGATATTCCTGAAATGTCTGGTGTCGCAAAAGTAAGAAATTTTCCTTGCCAAATTTTACGGCTAGGTACATTCAGGGAATTTACAGAATAGTAAGTATGAATAACCCCTGCCACGTGGGCCAAGAACTACATATGCTGTCTAGTTTTTGCAAGAGAAAACATACCTTTCGTGGGGTCCCTGGACTGTTGCTAGAGGACTGCGGGGGAGTTAAGGAGCCAGCCCCACTCTCTTTACTTTCTGGAAATATAATGGGCTCTTGCAGCCTTCTCTTCAGGCCCAGAGTCTAATCATCCTACCCATCTCTTCAGGACCAAAGGGGAATTTCAAGGGTCCCATAGACTTGAAGCAGATCTCCACCTGGTAACCTATCACACAAATGCAACGATTACTGAATTCATTCCTCCCACGATGGAGACTAGTGCTCTACAAAGTGACATTCTGAAGACAGACAAGTCTCCAGTGAACCATGGGAAACTTGAGCAAAGATGATGAACTTGAGAAAGCAGACCTGAGGCTAAACCAACACATTCGTTTAATCAAACTGCTAGCAAAACTGCTGTTTTATAGCTAGAAACAATCTGTTTTGACTGACAATTAATTCACATCTAGTACAGAATTTTATTTTAATAGAAGGCCACAATTATACAAAAAATAAAGCCATACAGCACACAAGAGTTAGGTCTTCCACCAGAGCCTGAGGTATGGAATTCCCAACCTCAGTGGCTCTTCCTCGGTGGTTTAGTAGGAGCAACCTGCCTGGAGAACTTTCCTTCCTTGTACTTCTTCAGTAAACTATCAAACTGAAATAAAAGCAGCTCAATGAAAACGAGCGAAAGTGCACGGCTAGAGAAACTCTTAGGGGTAGATGCACTATCTTACAGTGATTCATTGAAAAGGGAATCACAGGGTACATTATCTCCAAGTAGCCTGACTTTTTAACACGTTTCTAGATCAGCTCAGCCAAGACCTAGGAATGATTGTCCAACGCCAGGTCAGGCTTTGGAACTGAGAAGGCTCCCTGTTTACCAAGGTGGAGACAAGGCAATCACCAGTCCTGAGGCGATAGAAGGCGGTAGCTCAGGGAGACATCCCAGGTCTTTAGATCTCTCAGAAGATTAGACATCCTGCTTCCTCTCTCCATCTCAGACTCACAGAACTACTTTACAACTTCATTTACATATTCATTTAAGTAATAGTTGACATTTAAACAACATTTTGCATATGCCTGGAAATTTATGTACACGAGCTCCTTTAACTTTCACAACCATCACTATATCTATTTTGCTGATGGGGAATCTGAGGCAGGGATAGGTTGAAAAATTATAATGTCCATACAACTATGTGCTGGGCTGAGGCCCACTCTCTTTACTTTCTGGAAATATAATGGGCTCTTGCAGCCTTCTCTTCAGGCCCAGAGTCTAATCATCCTACCCATCTCTTCAGGACCAAAGGGGAATTTCAAGGGTCCCATAGACTTGAAGCAGATCTCCACCTGGTAACCTATCACACAAATGCAACGATTACTGAATTCATTCCTCCCACGATGGAGACTAGTGCTCTACAAAGTGACATTCTGAAGACAGACAAGTCTCCAGTGAACCATGGGAAACTTGAGCAAAGATGATGAACTTGAGAAAGCAGACCTGAGGCTAAACCAACACATTCGTTTAATCAAACTGCTAGCAAAACTGCTGTTTTATAGCTAGAAACAATCTGTTTTGACTGACAATTAATTCACATCTAGTACAGAATTTTATTTTAATAGAAGGCCACAATTATACAAAAAATAAAGCCATACAGCACACAAGAGTTAGGTCTTCCACCAGAGCCTGAGGTATGGAATTCCCAACCTCAGTGGCTCTTCCTCGGTGGTTTAGTAGGAGCAACCTGCCTGGAGAACTTTCCTTCCTTGTACTTCTTCAGTAAACTATCAAACTGAAATAAAAGCAGCTCAATGAAAACGAGCGAAAGTGCACGGCTAGAGAAACTCTTAGGGGTAGATGCACTATCTTACAGTGATTCATTGAAAAGGGAATCACAGGGTACATTATCTCCAAGTAGCCTGACTTTTTAACACGTTTCTAGATCAGCTCAGCCAAGACCTAGGAATGATTGTCCAACGCCAGGTCAGGCTTTGGAACTGAGAAGGCTCCCTGTTTACCAAGGTGGAGACAAGGCAATCACCAGTCCTGAGGCGATAGAAGGCGGTAGCTCAGGGAGACATCCCAGGTCTTTAGATCTCTCAGAAGATTAGACATCCTGCTTCCTCTCTCCATCTCAGACTCACAGAACTACTTTACAACTTCATTTACATATTCATTTAAGTAATAGTTGACATTTAAACAACATTTTGCATATGCCTGGAAATTTATGTACACGAGCTCCTTTAACTTTCACAACCATCACTATATCTATTTTGCTGATGGGGAATCTGAGGCAGGGATAGGTTGAAAAATTATAATGTCCATACAACTAGTTGGCAGCAGAGCTGGGATTTAAAACTAGAGCTAAAGTCTGTTCTTAACCACTGCACTATAGGGTCCCTCATTTAAAGCATTGTTTACTGCCTTTTTGCAGCTTTTATACCGATAAAAAAGCATGCAGATATGCATCTGCATTTCAACTTAAGTGACCAATGGAATCCATTTGGTTCTATTACCTTTTAACCATTTTAGTAACCCAACTCCTCAAACGGAAAAATCAGGTTAAAAAAAGGTTGTCATATCCTGTTTACTTTAACAGATAAAATATAATTTTAGTAATGCTCTTTTGATGTAAACACAAAAACATTGAAAGCGTAAATAAACTATCAGGCCAACGAAATAGTAATTATTTTAACATGAGACAAGATATCTATCTGCTTTCCCAAGTAAACAATCTCTGATAACATCTAAAAGACAACAAGACTACGGAGCATTCAGGGCACTAATGTATGCACTACATGGGGATAAAAGAAGCAAATGCTGGTGGATCAAAGGGGGCTCCGCTCAATGAGTAATGTAACACTCATCTCAAATTAAACAGCCATCTCCATGATGTGATGCAGGGTTGTCGTCATCACTTTCTTTGGCAGCTGGAAGAAGAGAAGCAGTTTTTCTGGGAGAAGGAGAATCAGGGAGCAGGAGGGCAGAGATGGCTGGGGCAGAGCAGAGGAAGAGAAACAGAGAAGAGAGGAGGCGATCTTTCTGTTCTGGCTCCAACTCTGTGCCAAGGAATGGGTGAGGGTCCACCCATCTTGCTCCACTCCAGTGTGATGGCACTTGCAATCCTTCATCCTATCCTACAGGTACCTTGAGCTCTGGACCAGTTGTGTCTAAATTTGGGGATTCTTTGAGAATGTGATGAAAATATAAGAGCATCTACAGGGCCTTAAATTCTTTCTCCTTCAGTTTTATTAAAAGAACTAGACTGGCCCAACAAAGTGGTTCACAATGTTTTAGATGTCTTTATATATACGGTAGGGCTTATTTGTAATAGTTGCCATTTAAACCACATTTTTCCTATGCCTGGAAAGTTATGTCCACGAGCACATTGAACTTTCACAACCATCACTATATCTATTTTGCTGATGGGGAATCTGAGGCAGGGATAGGTTGAAAAATTATAATGTCCATACAACTAGTTGGCAGCAGAGCTGGGATTTAAAACTAGAGCTAAAGTCTGTTCTTAACCACTGCACTATAGGGTCCCTCATTTAAAGCATTGTTTACTGCCTTTTTGCAGCTTTTATACCGATAAAAAAGCATGCAGATATGCATCTGCATTTCAACTTAAGTGACCAATGGAATCCATTTGGTTCTATTACCTTTTAACCATTTTAGTAACCCAACTCCTCAAACGGAAAAATCAGGTTAAAAAAAGGTTGTCATATCCTGTTTACTTTAACAGATAAAATATAATTTTAGTAATGCTCTTTTGATGTAAACACAAAAACATTGAAAGCGTAAATAAACTATCAGGCCAACGAAATAGTAATTATTTTAACATGAGACAAGATATCTATCTGCTTTCCCAAGTAAACAATCTCTGATAACATCTAAAAGACAACAAGACTACGGAGCATTCAGGGCACTAATGTATGCACTACATGGGGATAAAAGAAGCAAATGCTGGTGGATCAAAGGGGGCTCCGCTCAATGAGTAATGTAACACTCATCTCAAATTAAACAGCCATCTCCATGATGTGATGCAGGGTTGTCGTCATCACTTTCTTTGGCAGCTGGAAGAAGAGAAGCAGTTTTTCTGGGAGAAGGAGAATCAGGGAGCAGGAGGGCAGAGATGGCTGGGGCAGAGCAGAGGAAGAGAAACAGAGAAGAGAGGAGGCGATCTTTCTGTTCTGGCTCCAACTCTGTGCCAAGGAATGGGTGAGGGTCCACCCATCTTGCTCCACTCCAGTGTGATGGCACTTGCAATCCTTCATCCTATCCTACAGGTACCTTGAGCTCTGGACCAGTTGTGTCTAAATTTGGGGATTCTTTGAGAATGTGATGAAAATATAAGAGCATCTACAGGGCCTTAAATTCTTTCTCCTTCAGTTTTATTAAAAGAACTAGACTGGCCCAACAAAGTGGTTCACAATGTTTTAGATGTCTTTATATATACGGTAGGGCTTCCCCTGGTGGTCCAGTGGGTAAGGACACTGCCTTGCAGTGTAAGGGGCGCCGGTTCGATCCCTGGCCTGGGAAGATCCCACATGCCGCGGAGCGGCTGGACCCATGTGTCCAATTACTGAGCCGGAGCTCTGGCGCACGTGCGCCCAGAGCCGGTGCTCTGCGATGACAGATGCCACCGTGATGGGAGGCCCACAGGAGCCAAAGAACAAGGATGGATGAAAATAGAGAAATGAAAGACCAATAGAAGTGGCCCGACCGCTCCCCTCCCTCCCCAACCCGAGCCCCGCCCAATAAATAAATAAATAAATAAATAAATAAATCTTTTTTTAAAAAATAAGAGCATCTACAGAGAAAGATATGAAATGGCAAATGCAAACATTTGCACCTAATTTCAGGTACTCAAGTACTCACTGTGGCCCACCCATGCATTCCAAGCCACTCCTGCTTCCAAGATCCAAGGAAAACAGCCCCAGTTTTAGAAATTGCTCTAATAGTCAAATAATGTTGAAGGAGCACGCAGCCTGTGCTTCATACTAGGTGGATACAAAAGGAAAGTCAAATGTTGTTCTTCCCACTAAGAGATTATGAATTTATGGGTGATTTTCAAGGAAAACTCACAAAACACATAGAGATTGAATAAATGTTATTTTTAGCGATTCCTAGCACTGACTATGGGCAACTACTTTAAAGACAGTGTCGGTGCTTATCAGACCTCAGTGGTGTCAGAATGACCTGAGTGCTTATTAAAGCACAGATTCTAGGGCCTGCCTTTCAGAGCTTCTGATTAAGCAGGCCTTGGGTGAAGCAGAATTTGCACTGCTAATAAGTTTCCAGGCTGTACTTGAGTGCCTATCTTATGATATAGATTCTATTATTATCCCCAGTTTATAGATGGCACTTGCAATCCTTCATCCTATCCTACAGGTACCTTGAGCTCTGGACCAGTTGTGTCTAAATTTGGGGATTCTTTGAGAATGTGATGAAAATATAAGAGCATCTACAGGGCCTTAAATTCTTTCTCCTTCAGTTTTATTAAAAGAACTAGACTGGCCCAACAAAGTGGTTCACAATGTTTTAGATGTCTTTATATATACGGTAGGGCTTCCCCTGGTGGTCCAGTGGGTAAGGACACTGCCTTGCAGTGTAAGGGGCGCCGGTTCGATCCCTGGCCTGGGAAGATCCCACATGCCGCGGAGCGGCTGGACCCATGTGTCCAATTACTGAGCCGGAGCTCTGGCGCACGTGCGCCCAGAGCCGGTGCTCTGCGATGACAGATGCCACCGTGATGGGAGGCCCACAGGAGCCAAAGAACAAGGATGGATGAAAATAGAGAAATGAAAGACCAATAGAAGTGGCCCGACCGCTCCCCTCCCTCCCCAACCCGAGCCCCGCCCAATAAATAAATAAATAAATAAATAAATAAATCTTTTTTTAAAAAATAAGAGCATCTACAGAGAAAGATATGAAATGGCAAATGCAAACATTTGCACCTAATTTCAGGTACTCAAGTACTCACTGTGGCCCACCCATGCATTCCAAGCCACTCCTGCTTCCAAGATCCAAGGAAAACAGCCCCAGTTTTAGAAATTGCTCTAATAGTCAAATAATGTTGAAGGAGCACGCAGCCTGTGCTTCATACTAGGTGGATACAAAAGGAAAGTCAAATGTTGTTCTTCCCACTAAGAGATTATGAATTTATGGGTGATTTTCAAGGAAAACTCACAAAACACATAGAGATTGAATAAATGTTATTTTTAGCGATTCCTAGCACTGACTATGGGCAACTACTTTAAAGACAGTGTCGGTGCTTATCAGACCTCAGTGGTGTCAGAATGACCTGAGTGCTTATTAAAGCACAGATTCTAGGGCCTGCCTTTCAGAGCTTCTGATTAAGCAGGCCTTGGGTGAAGCAGAATTTGCACTGCTAATAAGTTTCCAGGCTGTACTTGAGTGCCTATCTTATGATATAGATTCTATTATTATCCCCAGTTTATAGATGAGGAAGCCCGAGCTCAGAGAAGTGAAGAAAAACTTGTTCAGGTTCATACAGCTGCTAAGAGTCGAAGACAGAATTGAATGGCAGGCAGTTTGGTTCTAAACCAAGGAAGTCTTAAAGAACCGCATAATAAGGCTTCCAGACCTTATATGGTATTTGTCAAAATGACTCACCTCTGCCACTGGGGCACAAAAGCAGCCATTAGCGATACTTAGATGAACAGGCGTGGCTGTGTTCAGTAAAGCTTTTAGCTACAAGCATAGATGCCTGGCACATGGGCTATGGCTTGCTGACCATTACTCTCAAGTCTTTCTTTTTAAGCCTTAAATGTGAAATGTCAATCTCAAACGATTGTTCAAAAAAACAGGAATGCATATTAAGTGCCTAGCACAGTGCCTGACATACAATGAATCAATACCTGTTTGCCTTCATGATAATTACTGAGAATTCTCAAAAGTCACAAGTAAGTGGTTCACTTCTGAAATCTTCAAGCCTGGAAATCTATGGAGTGGCACCCTTGGCCCATAGGATCCCCTCTCAAGGTTCCAGCACTTAAAGGGCCCCTAGATTCTGCTCCACATTCTCCTGCTGACCCCCAGAGAAAGAGCACACCAGTCCAATGGATGCACGAGGACTGCATGACTGCTGCGTGAATAATGGAGAATGATGCAGAAACACAGAGTCACCAGCTTTGGGGTCCAGAGTTGGAAGTGGGTGGTAGAAGAACTGGAAGAAAATTCAGGAAAAGGATGATAAAAAAAAGGCAGGGAATCAGTACCATGAAAGGTATTATTGATGCACACATCATATGTTTCTTTTTCTGAGCAGGGGAGCAGGTGGGGGGGGGAGGGGGGCGGGCGGGCTGCTTCTATTGGTCTTTCATTTCTCTATTTTCATCCATCTTTGTTCTTTGGCCCGTGTGGGCCTCCCATCGCAGTGGCCTCTGTTGTCTCAGAGCACAGGCTCTGGGTGCGGAGGGGGAGGTTCCAGCCGCTCCGGACGGGCCATCAGTTTCCAGAGCTTTACTTCGATTAAGCAGGCCTTGGGTGAAGCAGAATTTGCACTGCTAATAAGTTTCCAGGCTGTACTTGAGTGCCTATCTTATGATATAGATTCTATTATTATCCCCAGTTTATAGATGAGGAAGCCCGAGCTCAGAGAAGTGAAGAAAAACTTGTTCAGGTTCATACAGCTGCTAAGAGTCGAAGACAGAATTGAATGGCAGGCAGTTTGGTTCTAAACCAAGGAAGTCTTAAAGAACCGCATAATAAGGCTTCCAGACCTTATATGGTATTTGTCAAAATGACTCACCTCTGCCACTGGGGCACAAAAGCAGCCATTAGCGATACTTAGATGAACAGGCGTGGCTGTGTTCAGTAAAGCTTTTAGCTACAAGCATAGATGCCTGGCACATGGGCTATGGCTTGCTGACCATTACTCTCAAGTCTTTTTTTTTAAGCCTTAAATGTGAAATGTCAATCTCAAACGATTGTTCAAAAAAACAGGAATGCATATTAAGTGCCTAGCACAGTGCCTGACATACAATGAATCAATACCTGTTTGCCTTCATGATAATTACTGAGAATTCTCAAAAGTCACAAGTAAGTGGTTCACTTCTGAAATCTTCAAGCCTGGAAATCTATGGAGTGGCACCCTTGGCCCATAGGATCCCCTCTCAAGGTTCCAGCACTTAAAGGGCCCCTAGATTCTGCTCCACATTCTCCTGCTGACCCCCAGAGAAAGAGCACACCAGTCCAATGGATGCACGAGGACTGCATGACTGCTGCGTGAATAATGGAGAATGATGCAGAAACACAGAGTCACCAGCTTTGGGGTCCAGAGTTGGAAGTGGGTGGTAGAAGAACTGGAAGAAAATTCAGGAAAAGGATGATAAAAAAAAGGCAGGGAATCAGTACCATGAAAGGTATTATTGATGCACACATCATATGTTTCTTTTTCTGAGCAGGGGAGCAGGTTGGGGCGGGAGAGGGGCGGGCGGGCTGCTTCTATTGGTCTTTCATTTCTCTATTTTCATCCATCTTTGTTCTTTGGCCCGTGTGGGCCTCCCATCGCAGTGGCCTCTGTTGTCTCAGAGCACAGGCTCTGGGTGCATGCGCTCCAGAGCTCTGGCTTGGTAATTGGACTCATCGGTCCAGCCGCTCCACGGCACATGGGATCTTCCCAGGCCAGGGATCGAACCGGTAACCCTTGCACTGTAAGGCGGTGTCCTTACCCACTGGACCACCATGGAAGCCCCCATCATATGTTTCTTGTGACAGAATTCTCCAAGTACTCAATTCATTTGAACCACACAGAGGGTCCCCTCTGTCACATAGATGTGCTCATATCAAGGGTCCCCCTCTAAAGAAAGCCCAGGAAAATCCATCTCACTTGGTCATCTTTATCATCTGATTATTAGAAGTCAATTCTCCATAAAGTGCAACAATCACACAGAAGTATAAAGACACCTTGGACAACTATATTCACTGATGATAATCACTGTGAAGCACTTTTTAAAAAAAAAAATTTGGCCACTTTTATTGGTCTTTCATTTATTTATTTTCATCTATCTTTGTTCTTTGGCCTGTGTGGCCCCCCCCCCATTGCAGTGGCCTCCCTTGTTGCAGAGCACCGGCTCTGGGCACATGCACTCCAGAGCTCTGGTTCAGTAATTCAGTCCACCCACTCTGCAGCACGTGGGATCTTCCAAGGCCAGGGATTGAACTAGTGCCCCCTTTAGCTGCCAGGCGAACTCTTTACCCACTGGGCCACCAGGAAAGCCCGCAAAACACTTTTAAAGCTCTTGTTCCCTTATGCTTGGTTTGCTTATCTATAAAGTGGGGATAATAATACCTATACTTGAGATTGTTCTGAGGGTTAAGTATGAAACCCTGAAAACAGTGTCTGGTAGTAAGCAATAAACATCATTTTGGGGGCTTCCCAGGTGGCCTTGTGGTAAATAATTCGCTGGCCAAGGCAGAAGAGGCAAGAGAGGAGGGAACTATCCCTGGGCTGAGAAGATTCCCTGAAGTAGGAAATGGCAACCTAATCCACTATTCTTTTTTTTTTTTTGAGAGGAAAGTAGAGTTTATTAGAGTGGGGGAAGGAAGAGTCGCTGCCAGTACAGCGGGCTGACTTAAGGGAGAAAGTGGGAGACACTGTGAGAACAGCGGGCCTCACAGTGGGTCGGCTCAAGGGAGAGCTGACCCGTCAAACCACTACTCTTGCCTGGAAAATTCCAAGGACAGAGGAGCCTGGCGGGCTATAGTCCATGGGATGGTAAAGAGTTGGTCACAATGGAGGGTGTGCACACACACACACACACACACACACACACAGAGGCTGTTATTATCTCTACTTTCCAGACAGGAAAAGTGAAGCCTGTGTCATCTGATTCTCCCCACCCCAGTGGGGGCAGCTAGGAAGTGAAAGCTCCTCATTGCTGGTTCAGGGCTTTTCACTGGCCCAGAACCAAAATACTTTCCTTTAATCTCAAAGTCCTTTGGGAAACTCCTAATAGGATCTTCTGGGGTAACCTTCCTAACTCAAGAAAACAGCCACACAGAAGTATAAAGACACCTTGGACAACTATATTCACTGATGATAATCACTGTGAAGCACTTTTTAAAAAAAAAAATTTGGCCACTTTTATTGGTCTTTCATTTATTTATTTTCATCTATCTTTGTTCTTTGGCCTGTGTGGCCCCCCCCCCATTGCAGTGGCCTCCCTTGTTGCAGAGCACCGGCTCTGGGCACATGCACTCCAGAGCTCTGGTTCAGTAATTCAGTCCACCCACTCTGCAGCACGTGGGATCTTCCAAGGCCAGGGATTGAACTAGTGCCCCTTGAGCTGCCAGGCGAACTCTTTACCCACTGGGCCACCAGGAAAGCCCGCAAAACACTTTTAAAGCTCTTGTTCCCTTATGCTTGGTTTGCTTATCTATAAAGTGGGGATAATAATACCTATACTTGAGATTGTTCTGAGGGTTAAGTATGAAACCCTGAAAACAGTGTCTGGTAGTAAGCAATAAACATCATTTTGGGGGCTTCCCAGGTGGCCTTGTGGTAAATAATTCGCTGGCCAAGGCAGAAGAGGCAAGAGAGGAGGGAACTATCCCTGGGCTGAGAAGATTCCCTGAAGTAGGAAATGGCAACCTAATCCACTATTCTTTTTTTTTTTTTGAGAGGAAAGTAGAGTTTATTAGAGTGGGGGAAGGAAGAGTCGCTGCCAGTACAGCGGGCTGACTTAAGGGAGAAAGTGGGAGACACTGTGAGAACAGCGGGCCTCACAGTGGGTCGGCTCAAGGGAGAGCTGACCCGTCAAACCACTACTCTTGCCTGGAAAATTCCAAGGACAGAGGAGCCTGGCGGGCTATAGTCCATGGGATGGTAAAGAGTTGGTCACAATGGAGGGTGTGCACACACACACACACACACACACACACACACAGAGGCTGTTATTATCTCTACTTTCCAGACAGGAAAAGTGAAGCCTGTGTCATCTGATTCTCCCCACCCCAGTGGTGGCAGCTAGGAAGTGAAAGCTCCTCATTGCTGGTTCAGGGCTTTTTTCACTGGCCCAGAACCAAAATACTTTCCCTTTAATCTCAAAGTCCTTTGGGAAACTCCTAATAGGATCTTCTGGGGTAACCTTCCTAACTCAAGTGTTCTCTTTCTTTGTGAGCTTTCTTGAAGTAAAATCCAGCACCCAAATTTACCAGGGATGTGTGAGGAATCGCCAGACTATGGGACAGGTATGAGGAAGTGAGGCTTTGAGCGTGTTTATAGACATCCTTCCCTTGAACTTGGTAAGCGAATTGAACTCAGCAGAACAAGCTGTTGGTTTCTTCCGTCTGTTGCAGGCACAGGAAGAAGGGGCAATAGTTCACGGAAAGAGGGGTTTGCAGTTGTGTTGATGCGGCTGATGGGTTCAAGGCTGACCGCTCCATGTTTACATAAATGCTCTCCTCGCACAATGCTTTCCATTGCAAGCACTTTCATGTTAATTATCTTCTCAATCCTCATTTTAACCAATGAAACTGATGCTCTACAAATCAGGAGACAGAGGCTCTGAGAAGCTAAGTGACAAGCCTGGGCAGAGGACTCAAAGCCAGCCTCCTACACCTGCAGTCAGATAGTGCCTGGGTTGAGGGTATGGAGCCGGGGAGGTGGAGGTCATGGGTGGTGTGAGGAAGCTGGAAAGTCAGGGGGCCCAGCCTGGGGTGAGCAGAGTACAGGAGGCCACCCACCCTTAGCAGGGCCTCCTGTGTACTCAAGAGGTGTTGAGACTGCCCTGTGTCCAGTATGCATCTATAAGCTTTAAGGGGATCAGACCACTGGGCCCGACTCACTTCCTTTTTCTTTAAAGAAGGGGTGAGGGAAAAAAAAAACCCAAGTGCGGTGGGAATCAAAATATCAGACAGGGGCAAAACAGCTCCCTCTTGTGGCTATTGTTTACTTGTGGCCACCAGAGAGAGAGGAGGAAGGGAAAGGGAGAGAGAGAGGGAGAGGGAGAGGGAGAGAGAGAGTTCCTGTTCCTTCAGTGATGCCATAGTCTTTGCCGCCGCACGAGCCATAACCCATTAGGCTCCTCTGTCCGTGGAATTTTACAGGCAAGAATACTGGAGTGGGTTGCCATTTCCTACTCCAGGGGCTCTTCTCAACCCAGGGATTGAACCTGTGGGTCTTGTGTCTCCTGCGTTGGCAGTCTAGTAGTGGCATTGGCAACAAGATCAGCCCCTCAAACAGCTTTTGATAATGTGAGGAGTGAGGAAGAAGATCCTAAGCATGCAGTGTTCTTCCTGATACAGTTCTTCAAGGTATGGAAGTTGTCACATCTGTCGTCCCTCTGTTGATGACCTTGTATCCCACTTACTCACTTATCCCGCTTACCTATATATACCTACTATTTATTTTGCTCTTAACTCCAAGCCAGAGACTTCACAATCATTAAATTTTGTTACTCTGGCATTGTTAAACCCATGTAACGGTTGGGGGAAACTGAGGTTCAGAGACTTGAAGTTAGTTTATCAAAGTCACACTTGTTAGCGGTAGAGCTTGAATTCAAATTCAAACCTGACTTCAAATACCAAACTCTTCCCCCTTCCTGCAGATCACAGGAGGCTTCGTTATTTACATTTGCCAGCACTGCTGTCTAGCAAGCACAGTGGTTATGCACCAGGGTCACAAAGATACTTTAAAAATACACATTCCGGGCTTCCCTGGTGGTCCAGTGGGTAAGGACACCGCCTTGCAGTGCAAGGGTTACCGGTTCGATCCCTGGCCTGGGAAGATCCCACGTGCCGTGGAGTGGCTGGACCGATGAGTCCAATTACCAAGCCTGAGCTCTGGAACGCATGCACCCAGAGCCTGTGCTCTGAGACAACAGAGGCCACTGCGATAGGAGGCCCACACGGGCCAAAGAACAAAGATGGATGAAAAATGGACAAATGAAAGACCAATAGAAGTGACCTGCCTGCTCCCCTCCCTCCCCACCCCACCCCCACTAAAATAAATAAATAAATCTTTAAAAAAATAAAATTAAATAAAATACATATTCCTAGTTACCGACTCTAGAAACAGAATACCCCTATTGCATAGGCTTTTTGAGAGATTAAATGAGTTACATATGCAAAATGCCCCTAATAGTGTAATACAGAAAAATAGAAAGAAAAGTATGTCACGTATAACTTCACTACCTGAAGACAACCAACTTTTGCGATTTTTTTTCCTATTTTTTCTTTGACGGTTGTGACCATATTGCAAATGTAACTTTGGCATTTTAAACTTTAATATTAAATCATAAGCATTTTCCTAGCCTTTTAAAATGTCTCGTAAGTCTAGTGTACGTGGCTATATAATGATTTACCATGTGGCTGTGCCATGACCTTTTAAGAATTGTTTTCATATTTACCTATTAAATATTTTCCACACTGAGGCTGTTTGCAATCTCAATTATTTTAAGTACTGCTAGTGTGGATTTTTTCCTTTGGTATCCTTTCGCCCAGCAATTCATGCTCTACCATTAGTGTGACCTTCTTGAGGCAGAGGACCAAAGTAAGGTCTTGAGAATACATGAAAGGATATTTCCTTTCATCTGGACACTGATTTCATATATCTTGTGTCAAAGATTACTAAGCAAAATTAAAAACAAACCAGTGAAGCTCTGGTTGAAAATTTTTTTTTTTTTTTTTTTAAATAAAACCCACCGGTTTCTTTTCTTTTTTTTTTTTTTTAGGTTTTTTTTTTTTTTTTTTTTTTTGGTAAAGATTTATTTATTTATTTATTTTGGGCTGGGGTCGGGTTGGGGAGGGAGGGGAGCAGGCGGGCCACTTCTATTGGTCTTTCATGTATCTATTTTCATCCGTCTTTGTTCTTTGGCTCCTGTGGGCCTCCCACCCCGGTGGCGTCTGTCGTCACAGAGTGCTGGCTCTGGGCGCATGCGCTCCAGAGCTCCGGCTCGGTGATTGGACACATCAGTCCAGCCGCTCCGCGGCACGTGGGATCTTCCCAGGCCAGGGATCAAACCGGTGCCCCTTGCACTGCAAGGCGGTGTCCTTACCCACTGGACCACCAGGGAAGCCCTGGTTGAAATTTTGATGGAAGAACATGGGAAGACCAGGGTGACTCGTCTCCTCCAGCCATAGTGACCCTCACTTGGGGATCAGCAGTTTCCTGGTCTTGGCTCCACACACGCCACCCTGGGGTCCCGTGGAATGCCACTTAGGGGACAGGGGGCTTGGACTTGGGTCAGAAATCATTCATGACCCCACCACATGGATCAGATCAAAGTTGGCCAGGTAGAGGGCTAAAGATTTCCAGTTTCATTCTTGTGCTCAAGCTCAAGTTCAAAAGAGGGCTCTGTGGGTGGTGTCACAACCCTGGAATCTGAGTCTGGGCTCCCTCAGGGAGCAAGGTCATCTCTAGGCTGGGCCCTTAGTCTCTGTGAGAGCCCAATCCATTTAGCATGATCCATAGCACAAAATATGCAGGGACTGTGACACAAGAGAAAAGAGCCCAGTGACAGACCATGGTACAATGGAAAACAAGAGTCCCAGGTAAAATGACAGAACATTTAAACTTGGCATAGAGAAAGTATTTTACTGTTGGAAACAGTGAGCTCTACCATTAGTGTGACCTTCTTGAGGCAGAGGACCAAAGTAAGGTCTTGAGAATACATGAAAGGATATTTCCTTTCATCTGGACACTGATTTCATATATCTTGTGTCAAAGATTACTAAGCAAAATTAAAAACAAACCAGTGAAGCTCTGGTTGAAAATTTTTTTTTTTTTTTTTTTAAATAAAACCCACCGGTTTCTTTTCTTTTTTTTTTTTTTAAGGCTTTTCTTTTTTTTTTTTTTTTTGGTAAAGATTTATTTATTTATTTATTTTGGGCTGGGGTCGGGTTGGGGAGGGAGGGGAGCAGGCGGGCCACTTCTATTGGTCTTTCATGTATCTATTTTCATCCGTCTTTGTTCTTTGGCTCCTGTGGGCCTCCCACCCCGGTGGCGTCTGTCGTCACAGAGTGCTGGCTCTGGGCGCATGCGCTCCAGAGCTCCGGCTCGGTGATTGGACACATCAGTCCAGCCGCTCCGCGGCACGTGGGATCTTCCCAGGCCAGGGATCAAACCGGTGCCCCTTGCACTGCAAGGCGGTGTCCTTACCCACTGGACCACCAGGGAAGCCCTGGTTGAAATTTTGATGGAAGAACATGGGAAGACCAGGGTGACTCGTCTCCTCCAGCCATAGTGACCCTCACTTGGGGATCAGCAGTTTCCTGGTCTTGGCTCCACACACGCCACCCTGGGGTCCCGTGGAATGCCACTTAGGGGACAGGGGGCTTGGACTTGGGTCAGAAATCATTCATGACCCCACCACATGGATCAGATCAAAGTTGGCCAGGTAGAGGGCTAAAGATTTCCAGTTTCATTCTTGTGCTCAAGCTCAAGTTCAAAAGAGGGCTCTGTGGGTGGTGTCACAACCCTGGAATCTGAGTCTGGGCTCCCTCAGGGAGCAAGGTCATCTCTAGGCTGGGCCCTTAGTCTCTGTGAGAGCCCAATCCATTTAGCATGATCCATAGCACAAAATATGCAGGGACTGTGACACAAGAGAAAAGAGCCCAGTGACAGACCATGGTACAATGGAAAACAAGAGTCCCAGGTAAAATGACAGAACATTTAAACTTGGCATAGAGAAAGTATTTTACTGTTGGAAACAGTGAGCCCTTGTGCTCCTCTCCAAAAATGATCCAATCCTGCTTTAAGTTAGAGAGCCACAGGAGTTAAAGTAAAATTTAATGTATTGGGGAATCAGTATGGCAGAAACTGATGATTGGCCCCTTGTTAGTCCTATAACAATAGGGGTCTTGATTTTTAGCTAGGCACATCATTAACCAGAATAAAGACTATTCCTTAGCCTCCTCTGCAGCCTCCCATGTTCTGCTAAATGAAGGTGAGCAAAAGTGATACATACAACTTTGAGGCCATACTCTGCTAGGGGCAGGGCAGACCCTTCTTGCTGGCTAGGGTGCAGTGATGGTAACTGATGGCCTAGTTTGAACTAAGCGGATGAGATACTTTGGACCGCGAGGCCCTCGAGATGGTGGGGCAACAATACAGAAGGAGCCCGTGGGCCCAGCACCATGGATAACGCCAGACCCACATTGGACAGCTAATCCTGAACTGTTATATGTCACATGATAAATTCATGTCTTTCTCACTTGAGGAACTATAATCATGGGTTTCTGTTATGGCAGCTGAGTTGGGCTGATAGGGGCTGCTGGGAGCTCCAGGGAAATAACATGATGCAGACAGATACCATAGACAGATGGACATGAATTTGAATTCTGGCTTAGTTACTTACTAGCTTTGTGACCTGGGACAAGGTACTTAATTTTCTGGGTCTCATCTTCCTTGTGTATACTAATAAAATGCTAAGAATTTCAATTTCTTTGTGAAGTTTTATGAGGAGTCAGATAAAATATGTAAAGTGCCCAGTGACTAATGATTCCTTTTCCTGAAATCACATGTCAAATGTGGCTAACATTCTTCCCACATGTAAAGCTACCTCTGATTACCAAGAATATGTATTAATATGCCTTACTGGAAAGCTCCCAAACAGATCTGCCCTCTTAAATTTGAACGATTTATAACAAATTTTAAATGGCTCTCACCCTGATGGAGGTAATCCTTCCAATGTTCTCATGGGATATGGATAATTTGGATAATGTAGTGGAATTGGGACTTTTCTCCCCCTTTTTACCATATCTCTGTTTTGCCTTCATTTTACTATTGCAAAAGAGCCCAGTGACAGACCATGGTACAATGGAAAACAAGAGTCCCAGGTAAAATGACAGAACATTTAAACTTGGCATAGAGAAAGTATTTTACTGTTGGAAACAGTGAGCCCTTGTGCTCCTCTCCAAAAATGATCCAATCCTGCTTTAAGTTAGAGAGCCACAGGAGTTAAAGTAAAATTTAATGTATTGGGGAATCAGTATGGCAGAAACTGATGATTGGCCCCTTGTTAGTCCTATAACAATAGGGGTCTTGATTTTTAGCTAGGCACATCATTAACCAGAATAAAGACTATTCCTTAGCCTCCTCTGCAGCCTCCCATGTTCTGCTAAATGAAGGTGAGCAAAAGTGATACATACAACTTTGAGGCCATACTCTGCTAGGGGCAGGGCAGACCCTTCTTGCTGGCTAGGGTGCAGTGATGGTAACTGATGGCCTAGTTTGAACTAAGCGGATGAGATACTTTGGACCGCGAGGCCCTCGAGATGGTGGGGCAACAATACAGAAGGAGCCCGTGGGCCCAGCACCATGGATAACGCCAGACCCACATTGGACAGCTAATCCTGAACTGTTATATGTCACATGATAAATTCATGTCTTTCTCACTTGAGGAACTATAATCATGGGTTTCTGTTATGGCAGCTGAGTTGGGCTGATAGGGGCTGCTGGGAGCTCCAGGGAAATAACATGATGCAGACAGATACCATAGACAGATGGACATGAATTTGAATTCTGGCTTAGTTACTTACTAGCTTTGTGACCTGGGACAAGGTACTTAATTTTCTGGGTCTCATCTTCCTTGTGTATACTAATAAAATGCTAAGAATTTCAATTTCTTTGTGAAGTTTTATGAGGAGTCAGATAAAATATGTAAAGTGCCCAGTGACTAATGATTCCTTTTCCTGAAATCACATGTCAAATGTGGCTAACATTCTTCCCACATGTAAAGCTACCTCTGATTACCAAGAATATGTATTAATATGCCTTACTGGAAAGCTCCCAAACAGATCTGCCCTCTTAAATTTGAACGATTTATAACAAATTTTAAATGGCTCTCACCCTGATGGAGGTAATCCTTCCAATGTTCTCATGGGATATGGATAATTTGGATAATGTAGTGGAATTGGGACTTTTCTCCCCCTTTTTACCATATCTCTGTTTTGCCTTCATTTTCCCCCTTAGCTAGTAAAAGATCAAAATTAATTAAATATTTTGATGTATCAGGATAGCTTTTAGAGGAAGTGTTAAAATAAGGACACTGAACTTTTCTACATGATTGTAGCTCTATAACCTCAACACAGATTTAATGCCATGTCTTTTAGCCTTTGGGAGATTAATTACTGCACCAAATGCTACCAGACTGATTAGTTTCTTACCTGAAGAGTGGGAACATGAGTCTACTCTTTTATGGGATTGTATCTGAAAGCAGCTGAACAAGACTCTGACCCGGCATGAGGCCTTAGGAGGTGTTCACATCCTAGACATTCTCCCCATCAAACTCTGGGTCTGGACAAACCATCGCTAGAAACGGGAATAGTTGGGCTTACCTCTACTTCCTAGTCCCTAGAAGAATGATGGTAAACATGGAGGCTGGTAAGCTTGCTGTCAGGAAGATGAAGTGTTGCTATAGCAGGCTTTCCTGCCATTTCTCTCACTTTTAACCCAGAGTATTTTAGTTTACTTTGAAGTAGGAGGCAAGAACTTGTAAACACTGCAAACCTGTCTCTTAATCTCATATGATGTGAATACTATTTCAATTCATCCCAAAACATTCTGGTAAGCTTATGAAGCAGTAATTCTGGGTTCCTCTTTTCTCCTCGCAGAGGAGAGTCATTTCAAAAGGACCTGCCAACTTCCCATTTGATAGACAGTGAAACAAAATGAATGAAATTTGGATGACTTTTGAAGCCTTAGGGTCTTTTCCTACCAATTGTTAGCACTGTCTGCACCAATTGTTAGCACCAGTTTCTGCATGTGCTGCATTCTCATATAATGCATTTCATTTCTGTGGTAAACACTGACTATTTTAAGGACCTTATGCAGAGAAAAAGCTGATGCTCACCCTGTTTGGGATCCATTTTCTATTTTCATGGCTTACTGACTCCAAATAAAGATGCAAAATGAGCTTGGGGGGATGATACACATCAGATACCTTCTAGTGGAAAGACCTTGACAACCACACACATTCCTAAGCTGCATTTTAGGGCACATTTGTGTCCATCAGTCACATCCAACACCATCAAATTTCAGGACAGCAAATGAAGGTGGATGGCCCGTGAGGTTTGTGGAGGTGGGATGTGACTAACCAGAAATATTTTAGGGGCTGTTACAGTAGGTCAGACCTCAGATCTGAATGACTTTAGGTTTCTACCAATGACCTTTCATTTTGGTAAGAAGGTGGCTTCTTTAAGCATGTGTTGAGCCCTGCAACTAGATGCAGATTTACTGTGAAGCCAAGTAGAACTTGGCAATGTGGTCACATGGTTGTGCTCTTGAAAACTTTGAATAAATGAATGAACAAATGAAAAGTATGCTTCCCCTCTGACTTTCTCCCATTGCACCTGACCTTGAACTGGGTAGTGCTGGGATGACTACAGAAACTTGGGGTTCTGGCAAAGAGAATTTGAGTAAAGTTGAGGATGCACTGTTTTGGGTTTAGAGGGGTACATTTATGTGGTCTGCAGTCACTTCTGGGTATAGTTATGTTTAGTCTCTACTGCTGGATTGAGTTCTAGAAATACTTCTGCTATCCACTGGGCAGACATATCCAACTTTGAAATGAATGTGTGGGGCCAGAAGCTGGATCATAACATGAACATACTGCAGTGCCTGACACAAATACTAGGCGGGTGCTGGTGGAGAGGCATGATTCAAAGAGCCTTAGAAACACCAGATGTGAAAACATTTGAAGGGAGGGTTGGTTCTTGTTAAAGTTTAGTCAAAATAGAAGTTCTCCCTGTCAAGGATATTCTTGATTATACAGTGTATAATTATAAAGGCACCATACAATTTCTCTTTTTATGAGAATTCAAATTTATTAGAATTCCTGAGGGCAGGGCAGAATCTGTAGCAGTACCACCACTAGTGAATTCATCCCTAGGTGAGGCTGCGTGGACCTTTAAATACTGGTACTCAAAATACTGGTGCAGATTGCGCTACTAAAATATGGTGGCTCCAGGAGAAAAGGCACACAAAATTGTCCCTGAGTCAACAAACAGGCAGAAAAATCAAGAAACCAAGTCATGCTCAAGTCAATGTGTGTTGTATAATACAACATTTGATTTACACTCTTATACTTCAATACCAAGTAGTGGCAATTGAAAATTACATTTTAATTGTTCTGTGTACACCTTAAGGCTAATATTGTATAATTTTAAAAAATTTTTAGCCAAAAATTTTGAAAAAATAGAGGTGCATCACAGAGTTAATTATAAATATATATGTATTTTTCTGGACTTTATGCTGTTTGTGGTGTTAGTCAACTTTTAATCATTTTAATATTTTTTGGTCACTCCAAATAAAAACCTATTTTTTTACTTAATTTTGTGTCAATAGCTCTGTTTTTTTTTTTTCTTAAAGAAGGCACCTCAACTTGTATAAACTTCAGGTACCACAAAACCTAGACTTGGCCCTGTTTGTAACATGGGAAGATATATGCTGTTCATAGTTACATGTGGCTTTACAGTAGTCTGTATATTAAATCGTTGGTTAAAATTTTTAAGAATGCATTTGACATTCTAAAGAATTGGAATGGAATCAAAGAAAGTTATCTCCATATCTCCACTTCCATAACATCTTTTTTTGTTTTGTTTTAAATTGACTCCATAGCTCACTTGTTAAAGTTTTAGAACTATTTTTGCCTAAAGCTGCCTTTAAGAGAAAGACTTCACATCTCTGAAGCCAGGGAGGTGGCATTTATCTTGTTCTCTCATGGCCATTCCTAGACAATTACCTGTCCACTTTCTCATAAAAGTTCCTCCCTTTTTGAGATTCATACTGCCTAGCATTTCTTCTCCATGAGTGAAAACAACTGAGCCCTCCACTTACACTTTCAATTAAAGACCCTTTGCCCAATTTACTGGAATGGAATATTCCAACACCCATATAAATACATTCAACAGCCTCACTGTACTGTTAAGGTGTCCACTAAAAATAATGGAAATTTATTCTTTCACAGTTCTGAGGCCAGAAACCTGGCAACTCAAAGTCCTCTAGCTAGGAGAGCATCTGTTTCTATCCTCTTTCAGCTTACTGGCTAAAATATGGTGGCTCCAGGAGAAAAGGCACACAAAATTGTCCCTGAGTCAACAAACAGGCAGAAAAATCAAGAAACCAAGTCATGCTCAAGTCAATGTGTGTTGTATAATACAACATTTGATTTACACTCTTATACTTCAATACCAAGTAGTGGCAATTGAAAATTACATTTTAATTGTTCTGTGTACACCTTAAGGCTAATATTGTATAATTTTAAAAATTTTCAGCCAAAAATTTTGAAAAAATAGAGGTGCATCACAGAGTTAATTATAAATATATATGTATTTTTCTGGACTTTATGCTGTTTGTGGTGTTAGTCAACTTTTAATCATTTTAATATTTTTTGGTCACTCCAAATAAAAACCTATTTTTTTACTTAATTTTGTGTCAATAGCTCTGTTTTTTTTTTTTCTTAAAGAAGGCACCTCAACTTGTATAAACTTCAGGTACCACAAAACCTAGACTTGGCCCTGTTTGTAACATGGGAAGATATATGCTGTTCATAGTTACATGTGGCTTTACAGTAGTCTGTATATTAAATCGTTGGTTAAAATTTTTAAGAATGCATTTGACATTCTAAAGAATTGGAATGGAATCAAAGAAAGTTATCTCCATATCTCCACTTCCATAACATCTTTTTTTGTTTTGTTTTAAATTGACTCCATAGCTCACTTGTTAAAGTTTTAGAACTATTTTTGCCTAAAGCTGCCTTTAAGAGAAAGACTTCACATCTCTGAAGCCAGGGAGGTGGCATTTATCTTGTTCTCTCATGGCCATTCCTAGACAATTACCTGTCCACTTTCTCATAAAAGTTCCTCCCTTTTTGAGATTCATACTGCCTAGCATTTCTTCTCCATGAGTGAAAACAACTGAGCCCTCCACTTACACTTTCAATTAAAGACCCTTTGCCCAATTTACTGGAATGGAATATTCCAACACCCATATAAATACATTCAACAGCCTCACTGTACTGTTAAGGTGTCCACTAAAAATAATGGAAATTTATTCTTTCACAGTTCTGAGGCCAGAAACCTGGAATCAGTGTTATTGGGCTAAAATCAAGGTGTTGGTAGGGCCACGCTTCCTCTGGAGGCTTTAGGAGAGCATCTGTTTCTATCCTCTTTCAGCTTACTGGCTGCCAACATTCCTTGACTTGTGGTTACATTATTCCAAACTCTGCCTTTGTGGTCATACTGCCTCCTCCTCTTCTGAGTGTGTAAAATCTGATAGCATAACCCAGGAAGACCTCTTCATCTCAAGATCCTTAACTTAATTACATTTTTAAGGACCCTGCCTCTTTTTTGGCCACATAAGGTGATATTCAGAGGTTCCAGGGATTAGGATGTCGATGCCTCTTGGGGGCCATCTTTCAGACTACCACGCTTATGTGGCATTTTTAGAAGTTGTCATCTTCATGCCCCTCCACGAACTGTTTCAGTTCAGCCAATCATCTCCCCATGGCCTGGTGTCAAAGGGTTAGCTACTCCTGTTTTGACTGGTTGGAGGTCCTTACACTCTAGCTAAGTGTTTGTGTACACCTTTATGCTCCATTCTTCCTTGACATTACCCACCCCTAACTACTGTCTCCTTTCTCTTATTTTTTAAAATATAACTTTGTTTAAAATGGATCAGTCAAAAAAGATGATAGCCAACAAAACCTCCAAAAATAAAATAAAATAAAAGTTATGTATCAGAGCAGACAACAGGAAGCACTCAACTCACTCAGGGAGAAAGAAGTTTTAGTACAGAGACACTAGGCAGATTGGAGAGAAGACTCAAGGAACTGAGGTGGTTCCCAGCACTCTGGCTATGATCCAGAGGCCAAGGAGTCCTGCTATCAACATCAGTGCTGCTCCACCCCCAACACTTGATTCAAGAACATAGGGCTCAATAAGGGAGAGTTACTAATTTGAGAGCACTCTCCAGAAATACAGAATTTAACACCTTGACAAGGACTCCAGAAGATGGTGGAAACTTGCTTCTAGGATGGCTCCTAGAAGCCTGGAAAAACCAATGGCCTACACTAAGTGAGGCTGCCTTGACAGAGGACATAAGTAAGATTTCAAAGGCTCAGAGAAGTCACACTTGTACTGTTAAGGTGTCCACTAAAATAATGGAAATTTATTCTTTCACAGTTCTGAGGCCAGAAACCTGGAATCAGTGTTATTGGGCTAAAATCAAGGTGTTGGTAGGGCCACGCTTCCTCTGGAGGCTTTAGGAGAGCATCTGTTTCTATCCTCTTTCAGCTTACTGGCTGCCAACATTCCTTGACTTGTGGTTACATTATTCCAAACTCTGCCTTTGTGGTCATACTGCCTCCTCCTCTTCTGAGTGTGTAAAATCTGATAGCATAACCCAGGAAGACCTCTTCATCTCAAGATCCTTAACTTAATTACATTTTTAAGGACCCTGCCTCTTTTTTGGCCACATAAGGTGATATTCAGAGGTTCCAGGGATTAGGATGTCGATGCCTCTTGGGGGCCATCTTTCAGACTACCACGCTTATGTGGCATTTTTAGAAGTTGTCATCTTCATGCCCCTCCACGAACTGTTTCAGTTCAGCCAATCATCTCCCCATGGCCTGGTGTCAAAGGGTTAGCTACTCCTGTTTTGACTGGTTGGAGGTCCTTACACTCTAGCTAAGTGTTTGTGTACACCTTTATGCTCCATTCTTCCTTGACATTACCCACCCCTAACTACTGTCTCCTTTCTCTTATTTTTTAAAATATAACTTTGTTTAAAATGGATCAGTCAAAAAAGATGATAGCCAACAAAACCTCCAAAAATAAAATAAAATAAAAGTTATGTATCAGAGCAGACAACAGGAAGCACTCAACTCACTCAGGGAGAAAGAAGTTTTAGTACAGAGACACTAGGCAGATTGGAGAGAAGACTCAAGGAACTGAGGTGGTTCCCAGCACTCTGGCTATGATCCAGAGGCCAAGGAGTCCTGCTATCAACATCAGTGCTGCTCCACCCCCAACACTTGATTCAAGAACATAGGGCTCAATAAGGGAGAGTTACTAATTTGAGAGCACTCTCCAGAAATACAGAATTTAACACCTTGACAAGGACTCCAGAAGATGGTGGAAACTTGCTTCTAGGATGGCTCCTAGAAGCCTGGAAAAACCAATGGCCTACACTAAGTGAGGCTGCCTTGACAGAGGACATAAGTAAGATTTCAAAGGCTCAGAGAAGTCAGCAAGCTAGAGTGGACATATTGTGAAAAGACTGACCCATGGTCATGTTCACGTGAAGGCTCATGGACTATTGACCAAGGATACCCAGGATACACTGCTGAGAAGTGAATCACCAACGCCCAGAAGTCAGGTGATGGCTCTCCTCTGTAGGCCTGGGCTGATGGTAGGGGATGCTGCCATAGAACAAGGCATTGGATCTCAAAGTCCTAGATCATGAGACAATAGAGACCAGGTGGTAGTGATTAACCTTCAGCTGCCAGGTGGACACAATTATCATAATGAGTGGCAAGGGTAGAGGGGAGTAGGCTTGCTAATCTGCACAGTTGTGGACGATTAACTCAAGGTAGCAATCCTAGAGACAAAACAGATGAGCAGCAACTAGGGTGCTGCTCAGTCTGTACCAGCAAAAGAAATCAAAGAAGGATGGTATTTTAGCTTCTTAGAGATATTATAACAAAAGTACCACACTCTGGCAGCTTAAAACAACAGGAATTTATTCTCTCAAAGTTCAGGAGACTAAACATCCAGAATCAGGATGCAGGCTGGATCAGTTCTTTCTCAGGGAGGATCTGTTCTGTGCTTTTTACCTAGCTTCCAACAATTGCCAGGAATCCTTGCTTTGTCAATACAATCCAACATTTACTTCTGCTATTAGATGGCACTCTCCTTTCTGTGTGTCCAAGTTGAAATTCCTCTCCTCTTATAAGGACATGATCACTATTTTAGGACCCAATCCAATCAGAGACTGACTGGAGATGGAATAAAACACTGTACCGAAATTGTGAAAATTTAAAACTGGAAAAAGAAGTTTTAGTACAGAGACACTAGGCAGATTGGAGAGAAGACTCAAGGAACTGAGGTGGTTCCCAGCACTCTGGCTATGATCCAGAGGCCAAGGAGTCCTGCTATCAACATCAGTGCTGCTCCACCCCCAACACTTGATTCAAGAACATAGGGCTCAATAAGGGAGAGTTACTAATTTGAGAGCACTCTCCAGAAATACAGAATTTAACACCTTGACAAGGACTCCAGAAGATGGTGGAAACTTGCTTCTAGGATGGCTCCTAGAAGCCTGGAAAAACCAATGGCCTACACTAAGTGAGGCTGCCTTGACAGAGGACATAAGTAAGATTTCAAAGGCTCAGAGAAGTCAGCAAGCTAGAGTGGACATATTGTGAAAAGACTGACCCATGGTCATGTTCACGTGAAGGCTCATGGACTATTGACCAAGGATACCCAGGATACACTGCTGAGAAGTGAATCACCAACGCCCAGAAGTCAGGTGATGGCTCTCCTCTGTAGGCCTGGGCTGATGGTAGGGGATGCTGCCATAGAACAAGGCATTGGATCTCAAAGTCCTAGATCATGAGACAATAGAGACCAGGTGGTAGTGATTAACCTTCAGCTGCCAGGTGGACACAATTATCATAATGAGTGGCAAGGGTAGAGGGGAGTAGGCTTGCTAATCTGCACAGTTGTGGACGATTAACTCAAGGTAGCAATCCTAGAGACAAAACAGATGAGCAGCAACTAGGGTGCTGCTCAGTCTGTACCAGCAAAAGAAATCAAAGAAGGATGGTATTTTAGCTTCTTAGAGATATTATAACAAAAGTACCACACTCTGGCAGCTTAAAACAACAGGAATTTATTCTCTCAAAGTTCAGGAGACTAAACATCCAGAATCAGGATGCAGGCTGGATCAGTTCTTTCTCAGGGAGGATCTGTTCTGTGCTTTTTACCTAGCTTCCAACAATTGCCAGGAATCCTTGCTTTGTCAATACAATCCAACATTTACTTCTGCTATTAGATGGCACTCTCCTTTCTGTGTGTCCAAGTTGAAATTCCTCTCCTCTTATAAGGACATGATCACTATTTTAGGACCCAATCCAATCAGAGACTGACTGGAGATGGAATAAAACACTGTACCGAAATTGTGATAACACAACTTTTGGCTGAAAAATCAATGTAGGGCTTCCCCTGGTGGTCCAGTGGGTAAGGACACCGCCTTGCAGTGCAAGGGGCGCCGGTTCGATCCCTGGCCTGGGAAGATCCCACGTGCCGCGGAGCGGCTGGACCAATGTGTCCAATTACTGAGCCGGAGCTGTGGAGCACATGTGCCCAGAGCCAGCACTCTGCGACGACAGAGGCCACCGCGATGGGAGGCCCACAGAAGCCAAAGAACAAAGACGGATGAAAACAGATAAATGAAAGACCAACAGAAGTGGCCAGCTCGCTCCTCTCCCTCCCCAACCTGTCCCGCACCCTAAATAAATAAATAAATAAATCTTTAAAAAAAAAATCAATGTATTGCAACAACTGTATCTGAAATTAGCAGGGTTAAATTTTCTATCATTAGCAGATATAGAGACTCGGAGACTAGATTATATAGATATGAAATAAAGAATATTTCACATCCTTTCCTGTTATACCAACTTATATCCCTTTGTAATGTTTGTTTATTAAATACAGTTTGCAAAATTCAGATTGGTCCCCACAGCTACATTAACCAAAGATAACAGCATTGATAACAAAAATATTAAAATGTAATATATTTCCTCAAAACAATCTTGAGAAAGAAAAATCAAGTTGGATGCCTCACACTTCTTGATTACAAAAAATATTACAAAGCTACACTAATCAAAACACAATAGGGCTTCCCCTGGTGGTCCAGTGGGTAAGGACACCACCTTGCAGTGCAAGGGGCGCTGGTTCAATCCCTGGCCTGGGAAGATCCCACGTGCTGCGGAGCGGCTGGACTGATGTGTCCAATCACCGAGCCGGAGCTCTGGAGCGCATGCGCCCAGAGCCGGTGCTCTGCAACGACAGACGTCACCGCGATGGGAGGCCCACAGGAGCCAAAGAACAAAGATGGATGAAAATAGAGGAAATGAAAGACCAATAGAAGTGGCCCGCCCGCTCCCCTCCCTCCCCAAGCTGACCCCCTCCCAAAATAAATAAATAAATCTTAAAAAAAAAAACAAACAAAAAAACACCATAGCATTGGCATAAAATCAAAAATAGATGAATGGAACAAGGAACACAGAAATAAACCCTCACTTGAGTGGTCAAATGATCTTCAAATAATTGTGTATCAAGTCTATACAATGGGGAATGGCTAGTCTCTTCAACAAATGGTGCTGGGGAAACTGGATAGCCGCATGCAAAAGAATGAAATTCAACTTTATCTTACACCACATTCAAAAACTTATAAAACTCCTAAAAGAATACTTCTAGGTATGTATTGAAAGAAACTGAAACTAGAATTTTCAAGAAGTAGTTGCATACTCATGTTCATTGCAGCATTATTCACAATAAGCCAAGAGGCAGAAACAACCTAAATGCCTACTGACAGATGAATGGATAAATAAAATGTAGTATTAATATAAATGCATATACAATGAAATACTATTTAGCCTTAAAAAAGAAGGAAACCATGTCATATACTACAACCTGTATGAACTTTGAGGACATTAGGCCCAATGAAATGAACAAGGCACCAAAGGACACATAATAATAATTCTTCTTGTATGAGGTATCTATATCAGTCAAAATCTGCAGATAGAATTTGCAAATCCTGCCTGAAGAGATACAGCGATTTTGATCCACGATAAAGAAGTGAGATTCTCATGATCCTCATTAAACTATGTGGTGTCCAGACCCCCCCAAAACAAATGATTCATTTAAGAGCTACTAAGCGATAGTCTGCAGTCCTATTTAGTCTTTTTAAATAGGGCATCCCTAAGAATCCACCTGCCAATGCAGGAGACACAGGTTCATTCCCTGGGTCAGGAAGAGCCCCTGGAGAAGGAATGACAACCCAGTCCAGTATTCTTGCCTGAGAAATCCCATGGACAGAGGCGCCTGGCGGGTTGCCGTCCATGAAGTTGAAACAGTCAGACATGACTTCTGTGGCTAAACAACATCTTTCTAAATAACAATAACAACATGATTAGTAGCAACCAGTATTTACTAAGCGTTAACTAGTGTCAACAACTGTTCTGAGAGTACGATACATATCATTTAATCCCTTTAACAAGTTCAGGAAATTGACCCTTCTTATTTTGAATTTTACTCCTGATAAAATTGAAGTTCAGAGAGGTTACCTGACCTGCACAAGATTGCAGAATTTGTAACTTGCAGAGCCTAGGTTCTACTTTTAAAACAGATGGCCCGGGATTCCCTGGTGGTTCAGTGGGTAAGGACACCACCTTGTGGTGCAAGGGGTGCCGCCTTGATCCCTGGCCTGGGAAGATCCCACGTGCTGCGGAGCGGCTGGACCGATGTGTCCAACTACTGAGCCGGAGCTCTGGAGCGCATGAGCCCAGAGCCGGTGCTCTGCAACGGAAGAGGCCACTGCAATGGGAAGTTCACACAGGCCAAAGAACAAAGATAAATAGACAAAAGATCAACAGAGGTGGCCAAAACAAACAAACAAACACGAAAAAACAGATGGCCTCGGGAGAAAGTATCATTCAGTACTTTGGGAATAACCAAAAGAAGAAACATTTAAGAAGATGTGGAATTACTGCTGATTTCATCCAGAGATCTGAGAACCCTGGGTGTTTTTCTCTCATTTCAGGATACTTAGTTCAGAAAAGTGATCATCGCTTCATTTTCTTTACATAGACCTCACTTACAGTTTAGAGGAAACACTCTGAATTTTGAAACATGTGTGACTCTCATCTGTAATGGCAAACTCTCAGTGAAGCTGCTCTTCACCTATAACTCAACAAAGGGTCAAACCAGCTCAGGAACCATTTCCCATGACTTTATGTCATCTGGGTATTGCAGGGATTTGGTGGGAGGAATGTGCTCAGAAAAAAAGTACCTTCAGTTTGGCACTAGTTTCTTTCTTTCTTTTTTTTTTTTTAATTTGGCTGCACTAGGTCTTATTTGCAGCATGCAGGATCTGGTTTCAGGGGTCAAACCTGGGTCCCCTGAATTGGGAGCACAGGGTCTTAGCCACTGGACCACCAGGGAAGTCACTGGCACTATTGATAGAACAAAATCTGATGATCATTGGGTATATTGTGCCTTGTTGAGAGACTGAAGCAACCTTTTGCTGTCCCTGGTTAGATCCGGCAAACCAAATGGCGGCTATAATTTTAAGAACTTCTCCTTGGCACCTCCCGACATCACCCATATTAGATCCTCCTCCGGCTGTTACGCAGCTTGGGGAGGGGCCATGGAGGTGAGGAGACCCTGGAGTAGGAGGCAGGGAAAAGGGAAACCCAAGGAGAGAAGGGAAGCCATTGTTTCTGGACTTGGCTACCCCACTCCAGAGTATGGAAGCTGCTTGATCTGGATGGATAAGGGCTTTCAGAGTTCATCATAAACGGATTGTGAATCTTTATTCCTTTCCTGTAATAACATGAGTTGCCTTAATAGGTCATAAAACAGATAACTCAGTTTAGTCTGATATCTCAGCCTTGGCACCATGTGAGGCCATACAGGAGAAAGTCACCTCTCCTCTACCTAACTCCAGCATCTCCATGAAAGAAAAGTGGCACCAATATCAGCCCCTCCCTTGAGGCCCCCACCCAAGAAGGTTAATCATTGTATAAACGGAAGTTTGATTACAGAGTGAAAACATTTCAGGATTATATCATGTTACACCCATTCTAAACTCTTTCTGGAAAACATTAGGTATGGGAGTGATGTCAGAAGGACCTGAGCTTTTATGCCCTATCACCATGTAACACAGTTACAAGTGTGAGGGCAAGAGGAAATGGATTTATACACTTGGGGCTCATCTTTTTAGGGGGACATATGAGAAAAGCTGCCTTCGGTTGTTTTTATGATGGTGCGTCTCTTCGACTCAGCCTTACTTTGTGCCAATAAGAATAGCTTGGAAATATAATTAACGTCATTGTGTTTTAGACATTTCATTTCAAAATGACTGGGTATACCAACAGTTATGGCAGTGAAATCATTAAAATCATGCAAATGCTTAAAGTGGATAGGCCTGGGAGATTATGGTTTCATTAGAGAAAAGGCTATAAAGTTAGACCTAGGTAATTACCTTTCCCATTAATGCTAGAAAATTCTGTGCTCCATTGAGGAGTGATCATGGTGCATCGTGCCTTCTGTGCTTTTACATTCGAACGGCGGGGGCCCTTATTTCATCAGCACAAACTGCAAGGGAACAGCGGCAGCTTTCCAGGTGTACTTTGCAAATTGGGGTTTAAATGTGGAATGCATCAAATTAAAATTCAATATTAATTATTTTGTCTTGCTAGGAGTCTGAGTGCTTTAAACCAGCAAGGGTAATTGTCTAATTCATTGTGTGTGTCTACAGCGAACTTAATCATTATGTCAGCTTCCTTAAAATAAAAGGTATTTAAGGACTAAAGACCCTGGAGTAGGAGGCAGGGAAAAGGGAAACCCAAGGAGAGAAGGGAAGCCATTGTTTCTGGACTTGGCTACCCCACTCCAGAGTATGGAAGCTGCTTGATCTGGATGGATAAGGGCTTTCAGAGTTCATCATAAACGGATTGTGAATCTTTATTCCTTTCCTGTAATAACATGAGTTGCCTTAATAGGTCATAAAACAGATAACTCAGTTTAGTCTGATATCTCAGCCTTGGCACCATGTGAGGCCATACAGGAGAAAGTCACCTCTCCTCTACCTAACTCCAGCATCTCCATGAAAGAAAAGTGGCACCAATATCAGCCCCTCCCTTGAGGCCCCCACCCAAGAAGGTTAATCATTGTATAAACGGAAGTTTGATTACAGAGTGAAAACATTTCAGGATTATATCATGTTACACCCATTCTAAACTCTTTCTGGAAAACATTAGGTATGGGAGTGATGTCAGAAGGACCTGAGCTTTTATGCCCTATCACCATGTAACACAGTTACAAGTGTGAGGGCAAGAGGAAATGGATTTATACACTTGGGGCTCATCTTTTTAGGGGGACATATGAGAAAAGCTGCCTTCGGTTGTTTTTATGATGGTGCGTCTCTTGACTCAGCCTTACTTTGTGCCAATAAGAATAGCTTGGAAATATAATTAACGTCATTGTGTTTTAGACATTTCATTTCAAAATGACTGGGTATACCAACAGTTATGGCAGTGAAATCATTAAAATCATGCAAATGCTTAAAGTGGATAGGCCTGGGAGATTATGGTTTCATTAGAGAAAAGGCTATAAAGTTAGACCTAGGTAATTACCTTTCCCATTAATGCTAGAAAATTCTGTGCTCCATTGAGGAGTGATCATGGTGCATCGTGCCTTCTGTGCTTTTACATTCGAACGGCGGGGGCCCTTATTTCATCAGCACAAACTGCAAGGGAACAGCGGCAGCTTTCCAGGTGTACTTTGCAAATTGGGGTTTAAATGTGGAATGCATCAAATTAAAATTCAATATTAATTATTTTGTCTTGCTAGGAGTCTGAGTGCTTTAAACCAGCAAGGGTAATTGTCTAATTCATTGTGTGTGTCTACAGCGAACTTAATCATTATGTCAGCTTCCTAATAAAAGGTTATTATAGAAACAAAGATCCCAATTTTACATATGGTAGGCAAGGGAGGATTCGAAGAGCTGGTCTCTAAGGTAGACTTGAGGATCTTGACAAATGATGCCCATGCTGTGATCAGATACTTAACAAGAAATCTCGTTATTAACTAGGCCTGTACAGATAATTAGCACTTGAGCTTCAAATTTTAAATCTGGCTTGAGATGTATAATTTATCAAAAGCCTTAGCTTGCTGTCAAAGTCTGATAATAAGGTAGTGTTATTGATGAATTGAGATTAAGAGTAGATTGAAGAGAAAATTAGGCCACTGGTTAGCCTGAAAGGTCTGATTTCAATATTTACAGTACTAATTTGGTATTATTTTGGTAAATGGCTGTGGTCCCCAAGTGCTGCTTGGTATAAAGGAATAAACTATGCATCATTATTCTAACAGAAAAAGTATTGTTTACTGTGTACTGGATTTTGCAGCACTAGCAGTCTGGTTAATAGGCTGTTTTATAAGATGAGTGTACCTGTTTTTTATTGCATGCATTTATTATAACCCATTCAGCACCTAGGGCTTTTAGTGAAAATTAGAATATGTAGCTTCTTTACATTAAAAATGATATTACATTAGACTAATTGCTTCAGAGCCCGTCCTCCTGATTTAACTCACTTTTGTTTATTCCTCGGCATTGTCTTCTAAACATTCTTGTCACTGGAATTTAGATAACTACCATTTTATTTACTTAAAGTGGATAGGCCTGGGAGATTATGGTTTCATTAGAGAAAAGGCTATAAAGTTAGACCTAGGTAATTACCTTTCCCATTAATGCTAGAAAATTCTGTGCTCCATTGAGGAGTGATCATGGTGCATCGTGCCTTCTGTGCTTTTACATTCGAACGGCGGGGGCCCTTATTTCATCAGCACAAACTGCAAGGGAACAGCGGCAGCTTTCCAGGTGTACTTTGCAAATTGGGGTTTAAATGTGGAATGCATCAAATTAAAATTCAATATTAATTATTTTGTCTTGCTAGGAGTCTGAGTGCTTTAAACCAGCAAGGGTAATTGTCTAATTCATTGTGTGTGTCTACAGCGAACTTAATCATTATGTCAGCTTCCTAATAAAAGGTTATTATAGAAACAAAGATCCCAATTTTACATATGGTAGGCAAGGGAGGATTCGAAGAGCTGGTCTCTAAGGTAGACTTGAGGATCTTGACAAATGATGCCCATGCTGTGATCAGATACTTAACAAGAAATCTCGTTATTAACTAGGCCTGTACAGATAATTAGCACTTGAGCTTCAAATTTTAAATCTGGCTTGAGATGTATAATTTATCAAAAGCCTTAGCTTGCTGTCAAAGTCTGATAATAAGGTAGTGTTATTGATGAATTGAGATTAAGAGTAGATTGAAGAGAAAATTAGGCCACTGGTTAGCCTGAAAGGTCTGATTTCAATATTTACAGTACTAATTTGGTATTATTTTGGTAAATGGCTGTGGTCCCCAAGTGCTGCTTGGTATAAAGGAATAAACTATGCATCATTATTCTAACAGAAAAAGTATTGTTTACTGTGTACTGGATTTTGCAGCACTAGCAGTCTGGTTAATAGGCTGTTTTATAAGATGAGTGTACCTGTTTTTTATTGCATGCATTTATTATAACCCATTCAGCACCTAGGGCTTTTAGTGAAAATTAGAATATGTAGCTTCTTTACATTAAAAATGATATTACATTAGACTAATTGCTTCAGAGCCCGTCCTCCTGATTTAACTCACTTTTGTTTATTCCTCGGCATTGTCTTCTAAACATTCTTGTCACTGGAATTTAGATAACTACCATTTTATACATTCAAGCTACATAAAATGAGCAATCTTTTTTTAATGATCTCTGGTAGCACTTCATCGGAAGCAATCTTGAGGGTGGGAGAAGGAATGGGATGTAATAAACCATCTATCTGTAGTGTCTCTTGTCTTTGAAGCATATTCTGTGTACATGTACGTGACCCTTAGGAAGTTAAATCTTTTTGATGCATGTAATAAAATGTTGTTTGGGGCAATAGCTGATTTCCAAAATTATATTAGGCATAACATAAGGCTGTAGCAAGTCATCTCCCTATTTTTCCTTGCTCTAGCTCACAAATGGGATTGAAAAGTGTTGGAGTGTTTTATTGTATATCGCATCAGGTATAAAGAGAGAGGACTCTGCACCATAATATATCTATGTGTAGTTCATAGTAATATCTGCTCATGAAATAATAGAACCCAGGACTGTTGGTTTCTGGAAAATTGCTCGAAAACCCCTTGCAATGCATTATTGGCAGCAGCTCCTCGTCTCCAGTCTCCAGCTGTCCAGTGGGGTGTGCCAAGGCACAGCAGGACCTGAGGACTGTTTGCACTGAATGGTGGCATGGAGCTTTATGATGATTTTCCTTGTATATTGTGCACTTGCAGACAAGCAGGCTTTTGAGACTCAGCAGGAGTGTTCCCCTGTTTATGCTGAGGTGGTTAGCTAGTTGGCAAATTGCTATTATTCAGAAATGTGTGGCAGAAGAAAATGTATTGCATTACATTTCCTATCAATATTTTCTTAATGTTGCCCCGACAGCACTTTTTGAGACTCAGCACCGCTCACCATAAAGTCTATGCATTATTCTAACAGAAAGTATTGTTTACTGTGTACTGGATTTTGCAGCACTAGCAGTCTGGTTAATAGGCTGTTTTATAAGATGAGTGTACCTGTTTTTTATTGCATGCATTTATTATAACCCATTCAGCACCTAGGGCTTTTAGTGAAAATTAGAATATGTAGCTTCTTTACATTAAAAATGATATTACATTAGACTAATTGCTTCAGAGCCCGTCCTCCTGATTTAACTCACTTTTGTTTATTCCTCGGCATTGTCTTCTAAACATTCTTGTCACTGGAATTTAGATAACTACCATTTTATACATTCAAGCTACATAAAATGAGCAATCTTTTTTTAATGATCTCTGGTAGCACTTCATCGGAAGCAATCTTGAGGGTGGGAGAAGGAATGGGATGTAATAAACCATCTATCTGTAGTGTCTCTTGTCTTTGAAGCATATTCTGTGTACATGTACGTGACCCTTAGGAAGTTAAATCTTTTTGATGCATGTAATAAAATGTTGTTTGGGGCAATAGCTGATTTCCAAAATTATATTAGGCATAACATAAGGCTGTAGCAAGTCATCTCCCTATTTTTCCTTGCTCTAGCTCACAAATGGGATTGAAAAGTGTTGGAGTGTTTTATTGTATATCGCATCAGGTATAAAGAGAGAGGACTCTGCACCATAATATATCTATGTGTAGTTCATAGTAATATCTGCTCATGAAATAATAGAACCCAGGACTGTTGGTTTCTGGAAAATTGCTCGAAAACCCCTTGCAATGCATTATTGGCAGCAGCTCCTCGTCTCCAGTCTCCAGCTGTCCAGTGGGGTGTGCCAAGGCACAGCAGGACCTGAGGACTGTTTGCACTGAATGGTGGCATGGAGCTTTATGATGATTTTCCTTGTATATTGTGCACTTGCAGACAAGCAGGCTTTTTGAGACTCAGCAGGAGTGTTCCCCTGTTTATGCTGAGGTGGTTAGCTAGTTGGCAAATTGCTATTATTCAGAAATGTGTGGCAGAAGAAAATGTATTGCATTACATTTCCTATCAATATTTTCTTAATGTTGACCAATAACAGGCCTCCATTCAAGCTGACCCTTCTTTCTGACTTTTGTTTTAGGCCTGATTAGATTGAGTGGAATTTAGTGGGAATGTTTTCTCTGGAGGAAAAAAGAGGGTTTTTTTTTTTTGGTGCCCCATCTTGGCAGCGTCTTCCAAGCCTACCCCCGCCTCAACTCAGCAATGCCTCCCGACTCCTGCCTGCCTCCCAACTCCTGAAATAACATTAGTTTAGCATTCTGCTTTTAGAGGAAAAAGATTTGGTGTTTCAGCTGTTCCAATATATGTTGACTACTGACTAATGGATATTTATTCCACTTTATTGCTTTCTATAGGCAAAACTCAAACAAAAGGAATTGGATTTTGCTAATGGCAATGAACAGCACTGGCATTTTCTGACAGTAGTAAGCATTATAATAACCCCAATCACAGAGCTAGGACTTGAAGCTTTTCATAACACTTTTACCTATATCACCCCCTTGATCCTCACATACGACCCAGGCAGAGTAGGGATTATACTGCCCATTCAGTAGATGAAGAAAAACAAATCAAGGAAAAAGGTTGTAGATTTAGCTTATAGCATAGCTGGGGGCATTTTGGTTTTGGAACTTTCTGATTTTTGCCCTCTTTTCTCTCCTCTGAATAAAACAATTCTATTCTTTATAATAATATTTTTTTCTTATCATTAAAGGTTGCAGAAATATTGCCCGTATAGGGCATTCTTCCTGCATTTTAGAGTTTGAGAAAATTGTTATCAAGAGCCCAGAGAGTGGGTATTGAAATGTGTTACTGCAGGTCTGTTCTTCGTGGCATCATTATCTGGCTCCAAGTGTGTATTCTGGAACTGTACTTTGCGGGGCTTTGCCTGGCAGCCCACAAAGTTACCACAGTGAAACTTCATGTACTCTTTATCTACAAATCACAGTTCGAGAGGTACAGAGTTCCAGTTATAAACTGAGTCATGGGGATGTAATGAGGGGCATGGAGAACATAGTTGATAATACTGCAGTAACTTCATGTGGCAACAGTGACGAGACTTCTTGTGGTCATCGTTTAAAGTGTTTACAAATTCGAGTCATTATGTTATACACACAAAACTAATATGCTATTGTATGTCAGAGAAACTTAAATTAGAGTTATACAGCCAAAAACAGTGATTAATTCCAGGTAGCTTAGGTACTGCATAAATTCCCAGAAAATCACCTTTAAAAAAACTCAGGAAAGGTGGTGACAGGCAACAGTGCTGGGATCAGAACCCAGGGTTTCCCTTCTCTGATGTCTACATCACTAGGGCCTATGGTTTTCTGACCTTCTAAAAATGCCAACATCCCACCCCTATGCCCACCCCAGTCACACGCTCAGAACTGGAGGCCAGGATCGCACCGTTTCAGTGCTACATCTATTAGGTCGCGTTCACCTGGGAACTTTGGAGGCAGGGGAGGAGTTTTCTGAAGGAGAGCTCACTTCGCCAACACCCGTTCTCTAGCTTCAGCCGGCGAGACTGAGTCTGAGTTTGTCTATAAACCGCGCGGAGCTAGTTAGTGGCAGTTGTAGGTAGTGGAGTTAAAATATCTCCTTCCAGTTCAAGTAAGATTAGGAGCTCATCACGAATAAGCTCACGTGCTTGTGGGACGGGTTGGTACACGTGGCAAAGAAATAAATGATCATCAATGATTGCAGTGTGAAAACAGGAATTTGTGTTTTATATGGATCTCACAGGTACCGGATTTTTATGTTCCGCATCCAGGCTGTCTCCTATGCGTGGAGATTTAGCAGAAAGCAAGGAAAGGATTGCGTTCTCAAAAGAAGGCTCTGTGTGTATCTGTGTGTGTGCATGTGTGTATGTTTTGGGAATGGGGAGATGAGGAAGGGAAAGGCAGGAGAAATAGCAATTAGCTTACAAAGAAAAATCATAGAGAAGAAAATAAGTATGAAAATGTTAATAAAACCAATAACAAAGGTGAATCAAGAATTGAATGTGTCTGTGAATTCTTCTGAAGTTTTTGTCCCTGTGGCAGTATTTTTGTTTAATAAGTTGTATTATGTTAATATGCCAGTTAAGGGATATTTCAAGTCTCAGCATTTTTCACCTGGTAAGTGAGAGGTTTTGCTTTCTCAGAGCAGTGTGGACAGGGTATGGGTCATATTCATGTTGCCATTATTTTTTTAAAAAAAATTTAAATGTGGATGTAAAAACAAGAGGGAAAACACCAACCATTTATGAACTAACATTCTTAGACAATCCTCCAACCCAAATGAATGGAGATTCATGCTGCATTTGGCATCATACAACACCCTTCACATTAAAGGGGAAGTTCTGTTGTTGTGGAAATTCTAGCTGGTGCCTATTTTAAGCTGCCAAACTAATTTTAATATATACAATGAAGAATTAGTCTAGATGTTTGACAGGTAACCATTTTTTTTTCATTATAAATTAATTTGTTTTCTATGATTTGAAATAAGAATTTTACTTTAAGCATTCAGAGTTTCTAAACTAATACCTTTTAAATTAAGCAACGTATCTTTTTTTTTTTTAACTTACATTTTACTTTTAACTTTTACAGAGTTTTGTTGTTTACAGATATGCATGTTCCCAGATTACTCATATATATATCCCCCCCATCCCACCCCTTCAGACTGCCACACAGCACCCCTGCAGGATCCTCTTTTCTCCCAGAGCAATGACTATAGCTACTTTCTTCACATGTGATAGTACAGCTTTTCATGCTACTTCCTTTAAGCAATGTATCTTTTAAGGGCTCTGCAAAAGCCTAGTTATTTCTTAAATTCTTATCATAGCAATATTTAAAGGCAATACAATACTGTTTCTAAAGCTGAGCATATGAAGTGTACAAGTTACCACCTAACTCTCACAGAGGTTGGGACTCTGTGGATGTTTTGCCATATTTGATCCATATGTTCTCATGTAACAGCAACACTGCATTTATCCCTTTTGTCCATTATCTACAAAAACGAATTGCCTCAAAATTGCAGGAGGTCACATAGTGTGTTTCTAGTCATTTGCGCCCCCTTCTTATCTCGTGATGTCTTCATACAAACACAAAGTTCAGTAAACACGTACACATTTGTTTTTACCAACGGATTAATCGATATGCAAAAGCTGTCCATGGGTATCACTTTTAGCTCTACTGGCATTCAAAGGAGCTGAATAGTAGCCAACTCAGTTTCTGTTGGGGTGTTGGGCTAGACAGTCACTGCCTGAGGCTCACCAATAGAGGTCTCCAGTGTATCACAGAACTGTTTACAACCGTTATGATTATTTACAGTATGCTGTCCATGCAGACAGAGGCACAGGGACAGAACAGGTTTCTATGGGCTGGGGCTGATACTGGGTTTATTCAAGGAGTGAGAGAATGACGTCACAAGTAATGAGGAGAAGCAACGACGTGTCTAGATTTGGTGTGAGAACAACCTTTAACCTAACAGTGCACACACAATCTGACTATGCCTGAAATGGAAGAAAGAATAGGCAGGCAGCTACACCGGTATTTCCAAATATTCCAATACGTGTCTTTGTTTAGATGCAACATCCAAAAGAGTGAGTGCATTTCTCTTTTCTCACTTGAATGTCTTGGAAATGAGTTGGCATGACCTAAATCTCAATCCTAAAACTGGTTCATAATAACATTTTATAAAATTATTTATATTTTGGTGAAATTGTTAAGCTTGTCTTTCTGTACCTTTGTTATTGATAATTAGGGCAAGAAAATTCAGAAAGGTCAATTACAATTACAATTCAATTACAATTCAATTAAAATAATTGAATGTTGTAGTTTAGGTCATATTTAGAAATAACAATATAGGTTCATGTATATAAAGCATGTCACAACATGTTTTCTTTTATGAATTTTAAAAACCGCTTACTAACAAATTAAGATACTTCTGCAGTTTGGGGATTATATCTATTTGTGTAGAAGGCATAGGGTATTCAAAATGTCTTCCTCATTCATTTATTAATTCAACAAACATTTGTTTAGGTCGTGCATTGTGAAGTCACTCAGTGTCTAAAGGAAAATCTCTCTCTTTAGGGAGTGTAAATGATAAATAAAAGAGAAATCTTTGGTTAATTCTGAGGGAGGGGGCTATATGTGGTTAAAAAATGAGTTGGCTTTTGAAATAAGTTGCAGATGAAGTTTAGGACTGTGGTGGCCAGTGTTGGGGAGAAGATAATCTCATGTGCAAAGACTTGGAGGTTATTCATGGAATGACAAGTTAGTACAAAAATGGAGTAAATAGTTGAGCTGTATTGGCTTATTCTTCCTGAGAAGGGAAGACAGGTGAAGTTATAAAGGATAAGATAGTCTTGGTGAAGGTAAATTGAATTTCGAGTTCAAGATTATGATGGCATGGAAAGAAACCCAGGTAAATATAGAATATTAATCTCTGGGAACCAGAGTTAGGAAGCTTAGGGGACTGTCAAAAATGAGCCCATGGGAAAGAGGTACATAGCTGTGTAAAGGCTGATTCAATAAAACCTGTGTGACAGCACCACTGTGGCCTATTTCACTTTCCCACATTTAACTAAAGCCAATCTTTTTCAAGTTTGGAAACGGAGGACTGATTGTAACCCATTTATGTCACCTTAACTAGCTGGATGGAATTACGTTGAGGATGATTGTCCTTTAGTCATTCTCACTTGAATGTCTTGGAAATGAGTTGGCATGACCTAAATCTCAATCCTAAAACTGGTTCATAATAACATTTTATAAAATTATTTATATTTTGGTGAAATTGTTAAGCTTGTCTTTCTGTACCTTTGTTATTGATAATTAGGGCAAGAAAATTCAGAAAGGTCAATTACAATTACAATTCAATTACAATTCAATTAAAATAATTGAATGTTGTAGTTTAGGTCATATTTAGAAATAACAATATAGGTTCATGTATATAAAGCATGTCACAACATGTTTTCTTTTTATGAATTTTTAAAAACCTCTTACTAACAAATTAAGATACTTCTGCAGTTTGGGGATTATATCTATTTGTGTAGAAGGCATAGGGTATTCAAAATGTCTTCCTCATTCATTTATTAATTCAACAAACATTTGTTTAGGTCGTGCATTGTGAAGTCACTCAGTGTCTAAAGGAAAATCTCTCTCTTTAGGGAGTGTAAATGATAAATAAAAGAGAAATCTTTGGTTAATTCTGAGGGAGGGGGCTATATGTGGTTAAAAAATGAGTTGGCTTTTGAAATAAGTTGCAGATGAAGTTTAGGACTGTGGTGGCCAGTGTTGGGGAGAAGATAATCTCATGTGCAAAGACTTGGAGGTTATTCATGGAATGACAAGTTAGTACAAAATGTAGGAAATAGTTGAGCTGTATTGGCTTATTCTTCCTGAGAAGGGAAGACAGGTGAAGTTATAAAGGATAAGATAGTCTTGGTGAAGGTAAATTGAATTTCGAGTTCAAGATTATGATGGCATGGAAAGAAACCCAGGTAAATATAGAATATTAATCTCTGGGAACCAGAGTTAGGAAGCTTAGGGGACTGTCAAAAATGAGCCCATGGGAAAGAGGTACATAGCTGTGTAAAGGCTGATTCAATAAAACCTGTGTGACAGCACCACTGTGGCCTATTTCACTTTCCCACATTTAACTAAAGCCAATCTTTTTCAAGTTTGGAAACGGAGGACTGATTGTAACCCATTTATGTCACCTTAACTAGCTGGATGAATTAGTTAGGAGTTAGTCTCTTTAGTCTTCCCTAGATTAATTTCTTAAAAATTAATTTTCTATAAAATAACTTCTATTCAACTTAAATTAATGGATCATTTTCTAGAAAATAAGGTATATTGGCTTATAGCTGAGGTTCCTACCAGCTCATAAGGATCCTAGGGATCAAAGTAAAACTGAAGGCCCAGTAAGGCATATTCCAGGAGACAAAGGAGTTCAGAAGAGCTGCATATTTTAAAGCAACTACCACTAAGGACACAGGAAACTATCTCATTGCTAATGTGAGAAATATAAATGCTACCAAGAAACTACCTGACTAAATGAAAACCAAAAAGCTCAGAAAACAGTACTATAAGATCTGAAAAATAAGACTAAGATACTAGAAATTAATATTACAGCAGGTTCTAAGTTTCTTGGGATCAACTAAACAAATGCAACAAAACCATCACGGGCAAACCCAATTTCATATATAACTTCCTTTCAGTGAGTCTTTTTTTGATTTAGTTTAAATTAAGTTACTAACCCAGGGAAACAGATGAGGATTGAGTGGTTAATTCTAAGTTGAGGAACCATGGAAGTCTTCCCAGAAGAGATGACTCTTGGGCCCAGTTACTAATAGTGAATTGTGATTTTATAGGTGGACAGAAAGGTACCTTGAGTTAAAGGCCCAGCATAGTTAGAAGACAATCAGAACCACTGAGACTTCTTGAAACTGACAGGTTACATTTTAGAAGCAGAGGACACCTACTTGGGTGGGTAGATGAAAAAGTAAAGGTTCTTCTAACTTGATATTATCCAGGAAGATGATGTTCCTTAGGTGCCAAATCTATAATATTTCTGAAATTCTTGGGGACTTAGATAATGGAAGGGCACCATGTCAGTGAGATGGAGTGACAAAAAATTTGAAATCTTATAACTTTTCAAGTTGTAAAAAGGGCTAGTAATACTTGGGACAATTCTTAATAGGAATATAATATATGTAATGCACATGGGGAAAGAAACCTTACATGAAATTTAGAAAATGATTCACTATGCACACTGGACAGGAAAAGATCTGGGGCTATAAAGTTGAACGTGAATCAATAACACAGATATAACACTGTCTAAGGGTCATGTTTTGGGGTCTCTTAAAAGGCGAGAGAGCTTTGAAAGAAGTTGTTTCTGCTATGTCAGTCCCAGATTCCTTAGGCTGAGGCATATGAAAGGCATAGTATTAATAATTTTTACTCTCTGGTAAACACTGACATGGAGAAACATGGATATCAAGTCAAGTTATAACCTTATAATTCAATTCATTTAAGTCAAACATTGTAAATATAACAGATGCTTTTATAAAATTTAACATAGTACTTAGTTTGGGAGGAAGATGGGGTTGGAAAATGGTATACATTAAGAATTAAGTGATTCTACGCAAAGCAGAAAGATGTAAACAAATGAAAGTACTACATATTATTAAAGGCACAGAAAATAGGTCCTCTGAAGGACTCTTAAATGCACTGAGTATGTAATTCAGAGAAGAGAGAAATGAAGGGTGTCCTGGAGGATCTCTGAAGGGAGATTTTTGAGAAAACGGGTGATCACTTTTAGATCTTCACCCGATTTAACCTAAAACATTCTCAAATTACAGAATTATAGTTATTGAAATTAATTGAAAGAATGCCGCTTTGCTAATCGAAATGAGTGTTGGATGCAGGATTTGACCCAGGATAAAGCCTGGATGCCAGACTGTCTCGCTAAATTATTGCTCTTCTACTTGATAGCTGTGTACTTAACTTCTCTGAGCAAAGTTACTTAACTTCCTTGGTCCTCTGTATTTTTACCAGTAAGATCAACGTAAGAAGTAGTTTCCATTTCAAAGGATTTTGTGAGGATTAAATGTACTAAGGCAAATGAAAGAACTGAGAATAATTCTGGAATATAGTAAATGTTCAATAATGATGAACTCTCATTGCTATTACTTGAGCATAATTGGTGCTCACTGTCTACTGATTGATTATCACAGTTAGGGCTGCCAGATTATCTATCTTCAACAATAAAGGCAGTAATTGGGGGCAGGGGCGTGGTTTAGTTAGGGCCCTGCTTGCCTGAAGTATCTACTGCCCTGGTGTGTTTCTGTCCTGAGCAGGTGAATTTGGTCTCATTAAACAGGAAAAGATCTGGGGCTATAAAGTTGAACGTGAATCAATAACACAGATATAACACTGTCTAAGGGTCATGTTTTGGGGTCTCTTAAAAGGCGAGAGAGCTTTGAAAGAAGTTGTTTCTGCTATGTCAGTCCCAGATTCCTTAGGCTGAGGCATATGAAAGGCATAGTATTAATAATTTTTACTCTCTGGTAAACACTGACATGGAGAAACATGGATATCAAGTCAAGTTATAACCTTATAATTCAATTCATTTAAGTCAAACATTGTAAATATAACAGATGCTTTTATAAAATTTAACATAGTACTTAGTTTGGGAGGAAGATGGGGTTGGAAAATGGTATACATTAAGAATTAAGTGATTCTACAAAGCAGAAAGATGTAAACAAATGAAAGTACTACATATTATTAAAGGCACAGAAAATAGGTCCTCTGAAGGACTCTTAAATGCACTGAGTATGTAATTCAGAGAAGAGAGAAATGAAGGGTGTCCTGGAGGATCTCTGAAGGGAGATTTTTGAGAAAACGGGTGATCACTTTTAGATCTTCACCCGATTTAACCTAAAACATTCTCAAATTACAGAATTATAGTTATTGAAATTAATTGAAAGAATGCCGCTTTGCTAATCGAAATGAGTGTTGGATGCAGGATTTGACCCAGGATAAAGCCTGGATGCCAGACTGTCTCGCTAAATTATTGCTCTTCTACTTGATAGCTGTGTACTTAACTTCTCTGAGCAAAGTTACTTAACTTCCTTGGTCCTCTGTATTTTTACCAGTAAGATCAACGTAAGAAGTAGTTTCCATTTCAAAGGATTTTTGTGAGGATTAAATGTACTAAGGCAAATGAAAGAACTGAGAATAATTCTGGAATATAGTAAATGTTCAATAATGATGAACTCTCATTGCTATTACTTGAGCATAATTGGTGCTCACTGTCTACTGATTGATTATCACAGTTAGGGCTGCCAGATTATCTATCTTCAACAATAAAGGCAGTAATTGGGGGCAGGGGCGTGGTTTAGTTAGGGCCCTGCTTGCCTGAAGTATCTACTGCCCTGGTGTTTTTCTTTCCTGAGCAGGTGTGCTGTAGATGTGTACAAAATACTTCTGGATGTTAAAAGGCAAGATTAAATAACAAAATACTTTGACAACAGGTTCTGATAATTAATTGAAGGCACTGAACGCATTTTGAGGGTCTGCCTTATATCTCTGATTGCAGACATGAGACAGCTCTGCAGAGAGACAACTGTCCCAAAGCTGAGCACATTCTAAAACTGGAGCCCAGCTCTACAGACTGTGACAATGCACAGTGGTTGATGAGTTAGTTCTAGAGGCTTCTGAATTTTAATGATGCTGGAGATGATATTGTGTGTCCTTCAGCTTGTTAGAGTGACACCAGCACTCCATAAATCATAATACCTGCGTATTGTAAAATCAATAGCAAAGTGCTATCTCAGCGCTAACCCTTAATAAGTTTTTCAGTGCTCTAACAGCTTAAACTTTGCCGTAATGCCATTGGACCTGTAGGTTAGGATCAGAGCATGCTTAATTTGTTTTGTAATAGAGACTTTTCACTAATGAAGGACCGATTAGTTAAGCTTTGGTTGCCACTCTGGTGATCAGTTGGCAGAACAACCTCTGCAATTAGACTCGTGTATCTCTGTCCTGAAGCAAAAAAGCAGGCTTAAACAGTCAATAAATGTTAATCCAGTCACAACCTGTCTCTGACTTTGAAGGCTGCCCAGGAGGGTTTTTCCCCCCATATCACATTTTTTTCATCTTGTTTTAAATGTGGTGGTCCCCATGGAGTCGGGATGTGGCGTACATGACCTCCCACAGTTCTGTAATAAGATCTGGCATGCTAACAACATTGTCTACAGATCTGTCATCTATAGGTCTGTCTGTGCCTCCCCCTCCCTCATCCCCTTGTCTTTTGATCCAAGGTTGAAGAATAAATGAGCAATTGAAGCTCACGAGACTTACAGAAGAAACTGGGTAAATGTGTATACAAAAAGGAGGGTGTGTTTTGTGTTGCTAGGACAAATATTATGGTCTCTCTAACTCTCACTACATATGTATGGCTGGGATGATGTAGTAAAGCCTCTTCCTTGTTTGCTTTCATGGCAGTCAATGTGAGTTGTAATTGTCACTGATGCTAGGAATTGAGAGCTGAGCTTAAGGCAGAGCCTGCAAGCAAAGTGGAACTTCAGAATGATTCCCAGGATCACTGGGAGGAAGAAGAAAAGAAAAGACTGAGACATTAAAAAAAAAAACCTTCTAAAAACTATTTAGTATTCCTCATGTTATCTCTGTTCTCAAGCAAAATTCCAGATATTTTCCATTGTTTAATTACTCATTTACATAAGAGAGAGAAGTAAAGACTGACAGCCAGAGAAGAAAGTGGCTGATACAGACTGTGGCTCAGTGACTTGTAGGTGAAAAGAGAGTGATCTGAGAGCAGAAATGATTTCTGTTAGATCCTAGACCACTTGCTTTGGAAGTCTAGTGACATTTATTTTTTTTCCTCTAACTAGGAGCTTGCACTCCATGGGGAAGCCTCGGGGTCCATTTTACTTTATATAGTTTAGCTTGTGTTCTTGATTGGAAGTTTCAAAGTTGTGGGGAAAGGAAAGTGAGTGGGCAAAAGCAGTGAAAGTTAGTTTTTCAGGAGTCACCGGGATGGCGTAGCAGTGCTGAAAACTGATACAGTGTGCAAATCAAAATAGTGGGACTCAAAATACACAGGAATAGGATTTAATCTGCTCTTAACTTGGATGTGTAGAACTGTTTTGTTGGCACTGAATTTAGCATACTGGTAATTGATTATAAAATTTTATCACTTAGAATAAGATAAATTAGCACTCGGTATTAACTTGATCTAACTATGCTTCTTAAAAACTTTCTGAAGCTTGAGAAACTTTTCACATGGGTCTTCTTCCTGAAATGCAAACAATGAAAGATCTGATAGCTATGGAGTAGACAGGAATTAATCGTACCCCTATAAACTCACTTATTTGTTAAGAATCTCCAATCAGTTCTCTGTGACTCATGGGTTTTTCAGGGAAAAGAATTTCAAAGCAATGCCATAGAATATACATAAAAATATTGACTTTGCTTTAGTAAAGGGAGACCTTTTCAATTATTCAGTTAACAGATATTTATTGTCTACTATGTATTTCTCAACAAGCCAGATACAGAAGAAACACTGAAAAATAAGACAAGGAAGGTCTCTGCCCTTGATCCTATGCCCACTGTTGGAAACTCTTAAAATATGTGAAGAAATACATTTAAAATAAAAAATCAAACACAAATCATAAGTACTGGCAGCAAAAAATAATTAGTGTTACTCAAGTAACACTAATGGACACTAATGGATACTGAGCCACATGCTCTGTTCTCAAGCAAAATTCCAGATATTTTCCATTGTTTAATTACTCATTTACATAAGAGAGAGAAGTAAAGACTGACAGCCAGAGAAGAAAGTGGCTGATACAGACTGTGGCTCAGTGACTTGTAGGTGAAAAGAGAGTGATCTGAGAGCAGAAATGATTTCTGTTAGATCCTAGACCACTTGCTTTGGAAGTCTAGTGACATTTATTTTTTTTCCTCTAACTAGGAGCTTGCACTCCATGGGGAAGCCTCGGGGTCCATTTTACTTTATATAGTTTAGCTTGTGTTCTTGATTGGAAGTTTCAAAGTTGTGGGGAAAGGAAAGTGAGTGGGCAAAAGCAGTGAAAGTTAGTTTTTCAGGAGTCACCGGGATGGCGTAGCAGTGCTGAAAACTGATACAGTGTGCAAATCAAAATAGTGGGACTCAAAATACACAGGAATAGGATTTAATCTGCTCTTAACTTGGATGTGTAGAACTGTTTTGTTGGCACTGAATTTAGCATACTGGTAATTGATTATAAAATTTTATCACTTAGAATAAGATAAATTAGCACTCGGTATTAACTTGATCTAACTATGCTTCTTAAAAACTTTCTGAAGCTTGAGAAACTTTTCACATGGGTCTTCTTCCTGAAATGCAAACAATGAAAGATCTGATAGCTATGGAGTAGACAGGAATTAATCGTACCCCTATAAACTCACTTATTTGTTAAGAATCTCCAATCAGTTCTCTGTGACTCATGGGTTTTTCAGGGAAAAGAATTTCAAAGCAATGCCATAGAATATACATAAAAATATTGACTTTGCTTTAGTAAAGGGAGACCTTTTCAATTATTCAGTTAACAGATATTTATTGTCTACTATGTATTTCTCAACAAGCCAGATACAGAAGAAACACTGAAAAATAAGACAAGGAAGGTCTCTGCCCTTGATCCTATGCCCACTGTTGGAAACTCTTAAAATATGTGAAGAAATACATTTAAAATAAAAAATCAAACACAAATCATAAGTACTGGCAGCAAAAAATAATTAGTGTTACTCAAGTAACACTAATGGACACTAATGGATACTGAGCCACATGCTACAAGCCTTGTCATTCAGTTAATGGCATCTTTCTGAGCTCTCATTCTGTAAAAAGCACGGTCAGATACTATGGGTAATTTTCAAGACTGTTAAAGAAATTCAGCTTCCAAACTTTATAATTTTTTCTCTCTCAAGAATATAAGATAGAATAAATATCAGAAAAGCTGTAATCAATTACAAAGATGTAATATCTATATTTATATTCATTTCCACATTTTACATTCACGCTGTTGAACTCTTGGCTATATAGCCGGATCAATTTGAAATGCATGTTTTAAAGAAATCCTGCTGTGATTCATTTTACCAAACAAAGGAGAACCTTTTTAACATGGATAAATCACTAGATGATGTTTTTTGTCCTCTAGGCCTGAGTTTTGGTAAGATGATGTTTTTTGTCCTCTAGGCCTGAGTTTTGGTAAGTTGGGTTTTCACATCAACAGATGTGTTTGCATGGATGTATAAAGCCTCTCAGTGAGTCTGAGTAATGAAAAAGGAAGGAAACGCCAGTTGACCCTGCCAGGGAATATTTAGATTGAAGTGTCGCTGCAGCCTGAGATCCGTGGGGGCCACATGCTCCTGGACTTTGCATATTCTGAATGCTTCCCAACACCACAAGCCAAGGACAGTCCTTCTGAGTTAGCAGCAGGGAGTAAGCAGGAACTCAGAGAAGTAAATCGATATCTTCATCAGTGTTGTTTAACATTTCTTTGTTAAACTTCGCAGCCTAACAAATATTTCACAACTCTTTTGTTCCCTAGCCTGGTTAACTAAGAAACAAATTCGGAAGCAAAGGAACTCTGTTCCCAAGCTTCTGGGAGGGAACTTACTGTTCTCCTTAACCAATTAAAGGCCATTAAAAGCATGTGGTTTTTCCCTTAAGGCTTTAATTTAAATAGACAGAAGCAATGATGTTGCTAATGGAGGTGCCTCTTCTTTCATTTATGTATGGATGGCACAAATATCATCCCTGTGGTGAGGACTGTGGCTGGATAGAATGGTGTATGTTGAAATGGAAAAGAAAGTTGGTAGCGAGAGAGGAGCCTCTTAGGCCTCTTGATCCTGACCCACAGCCTCTTCCCAGCCAGGGAAGTCCTCAGTGCCAGTTCACTGACTTCCCAGTCCCCTCCCAATAGGAACAGACAGAAGGAGTTCTCATAGAGCATTGGTCTCCAAAGAACAAATACAGCTTGTTTAATAGATGCACACAGCTTAGTGGCAGATTGTAAAGAAGGATAACATTAATCTTAGGGCAGAGCCTCTGAGGTTCATCAGACAGTGCAGGTGCAATGCACCTCAGTAAATTGAGTCCCATTTCTGCTCTCTGTAAAAACACTCATGTGGTTTTGCGGAGGAACCTCTTCTGAAGAGGATCCAGAAACTTGCATTTAATTCTCCATTGTGTAAATCTGTCTAGACAGTTCCCTTGGAATGGGCTCCTCGCATTTCTCTGGTAGAACCTTTATGCTACTTCATCCTGTTAGGTTGCCATGAGACTTAGCATACTGGGAATATAATGCTTTGCAAATTAAGTTCCATTCTAAACTTTGTTTCTAGGATTAGAAAGGTCTCCCAACAACAAGCCATAATAATTTGAGAGTTACTGTGGGCAGAAACTGAGAAAATGAGTCAAATGAGTGAAGGAGGGGAAGAGTTGACCTCCATAAATTACAGCAAGCAGGGTAGACTCTAAGGTCTGACATTGCATTTGAATATCTGCTTGGCCATTTAACTTTGTGGCTCTGAGTAAACCTCCTGGAGCCTTATTGTCATGGGATTGTTGTGAAATTTTATAGAAAACCTTCGCAGCCTAACAAATATTTCACAACTCTTTTGTTCCCTAGCCTGGTTAACTAAGAAACAAATTCGGAAGCAAAGGAACTCTGTTCCCAAGCTTCTGGGAGGGAACTTACTGTTCTCCTTAACCAATTAAAGGCCATTAAAAGCATGTGGTTTTTCCCTTAAGGCTTTAATTTAAATAGACAGAAGCAATGATGTTGCTAATGGAGGTGCCTCTTCTTTCATTTATGTATGGATGGCACAAATATCATCCCTGTGGTGAGGACTGTGGCTGGATAGAATGGTGTATGTTGAAATGGAAAAGAAAGTTGGTAGCGAGAGAGGAGCCTCTTAGGCCTCTTGATCCTGACCCACAGCCTCTTCCCAGCCAGGGAAGTCCTCAGTGCCAGTTCACTGACTTCCCAGTCCCCTCCCAATAGGAACAGACAGAAGGAGTTCTCATAGAGCATTGGTCTCCAAAGAACAAATACAGCTTGTTTAATAGATGCACACAGCTTAGTGGCAGATTGTAAAGAAGGATAACATTAATCTTAGGGCAGAGCCTCTGAGGTTCATCAGACAGTGCAGGTGCAATGCACCTCAGTAAATTGAGTCCCATTTCTGCTCTCTGTAAAAACACTCATGTGGTTTTGCGGAGGAACCTCTTCTGAAGAGGATCCAGAAACTTGCATTTAATTCTCCATTGTGTAAATCTGTCTAGACAGTTCCCTTGGAATGGGCTCCTCGCATTTCTCTGGTAGAACCTTTATGCTACTTCATCCTGTTAGGTTGCCATGAGACTTAGCATACTGGGAATATAATGCTTTGCAAATTAAGTTCCATTCTAAACTTTGTTTCTAGGATTAGAAAGGTCTCCCAACAACAAGCCATAATAATTTGAGAGTTACTGTGGGCAGAAACTGAGAAAATGAGTCAAATGAGTGAAGGAGGGGAAGAGTTGACCTCCATAAATTACAGCAAGCAGGGTAGACTCTAAGGTCTGACATTGCATTTGAATATCTGCTTGGCCATTTAACTTTGTGGCTCTGAGTAAACCTCCTGGAGCCTTATTGTCATGGGATTGTTGTGAAATTTTATAGAAAACTCTGATATAAAGCACCTAAAACAGCCAGCAAGGAGCTGCTGCTCTAGACCTGAATCTATTGATTTCCCTATAGTTTTGCTTTCTTTTTGTTCTTTGGCTAAATTCAAATTCTCATACTCTTTTAACCTTTTAAGATAATATGCTTATAAACAAGATAATGCTATCATTAAAAAGGTTAAAACAAAACTCAAGGAGATAATATTTAATTTTCTTTGTATGTGGGTATGCTTTAGTCAGTATATGGAGTTTGTGCATTTCCCATTTCCTCTTGAAAAGACATAGAAAATGAAATGGTCATTTGTAAGCATTAACAGATAATTCAAGAACACGGTATTGTTGCAACGCTTCCCTTTCAATAAGCTCTGCTAATGTTTAAGATTTTATTCCACAATGTGATGATGGTCAACATGCACTAATCATGAAAAAACATTATTAATGCTCCTATGATTGAAGGCATTGTACACTGTTTCCAAATCGATTTGAACCAGGCTAAATCCTAGACCCACACTGTGAAACAAAACTAGTGTGTGGCAAGCAATAGTCTTTCCTAAGCCCCAATAACTCAAATATTTTCATTAAAATACACAAAACCCTGGACTTACTTGAAGCCTGGAAAGTGCATTTATTTTTTTTCCTTTTTATTTTTAAACAAAGGAGCTGAAAACATCAGAAATAATGAAAGCGGCATATTTTTATTGCTCTGTTCTTACAAGAACTGATTTTTAATGAAATTTAGTTTAAAACGAAAAAAAAAAAAATCTTGTTCCTTGCTGAACCTTTTTGCGTGGCACATTCCAGCCTGGGGCTATCTTTTATTGGCTAAGTTATAAACCCCAGAAAAGGGGGTTTTATAGTGGAAATGCTGACAGAACCCGAATAGTGCTACTGGGTGCCTCTCTAATTAGTCTGAAATCCTGAAAGCTGAATTCCATAATATGTGGCCTGTACTGTAGCGAGATTACAGTGTGGGCCAAACCCAAGCTTAACTGGACATTTCATGTGCGATCAGGGCTTCATATAGACTATGGCGGAGCCTTTTACAGTTGTAAAATGTTAGTACTTTTAAGCAAGAGAAATCTTTATTGGTCCTCTTACTTATTTAAATGTTAAATAGGGCTGTTTGGATAGTTTTTGATAATCTAGGAGCCTCTGGCATGCAGACCCCACTTCACAGACGAATTTCCACCTGGGCCTGGACAGTTGGATTTCTAGGGATTCGTTTTAGCACTTACTTAAACACCTTCCATAAAGCCAGCTTTTATTTGTGCTCTAGTGTTTGGTGCTAATGTTGACAGAGAAACATCCTGCCAGGGCACTGAAATGAGTAAACAACAGGATTCGTACAGCTTTACCTGCAGGAGTCCATTCTGGCTTGTCTCTCCGCTGCCCCCACCCTGACTTGCCTTGTCTCGGCCCCATTTACCTGGAAAGATTAACAGGCGCTCATACTTGCAGGGTACAGGTCTGATAGGACCTATTTTTCTTGCAGCTGCAAAGCCCAGTCACAAGATTCCTCAGCTAAGGTGCCCCGCCTGGTCTCAAGCTGGGCCAGCTCTTCCCCCAGGGCTCTACCCAGGAAAAAAAATAGCTGTTTCAGATTCAGTTTAAGAGGGAGTGTATATGTTAGACCGGCAGCTTATGAAGTACTCCCCACTTCCTCCATTGCAATCCTGAGTTCCCTCTTAATTCTCAATTTTTTAGTTGACTGGGTTCCTCCTGCAGTGAGGTATTGTGCCACATTCAAGAGATTAAGGAATACACTTAATTAGTAGCGAGTGACTAGGCTAACAAAATGTCAGAAAGACCGAAGTTCTCACAAGTGCCGTCCTGGATTATAGCCCTGGTGTCTTACAGCTAAAGGCTCTATAGGCATAAAGTTGTTCACCCTAAAAACCTAGAGAACATTTTAAGTTTTTAAAATTTATTTTTAATTGGAAAATAATTGCTTTATAATGTTGTGTTGGTTTCTGCTGTACCACACCGTGAATCAGCTGTAAGTACCCTATTTTAATGAAACTGGCAATCACACTGCCTTTCTCTTGGAACTTGTTATTCTATTGCACAGTATTTTTGTTCCAGACATTACTCCTTGGCAATTTCCAGAACTAGGACTCTGCTTGATCCCTGCACTCTTGTTTCTTGACTACATTTCCTTATTTCTACGTTCCCTCACTTCCCTAATTAGTAATATTTGAATCTGCCCTTTGGAACCCAAGGACAGTTTAGGAGGCTAAAGCCTGTCTCCCTGCAAACAAGGAATGGGAATCTCCAAAAGGTTTTTCTGCTACCCAGAAGAGCCCCACACAGCCTGGATTATTTCTGAATCCCCTTCACTCCCACTGTTTTTTGTTTTTTTTTTTTTTTAATGTATTTTTTTTTATTATTTATTCTTTATTTTAAAGGTTTTACAGAGTTTTGTTGTTCACATACATGTATGTTCCCAGATCAGTCATATGCATATCCATGGTCCCCACTCACCCAGATCCCCCCATCCCACCCCTCCAGACCTTTGCCCCAAGCCATTGTAAGCACTCCTATTCCCTTAGCACTGTGATACTAGCTATCTTTTCCACACATAACACTATAGGTTTCCTTATTACTTCCTCCATGCTTCCCCCTCCCTATTTATTCACCACGATGTCCCTATGTCTATGCTGTCTTTTTTTTTTTTCATGAGTTCCCTGTGTGTGATATCAAGACCGTCCTACTAGATTCCATATATGTGTGTTAGTATACTGTATTTGTTCCCACTGTTTTTTAATTCTCCTTAATCTTAAGAGGAAAGTTATGAGACAAGAAAGAGAACAAAGTTTTGGATAGAGAAGTTAATCATAAACTCAGCAGAGAAGCTTGGTTTTAGGGCTAACGAGTGACTAGGCTAACAAAATGTCAGAAAGACCGAAGTTCTCACAAGTGCCGTCCTGGATTATAGCCCTGGTGTCTTACAGCTAAAGGCTCTATAGGCATAAAGTTGTTCACCCTAAAAACCTAGAGAACATTTTAAGTTTTTAAAATTTATTTTTAATTGGAAAATAATTGCTTTATAATGTTGTGTTGGTTTCTGCTGTACCACACCGTGAATCAGCTGTAAGTACCCTATTTTAATGAAACTGGCAATCACACTGCCTTTCTCTTGGAACTTGTTATTCTATTGCACAGTATTTTTGTTCCAGACATTACTCCTTGGCAATTTCCAGAACTAGGACTCTGCTTGATCCCTGCACTCTTGTTTCTTGACTACATTTCCTTATTTCTACGTTCCCTCACTTCCCTAATTAGTAATATTTGAATCTGCCCTTTGGAACCCAAGGACAGTTTAGGAGGCTAAAGCCTGTCTCCCTGCAAACAAGGAATGGGAATCTCCAAAAGGTTTTTCTGCTACCCAGAAGAGCCCCACACAGCCTGGATTATTTCTGAATCCCCTTCACTCCCACTGTTTTTTGTTTTTTTTTTTTTTTAATGTATTTTTTTTTATTATTTATTCTTTATTTTAAAGGTTTTACAGAGTTTTGTTGTTCACATACATGTATGTTCCCAGATCAGTCATATGCATATCCATGGTCCCCACTCACCCAGATCCCCCCATCCCCCCCCTCCAGACCTTTGCCCCAAGCCATTGTAAGCACTCCTATTCCCTTAGCACTGTGATACTAGCTATCTTTTCCACACATAACACTATAGGTTTCCTTATTACTTCCTCCATGCTTCCCCCTCCCTATTTATTCACCACGATGTCCCTATGTCTATGCTGTCTTTTTTTTTTTTCATGAGTTCCCTGTGTGTGATATCAAGACCGTCCTACTAGATTCCATATATGTGTGTTAGTATACTGTATTTGTTCCCACTGTTTTTTAATTCTCCTTAATCTTAAGAGGAAAGTTATGAGACAAGAAAGAGAACAAAGTTTTGGATAGAGAAGTTAATCATAAACTCAGCAGAGAAGCTTGGTTTTAGGTGCTGAACCAGGTTCAGTTTGTCTGTTGATCAGTAAGCCAAAATGCTGAGATGTCAAGGGCTGCAGTAAAGTGAGGAGAGGGGAAAACACACCTCAGAGCTGCTTGCCTGAGGGCAAGGGGCTGGTGTATTTATAGGATGAGTATAAAGAAGCAGGGTGTCTGGGGCGTGGGGAGTGTAGGGAAACATGATTGGGAAAAGGTGCAGTGGTCATCACTCTGCACAGGTGCAACTGAGCTATAGGCCTCTTAGCATGATCTGAGGGTGATGTGTTCACCCTGCTGATGTCAAAAGGTTGCTGACTAGACACTTGTGCATGCCCAGTCAGAGGGTCCATGTCCTATCCAGTCTTAACCGACTCAGCTGGAACTAGACACTACTGACTCCCAAGTTCCTGGAAAACAATTCAGGCAAATATCTCATTGTTTAGGCCCCATGGCACTTGGAGGGGAAGCAAGTCTTTCATAGAGACAATTAAAATGACCTTGATTGGTGAGGGCAGGTGAATGGATTTGGATTAAAGATTAGCCATCGTTTCAAAAAACATTTTAATGAAGAAAATCTTGAGAAAAATAAGTGATACAAGATTGGCGGTGGACACCTCTCTGAGATTTAGCTGATTAAACTTGCTTCAGAATAGTAAGACTCCAGGAATGGCTCTGGAGCAATGGCATATTAGCGAACTCATTCTCAATGGGTAAACTGCGGGTAGGAAAAAGAGAGTGGGGCTTCCCTGGTGGTTCAGTGGGTAGAGAATCCACTTAGGAATGCAGGGGGCACCAGTTCCATCCCTAGCACAGGAAGAACCCATGTGCTGCGGAGTGGCTGGACCGGTGTGTTCAGTTGCGAGCCGGGGCTATGAAGCGCATGTACCCAGAACTGGTGCTCTGCAACGAGAGAGGCCACTGGAATGAGAGGTCCACACAGGCCAAAGAATTAAGATGAATGAAAATAAATAAATGAAGGACCAATAAAAGAGGCCAAAATTAATTAAAAAAAAAAAAAGAAGAAAGAGAGTGGATGGAATGGATCAAGTTGATACTACAGTCTGCATGAAAGATAAAGAATTAAAAATTGTCAAGGCACATTTAAAGAAGACAGGAAGAGATAATTCATCATAGAACAATATCAAATATTCTTCTAAAGTTATAGTAATGAACACAATGGGCTGTTGGTTGCAAGACAAGTAGACCAATGAAAATGAACACAAAGTTCTAAAATAGACATAATGGACATTGAGCAGTTCTAGAGATAGCATGAAATTTCAGTGTCATTACTTTTTAAAAAATATGCTTGCACAAATGGATTTGTAGATTTTTTTTATCTCATGTCATATATGAAAATCCACTTCAGAAGTGACAAGGAAAAAATTTAAACTTTTCATATTAAATACAGAAAACATCTATATAAAATGGGATAAAGATTTGTTAAATAAAATCCACAAATCAAAGGAAGAGATTGGTAAAGTAGATGAACCAAAATTAAACTGAGAAGCTGCAAACTAGATGGTAAAGACTCCACCTGCAATGCCAGGAGACTCAGGTTTGATCCCTGGTTCAGGAAGGCCCCCTGGAAAAGGAAATAGCAACCCATTCTAGTATTCTTGCCTGGAGAATTCCATGGACAGAGGAGCCTGGCGGGCTACAGTCCATGGGGTTGCAAAGAGGCGGACACAACTGAGAGACTAATACTTTCACTTTCATGACTGATAGAAGAGTGGACTTTGTATGTATATGTCCATGTGTGTACAGGTACACTTATTTACTCACGAGTTCTGAGAGTATAAATTGTCCCGCCTCTGGATAGAATTTGGCAATATCCAGTATGGTTAAAGTTGAGCATAGGGCTTCCCCTGGTGGTCCAGTGGGCAAGGACACCGTCTTGCAGTGCAAGGGGCGCCGGTTATATCCCTGGCCTGGAAAGATCCCACGTGCCGTGGAGTGCCTGGACCTATGTGTCCAATTACCGAGCCAGAGCTCTGGAGCGCATGCGCCCAGAGCCGGTGCTCTGCGATGACAGAGGCCACCGCGATGGGAGGCCCACAGGAGCCAAGGAACAAAGACGGATGTGAAAATAGAGAAATCAAAGATCAATAGAAGTGGCCCGCCCATCCCCATCCCTCCCCACCCCACCCCCACCCCCCCCAAAAAAGTTGAGCATACTCCCTAACATAGCAATTCCTAGTCTAGTGCATACAGTAAAGAAACTTTTGTCAATGTGTATAAGGAGTCACATGTAAGACTATTCAATGCAATATTGACATAATAAAGAACTAGAAACAATGTAAATGTTTATCAATCATGAAATAGGAAAATTGTTATACAAACATTGGCAACTACATTGTTGGTGGGAATGCAAATTTGTGGAGTCACAGTGGAAAAGATTATGGAGGTTTCCCTAAAAACTAAAAATAGAACTATCATATGACCCAGCAATTCCAGTCCTGGGTATATATCTGAAAGAAACAAAAACACTAATGCCAGAAGATATACACACCCCAATGTTTATAGCAGCACTAATTAAAATAGCCAAGATACGGAAGCAACCTGAGTGTCCATCAACAGAGGAGTGGGTAAAGATATTGTGTGTGTGTATATATATATATATATATATATGGAAATACTACTCAGCCATAAAAAAGAATGAAAAATTTCCATTTGTAGCAACAATGATGGACTTGGAGGGTATTAGGCCAAGTGAAATAAGTCAGACAGAGAAAGGCAAATACTGTACGATATCATTTATGTATAGGATCTAAAACTAACAACAAACTAGTGAATGTAACAAAAAGGCAGACTCTCAGATATAGCCAACAAACTAGTGGTTACCAGAAGAAGGGAAAGAGGAGAGGCAATATACAGGGGTGGGAGATGCAAACTACTGCCTATAAGAAGATAGGTTCAAGGATGAACTATACAACAGGGGAATATTTTGTAATAACTGTAAGTAGAAAGTAACTTTGAAAAATTGTGTAAACATTAAAGATAAACACAGCCAAAAAAGAAATTGTTGTAAAAACATAAAATGGAATTTATACTACATAATGGTTAAGATGAATGAATTAGATCTACATGTACCGCCATGGATACATCTCGAAAACATATAGTTAATTGGAAAAAGCAAGGATATATACAGTATATACTCACTTTGAAACTTTTAATAATTTAAAGAATTCACTAGGTACCTCTGTTTTGTTACGTGTAAATATATATGTTGAAAAGTAAAATGATAAAGTTGTAAAGGCTTTTTTATATTGATTGGGGAACAGACAGAAGGTAAATCTACATGGTTTTATAAGCTTTAAAATTCCTAGTAAAGAAAACTTTTGTCAATGTGTATAAGGAGTCACATGTAAGACTATTCAATGCAATATTGACATAATAAAGAACTAGAAACAATGTAAATGTTTATCAATCATGAAATAGGAAAATTGTTATACAAACATTGGCAACTACATTGTTGGTGGGAATGCAAATTTGTGGAGTCACAGTGGAAAAGATTATGGAGGTTTCCTAAAACTAAAAATAGAACTATCATATGACCCAGCAATTCCAGTCCTGGGTATATATCTGAAAGAAACAAAAACACTAATGCCAGAAGATATACACACCCCAATGTTTATAGCAGCACTAATTAAAATAGCCAAGATACGGAAGCAACCTGAGTGTCCATCAACAGAGGAGTGGGTAAAGATATTGTGTGTGTGTATATATATATATATATATATATGGAAATACTACTCAGCCATAAAAAAGAATGAAAAATTTCCATTTGTAGCAACAATGATGGACTTGGAGGGTATTAGGCCAAGTGAAATAAGTCAGACAGAGAAAGGCAAATACTGTACGATATCATTTATGTATAGGATCTAAAACTAACAACAAACTAGTGAATGTAACAAAAAGGCAGACTCTCAGATATAGCCAACAAACTAGTGGTTACCAGAAGAAGGGAAAGAGGAGAGGCAATATACAGGGGTGGGAGATGCAAACTACTGCCTATAAGAAGATAGGTTCAAGGATGAACTATACAACAGGGGAATATTTTGTAATAACTGTAAGTAGAAAGTAACTTTGAAAAATTGTGTAAACATTAAAGATAAACACAGCCAAAAAAGAAATTGTTGTAAAAACATAAAATGGAATTTATACTACATAATGGTTAAGATGAATGAATTAGATCTACATGTACCGCCATGGATACATCTCGAAAACATATAGTTAATTGGAAAAAGCAAGGATATATACAGTATATACTCACTTTGAAACTTTTAATAATTTAAAGAATTCACTAGGTACCTCTGTTTTGTTACGTGTAAATATATATGTTGAAAAGTAAAATGATAAAGTTGTAAAGGCAATATTATATCTTACATACTGTGATTGGGGGAACAGACAGAAGGAACAACTAAATCTACATGGTTTTATAAGCTTTATCAAAATTTCTTTTTGCATTTTAACTCTTATCCTCTTAATATTTTCCCTTTTAATGTGCAATATACAATGTACCTAGATTACTAGTATATTAGAATACACATATTATTAATATTTGTGCAATCATTATGCAATCACATGCAATCTTCTTATGCAAAATGTTTGTGATGCTTTTTCACTATATATAAACAACTTACTATATCAATAAGTCATTTTTTTCAGCATCATTTATTTAACTAGCATTTTTTTGTTATAGTCTGTAATATTTTCAATAATAATATTACTTTCTGATGACAAAAATAGACATTCATTATAGAAAATATAAAAAATAGAGAAAAATTTAAATAACTCATTATCCTACCAAAGAAAATAAAAATTAATATTTTTCTGAGCTAATTTTTCCATTCTTGTGTGTTTCCACATTTGCAATATGTAGATTATAATTCTAATTTTGGAAAAACTATTAAAAGCTAATATGCAGGGCTTCCCCTGGTGGTCCAGTGGATAAGGACACCGCCTTGCAGTGCAAGGGACGCCGGTTCAATCCCTGGCCTGGGAAGATCCCACTTGCCGTGGAGCGGCTGGACCGATGTGTCCAAATACCGAGCCGGAGCTCTGGAGCGCATGCGCCCAAAGCTGGTGCTCTGTGACAACAGAGGCCACCGCGATGGGAGTCCCGCAGGAGCCAAAGAACAAAGACGGATGAAAATAGAGAAATGAAAGACCAATAGAAGTGGCCTGCCCATTCCCCTCCCCGCCCAAAATAAATAAATAAATAAATAAATCTTTAAAAAAAATTGCTAATATGCAGTTTTGCCTTTTTTTAACTTTATATTTTATCATAAGCATTTCTCCATATCATTAAATATTCTTTAAAACCTTAAAATTTAATAATTATATAGTTTCCATCAAATAGGTTGACCATAAATCACTTAACTAGGGCAATTGCTGTACATTGATAATATTTGTCAATTTGTCACTATTGTAAATAGCACTGTAATAAATACTGTTATATAGAAATTGTGGTAAGCCTCAGTGATTATGGTAGGCTCTGGGTCAAAGGATAAGAACTTTTTAAGGCTCTTAATATATATTGCCAAATTGCTTTCCAAAAAGAATTGACAATATTTTACACCTACACGTAAGTGATATGCGGATATAGTGAAGATGTTAAATGTTTTATATTTACATAATCTAAGTGGGCATGTTAATTCATGGAATTAATCTGTCCTTGGATTTGATAGAAGAATCTATGCTTATGATTTAATTTGCTTGCAATCTGTGGAAAAAAGTAGTTCTTATAAAGATAAAATGTTTTCATAATTAAAACATTAGTCATCTAACTTGATAAATGCTCTTTCAGGACATACGGGAAACTAAAAGAAAAAATTCAGTGTTTCTTTTGTGGTATAAAAACAAATGAATACATCTGGAAATACTATAAATTCACATATTAAGGGTGCCTGAAAAATAGAGAAAAAATACACATGGAAGAGGAAAAGATTCAATGCTTTTAAAATAATATGTGCTATAATTGGAGCTTATTTATAAAACATTTTCATTATTAAAACCAAAACATATGGTTGTTTTTCATGAGAGTTGGCAAGTGTTTTTATTGGTTTATAAAAAATTATTGAATTATGCTCCATAAATCTAATCGGCATATAGATTTTTAATAGTATATATTCTCTTTCATTAACTTAGAGCTGTTTTCTATAAATACCCAATAGTCATTAAAGCTCAAAATGAGAGCTTATGAGGTTAAATCTAGGTGTTAAAAATTCAGACAAGTCAAATTTTGAAATATAATTTTAGAACATGTTCTAGGTCATTTCAGATTTTCATGGGAGGCAGATTTGTGTGATTTCTAAAGGAATGTTTTATTCTAACATCCACTTTGAAGTATAAATACTATCAACAGAAAAGCGAAGACTTGGGGATGTTAAGCAGTTTTCAATTTCAGAAGTCAATAAAGGTCAGACCTCTTTGGCCATAAAAGTGGGGTTATGTTTTACTTTCATAATTTAAAAAAGAAAAAGAAAGAAAATTACCTTTAAAAAAATGGGCATGTTTACTGTGTCCATTCTTTCTAACACTCAAATAGGTATAAATATCACAGATAATTTTTGCCAGTTTCTTTTTTTTTTAAACCATTATTTTACTTTTAACTTTTACAGAGTTTTGTTGTTTACAGACATGCATGTTCCCAGATCAGTCACATGTATATCCCCCCCCTTCCCACCCCTTCCAGCCATCACACAGCACCCCTGAAGGATCCCCTTTTCTCACAGAGCAATGACTAGAGCTATTTTCTTCACTTATGATAGTACAGGCCTTCATGCTACTTCCTTTACGCCTCCTACCCTCTGTTCCTTCCCAACAATGTCCATATGTCCACTGTCCATGTCTGTCTTTCCGTTGCTTCACTGCATGCGCCATCATCACCATCCTGCTAGATTCCACATATATGTGTTAATATACTGTATTTGTCCTTCTCTTTCTGACTGACTTCAATTTTTATGACATGTTCTAGATCTGGCCACCTCATTAGGGCTGATTCTTCTGCATTTCTCTTTACAGCTGTGTAGTATTCCATTGTTTATATGTACCAGAGCTTTCGGATCCATTAGTTCGTCGATGGGCATCTAGGTTGCTTCCATGTTCTAGCTATTATATAGAGAGCTGCAATGAACATTGGGGTACAGGTGCTTCTTTCAGATTTCATTTCATCAGGGTATAAGCCTAAGAGTGGGATTGCTGGGTCGTATGGTGCTTCTAGTTTTAGTTTTTTAAGAAATCTCCAGATTGTCTTCCATAGAGGCTGTATCAATTTACACTCCCACCAGCAATGCAGGAGTGTTCCCTTTACTCCGCAGCCCCTCCAGCATTTATTGTCTGTCGATTTGTGGATGACAGCCATTCTGACGGGTGTGAGGTGATATCTCATTGTAGTTTTGATTTGCATTTCTCTAATGATAAGCGAAGTTGAGCATCGTTTCATGTGCTTTTGGGCCATCTGTATGCCCTCTTTGGAGAGGTGTCTGTTTAGGCCCTTTCCCATTTTTTGATTGGGTTGTTCGTTTTTCTGGTGCTGAGTTGTCGGAGTTACTCGTAGATTTTGGAGTTTAATTCTTTGTCTGTTTCATTTGCTATGATTTTCTCCCATTCTGTGGGCTGTCTGTTCAGCTTTTTTGTGATTTCTTTTGTTGTACAAAAGCTTTTAAGTTTCATGAGGTCCCACATGTTCATTTTTCTTTTCAGTTCCGCTATTCTAGTAGGTGGGTCAGAGAAGATCTTGCTTTGATTGATGCCCTTGAGGGTTTTGCCTATATTCTCCTCTAAGAGTTTGATGGTTTCTGGCCTTACATTTAGGTCTTTAATCCATTTTCAGTTGATCTTAGTGTATGGTGTCAGGGAATGTTCCAACTTCGTTTTTTTGCATGTAGCTGTCCAATTTTCCCAGCACCATTTGTTGAAGAGGCTGTCTTTGTCCCATTTTATAGTTTCTCCTCCTTTATCAAAAATAAGGTACCCATAGGTGCGTGGGTTTATCTCTGGGTTCTCGATCTTGTTCCATTGGTCAATATTTCTATTTTTGTGCCAGTACCATACTGTCTTGATGACTGTTGCTTTGTAGTAGAGTCTGAAGTTGGGGAGGCTGATCTCTCCAGCTCCATTCTTCTTTCTCAGGATTGCTTTGGCTAGTCAAGGTCTTTTGTGTTTCCATATGAACTGTGTTATTCTTTGGTGTAGTTCTGTGAAGAATGTCATTGGTAGTTTGATAGGGATTGAGAATCTTGTGCTTCCATGGTTATATTAATAGCAATGCAGGAGTGTTCCATTTACTCCGAGTGGGATTGCTGGGTCATATGGTGCTTCTAGTTTTAGTTTTTTAAGAAATCTCCAGATTGTCTTCCATAGAGGCTGTATCAATTTACACTCCCACCAGCAATGCAGGAGTGTTCCCTTTTCTCCGCAGCCCCTCCAGCATTTATTGTCTGTCGATTTGTGGATGACAGCCATTCTGACGGGTGTGAGGTGATATCTCATTGTAGTTTTGATTTGCATTTCTCTAATGATAAGCGAAGTTGAGCATCGTTTCATGTGCTTTTGGGCCATCTGTATGCCCTCTTTGGAGAGGTGTCTGTTTAGGCCCTTTCCCATTTTTTGATTGGGTTGTTCGTTTTTCTGGTGCTGAGTTGTCGGAGTTACTCGTAGATTTTGGAGTTTAATTCTTTGTCTGTTTCATTTGCTATGATTTTCTCCCATTCTGTGGGCTGTCTGTTCAGCTTTTTTGTGATTTCTTTTGTTGTACAAAAGCTTTTAAGTTTCATGAGGTCCCACATGTTCATTTTTCTTTTCAGTTCCGCTATTCTAGTAGGTGGGTCAGAGAAGATCTTGCTTTGATTGATGCCCTTGAGGGTTTTGCCTATATTCTCCTCTAAGAGTTTGATGGTTTCTGGCCTTACATTTAGGTCTTTAATCCATTTTCAGTTGATCTTAGTGTATGGTGTCAGGGAATGTTCCAACTTCGTTTTTTTGCATGTAGCTGTCCAATTTTCCCAGCACCATTTGTTGAAGAGGCTGTCTTTGTCCCATTTTATAGTTTCTCCTCCTTTATCAAAAATAAGGTACCCATAGGTGCGTGGGTTTATCTCTGGGTTCTCGATCTTGTTCCATTGGTCAATATTTCTATTTTTGTGCCAGTACCATACTGTCTTGATGACTGTTGCTTTGTAGTAGAGTCTGAAGTTGGGGAGGCTGATCTCTCCAGCTCCATTCTTCTTTCTCAGGATTGCTTTGGCTATTCAGGGTCTTTTGTGTTTTCATATGAACTGTGTTATTCTTTGGTCTAGTTCTGTGAAGAATGTCATTGGAAGTTTGATAGGGATTGCATTGAATCTATAGATGACTTTTGGTAGTATGGTCATTTTCGCAATACTGATTATTCCAACCCAGGAACATGGAATATCTCTCCATCTGTTTAAGTCTTCTTTAATGTCTCTCATGAGTGTCTTGTAATTTTCAGTGTACAGTTCTTTTGTTTCTTTGGGTAGGTTTGTTCCTAGATATTTGATTCTTTTGGTTGCAGTGGTGAAGGGGATTGCCTCTCTTTGATTTTGTTGTCTGATTTTTCATTGTTTGTGTATAGGAATGCCAGTGATTTCTGTATATTGATTTTGTATTCTGAGACTTTGCTGAATTCGCTGATTAACTCTAGTAGTTTTGTAATAGTGTCTTTGGGATTTTCTATGTATAATATCATGTCATCTGCAAATAGAGTTTTACTTCTTCCTTTCCAATCTGGATTCCTTTGATTTCTTTCTCTTCTCTTATTGCTGTTGCTAGAACTGCCAGGACTATGTTGAATAAGAGTGGTGAAAGTGGACACCCTTGTCTTGTTCCTGATCTTAGAGGGAATGCTTTCAGTTTTTCACCGTTGAGGATAATGTTAGCTGTGGGCTTCTCATAGATGGCTTTCACTATGTTGAGATAGGTTTCTTCTATGCCCATTTTTTGAAGAGTTTTTATCATAAATGGATGCTGTACTTTGTCTAAGGCTTTTTCTGCATCTATTGAGATGACCATGTGATTTTTGTCTCTCAATTTGTTGATATGGTGTATCACATTGATTGATTTGCGGATATTGAAGAATCCTTGCATGCCTGGGATGAACCCAACTTGATCATGATGTATAAGCTTTTTGATGTGTTGTTGAATTCTGTTTGCTAGGATTTTGTTGAGGATTTTGGCGTCTAGATTCATCAGTGAAATTGGCGTATAATTTTCTTGTTTTTTGTTGTCTTTGCCTGGCTTTGGTATCAGGGTGATGGTGGCCTCATATAATGTGTTTGGAAGTGTTCCTTCCTGGGCAATGTTTCGGAAGAGTTTTAGAAGGACAGGTATTAGCTCTTCTTTAAATGTTTGGTAGAATTCACTTGTGAAACCATCTGGCCCTGGGCTTTTATTTTTGGGTAGATTTTTGATCACAAGATCAATTTCTGAGCTTGTGATTGGCTTGTTCAAAGTTTCTGTTTCTTCCTGGTTCAGTCTTGGGAGATTAATCTTCCCCAAGAAACTGTCCATTTCTTCCAGGTTGTCCAGAGTGTTGCCATAGAGTTGTTCATAATTGTCCCTTATAATTCTTTGGATTTCTGCATTATCTGTTGTTATTGCTCCTTTTTCATTTTTGATTTTGGTGATCTGGTTCTTCTCTCTCTTTTTCTTGATGAGTCTGGCCAGTGGTGTGTAGATTTTATTGACCTTTTGAAGAACCAGCTTTTTGTTTTATTTATCTTTACTATTGTTTCTTTCGTTTCTTTATCATTTATTTCTGCTCTGATCCTTATGATTTCCCTTCTTCTGCTGGCTTTGGGGTGTTTTTGTTCTTCTTTCTCCAGTTGTTTTAAGCGTAAGGTTAGGTCGTCTGTTTGAGATTTTCCTAGTTTCTTGAGGTGGGATTGAATTGCTATAAACTTTCCTCTCAGAACTGCTTTTGCTGTATCCCATAGGTTTTGCACTGTCGTGTGTTCATCGTCGTTTTCTTCTAGGAATTGTTTTATTTCTCCTTTGATTTGCTCGGTAATCAGTTGGTTTTTTAGGTATGTGTTGTTTAATCTCCATGTGTTTGTGTTTTCAGTGTTTTTTTTTCCTGTAGTTGATCTCTAGTCTCACTGCATTGTGGTCCGAGAAGATGGTTGATATAATTTCAGTTTTCTTGAATTGACTGAGGTTTGATTTGTGGCCCAAGATGTGGTCTACCCTAGAGAATGTTCCGTGGGCACTTGAGAAGAAAGTGTATTCTTCTGCTTTAGGATGGAAAGTCCTAAAGATATCAATGAGGTCCATTTCTTCTAGTGTGGCATTTAAGGCTTGTGTTTCTTTATTAATTTTCTGTTTGGATGATCTGTCCATTGGTGTGAGAGGAGTGTTAAAGTCTCCTACTAGGATTATGTTAGTGTTGATGTCTTCTTCTATGTCTGAAAGTGTTTGTCTTATGTATTGGGGTGCTTCTGTGTTGGGTGCATAGATATTTATGATTGTTATGTCTTCTTCTTGGGTCGATCCCTTGATCATTATGTAGTGTCCTGCCTTGTCTCTTCGAATCTTCTTTATTTTGAGGTCTATTTTGTCTGATATGAGGATTGCGACTCCAGCTTAGGAGACTCAGATGGAGATAAACCCTGCAGCTGTCATAACTGTCCCCAGGAATGTGAAAATTAACGAAGGGTACATTGTATTTTGTTGACATTTGGAATTCAGTTCAACATAGCTTGGCTTTAAATGTTCAGTCTATTAAAATGGTTTTTGCCTGTCTATGCCACTTTGCGGCTTTTGGGAATGGACTCTGAGCCCCTCCAGAGATCGATGGCAATGCCCACCAGGCCTCTGGGAGAAGACTGGGGAAGGAGTGCTAACCTGCTAGGACATGGGCAGTGTGTGGGGAGGGGTGCATGATTATTCTTCTTTGAGTTCCTCGTCCCCACCACTAGGTCCTAGGAGATCAGTGGGTGTTACAAATGCACCAGGGCAAAATAGGCATATTGCAATTTATTGAGATTATAAGATGACTTTTATTGATGAGAGAAAGGTGAGTGAAAGAAATTTTAAGAACAAGTTTTATACAGACCCAAAGATGAACTCTTAACTGCTGACTCCAAACCCAAATACACTGAACATAGTTGAGCAGGTAAACAAACCGAGATTGCTTTCTTTTTATTTTTGTTTTCCAGAAACAAATTATAATTCTGTTTCCTTAGGATAAGATTTATTTATTAATTAGTACATATTTATTATGAATTTGAGTAAATTTCAGGAGATTGTGGTCCGAGAAGATGGTTGATATAATTTCAGTTTTCTTGAATTGACTGAGGTTTGATTTGTGGCCCAAGATGTGGTCTACCCTAGAGAATGTTCCGTGGGCACTTGAGAAGAAAGTGTATTCTTCTGCTTTAGGATGGAAAGTCCTAAAGATATCAATGAGGTCCATTTCTTCTAGTGTGGCATTTAAGGCTTGTGTTTCTTTATTAATTTTCTGTTTGGATGATCTGTCCATTGGTGTGAGAGGAGTGTTAAAGTCTCCTACTAGGATTATGTTAGTGTTGATGTCTTCTTCTATGTCTGAAAGTGTTTGTCTTATGTATTGGGGTGCTTCTGTGTTGGGTGCATAGATATTTATGATTGTTATGTCTTCTTCTTGGGTCGATCCCTTGATCATTATGTAGTGTCCTGCCTTGTCTCTTCGAATCTTCTTTATTTTGAGGTCTATTTTGTCTGATATGAGGATTGCGACTCCAGCTTAGGAGACTCAGATGGAGATAAACCCTGCAGCTGTCATAACTGTCCCCAGGAATGTGAAAATTAACGAAGGGTACATTGTATTTTGTTGACATTTGGAATTCAGTTCAACATAGCTTGGCTTTAAATGTTCAGTCTATTAAAAGGGTTTTTTGCCTGTCTATGCCACTTTGCGGCTTTTGGGAATGGACTCTGAGCCCCTCCAGAGATCGATGGCAATGCCCACCAGGCCTCTGGGAGAAGACTGGGGAAGGAGTGCTAACCTGCTAGGACATGGGCAGTGTGTGGGGAGGGGTGCATGATTATTCTTCTTTGAGTTCCTCGTCCCCACCACTAGGTCCTAGGAGATCAGTGGGTGTTACAAATGCACCAGGGCAAAATAGGCATATTGCAATTTATTGAGATTATAAGATGACTTTTATTGATGAGAGAAAGGTGAGTGAAAGAAATTTTAAGAACAAGTTTTATACAGACCCAAAGATGAACTCTTAACTGCTGACTCCAAACCCAAATACACTGAACATAGTTGAGCAGGTAAACAAACCGAGATTGCTTTCTTTTTATTTTTGTTTTCCAGAAACAAATTATAATTCTGTTTCCTTAGGATAAGATTTATTTATTAATTAGTACATATTTATTATGAATTTGAGTAAATTTCAGGAGATAGCAGAGGACAGAGAAGCCAGGCATCCTGCAGTCCATGGGGCTCACAAAGAGTTGGACATAAATCAGTGACTGAATGACAGCAATAACATATTGATTACTTATGTGCCCAGCTATGTGCAAGTGAGATAAAGAGGTAGGAGTCATGGTTTCTGGCACATAATGAGTCAATCTTTTTGAGAACCTTAAATGGCACAGGGAGAAATGAGACCAATGACTGCAGCCTTCTTTTGAAGCTGACACTGACATAGGAACTCACTCAGTTATTGACATCTGTATGTTCTTAGGGTCACTGGACCCCTTCTATTGATCATTAAGCCAACAGTAGAAACAGTTAAGCATCCAAAAGACACAGTTAGCACATACTCAGCAGAGTCACTGAGACTTCTGTACTGGGGAAGAATGGGGAAGCATGTAGTATAATGACCAAGAACTTTGGCACTGGAGTTGTCAAATTATAACCAAGTTTGAGCACTGCATGACTCTCCCAGCTATAGACTCTGGGCAGGTGACTTAAATACTTGGAACCACAGCTTTCCTATCTTTAGAATGCAGTTATCTAGAGCTGCTCTAAGGATTAAAAGAGTGATGCATGAGGATGTCTAGGATGTAAATAATTGATTTCTTTGACTTGAAGATGTTATCAGCCGGATATTACATCACTAGCCAGATAACATCTTTGGAGACAGAAGAAGGAACTTTAGATTAAATACAAACATTAAAATAAAATCTGTTGGTAGTATATATATTTATGTATTTTCTTGTTATACTCTAAGTCTACAATTTAGCTTTCTCCACACTGAGAGTGCTGAATCATGTTTGGTAATCAATACCTATGTGTATGAAGTAAGTCAGTGACATGTGTGTTTCCTTAGCTGATACTTGTGATCTTGATCATATTAAGAATTACAAGTTTTAAACAGACCCAAAGATGAACTCTTAACTGCTGACTCCAAACCCAAATACACTGAACATAGTTGAGCAGGTAAACAAACCGAGATTGCTTTCTTTTTATTTTTGTTTTCCAGAAACAAATTATAATTCTGTTTCCTTAGGATAAGATTTATTTATTAATTAGTACATATTTATTATGAATTTGAGTAAATTTCAGGAGATAGCAGAGGACAGAGAAGCCAGGCATCCTGCAGTCCATGGGGCTCACAAAGAGTTGGACATAAATCAGTGACTGAATGACAGCAATAACATATTGATTACTTATGTGCCCAGCTATGTGCAAGTGAGATAAAGAGGTAGGAGTCATGGTTTCTGGCACATAATGAGTCAATCTTTTTGAGAACCTTAAATGGCACAGGGAGAAATGAGACCAATGACTGCAGCCTTCTTTTGAAGCTGACACTGACATAGGAACTCACTCAGTTATTGACATCTGTATGTTCTTAGGGTCACTGGACCCCTTCTATTGATCATTAAGCCAACAGTAGAAACAGTTAAGCATCCAAAAGACACAGTTAGCACATACTCAGCAGAGTCACTGAGACTTCTGTACTGGGGAAGAATGGGGAAGCATGTAGTATAATGACCAAGAACTTTGGCACTGGAGTTGTCAAATTATAACCAAGTTTGAGCACTGCATGACTCTCCCAGCTATAGACTCTGGGCAGGTGACTTAAATACTTGGAACCACAGCTTTCCTATCTTTAGAATGCAGTTATCTAGAGCTGCTCTAAGGATTAAAAGAGTGATGCATGAGGATGTCTAGGATGTAAATAATTGATTTCTTTGACTTGAAGATGTTATCAGCCGGATATTACATCACTAGCCAGATAACATCTTTGGAGACAGAAGAAGGAACTTTAGATTAAATACAAACATTAAAATAAAATCTGTTGGTAGTATATATATTTATGTATTTTCTTGTTATACTCTAAGTCTACAATTTAGCTTTCTCCACACTGAGAGTGCTGAATCATGTTTGGTAATCAATACCTATGTGTATGAAGTAAGTCAGTGACATGTGTGTTTCCTTAGCTGATACTTGTGATCTTGATCATATTAGCATCTTTCAGACTGAAAAGAAAATTTTTGTGGGTTATGGAAAAACCAGGTTTTCACCTGCGTTTCCTGTTTGGTTAAATGTGTGGAATTTTCTCCTTAGCTGAAGGAAGTTAAGTAGCTTTTCTTGAAAACCAGATGCTGAGAGACAGTCCCGTAGGATGCTCAGTCACACCATCAATCAGTCACATTAGCCTCTCTTAGTTTTTGTAATTCTAAAATGTAATCTGGTAGATTCAGCAAGATCGACTGTCTTTAGTTTTATTTCCCAGCACAGAATAAGCATTCTTTTACATTTCCAACAACTTTTTTCCCAATGCTGCATCATAATGTAAACTACCTGAAGGTATTTTCAGGACAATTAAAGATACACCTTTTAATAAAGCTCATCCACTTGTGGTGCTACCAATGAAAACATTTTATCTTTTCATGTCTTTCCTTATAAATAAGCAGTTATGGCCCTTGTTATGGCTAAGGTCACAGATGGAGACTCTGAGCCAGAGACCTTCAGATATCTTGTCCATACAACCAAGGAGCCATCAGGACAATTTAGTGCAAATTGTCTTCTTCCCTCCATCTCTTACTAAGTTTGGCATAAAAACTTTAGAAAGTAGGACAAACAACTCAGCATTAGAGAAAAGGAAGCAGGCCTTAGCTCAATGAGGGGCAAATAAATATATGTACATATGTGGAGTCACAGTGTTTAGATTCATGTTAAAGCATTTAGGAATTATATATTTTTTCTTTTTTTTTTTAAAAGATTTATTTATTTATTTTGGGTGGGGGTCGGGTTGGGGAGGGAGGGGAGCAGGCAGGCCACTTCTATTGGTCTTTCATTTCTCTATTTTCGTCTGTCTTTGTTCTTTGGCTCCTGTGGGCCTCCTATCGCGGTGGCGTCTGTTGTCGCAGAGCGCCGGCTCTGGGCGCATGCGCTCCAGAGCTCTGGCTCGGTAATTGGACACATAGGTCCAGGCACTCCACGGCACGTGGGATCTTTCCAGGCCAGGGATCGAACCGGCGCCCCTTGCACTGCAAGGCGGTGTCATTACCCACTGGACCACCAGGGGAAGCCCTATATATTTTCTTGATCCTTATTTTGTTAGGTATGATGTAAAACTAAGACATACTAATATATTTATCTAAATAAATAACTAGCACTGTTAAACCCTCTGCAGATGAGGATCTCATGGCACATGGATATGCCTTCTGAAGAGCTCACCCTTGTTGGTAGCAGGATGGTGGCACCTGTGCTACTCTAATCCAAACACCTGACACAGTGTGCTAACTATAGTCACAGAATCTGGAAGGAGGGAAAAGACTCTGATGAACTTGCCTTGCAATCTTGATCCCATTTCAGTGGTAGACATATCTCACCTTAAAATGTAATCTGGTAGATTCAGCAAGATCGAGATTTTTTAAGCATTCTTTTACATTTCCAACAACTTTTTTCCCAATGCTGCATCATAATGTAAACTACCTGAAGGTATTTTCAGGACAATTAAAGATACACCTTTTAATAAAGCTCATCCACTTGTGGTGCTACCAATGAAAACATTTTATCTTTTCATGTCTTTCCTTATAAATAAGCAGTTATGGCCCTTGTTATGGCTAAGGTCACAGATGGAGACTCTGAGCCAGAGACCTTCAGATATCTTGTCCATACAACCAAGGAGCCATCAGGACAATTTAGTGCAAATTGTCTTCTTCCCTCCATCTCTTACTAAGTTTGGCATAAAAACTTTAGAAAGTAGGACAAACAACTCAGCATTAGAGAAAAGGAAGCAGGCCTTAGCTCAATGAGGGGCAAATAAATATATGTACATATGTGGAGTCACAGTGTTTAGATTCATGTTAAAGCATTTAGGAATTATATATTTTTTCTTTTTTTTTTTAAAAGATTTATTTATTTATTTTGGGTGGGGGTCGGGTTGGGGAGGGAGGGGAGCAGGCAGGCCACTTCTATTGGTCTTTCATTTCTCTATTTTCGTCTGTCTTTGTTCTTTGGCTCCTGTGGGCCTCCTATCGCGGTGGCGTCTGTTGTTGCAGAGCGCCGGCTCTGGGCGCATGCGCTCCAGAGCTCTGGCTCGGTAATTGGACACATAGGTCCAGGCACTCCACGGCACGTGGGATCTTTCCAGGCCAGGGATCGAACCGGCGCGCCTTGCACTGCAAGGCGGTGTCATTACCCACTGGACCACCAGGGGAAGCCCTATATATTTTCTTGATCCTTATTTTGTTAGGTATGATGTAAAACTAAGACATACTAATATATTTATCTAAATAAATAACTAGCACTGTTAAACCCTCTGCAGATGAGGATCTCATGGCACATGGATATGCCTTCTGAAGAGCTCACCCTTGTTGGTAGCAGGATGGTGGCACCTGTGCTACTCTAATCCAAACACCTGACACAGTGTGCTAACTATAGTCACAGAATCTGGAAGGAGGGAAAAGACTCTGATGAACTTGCCTTGCAATCTTGATCCCATTTCAGTGGTAGACATATCTCACCTTCCAACATTAAAATATTCTAATTCTCAGAGAAGGGAGTTTGTTGACTGATACATGGTGATACATGCAATGTCAGAAATTATCAGCTATAAAATTTGTGCAGGTCACAATAGAGAATGAAGTTATATTCAGTCAAAGGATTAGATTCAAAGATGGGAAAGTAAAGAACATTAATGCAACTGGTTTGTAAATATAACACTGGGTTCTCTGGTAGTCCAGTAGTTAAGAGGCTGCCTGCCAATGCAAGGGACACAGGTTCGATCCCTGGTCTGGGAAGATTTCACACACCACAGGCAACTAAGCCTGTGTGCCATAACTACTGAGTCTGTGCCTTGCAGTCCATGATCCACAACATGGGAAGTCACTACAGTGAGAAGCCCACACTGCAACAAAGAGTAGCCCAGCTGTCTGTAACTAGGGCAAGCCCATACACAGTCCAGCACATCCCTCTAAATATATGTATATAAATAATTTTTTAAAAAGATAACACTGGGCTTGACCCATTTATCCTAGAACCCTGGATTCCATGTCAAGAACCTTTTTGGTTTTCCTCCAGAGACAATGACTTTGTAGGTGATGCTTTTCATATATATGAGTTTATAAGGTCATCCAGAGTAGCAGTAAGGATAAATAAACTCATAGTATACTAGGATTTTCCATGAATTTTACAACCTCTGGATATAGCAAAGCTCTGTCTTAGTGTAGGGCTGGGTTGGGAAACATGTGTAATTTTAAGTGAGTACATACGTGTAATGAAGCACTGACACACATATCCTCTGAAATCTATTAATGACATGAAACCATTTCCATTCCCTATTAAATCATTTTTTTCTTTATTCTATAAATATAAACCAATCACACAGTTGCAATTATAGAGGCTTATAGAAATGGAAATAGTGACAAGAGTTTATTTTGTTGGGCTCTAAAATCACTGCAGCCGGTGACTGTAGCCACAAAATGAAAAGACACCTACTCCTTGGAAGAAAAGCTATGACAAATCTAGACAGCATATCAAAACGCAGAGACATTACTTGGCTGACAAAGGTGTGTATAGTCAAAGATATGGTTTTTCTAGTAGTCATGTATGGATGTGAGATTTAGACCATAAAGGAGGCTGAGTGATGAAAAATTGATGTCTTTGAACTGTGGTGGTGGAGAAGACTCTTGAGAGTCCTTTGGACTGCAAGGAGGTCAAACCAGTCAATCCTAAAGGAAATCAACCCTGAATAGTCATTGGAAGGACTGATACAAAGAGCTTACTCATTGGAAAAGACCCTGATGCTGGGAGAGATTGAAGGTAAGAGGAGAAGGGGATGACATGAAAGGGACACAGGTTCGATCCCTGGTCTGGGAAGATTTCACACACCACAGGCAACTAAGCCTGTGTGCCATAACTACTGAGTCTGTGCCTTGCAGTCCATGATCCACAACATGGGAAGTCACTACAGTGAGAAGCCCACACTGCAACAAAGAGTAGCCCAGCTGTCTGTAACTAGGGCAAGCCCATACACAGTCCAGCACATCCCTCTAAATATATGTATATAAATAATTTTTTAAAAAGATAACACTGGGCTTGACCCATTTATCCTAGAACCCTGGATTCCATGTCAAGAACCTTTTTGGTTTTCCTCCAGAGACAATGACTTTGTAGGTGATGCTTTTCATATATATGAGTTTATAAGGTCATCCAGAGTAGCAGTAAGGATAAATAAACTCATAGTATACTAGGATTTTCCATGAATTTTACAACCTCTGGATATAGCAAAGCTCTGTCTTAGTGTAGGGCTGGGTTGGGAAACATGTGTAATTTTAAGTGAGTACATACGTGTAATGAAGCACTGACACACATATCCTCTGAAATCTATTAATGACATGAAACCATTTCCATTCCCTATTAAATCATTTTTTTCTTTATTCTATAAATATAAACCAATCACACAGTTGCAATTATAGAGGCTTATAGAAATGGAAATAGTGACAAGAGTTTATTTTGTTGGGCTCTAAAATCACTGCAGCCGGTGACTGTAGCCACAAAATGAAAAGACACCTACTCCTTGGAAGAAAAGCTATGACAAATCTAGACAGCATATCAAAACGCAGAGACATTACTTGGCTGACAAAGGTGTGTATAGTCAAAGATATGGTTTTTCTAGTAGTCATGTATGGATGTGAGATTTAGACCATAAAGGAGGCTGAGTGATGAAAAATTGATGTCTTTGAACTGTGGTGGTGGAGAAGACTCTTGAGAGTCCTTTGGACTGCAAGGAGGTCAAACCAGTCAATCCTAAAGGAAATCAACCCTGAATAGTCATTGGAAGGACTGATACAAAGAGCTTACTCATTGGAAAAGACCCTGATGCTGGGAGAGATTGAAGGTAAGAGGAGAAGGGGATGACAGAGGATGAGATGGTTGGATGGCATCACTGACTCAATGGACATGAGCTTGAGCAAACTCTGGGAGACGGTGAAGGATAGGAGAGCCTGGTGTGCTGCAGTTCATGGGGTTGCAAAGAGTCAGACATGACTGAGACTGAACAACAATAGAAATGGAGTCCTCAGAGCCAAGAAATTAAAGATGGTAGTATCCGAAGAAGCAATGGTGAAATTGTGATTTGTTATTTGAAGTGGAGATGATGGAATGACAGACAAAATAGGTTAAAGAATAAAAGAAGAGGCTGTAGAACATCAGAATCTTTACAAAAATCAAGTTTAGTATCTCTAGATACAGTCATACAGTTCTTAAAAGCATCATATTAGAGAGTGTTTATGAGAGTGCTTATAAACCACAAAGCACTGTATGAATATATAATTATTTATTTTATTATATTTTAGAATGGGAAAGAAAAGATACTTTGTAGCTAATGTCTTCACACACCATTTAAGATCTTAGGCTGATCCTTCAGGGCTCTAAGGGATCTTTTCATTCTTCTTATTGTTTTGGTAGTTTATGCATTTCTAATTATTATTACCTCTATCATATATTCTTGAGAAAGAGAAAAACATAAAATTATGACATGAAGGTGACATTTTAAAGGTGGAGAGGGAAAAGGAACTATGAATATAGGAGAGAAAAATAAAATTTGGAATAGAAAACTAAAATTCAAAATAATTTATCATTCAAGTATTTATTGAGCTAAATGCCTGTTAAATGCCAGGCCTTGCTAGGGCCTGGAAATCTAGAAATGAAAAGACAGGAAATTAAATGAGCATTGTTATCCTGAGCTCCTTGAAGGAAAATGATCTTATCAGAAGCCGACAAAATTGACCATGACTGCCTTAGGGTATCTTGACTAACATATTTTCTAGTGGAGAGGAGTCTTTCAGCTTCATGCACGACTCAAGACAGTCAGAGGTACTGTTTGCACGCAAGATGTGATCTATTGGGTCGTTGGTCAAATGGTTGATCATGTGTCAGTAGGAGCACTTAGGAGTAATTTTACAGGCTTTTTTCTCCATCATGTCAAAAATACACAGTACTGAGAAATACACAATATTACTTATTTTGAAAAATGGACAATCCTATCCTAGTCAATGAACTGAAGGAGCAGCATCAGGAATTTAATGGAGGCTTACTAGAAGAAGAGGAGATATGACAGAAGTCATTCATTTATGAGAGCCACAGAACAAATGCAGACTGGGAAGCTGCTGTCGCTGGTCTGGGGTGGCGAAACATGCTTCATACAACCACACTGAATTGATAGGAGCTGAGGAATGCCTACCTGTAATTGATCTGTATGTTCAGAAAAGATTTTATTCAGCAAAGATGCAAGTATCAAAGGTACTAAGTTCTTGTATTGGCAACTGAGTTTTAGAAAAGCAACTTTAAGGGGCAAAGGGCCTAGCAGCTCTACAAATGATAAACAGGCAGTGTGTGTCTGCCTAGGAAATTACTGGCTTGTTGGCTTAACAGCATGGAATGGCATTCATTACCTTGATTTACATGTCCTCAGGATGGACTCTCAGTTTTACAAGCTTAAAATTTTATTTTTATTGGCACTCCAAGAGGGAATTTGTCTCTCAGGACTGATTTCTTGGTAACTAAGTCCATGAGAAATATTAACAACCTCAGATACGGAGATGATACCACTCTAATGGCAAAAAGCAAAGAGGAACTAAAGGGCCTTTTGATGAGGGTGAAAGAGGAGAGTGAAAAAGCTGGCTTAAAATGCAACATTTAAAAAATCAAGATCATGGAATCCAATTCCATCACTTAAAATAATTCAAATATTTATTTAAAGTTTTATGAGCTAAATGCCTGTTAAATGCCAGGCCTTGCTAGGGCCTGGAAATCTAGAAATGAAAAGACAGGAAATTAAATGAGCATTGTTATCCTGAGCTCCTTGAAGGAAAATGATCTTATCAGAAGCCGACAAAATTGACCATGACTGCCTTAGGGTATCTTGACTAACATATTTTCTAGTGGAGAGGAGTCTTTCAGCTTCATGCACGACTCAAGACAGTCAGAGGTACTGTTTGCACGCAAGATGTGATCTATTGGGTCGTTGGTCAAATGGTTGATCATGTGTCAGTAGGAGCACTTAGGAGTAATTTTACAGGCTTTTTTCTCCATCATGTCAAAAATACACAGTACTGAGAAATACACAATATTACTTATTTTGAAAAATGGACAATCCTATCCTAGTCAATGAACTGAAGGAGCAGCATCAGGAATTTAATGGAGGCTTACTAGAAGAAGAGGAGATATGACAGAAGTCATTCATTTATGAGAGCCACAGAACAAATGCAGACTGGGAAGCTGCTGTCGCTGGTCTGGGGTGGCGAAACATGCTTCATACAACCACACTGAATTGATAGGAGCTGAGGAATGCCTACCTGTAATTGATCTGTATGTTCAGAAAAGATTTTATTCAGCAAAGATGCAAGTATCAAAGGTACTAAGTTCTTGTATTGGCAACTGAGTTTTAGAAAAGCAACTTTAAGGGGCAAAGGGCCTAGCAGCTCTACAAATGATAAACAGGCAGTGTGTGTCTGCCTAGGAAATTACTGGCTTGTTGGCTTAACAGCATGGAATGGCATTCATTACCTTGATTTACATGTCCTCAGGATGGACTCTCAGTTTTACAAGCTTAAAATTTTATTTTTATTGGCACTCCAAGAGGGAATTTGTCTCTCAGGACTGATTTCTTGGTAACTAAGTCCATGAGAAATATTAACAACCTCAGATACGGAGATGATACCACTCTAATGGCAAAAAGCAAAGAGGAACTAAAGGGCCTTTTGATGAGGGTGAAAGAGGAGAGTGAAAAAGCTGGCTTAAAATGCAACATTTAAAAAATCAAGATCATGGAATCCAATTCCATCACTTACAAATGGGGAAAGAGATGGGGCAAAAGTGGAAACAGTGTCAGAATTTATTTTCTTGGGCTCCAAAATCACTGCAGATGGTGATGGTAGCCATGAAATTAAAAGACGTTTACTCCTTAGAAGAATAGCTATGACAAACCCAGACAGTGTATTAAAAAACAGACATCACTTTGCCAACAAAGGTCTGGATAGTCAAACCTATGGCTTTTCTCTAATGGCAAAAAAGCAAAGAGGAACTAAAGAGCCTCTTGATGAAGGTGAAAGAGAAGAGAGAAAAAGCTGACCTAAAACTCAACATTCCAAAAACAAAGATATGGCATGTGGTCCCATCACTTCATGGCAAATAGATGGGCAAACAATGGAAACAGTGACAGACTTTATTTTCCTGGGCTCTAAAATCACAGCAGATCATGACTGCAGTCATTAAATTAAAAGTCACTTGCTCCTTGGTAGAAAAGCTATGACAAGCCTAAACAGAATACTCAAAAGCAGAGACATCACTTTGCCAACAAAAGGCCAAATAGTCAAAGCTATGGTTTTCCCAGTGGTCATGTATTGATGTGAGAGTTGGACTATAAAAAAGGCTGAATGCCAAAGAATTGATGCCTTTGAACTGTGGTGTTGGAGAAGACTCTTGAGTGTCCCTCAGATGGCATGGAGATCAGCCCAGTCAGTCCAGTCATATCACCAGTCGGCCCTAAAGGAAATCAACCCTGAATATTCATTGGAAGGAATGATGCTGAAGTTGAAGCTCCAGTACTTTGGCCACCTGTTGCAAAGAGATGATTCACTGGAAAAGACCTGATGCTGGGAAAAACAGAAGGCCAAAGGAGAACGGGACGACAGAGGATGAGATGGTTGGATGGCATCACTGAATTAATGCACATGAGTTTGAGCATGGTCTGGGAGATGGTGAAGGACAAGGAAACCTGGCATGCTGCAGTTCATAAGGGTCACAAAGAGTTGGACACAACTTTGCACCTGAGTGACAAGCTCATGAGACTGGTGTATAAATACATAACTTACAATTTACTAGTTTTATTAATAGTGAAAATGTATCTGTCCATGGAATGAACCTATTCCCAGTCCAGAGGATTCATTCAATTTTCCCTCTAGGCAATCAAATTGTAATTAGAAGGTGACTTAGTGAGTGCTGAATAAAAACAAAAAGAGTTCAAAGAATCAAATGTTTAATTGTGTCAGATTAATGAGACTTAGACTTCCCTGGTGGCTCAGATGATAAAGAATCTGCCTGCAATGTGGGAGACCAGGGTTTGATATCTGGGTTGGGGAGATTCCCTGGAGAACGGATTGGCAACCTACTCTAGTTTGTTTTTTTAGAATTCCATGGACAGAGGAGCCAGGTGGACTATAGACCATGGGGTCTCAAAGAATTGGACACAACTGAGTGACTAACACAACACAATGAAACTTGGTGCATAAGCTTACAACAGAAGTGACCTTGCCCAAGAGTTTTGAAAATCCAAAGTTTTTGGCTTGAAGCTCACCTGTCATGGATAACGCCATTTAACTTTTGTCTCTGAAATATCTCATTTTATTTGTTTGCACTGTTAACACCATCCCAGCCCCCCACCAGCCCCGGCTTGGTCAGATTCTAGAGAACTGCAGGAGAATTAGATAGTTCTTTTTTTTTTAAGTGGAAAATATTAGTGTGCTGTGGAAAATACATGAGGAGCTATTATATCATTTGGAGGTGATTTTGTTAGCACCACCCAGTTCCCTTGGATCACTCTGCACATGTAGGTCACATGGCAGCTGGTACATGGATTAGGTGGTGGAGATCTAGAACTGTTAAAGGCCTCTGCTGCTGTTACTGAAAAACCCTAAACTGTGTGCCTCACACAATCATTCCTTCTGTCAGGAAGACACTTATGCTCAAGGTAGCAAGAAAAAACCTTGAATCCCAATGTATCAACTGAAGATGAGATGGGAAAAGATTATGGGATAAAGAGAGTCTGTCACTATTAATAAAAGGGCCAGGCATCTCTGTAGAAAAAGCGTCTTCCAAAGCGATGTTCTTTGGTTCTTGCCAAGCACCTTTTGAGCCTCTTTCTTACCCTGCTCCACCTCAGTTTCTGCAGTGCAGAATCCCCAACACAGTGATAAAACATTTGGGCCCCTGCATGGAGCTCATTCTACTAAGAGAAGGTGAGTTGTAAAAAACAGTTCTCTGAAACTAGGACAATGGACAGCGAGGAAGAATGTAAGGTGATGATACTGCCTTTTGATAAAGCATTTAGGTCAAACCACTAAGTTCCAGGAAGAAACATTTCCTCTTGGAAAGCCTTCCTTCATGCATGTTCACTCTGAAGCCCTTAACTCGGTCTTCCAGGTACTGTAAAGACGTTAGCCAGCATATTATATCTAATGAATGCTGGCACGGCACAGTCACATAGGAAGAGTCAGCTCCAGGAATCAGGGAGTGAGTTAAATTAGCCCAAATGTTAGGCAGGCCCTATTGTTACTATTCATATGAAGCTTTGGGGTTTGAAATTTCCCTCCCAGAAGCATGTTTTATTGCATTATCTCCCCAATAGATCCCAGCTTTGTTCTTTGACAGACTTTCTTCTGAAGCACGAATTCAAGGGGCTGCTGTCTCAAAAGAAGACATCAACAACAGAGCAAACAGTTGATAGAGCTGAAGCTGGAGAGAGGGATGAATTACTGAGTGAATGTGTAGAATCAGGTCATGATCTCCTCCTATATAATTGTGTATAACTTGACGATGATAGGAAGTGGGAGGGAGAGAAAATATTATTATGCATTCTTAGCCCTCCTTCCTTCCTTGTTCTTCTTCTCCTCTTTTTCCTTCTTATTCTCTCATCCTTTTTTTCCTCCCCTCTTCCCCATACCAACAGGTCTTTGTGGAAGTATTGCATTCAATTTCAACACCTTAATAAAAACAAAATGTGAAAAATTCAACAAAAGGTTACTTATTTAAAAAGTGTCTTCTGAAGTGTACAGAAGGCTTCTGCTTCCCAAATTCTCTCAATTCTCTCTCAAGAGCTGCCATTCTCTGAGAGAGAATTTTGAGTCATTTTAAACTCTATTTCCTTGAGCTCCTAATTTCAATCAACCCATCTCTAATTCCTACTGTAACTTCATTTAATTTGGCCCTTCCTGTTCATTCCCCATCCTGACTATCCTGTCTAGAAATGACCATAATGGTGAGTGAGTTGGTCAGTGGTAATACTTCTGGTTTATAGAATTCTATATTTACCCCAATCTTAACTTCAAACATCATTTTTCTTATACCACTTTTCTAAGATGATGAAATACTTATATTTAATTTAAACCAAACATCAGTTTAATATTTAAACTAAATAAAATTAGTCAAATGTTCCAGGAAGAAACATTTCCTCTTGGAAAGCCTTCCTTCATGCATGTTCACTCTGAAGCCCTTAACTCGGTCTTCCAGGTACTGTAAAGACGTTAGCCAGCATATTATATCTAATGAATGCTGGCACGGCACAGTCACATAGGAAGAGTCAGCTCCAGGAATCAGGGAGTGAGTTAAATTAGCCCAAATGTTAGGCAGGCCCTATTGTTACTATTCATATGAAGCTTTGGGGTTTGAAATTTCCCTCCCAGAAGCATGTTTTATTGCATTATCTCCCCAATAGATCCCAGCTTTGTTCTTTGACAGACTTTCTTCTGAAGCACGAATTCAAGGGGCTGCTGTCTCAAAAGAAGACATCAACAACAGAGCAAACAGTTGATAGAGCTGAAGCTGGAGAGAGGGATGAATTACTGAGTGAATGTGTAGAATCAGGTCATGATCTCCTCCTATATAATTGTGTATAACTTGACGATGATAGGAAGTGGGAGGGAGAGAAAATATTATTATGCATTCTTAGCCCTCCTTCCTTCCTTGTTCTTCTTCTCCTCTTTTTCCTTCTTATTCTCTCATCCTTTTTTTCCTCCCCTCTTCCCCATACCAACAGGTCTTTGTGGAAGTATTGCATTCAATTTCAACACCTTAATAAAAACAAAATGTGAAAAATTCAACAAAAGGTTACTTATTTAAAAAGTGTCTTCTGAAGTGTACAGAAGGCTTCTGCTTCCCAAATTCTCTCAATTCTCTCTCAAGAGCTGCCATTCTCTGAGAGAGAATTTTGAGTCATTTTAAACTCTATTTCCTTGAGCTCCTAATTTCAATCAACCCATCTCTAATTCCTACTGTAACTTCATTTAATTTGGCCCTTCCTGTTCATTCCCCATCCTGACTATCCTGTCTAGAAATGACCATAATGGTGAGTGAGTTGGTCAGTGGTAATACTTCTGGTTTATAGAATTCTATATTTACCCCAATCTTAACTTCAAACATCATTTTTCTTATACCACTTTTCTAAGATGATGAAATACTTATATTTAATTTAAACCAAACATCAGTTTAATATTTAAACTAAATAAAATTAGTCAAATTTTAAATACGAGTTAAATTAAATATAAATAATCATCTTCAAAATGAATTATTAGGTATTACTTCTAGTCATCTTATTTGCATCTCAAATAACATGTACTTCCAGAATTAGGAAGTAAGATCATGAAGAATCATGATAATGAGAAAGAAAAGGTCACATAAACTGTTTAGCAGTTTTTAGAAATCATCCTGAAGCAACTCACCCTATTCAAAGACTTGCAAATATACTTGAAAATACATTACCGATAAGATTGGAGTATCACACCCAAACAGTCAAATCTAAAACTGAATAAAGGTAAGATAAGATTCACTCACAGTGTAACATGAGACAAACATATGGCATATTGGTAACTTGGAAAAGAGGCATTTCATACAAAAAATGATTAGCGAGTTCTGTCCCAGATGTTCTGATTCTACAAGACTGATACATATGCTTAGTCTGATACATTCTTATCAGAGTCTGGGGTAGGTTAATGTGTTTTGGTACGTGGTAGAAATATCTGTCAGATACATTCAGTTCCCTTTCCTCTCACTCTGAGTATGCTGTGTGTGTGTGTGTGTGTGGTGTGTGTGAAGTCACTTCAGTAGTGTCAGACTCTGTGACCCTATGGACCATAGTCCCCAAGGCTCCTCTGTCCATGGGATTCTCTAGGTAAGAACATTGGAGTGGGTTGCCATTTCCTCCTCCAAGGTATCTTCCTGACTCAGGGATCAAACCCATGTCTCCTGCATTGCATGCAGATTCTTTATCATCTGAGCCACCAGGGAAGCCCTATTTTATAGGACTCTATGTTAAATAAATTTATAAGAGACATGTTAAAGCTATACAGTTCTTGACCTGGGAAAGGAAGCCTGTTTGGGCACTCTGAATGAGCACATGCACTCAAAGGGGCAGCGTTAGAGTTAGGGAGTGGGTCCGGGTTCACATGAGTGAATGACTTACAGACTGATTTATCTTAGAAGAGGTAAGAAAATTACATTTATGAAACAGAAACTGGAAATGCTGACCTCAAGACAAACTCTTGAACCAGGAAGACCACATATTTTTAAGGCAAGCAATCTTTCTCTACAAAATTCTGAAGGAAATTTATGCTCTTTCTAAACACTTGTGCTCACAAAAATCATCTGTGGATCTTTTTAAAAATGCAGACTTCTGGTCCCACCTCCTGGGATTTTGAGGTAGATCATCCACTGTCTTACTGTGAGAAGCACTACTTGATAGAAATCCTTAAATCTAACCACACACATTTGGTATATTTTCTGACTACAAACCACTCACTCTCAGGATATAGCTTTGAATGTAGCTGTGTGTGAACCTACTTTAGCTCAGGGATGCCAGAGGTGAGGCAAGTGGACTGCAGCTCTCTTCCCAGATCCAGAGCAGATACCCTTAGTGGATTCCAACATTTTTCCCTACTGAGTTCTGGTGTGATCTCAGAATCCTTCTCCATACTGGTTCCCAGACACTAGTACCAATTGATAGAATTTGGCATGTAGTCAAACTATGTTGCCATCTTTGTTTAGACTGGTGATCCTTACATTTGGCGGCTGTGAGAAGGAACCTCAGGCTTTACCTGGCTCTCACTAGAAGCCTGGAATGTTGCCCAACACAAAGGGGATATTTGAGATTTCATTTTCTTCACAAGAATTAGGGAAGACTTTCAAGATCTACTTCTTGTCCTGCAACTGAATGAGTATCTTCAGTTTCTATTTAAATGGAGAAGAAGATTCTGGAGAAGATGGTCCTTGAAGTAACGATTCTGTTTGGGAGGATGATATCCAGGCCAGAGGAGAACCTCTGCTCTGGGGGACAAGGTCATCTCAGGTTTTAAATCTATAATAGGGTCTATGAGGTAATCTCATAACTAGAGCTTAGTGAAGGGACAAAGCTCTGAAGAAACCCTATTTATAGGACTCTATGTTAAATAAATTTATAAGAGACATGTTAAAGCTATACAGTTCTTGACCTGGGAAAGGAAGCCTGTTTGGGCACTCTGAATGAGCACATGCCCTCAAAGGGGCAGCGTTAGAGTTAGGGAGTGGGTCCGGGTTCACATGAGTGAATGACTTACAGACTGATTTATCTTAGAAGAGGTAAGAAAATTACATTTATGAAACAGAAACTGGAAATGCTGACCTCAAGACAAACTCTTGAACCAGGAAGACCACATATTTTTAAGGCAAGCAATCTTTCTCTACAAAATTCTGAAGGAAATTTATGCTCTTTCTAAACACTTGTGCTCACAAAAATCATCTGTGGATCTTTTTAAAAATGCAGACTTCTGGTCCCACCTCCTGGGATTTTGAGGTAGATCATCCACTGTCTTACTGTGAGAAGCACTACTTGATAGAAATCCTTAAATCTAACCACACACATTTGGTATATTTTCTGACTACAAACCACTCACTCTCAGGATATAGCTTTGAATGTAGCTGTGTGTGAACCTACTTTAGCTCAGGGATGCCAGAGGTGAGGCAAGTGGACTGCAGCTCTCTTCCCAGATCCAGAGCAGATACCCTTAGTGGATTCCAACATTTTTCCCTACTGAGTTCTGGTGTGATCTCAGAATCCTTCTCCATACTGGTTCCCAGACACTAGTACCAATTGATAGAATTTGGCATGTAGTCAAACTATGTTGCCATCTTTGTTTAGACTGGTGATCCTTACATTTGGCGGCTGTGAGAAGGAACCTCAGGCTTTACCTGGCTCTCACTAGAAGCCTGGAATGTTGCCCAACACAAAGGGGATATTTGAGATTTCATTTTCTTCACAAGAATTAGGGAAGACTTTCAAGATCTACTTCTTGTCCTGCAACTGAATGAGTATCTTCAGTTTCTATTTAAATGGAGAAGAAGATTCTGGAGAAGATGGTCCTTGAAGTAACGATTCTGTTTGGGAGGATGATATCCAGGCCAGAGGAGAACCTCTGCTCTGGGGGACAAGGTCATCTCAGGTTTTAAATCTATAATAGGGTCTATGAGGTAATCTCATAACTAGAGCTTAGTGAAGGGACAAAGCTCTGAAGAAACCTCATAGTCCTCAGCTGTTGATTTTTCACCTAACTTTTCCTTTGAACCCTGGGAAAAGGATTTTTTTGTGTGTGGGTCTATGTTCTCCATTTTCGGGTTGATAATCATTTAGAACCATTAGTATAGAGGATGATTTTAAGTTTCATATATAGAGACTTTCTGTGATTGGAAATGTTAGAATTAAGCATACTTATTAAAAATAAATAATTAACATCAGCTTATTATTATTTTAGAAAGGTGAGACTCCATGGAGGCCAGCAAATTAAAGTTATTCACATAATAGAAAGCTGGAACTTACTAAACAATCCACACTTTATTTCTTATGTTAAGAACACTTGCAAATGCGGCAGAAGATCTATCATGCCTGCTATATTTAGGGGTTCTGACTATTTGTGCACTAGGGTAGAAACACCGTAAATGTCATCTATACACGACCTTCGCATCTTTGCAACTCTCTCCAGCATCTTCGGAAGATTTGGCTGCTGAGGTGCAGGCTCTGCCCTTGACCCCAATGCATCTCCTTCTTCTCTGTCTACATTTAGTTTGCCTCACTCTATAATTTGCTCAGTAGGCTTTATTTGTGTCTTAATGGATTCCACTATATGTATCACTTTGAGATGTCTTGCTGGTCAGTCAGGTGCCTGACAGTGCTGGGACACAAAGGGTAAACCTGACAAACATTTTATAAATCATTCATTGATTTTTTTTTGAGACTTTCATGGGGTAAGAACTAGAAAGTGGTCTCATACATCAAAGGTGGAGTAACAGAGATTTTTCCTCATGATGACTCATGATCAAAAGGTAGTATTCTTTCTATTGATATAAAATATCTTTGTATACCTAAGGCACATATATGCCCAACATTATTTTCATTTAGCAAAGTTGAATAAAATTTATCAAGAGTATCTTCAGTTTCTATTTAAATGGAGAAGAAGATTCTGGAGAAGATGGTCCTTGAAGTAACGATTCTGTTTGGGAGGATGATATCCAGGCCAGAGGAGAACCTCTGCTCTGGGGGACAAGGTCATCTCAGGTTTTAAATCTATAATAGGGTCTATGAGGTAATCTCATAACTAGAGCTTAGTGAAGGGACAAAGCTCTGAAGAAACCTCATAGTCCTCAGCTGTTGATTTTTCACCTAACTTTTCCTTTGAACCCTGGGAAAAGGATTTTTTTGTGTGTGGGTCTATGTTCTCCATTTTCGGGTTGATAATCATTTAGAACCATTAGTATAGAGGATGATTTTAAGTTTCATATATAGAGACTTTCTGTGATTGGAAATGTTAGAATTAAGCATACTTATTAAAAATAAATAATTAACATCAGCTTATTATTATTTTAGAAAGGTGAGACTCCATGGAGGCCAGCAAATTAAAGTTATTCACATAATAGAAAGCTGGAACTTACTAAACAATCCACACTTTATTTCTTATGTTAAGAACACTTGCAAATGCGGCAGAAGATCTATCATGCCTGCTATATTTAGGGGTTCTGACTATTTGTGCACTAGGGTAGAAACACCGTAAATGTCATCTATACACGACCTTCGCATCTTTGCAACTCTCTCCAGCATCTTCGGAAGATTTGGCTGCTGAGGTGCAGGCTCTGCCCTTGACCCCAATGCATCTCCTTCTTCTCTGTCTACATTTAGTTTGCCTCACTCTATAATTTGCTCAGTAGGCTTTATTTGTGTCTTAATGGATTCCACTATATGTATCACTTTGAGATGTCTTGCTGGTCAGTCAGGTGCCTGACAGTGCTGGGACACAAAGGGTAAACCTGACAAACATTTTATAAATCATTCATTGATTTTTTTTTGAGACTTTCATGGGGTAAGAACTAGAAAGTGGTCTCATACATCAAAGGTGGAGTAACAGAGATTTTTCCTCATGATGACTCATGATCAAAAGGTAGTATTCTTTCTATTGATATAAAATATCTTTGTATACCTAAGGCACATATATGCCCAACATTATTTTCATTTAGCAAAGTTGAATAAAATTTACTCAAGATCAGAGGATGCACTCTTGGGGCTTTGTTCTCCAGCTACAAATATTTTGTGTGTACAGTGGCCATAATCCCAGTAAGGAATGAGAATACTTTCCTATCTCAGTTTAGCCTGATTGAATACATTTATTTTGAAAGTTCACATGGCCGATCTTTCTTTAACAGAGAAAAACATCAAACAATCCAACAAAATAGTTTGTTAAAACTTCGTTACTAATCCTAGTCCTTCTGATAGAAGTCTAGTTTGTTCTCAGCTTCACCATGAATTTAAGAGAAACCAAAAATGAGAAGAATGAGTGTGTAGTTCAGAAAAATTTAGAAATAAAGTTTGATTTGTAGAATCAATGAATCATGATGTTACAGGACTGCTTAATGACCTCAGGAATCATCTAATCCAACTCCCTGATTTTGTAAATCTGGAAACCAAAATTCAAATTAAGAAACCTATTGGATGCTCCACAATTTGTTGGTGTCATACTCTGAACTACATGGTTGCTTTACCTCCATTCTCTTAACACAATTGGAAATAAATATTTAGAATTTATTATTTTTCAACATCATTGGCTAAACTTCTGTACATCTACAGGAAGCAGAGTTAAAATTAAGTGTTTCTCTTAAACTTCATAGATTCAAACTGGGAATTTCTTGATGACTAGAATTTTGAAAACCTCAATTAAATGATATAGCTTATATAAGCATTCCAGATAGAACTTTGAAAATAGTAGATGCTCAATAAAGATTTTTTAAAAATTCTTCTTTTTGTCTAAATTCCAATTCAGATATTTGACACTTAATTATTCTTTTCAGAAGCTTTATGTTTAAAACAATCTTACTGGAACTGTAGATGTATCCTCTATTCCCCATCACATCTTTTATAAGACTACTTGTATTAGACAAAAACAGGTAGCAGGTGGAGGATGAGGTCTTGGACTCACAGGGTATTGAGCAACATTCTCGAGACCCTATGGCACAAGGGTGTTAGACAAAAACAGGTAGCAGGTGGAGTAGGTCTCTCAGGGTGAAAAAGTGACATAAAATATCTTTGTATACCTAAGGCACATATATGCCCAACATTATTTTCATTTAGCAAAGTTGAATAAAATTTACTCAAGATCAGAGGATGCACTCTTGGGGCTTTGTTCTCCAGCTACAAATATTTTGTGTGTACAGTGGCCATAATCCCAGTAAGGAATGAGAATACTTTCCTATCTCAGTTTAGCCTGATTGAATACATTTATTTTGAAAGTTCACATGGCCGATCTTTCTTTAACAGAGAAAAACATCAAACAATCCAACAAAATAGTTTGTTAAAACTTCGTTACTAATCCTAGTCCTTCTGATAGAAGTCTAGTTTGTTCTCAGCTTCACCATGAATTTAAGAGAAACCAAAAATGAGAAGAATGAGTGTGTAGTTCAGAAAAATTTAGAAATAAAGTTTGATTTGTAGAATCAATGAATCATGATGTTACAGGACTGCTTAATGACCTCAGGAATCATCTAATCCAACTCCCTGATTTTGTAAATCTGGAAACCAAAATTCAAATTAAGAAACCTATTGGATGCTCCACAATTTGTTGGTGTCATACTCTGAACTACATGGTTGCTTTACCTCCATTCTCTTAACACAATTGGAAATAAATATTTAGAATTTATTATTTTTCAACATCATTGGCTAAACTTCTGTACATCTACAGGAAGCAGAGTTAAAATTAAGTGTTTCTCTTAAACTTCATAGATTCAAACTGGGAATTTCTTGATGACTAGAATTTTGAAAACCTCAATTAAATGATATAGCTTATATAAGCATTCCAGATAGAACTTTGAAAATAGTAGATGCTCAATAAAGATTTTTTAAAAATTCTTCTTTTTGTCTAAATTCCAATTCAGATATTTGACACTTAATTATTCTTTTCAGAAGCTTTATGTTTAAAACAATCTTACTGGAACTGTAGATGTATCCTCTATTCCCCATCACATCTTTTATAAGACTACTTGTATTAGACAAAAACAGGTAGCAGGTGGAGGATGAGGTCTTGGACTCACAGGGTATTGAGCAACATTCTCCGAGACCCTATGGCACAAGGGTGTTAGTAGCACTTGTAGTTGAGAGACTGGGTTATAATTTGTGTTGAAGCTACATGGGTTTTCAGTGGCAGGTTTTGTACATAACAGGGAGTTTCTGGATCTTGTTAGCTCAGGGCAAAAAGTCATGCTTTGGAGCAGTTACCCCAGCAGGAGGAGAAAAGATGATGGTTGGTAATTACATCAGTTTTGCACTGTTGAGCAGATGTTCTTGCAGATAGATTTTGGCTGGCATTTATGGAATATCACTGGTGATTCTCATGATAGTGTCAGGGCTGCTGTAAGTGGAGGAAACTGCAGGTCTGTAAAACATGGTGAGGAGGAGGAAGAAGGGACCAGATAGCAGTCTGGAAATTAAAAAGGCAACTCTTGAAGAAAGCTTTTGTGACATTCGTTTGGAGATGGTAGTTTTGCAGGACTGGATAATTAGATGTAATACATATCTGATAACTTATTTTGCTATTTATCTTTGAGAGTAATTTGGTAGTTCATCAGTGTTTGAAAAAATAGATTATTTCTTCTTAAAGTAAGGGACAATTTAGAAAATAGATGAGGGAGCTGCACTCTGATTAAAACATACAATTAAGCAGCAGATCAAACATATAGTCAGTAATGGAAAAAGATGACCACAGGAGCTGGTAACAAGTAATGCTACCCATCTGGATGGAAATTGTGGCCAATTTCAAATGAGGCAGAAATTGGGTTGGTTAGCAATGCAGCGCTGCTGGATAACAAAGTGTCTTTAAGGAAGATCCTGTTTTTCTCCTCTTGGCTTAAAAATCCTTCCAAATTTATCCTGTTAATTTCTTTTATACTGAATTTCTCTTTCTCTGTGCTCTGGGATAGATAAGTATATTCCTAGCATTAGACCTTGGAATCTTCCTTTGGTGGTGTCATAAGTAATTATAAAATTTCCCTATACACAGAGATGAGAATACTTTTTAGTTTACTGACAGGCAACATTAAGTGAAAAGATAAATTCTTTTTTTTTCTCAGTATACTTAAAAAAAAATTTTTTTTTTACAGACAGAGTTGTTTACTGCCACACATCAATCTGATGAAAATGTAAGTTCTAATACATTGCAATTGCATTGGAATCCATATCATCTCATTTTCCCTTGCCACAGAAACACTTTAAACACTGTCACCTGATGCCATGGGCTTTTCTGCGTAAATGATCCAACAATAAAGAAAAGGAAGGAAAGAAGGAAGGAAAGGAGAGAAAAAGAGGAAAGGAGAAACAAAGAAAGAGGAAAGAAGAAAGAAAGAGAGAGAGACAGACAGATAGACAGAGACAGAAAGAGAAAAAAAGGAAGGGACAGAGTAAAAACAGAGAGAGAAGGAGGTACCAGTGGAGGTGGGGAAAGGTGGGTGAACCTGGGAGAGCCTAATAGAGCATTTCATATACACTCACACTTAACAACACTTCAGTGGGTTAATCAATGGATACATGAAATGATACAAGATTCTAGAAAAAGTAATTTCTGAGCACAAAGCTACCTAATATAGCACTGCCAAAAGAATTCTCTTTTGCACTTGGACAGGTACCTTTTTGGGAAACAGATGCACCATTATTTGTGAAGTAAATATTTGCTCCCAGAATTCATAGTATCAGGAGAGCCACCTTGCCCACCTTTGGGGCTCTAAAGAGAGGACCCAGTATTCCTTCCTCACTCTCTTGGTTTACAACCAACTCAGATTTGGTTTTTGTGAGATATGACTTAGTTTCATTTTGTTGATCATTCAGTGATGCTTATTTTTCTCCTTCATAAAATGTTTATTTCTTCTTCTCCTTAAAATGGAACCACAGGAAGTTACTTTATCATTACTGGATTTTTCCAATTAACAAAATAACAGAGGGATATTTTCACATACTAAACATTCTCTTGTAGTTCAGCTAGTAAAGAATATACCTGAACTGCAGGAGACCCTGGTCCAATTCCTGGGTTGGGAAGATCCCTTAGAAGGGATAGGGTACCCACTCCAAGATTCTTGGGCTTCCCTCGTGGCTCAGATGGTAAAAAAACTGTCTGCAATATGGGAGACCTGGGTTCAACCCCCGAGTTGGCAAGATCCCCTGGAGATGGGAAAGGCTACCCATTCCACTATTCTTGCCTGGAATTTTCCATGGCTTGTCCATGGGTTGCAAAGAGTTGGACACAATTGAGGGACTTTCACTTTCACTGCAATGCTATTATAGTGGCTATACAGAGTGTGTTGCATTGTATAAACTATAGTTCTTGAACATTCCAGTTTTATTCAATATTTTGTTATTATAAACTATGATGTCATGAATAGCTTTTTAGCTAAATCTTCACCATACCCATTATTCCTTAATATAATTTTTTAAAAAATGGAATTATTGAATCAAGGAGTGACATGAATCTTAAATGGCAAACTTTCAGCACAATGGCAAGTGATGGGAGAAATGTTTGGGAAATGTCAGGATTTACTGGTGTTTCCTCCTAAAATGCCATCAAGCTCATGGATAGTTCTTGGCAAACTGGTAAAGCACAATTTTTGCTTTTAAACTCCTTTTTATGTTCTCGTTTCTCTCTTCATAAACCCGCTTTTCCCAAAGCACTTAGTGTATTTTAGGTTATAAAGTTGTGAAACTTATTCTAGGAAAGGATCCAATAAATCCATTTATGTCAGGATCCAAATGACTGATATGACATTAATTTCGATTTCCTTAGGGACTAAACCTGTTTTGGTAAGTCGAAGGATGAACATCCAAGTATGTGGCTGGGATATCCCCTGGAGAGGTTAACAAAAAAAGCCAGCCAAATGCCCTGACATTATACCTTGTAGGCAGAGAGATATTCAACTCCTCTTCAGGAGGCCACGTCTCATATAGGATCATCATGGATCTATTTAGTATTTGCCCTTACTGTCTTTTCCATGTGATGTTGTAGGACCTATACCCAACTCACAGAGTTAAGGGATCTCATTCCATTCTTGTTCTTAGGAGCTTACAAAAGAAATACTCTTGTTAATAATGATAATCTCTGAAATTGAACTTTAAAACCAATGCAGGAAGCGCTTGGTATCTAAGAATAAATGTTAATGGGAAAAGGGAACTTGAAATAAGTTTACATAAAATGAAGAATTACATTTCATAACATTTTATCAGACATGGAAAACTTTAGCTTAAAACAAAAATTATGAATTACCATTTCATTTAACATTTTATGGTAAAACAGATCCGGGAAAGGCTACCCATTCCACTATTCTTGCCTGGAATTTTCCATGGCTTGTCCATGGGTTGCAAAGAGTTGGACACAATTGAGGGACTTTCACTTTCACTGCAATGCTATTATAGTGGCTATACAGAGTGTGTTGCATTGTATAAACTATAGTTCTTGAACATTCCAGTTTTATTCAATATTTTGTTATTATAAACTATGATGTCATGAATAGCTTTTAGCTAAATCTTTGCCATACCCATGATTATTCCTTAATATAATTTCATAAAAGTGGAATTACTGAGTCAAAGAATGAGATGAGTCGTAAGTGGCAAACTTCAAGCACAATGGCAAGTGATGGGAGAAATGTTTGGGAAATGTCAGGATTTACTGGTGTTTCCTCCTAAAATGCCATCAAGCTCATGGATAGTTCTTGGCAAACTGGTAAAGCACAATTTTTGCTTTTAAACTCCTTTTTATGTTCTCGTTTCTCTCTTCATAAACCCGCTTTTCCCAAAGCACTTAGTGTATTTTAGGTTATAAAGTTGTGAAACTTATTCTAGGAAAGGATCCAATAAATCCATTTATGTCAGGATCCAAATGACTGATATGACATTAATTTCGATTTCCTTAGGGACTAAACCTGTTTTGGTAAGTCGAAGGATGAACATCCAAGTATGTGGCTGGGATATCCCCTGGAGAGGTTAACAAAAAAAGCCAGCCAAATGCCCTGACATTATACCTTGTAGGCAGAGAGATATTCAACTCCTCTTCAGGAGGCCACGTCTCATATAGGATCATCATGGATCTATTTAGTATTTGCCCTTACTGTCTTTTCCATGTGATGTTGTAGGACCTATACCCAACTCACAGAGTTAAGGGATCTCATTCCATTCTTGTTCTTAGGAGCTTACAAAAGAAATACTCTTGTTAATAATGATAATCTCTGAAATTGAACTTTAAAACCAATGCAGGAAGCGCTTGGTATCTAAGAATAAATGTTAATGGGAAAAGGGAACTTGAAATAAGTTTACATAAAATGAAGAATTACATTTCATAACATTTTATCAGACATGGAAAACTTTAGCTTAAAAACAAAAATTATGAAAATAAATAGCTTTCTCTTAAGTTTGACCACTTTTGAATCATGCTTACAACTATGTCAGTCAGTTTGTGCCACTTCTAAAAACAAAGGAACAATCAAGAGTTGATTCTGTTTTTTTCCTTTTTTTTGGTATAATTTTTCTAATGCTACTGTAACAAAATGGTTCAATGCCCTACATGGCATTTTGACCTTTTCAGTGTAAATGTGAAGTTGGTTAGTTTACAAAAAGTACTCTAAGGTTTCATCCAACTTCCCAAAGGCCTCATGTTATTCTTGGATACTTACATGATTGTCTTTTGAAATACCTGTTGTTGATTTTTAGCTGGTCTAACTTGGCCAAAATGTCATTGGTCAATGGCTTTGCTTCAAAATTTGAATAGCTCCAGGCTGAATGCTGAGAAGGCATGTCATTTTTTAAGAAAGTTCATTGGTGTACACATTCGTGTTCTGGTGACTTTTACTTTCCTAGTCAATCTTACAATTGTCTAGGGATTCAACTAATTAATACTTGGTTAATAAGCAACACCCCATTCTCATTTTCTTGGTGGATGTTTGGTGTCACGATATTTGTGTTCAGGAGAAGGTTATTCATTTCATTCTACAGATGTGTAAGCTGAGGTAAAGATGGCATCAAGCAGTGTCTTTAAAGTAAGGAAGGCAAATTTGGGATGATACAGGTTCTCTCTCCATTTTGTACTCACCCACCAACCCAGCTCCATTCCTCTACAGGGTGAGCCCTTATTTAGGAGTAATGTTGCTGGCAAATGGGAATTTTACCATTAAGCAAAAGAACATCTTTACCCTGGTCTATACCATAATAAACTGAATGACAGAAAAACAAATGTCACTTATTAGAACATTGAGGTTTACTGTTCAAGTGATTAACTCAAAATCATTTGTATGATTAAATGCTGGAAAGTAATTTGCTTTCCCTATGAACCTATAGCTTAGATCTCATTACACAGAAGTGCTTCGTATTAGTTGAAGCAAATTAACATTCAAACACTTTCTGGAGTGGCTGCTAATCACAGGCTGTTAATTACTGTCATTACATTAGGCTGTGGCACAGACTACCTAAAGAATCATTCTCATGATCTTGGTATTTGAAAGTGATCTTCACCAATAAAAACACATGTCAGACATACAGAAATTGCAAATTGCTAAAATTGCTGACGGAGTCGAAAATTCCGCTGACTATAAGTACCCATCTAGTGATGGATGCATTCTTGACACAGTTTCGGTGTTTGGACTTAGGAAATAATGAGTATCAATGTCCTAGCAAGGGAATATGCAAAGATGAAGGAGCCCTTTGTATCCTTAATTAAGGAAAGTAGTAGCAGAACTCGTTCACAGATAAGTGACTGTACATAATAATCATGCATTTATGTAAGGGACTGCTATGCTATATTACTGTGGTTTAAATTTTTAGCTGGTCTAACTTGGCCAAAATGTCATTGGTCAATGGCTTTGCTTCAAAATTTGAATAGCTCCAGGCTGAATGCTGAGAAGGCATGTCATTTTTTAAGAAAGTTCATTGGTGTACACATTCGTGTTCTGGTGACTTTTACTTTCCTAGTCAATCTTACAATTGTCTAGGGATTCAACTAATTAATACTTGGTTAATAAGCAACACCCCATTCTCATTTTCTTGGTGGATGTTTGGTGTCACGATATTTGTGTTCAGGAGAAGGTTATTCATTTCATTCTACAGATGTGTAAGCTGAGGTAAAGATGGCATCAAGCAGTGTCTTTAAAGTAAGGAAGGCAAATTTGGGATGATACAGGTTCTCTCTCCATTTTGTACTCCACCAACCCAGCTCCATGCCTCTACAGGGTGAGCCCTTATTTAGGAGTAATGTTGCTGGCAAATGGGAATTTTACCATTAAGCAAAAGAACATCTTTACCCTGGTCTATACCATAATAAACTGAATGACAGAAAAACAAATGTCACTTATTAGAACATTGAGGTTTACTGTTCAAGTGATTAACTCAAAATCATTTGTATGATTAAATGCTGGAAAGTAATTTGCTTTCCCTATGAACCTATAGCTTAGATCTCATTACACAGAAGTGCTTCGTATTAGTTGAAGCAAATTAACATTCAAACACTTTCTGGAGTGGCTGCTAATCACAGGCTGTTAATTACTGTCATTACATTAGGCTGTGGCACAGACTACCTAAAGAATCATTCTCATGATCTTGGTATTTGAAAGTGATCTTCACCAATAAAAACACATGTCAGACATACAGAAATTGCAAATTGCTAAAATTGCTGACGGAGTCGAAAATTCCGCTGACTATAAGTACCCATCTAGTGATGGATGCATTCTTGACACAGTTTCGGTGTTTGGACTTAGGAAATAATGAGTATCAATGTCCTAGCAAGGGAATATGCAAAGATGAAGGAGCCCTTTGTATCCTTAATTAAGGAAAGTAGTAGCAGAACTCGTTCACAGATAAGTGACTGTACATAATAATCATGCATTTATGTAAGGGACTGCTATGCTATATTACTGTGGTGGCAATTAGATTTTCACAAAGTCGTTTTAATAAAAGACCTACTTACATAATAAATAAACAAAACCGCTCATTTTCATGGCAAGCTATCTAATTATACGCTGGCTTAAAATAAAATGTTCAGCACTGCAAAGTTAAACATATAGACTCTAGCTGTCTTCCACGATGTGCCCCCAAATCTTTTTTTATCCCACAGTCTGAGTCACCCCAGGAACTCTCCTAAACAGTGAAAGAGTGCTTGTGCATTTTGCTTGTTCTGCATAAGGAAGGAATCATTTGAGAATTTAGAGGTCAATTCTTGTCTACTAACCTGACTTTCTTTATGGACCAGATAGTTTGCTACCTACCACCTGACTGTCAATAATTGGGATCACCCCAGTGCAGGTATGGTGAGAGCTGAGGCAACCAGCATGCTTGTTGAGCTTGTGAGCAATCCAATTCACTGGCAACACTGCATGAGGGAAGCCCAAGCCATGACCACTAAGGATATATTTGTAGGTCTCTTGATTCTGGCTTTTCATTCATTCATTAATTCATTCAACAAGTATGTTTTAAATACCCTCTTTGTAGAAAACATTGTACTGGGTGCCATGGTAATGCAAAGATAAATTAAGTATGCATCTTGACTTCAAAGAATTTATAGTTCACAATGGGTTAACTATCAGTGTAAGCTTCTGGCCCTAACGGGGACTGAAGTGGGAAGATTTTTTATGCTTAGATCTCATTACACAGAAGTGCTTCGTATTAGTTGAAGCAAATTAACATTCAAACACTTTCGGGTGGCATTAACATAAAGGCTGTGGCACAGACTACCTAAAGAATCATTCTCATGATCTTGGTATTTGAAAGTGATCTTCACCAATAAAAACACATGTCAGACATACAGAAATTGCAAATTGCTAAAATTGCTGACGGAGTCGAAAATTCCGCTGACTATAAGTACCCATCTAGTGATGGATGCATTCTTGACACAGTTTCGGTGTTTGGACTTAGGAAATAATGAGTATCAATGTCCTAGCAAGGGAATATGCAAAGATGAAGGAGCCCTTTGTATCCTTAATTAAGGAAAGTAGTAGCAGAACTCGTTCACAGATAAGTGACTGTACATAATAATCATGCATTTATGTAAGGGACTGCTATGCTATATTACTGTGGTGGCAATTAGATTTTCACAAAGTCGTTTTAATAAAAGACCTACTTACATAATAAATAAACAAAACCGCTCATTTTCATGGCAAGCTATCTAATTATACGCTGGCTTAAAATAAAATGTTCAGCACTGCAAAGTTAAACATATAGACTCTAGCTGTCTTCCACGATGTGCCCCCAAATCTTTTTTTATCCCACAGTCTGAGTCACCCCAGGAACTCTCCTAAACAGTGAAAGAGTGCTTGTGCATTTTGCTTGTTCTGCATAAGGAAGGAATCATTTGAGAATTTAGAGGTCAATTCTTGTCTACTAACCTGACTTTCTTTATGGACCAGATAGTTTGCTACCTACCACCTGACTGTCAATAATTGGGATCACCCCAGTGCAGGTATGGTGAGAGCTGAGGCAACCAGCATGCTTGTTGAGCTTGTGAGCAATCCAATTCACTGGCAACACTGCATGAGGGAAGCCCAAGCCATGACCACTAAGGATATATTTGTAGGTCTCTTGATTCTGGCTTTTCATTCATTCATTAATTCATTCAACAAGTATGTTTTAAATACCCTCTTTGTAGAAAACATTGTACTGGGTGCCATGGTAATGCAAAGATAAATTAAGTATGCATCTTGACTTCAAAGAATTTATAGTTCACAATGGGTTAACTATCAGTGTAAGCTTCTGGCCCTAACGGGGACTGAAGTGGGGATTTTGGATCTGGGTAAGTCCTTCATTGATTCTGTAACTGTAGAACATCTCAAAGGAGTGTGGTTACACTAGTGTTAATGCAATCCCTGTTCCTAAGTTCACAGTTGTAACACTATCTACTAAGGACTAATGAAGACACCTTTACAACTATACCCTTCCTTCTTTCCTTCTTTCCTTCCTTCCTTCCTTTTTTCCTTCTTTCCTTCCTTCCTGTGTTTCTTTCTTCTGTATTCAGTATTTGCTATGGGCTAGCTTCTGGGGGTTTGAAATGAATATGATGCTTATCATTTTGCACTGAACTTGCAATCTAGTGAGGAATACAGATAAGTAGACGGATGTGCCCAACATACACGTATATGGTAGAGGTGCATCTAACATGCTAAAAACTTAAAGAAGGCAAGGAATTGGAAGCAATGAAGCCTTGTCTGGAGATAAGAGGAAAGAGTTTAATAATTATGCCAAACATTTTCTTTCCTTTTTTTTTTTCTTTTTTTGTGGGGGCGGATTGGGGAGGGAAGGGGGCAGGCGGGCCACTTCTATTGGTCTTTCATTTATCTATTTTCATCCATCTTTGTTCTTTGGCCCGTGTGGGCCTCCCATCGCGGTGGCCTCTGTTGTTGCAGAGCACCGGCTCTGGGCGCATGCGCTCCAGAGCTCCGGCTAGGTAATTGAACACACCGGTCTAGCCGCCCCGCGGCACGTGGGATCTTCCCAGGCCAGGGATGGAACCGTCTCCCCTTGCAGTGCAAGGCGGTGTCCTTACCCACTGGACCACCTGGGAAGCCCCTCCCAAACATTTTCTAAGAGAAGCTACTGACATTTTAAAACAGGGAATGACATGATTAAGTTTCTGTTTTAAAAAGATCACTCTGGATCTGTGTGGAGAATGAATGAGAAAGGGGCAAAACTGAAGATGGAGGGAGCAGTGAGGATGCAGTCACTATGGCTGACGAGGTTTGGGTGAGGTGGCAGCAGCAGGCATACAGCTTGATTAGACAGACGTGTGTATGTGCCTGTGTATGCATATGTGTACATGTAGCTGGTGTGGATGAAGTCAGGGATGATTCCCAGGTTACTTGGCTCATGGTGTTCTCACACGTACAATGAGGAGCAGGTTAGGTGTAGGAGGATAGTGATGAGTTTGGTTGTGAATGTTGTTTATCAAGTCTACTTTAAGGACTTGCAAGTGGAAATGTCCTGTCACAGTTGGATATGGAAATCTGGGGTCAGAAGAGAGAGCCAATACGAAGAACAGTCCTTGCCAATGTCCTTTGTGCTTGTTTGCTTTTAGTTGCTTGGTTTCACAGCATTTCATCAACAGAGGCAGAGATTAAAGTCAGTGTTTTACTCACCAGTGTTTCTCTCCCAGCATGTGTACATACCTTTTAATTATCTTGCTTTATGTATTATTAAATATAGGAAATTGTGCTTAGATATTATGGGCTTAATTTAAACTGACAGAAACAAAAGACATTACAAACTAAAGTAGCTATGCTTCCCTTTAATGTCTTTAAGGTTTTCATTTATTAAAAGCAATTTAAAATAAGGGGTGCTTATATGTTCTTTCTTGGAAGGTGTATTTCTGGAACTTGTCCAACCTTTAGGCAATTTCTTGCCATGGTGTTAAAAGGGAGTATATAATAGATACAAGTCAGCTTTTGGTGGATTTATGCCATCCTTTCCCCCTTTGACAAGGATATCATCATGTGTAATAATAAGAAGACATTCCAAGGGGCTTAGAAATTTGACTTTCATCTGGTCCATTGGCCTTTTCTCCATTTCTTTCTCCATGGAAGTCTCTCTCAGTATCCATACCAAAGTATCAACTCCATACCAAAGCAACGATGGGAATTTTTAGCAAGCCTAGCCTTCCTAGGGAAAACCGGAAGAGTTAAGTGGATGGGTGGGATCATCAAGATCTGCCTGGCAGCAAAATAAGAGCAAAAGGTTCTCCCCTCAGAGCAGTCTACTGAATATGTAGGACAACAGATGACCACATGGCACAAAACTAATTACATCCATTACTTCAGGATGGAGACCAAGTGTCCCTATCACAACTCATCAAGGAGAAGTTCAATGGTGAGGGTGTCAGTCACAGGCGGTTTATAGCAGGCATACAGCTTGATTAGACAGACGTGTGTATGTGCCTGTGTATGCATATGTGTACATGTAGCTGGTGTGGATGAAGTCAGGGATGATTCCCAGGTTACTTGGCTCATGGTGTTCTCACACGCAATGAGGAGCAGGTTAGGTGTAGGAGGATAGTGATGAGTTTGGTTGTGAATGTTGTTTATCAAGTCTACTTTAAGGACTTGCAAGTGGAAATGTCCTGTCACAGTTGGATATGGAAATCTGGGGTCAGAAGAGAGCCAATACGAAGAACAGTCCTTGCCAATGTCCTTTGTGCTTGTTTGCTTTTAGTTGCTTGGTTTCACAGCATTTCATCAACAGAGGCAGAGATTAAAGTCAGTGTTTTACTCACCAGTGTTTCTCTCCCAGCATGTGTACATACCTTTTAATTATCTTGCTTTATGTATTATTAAATATAGGAAATTGTGCTTAGATATTATGGGCTTAATTTAAACTGACAGAAACAAAAGACATTACAAACTAAAGTAGCTATGCTTCCCTTTAATGTCTTTAAGGTTTTCATTTATTAAAAGCAATTTAAAATAAGGGGTGCTTATATGTTCTTTCTTGGAAGGTGTATTTCTGGAACTTGTCCAACCTTTAGGCAATTTCTTGCCATGGTGTTAAAAGGGAGTATATAATAGATACAAGTCAGCTTTTGGTGGATTTATGCCATCCTTTCCCCCTTTGACAAGGATATCATCATGTGTAATAATAAGAAGACATTCCAAGGGGCTTAGAAATTTGACTTTCATCTGGTCCATTGGCCTTTTCTCCATTTCTTTCTCCATGGAAGTCTCTCTCAGTATCCATACCAAAGTATCAACTCCATACCAAAGCAACGATGGGAATTTTTAGCAAGCCTAGCCTTCCTAGGGAAAACCGGAAGAGTTAAGTGGATGGGTGGGATCATCAAGATCTGCCTGGCAGCAAAATAAGAGCAAAAGGTTCTCCCCTCAGAGCAGTCTACTGAATATGTAGGACAACAGATGACCACATGGCACAAAACTAATTACATCCATTACTTCAGGATGGAGACCAAGTGTCCCTATCACAACTCATCAAGGAGAAGCTATGATGCAATTTGTCTGTTTGTTCAAGAGACCAGATTCTCTTGGCAGAACTCTATTTGGTGAGAGCTCCTAGAGTTACATGGGGTTACATGAAGTATCCTGAGGTTATCCCACCATGTCATACTACCTCAAAATTCAAGTGGAACTTCAAATGTGAACCTTTTGTGATCTCTGCTTCTCAAAGATTATTTCCAATTATGAGACATCTTTTCCAAGCATAATACTTTTTCTGTTAAAAAATAAAAGCCAAAACAGCAACAGTATGTTCTTTCAAAACAGCAACAGTATGTTCTTTCAAAACAGAAAGCACTGGTATCTTTAGTGATGAGAGTTTTCCCCCCGTCCTTGGAGTTAGCTTCTGGCTGGACCTCCTGATTCAGCAGAGCAGGTGGAAAGGTACAGTGGAGTGAGTGCAGTCTGGGCCTGGAAAGCTGCCCCACCACTTATTAGGGTGCGGCCTTTGGGCCAGGCCCAAGGTAATACTTCATGCCCTTGAATCTTAGTTTCCATATTTGTGAAATGAAGACTCAATGTCTAGTCCATAGGAATACTGTAAGGACTGAATTAAATGAGACAACCATGTACCTCTTTGACCTGGCAGCACTTTGTATGGACAAAATAGAGGCGCGTGGTAAGTGCTAGCTGATATTAGAACCCAAATCCAGAAAAAGTTAAGCTTAACCCTGACAGCAGTACTCCTATTGGATGCTGAGGTTATACCCCAGAAAGATACAACTTGTAATGGAAAGACTTGTAAGAAGAACTAATTCTATTCTAACTGAATATAAAATGTCTAAATATAGTTCTATGCTAAAATCCAACACTTTTCCAAATGCATTATATAACATACATTTTCAAAAAATGTGACTAGAACAGTGCATTTTATTTACTTATTAGTAACTCTTAATTTTGATATGTAACAATAGTATAAAGAACATTAGTATACTCTTTAAGCAAAAATAGAGATATTAATACTTTGTTTCTGTTTCTACCCATTTATCATTTCTCTCAGATTAATAGATACATGGGTGTCAATACAATTTTCTGAACCATCTGATGGTAACAGACATGCCTCTTTATCTGTCAATATTTCAGCATGTATCTCCTAATAATGAGGACATTCTTGATACAACCACATTTACAACTACCAATATTGTGAAATGTAACATTAAAAAAAATAGAATTACCTAGTCGACACTCCATATGGAAGTTTTGCCAGTAGCAATCCTCCTACCCTGATCCAATCCAGAATCCTTAACTGCATTTAGCTGTCACTTCTAATCTTAGTTTCTTTTCATCTGTAATAGTGCCTCAGCCTTCTTTGTCTTCTACAGCCTTAAATTTTTTTAAGTGTATAGGCTAGCTGTTCTGCAGAAGGTCCCTAAGTCTGGATCTACCTGATGTGCCCTCAGAATTGAATTCAGGTTATGAATTCTTGGCAGGGTTACCACAGAGGTCATATTGTGTCCTTAGTGAACCCTATCAAGAATCACCATATGCCAATTTTTCTCAGTATTCACAGTGATGTGGACAAGTTGGTTCAGATGGTGAATGTCAGGTTTCCTCCAGTAAAATTGCTATTTTCCCTTTCTAATTCATATATAGTTTTCAGGGAGATATTTTAAAATTATTTAAATATCCTGCTCTTCATTGAAATTTTGTTCATTATTATTAGCATTTATTGACAATTCTTTTTTTTCCTGGCCACTTCTATTGATCTTTCATTCATTTATCTTTGTTCTTTGGCCTGTGTGGGCCTCCCATCACAGTGGCCTCTGTCTCTGCAGAGCACTGGCTCTGGGCGCATGCGCTCCAGAGCTCCGGCTCAGTAGTTGGACACATGGGTCCAGTCTCTCGGCGGCATGTGGGATCTTCCCAGGCTAGGGACTGAACTAGCGCCCCTTGCACTGCAAGGTGGCGTCCTTACCCACTGGACCACCAGGGAAGTCCTATTGACAATTCTTGATCAAATTTATTATGCTATGATGGTGGCAAATGGCAATTAAGTCATTTTTCTATATAAGTTTGCATATTTCCTTATCCCTCATTTACTTTCCCTTCATTCATTCAAATCAATGTAAACTCTACACCCCCATTATTTTGATGCTCAAGTTGCCCAGGATTTAGCCACTTGGAACCCCTTCAAACTGGCTCCTGTATTTTTTGTGACATGTCTACATTATATTTGATCACTTCCTTACTTTCTGACCAAAATTATGCCAGATGAATCTTGTATTTGTTACCCTAGTCATTTTTCAAAGGAGTTCCTATTTCTTTCAAAATGTTACTTAGTAGCCAAGAACTGAGCATGTAAAATATTTTAAATAAATAAATAGATGATAAACTATGAATGGAACTATGTAGTTTTTCTCACCTAAAAATGGTCTACTTCTTGACAGACTTTGGGGAATTATGACAACAGCCATAAGTATGTGCCCCCAAGGTAGAGTCATTCAGGCAGTCCACTCCATATTGGGTAGTTTAAAGGTTGATAGAAGGTGAAAATTTGAAGGTCTTAATATTTTGCTATTTCTTTAACCATCTAAGTTGAGAAGGAAAATTTTCAATAATATCCACACAAAATCATTTAATTCTTTCCTGGCCAGTAGAGTTGTTAAACTTACCAATGGCTGATACTTAGCTTAACAATGGCATTGAAAAATGTATTCCATATAAATGAGCAACATACAGAGGAAATTATGCATAAAAGGTTGGCATGTAAAGAAAAGTGCTTAGTTCACTTTACATATGAAGAAACTGAGCCTCATGAAAAGTATTGGATTTGCTAAAGACCAGACTGATAGGGTCAGGAGCAGGGTTTGCACTATGTTTTGGCAGTTTCTAAGTTTCCTCGCTATACTGCCTTGTCCAAGTGGTCCTCAACATTTAATTAATTTTTTGAGAAAAAGATGTTCCCAGAAGCCCTTCAGACTGGAACTGGTCCTTTGGGCCTCCATTTTGTAGCTGTTTAGCTAAAATACAGTCTTTTAAAATAGTAACAATAGTGAATATTTCTAGAAAAATTTCTATATGTTTTTACTACTTTAGAAAACCTCCAACAACTCTAGAAAATGATTATCATTATTGTCATCAGCCATCCATCCATCCATCCATCCATCCATCCTATTTGTCCATGAAAGGAAAAACTTACCCATAGCAAAAGCTTGCCACTGGAGAAACTCAGATTTGAACCCTGGAAGTGTGGCTTTTTTGTATGTGTGGCTCTAAGCTTACAATTTTTAACCACTGTGTTCCACCAGAACCCGTTAAGGATGTGGGGGTGTTCCCAGTGACGCCGTGTTCCCTCAGACATGCCAATTGTATATACCTAGGCTTATTGGTGGCAACATACTTCTGGTGCTGGAACAAACTATTTCCCTTTTGTGTATAGTCAACTCTTAACTAACAAGGTAAAGTAAAGAAGCAGTAGCAAGGTAGCTCACAAGTCATGGAGAGTGCTTTGGAGTATACAGTGATATTCTCCCCAGTAGATTTGCCTCTTAAATCTGTTCTTGATGATAATGTTCACTTTTATAAAATAAGTTGTTAGTGAGATCTGAGACAGCAAATGAACATTAGGATGTTATTGTAGATAAACTATCCAGTAGAAATTGCACTGACAGACAATCCAAAGTTTACCACATTAAAGAAATTCAGTAGAGACTAAGTCCTCTAACCATGGCAAGCAGGAGTTAGGAGACAGAATAACGTGGTCGGTAGAAAGGTGGGCTCTGGAGTTAAACTATCCACGGCTGAATCCTGGCTTTGTCAGTTCCTAGCTGTGGGATGTTGAGCAAGTTACTTAAACTATCCTTGCCTCAATCCCCTTGACGTGTTGTTCATTCTGCAACACTAACCACCCCCTCCACCACCACCTTATCTGGCTTTTTTTTTTTTTTTTTAAAGATTTACTTATTTATTTGGGGGGTGGGTACGGTGGGGAGGGAGGGGAGCTTGGTCTTTTTGTTTCTTTCTGTTCATCCGTCTTTGTTCTTTGGCTCCTGTGGGCCTCCCACCGCGGTGGCGTCTGTTGTTGCAGAGCACCGGCTCTGGGCGCATGTGCTCCAGAGCTCTGGCTCGGTAATTGGACACATCAGTCCAGCCGCTCCGCGGCACGTGGGATCTTCCCAGGCCAGGGCTCGAACCGGTGCCCCTTGCACTGCAAGGCGGTGTCCTTACCCACTAGACCACCAGGGGAAGCCCCTTACCTGGCTTTTCAAGCTAGGAATTTGAATAAGAATCTGTTAGGTAAGGGAAATCAGAGTATGTAGATAGAAAGTTACCTAGGAAGTTAGGATCCTTTCAAGTCCATCTATTTTTTTCCCTCTCTTCCTCATACCTGTAAGGAAAACTACGTATTTAGTGAATTACTTGGAAAACTGTATATTAGTTACAATAGTATTGGCAATAATGGACACATCCACTAATGTATAATAGCTAGACACGACACATGTTTCCTTTTTTTGTGTGATGTTCAAATGAATGTTTCTTTTTTTGTGATGACTCAGAGACTCTGACTTCATCTAACTTGTGACTTCATTTCGGTCTTGACTTCAAGATTACCGTGCTTGTCTCTACCAAGCTGGCAGAGGGGAAGGGACATGCAGGATGCACCTGAGAGGTTCGTATAAGTTAGGCCTGGAAGTGGCTGGCATTGCTTCTACCCTCAATCAGTGGGCTGGAGCTGAGCTACACGGCCATATTTATGTGCAAGTCAGATTGGCAGGTGTAGTCTGGCTGTGCCCAGGAAGATGAGAAAATGGGTCTGGTGAAAAGCTAGCCAGTTTCTGCCCTGAACAACAGTAGCAAAATTAAGAGACGTTTAGAAGAAAAATATAGCTTCAGACTTGCAACTTGTTTTAACAGTCAGTAACACAGTTCTGTATCTTTTCTGTCAATCCCAGACCTTTATGCTGGACCTGCTCATCAGTCAGTCTTATCTGACTCTTGAATTCCTAAAATGAAGTTTTACTATGGACATTTTCATCAAGTAAATGTGACACTGCATAAATCTGCAAAAAGTTGACCTCTGATCATAAAGATGGTATGGATCAGCACATAAACAAAATATTACCATTGCCAGAGTGTGCAGAGGCCATTGTGAAAATGTTACTGCACAAACAGCCCATGGAGAGAAGTTAAATTTTGTATACTCCAGTGAGCATAAAATACATGGTTGCATTTGACTCTAATATGTGTTAATTATGAAAATCAGCTCCAAGCAATGAAAGTCATAATAATTAAAAACCATCTTTCCATCTAAAAAAAAGCCTTCCTGCACCAAAGTATTTATGCACTCTAATGAAGCACAAATAGTTATGGCAAAGCCAAAATAATAACCTCTATTAAAGTACTATATACACTTCATAATATGTAATTATGTTGCACTTAAATAGCAAATCCATTTAGTGAACAGCAACAAAATACATACTAGATTGTGAATATTACCTTTATTGTTCCTTTCTAGTTTCTAGTAAGCATAAATTATGAAAAAATACAACCTTGGTATGATTCTAACCCTATCTCACCCATTTAAAAATTTCAAAAGCTGAGATTCTGGCCCAGAGATATCAAATAGGACTGATTTCTTACACTGATTTCAACCAATTGGAGTGGCTTCTTGGAACACTGCATAAAATTGTGTGGCTCTGTCCGAATTCACTGGAGAAAGTGTCATGACCGGTTAGTGATGCCTGCCTAGGCATAGGAACAGGGAGTGGTGGCATTTCTGTCTAATGCTTCTAAGCATGGTTATATATTCATCCAATAAACTAGAGATAAAAGACAAAAGAATGCAGGAAAGGTCAACTTGGGTCCTTAAATTGGATATGTGCTATGTGCTCAGTCACTTCAGGCATCTCTGACTCTTTGCGACCCTGTGGACTGTAGCCTGCCAGGCTCCTCTGTCTATGGGATTCTCTAGGCAAGAATACTGGAGTGGGTTGCCATGCCCTTCTTCAGTAAATTGGATATATACCCTTCCAATTTTAGGAACCAATATGGTACATAGACAAATCCTAGAGCCAAAGCAACATATAGTGTATAAAGTTGCTTAAGCTGCTTTTTGTTTGTTCATTGCTTATTAGTTTTATTGTCCCAGTCCATCACAATGTAGATGCATCACCATAATGCAGCAATTTTTCATAACATTGAATTGCATTTCTTAACTCTTTGGCTTTCATAAATAAATGCAAAGTCAACCTTATGTAGGGAGTGAATATTCAGTATCAAGAAAAAAACATTCAAAACTCAAAAATTCACTTCTTCAAAGTCAAGCTCTCTATTTTGCAGACGACATGATCTTATACATAGAAAATCCCAAAGACTCTATTACAAAGCTACTAGAGCTAATCAATGAATTCAGCAAAGTCGCAGGATACAAAGTCAACACACAGAAATCACTGGCATTCCTATACACAAACAATGAAAAATCAGAAAACAAAATCAAAGAGGAAGTCCCCTTCACCGTCGCAACCAAAAGAATCAAATATCTAGGAATAAACCTACTCAAAGAAACAAAAGAACTGTACACAGAAAATTACAAGACACTCATGAGAGACATTAAAGAAGACTTAAGCAGATGGAGAGATATTCCATGTTCCTGGGTCGGAAGAATCAATATTGTGAAAATGACCATACTACCAAATATCATCTACAGATTCAATGCAATAGGTATTCAACTTCCATTGACATTTTTCACAGAACTAGATCAAAGAATAACACAGTTCATATGGAAACACAAAAGACCTTGAATAGCCAAAACAATTCTGAGAAAGAAAAACGGAGCTGGAGGGATCAGCCTCCCTAACTTCAGACTCTACTACAAAGCAACAGTCATCAAGACAGTATGGTACTGGCACAAAAACAGAACTATAGACCAATGGAACAAGATCGAGAACCCAGAGATAAACCCACGCACCTATGGGTACCTTATTTTTGATAAAGGAGGAGAAACTATAAAATGGGACAAAGACAGCCTCTTCAACAAGTGGTGCTTGGAGAATTGGACAGCTACATGCAAAAAAATGAAGTTGGAACATTCCCTGACACCATACACTAAGATCAACTCAAAATGGATTAAAGACCTAAATGTAAGACCAGAAACCATCAAACTCTTAGAGGAGAATATAGGCAAAACCCTCAAGGACAAATAAAACAGATCTATAGTGTATAAAGTTGCTTAAGCTGCTTTTTGTTTGTTCATTGCTTATTAGTTTTATTGTCCCAGTCCATCACAATGTAGATGCATCACCATAATGCAGCAATTTTTCATAACATTGAATTGCATTTCTTAACTCTTTGGCTTTCATAAATAAATGCAAAGTCAACCTTATGTAGGGAGTGAATATTCAGTATCAAGAAAAAAACATTCAAAACTCAAAAATTCACTTCTTCAAAGTCAAGCTCTCTCTTTTTGCAGACGACATGATATTATACATAGAAAATCCCAAAGACTCTATTACAAAGCTACTAGAGCTAATCAATGAATTCAGCAAAGTCGCAGGATACAAAGTCAACACACAGAAATCACTGGCATTCCTATACACAAACAATGAAAAATCAGAAAACAAAATCAAAGAGGAAGTCCCCTTCACCGTCGCAACCAAAAGAATCAAATATCTAGGAATAAACCTACTCAAAGAAACAAAAGAACTGTACACAGAAAATTACAAGACACTCATGAGAGACATTAAAGAAGACTTAAGCAGATGGAGAGATATTCCATGTTCCTGGGTCGGAAGAATCAATATTGTGAAAATGACCATACTACCAAATATCATCTACAGATTCAATGCAATAGGTATTCAACTTCCATTGACATTTTTCACAGAACTAGATCAAAGAATAACACAGTTCATATGGAAACACAAAAGACCTTGAATAGCCAAAACAATTCTGAGAAAGAAAAACGGAGCTGGAGGGATCAGCCTCCCTAACTTCAGACTCTACTACAAAGCAACAGTCATCAAGACAGTATGGTACTGGCACAAAAACAGAACTATAGACCAATGGAACAAGATCGAGAACCCAGAGATAAACCCACGCACCTATGGGTACCTTATTTTTGATAAAGGAGGAGAAACTATAAAATGGGACAAAGACAGCCTCTTCAACAAGTGGTGCTTGGAGAATTGGACAGCTACATGCAAAAAAATGAAGTTGGAACATTCCCTGACACCATACACTAAGATCAACTCAAAATGGATTAAAGACCTAAATGTAAGACCAGAAACCATCAAACTCTTAGAGGAGAATATAGGCAAAACCCTCAAGGACATCAATCAAAGCAAGATCTTTTCTGACCCACCTACTAGAATAGTGGAACTAAAAAGACAAATGAACATGTGGGACCTAATGAAACTTAAAAGCTTTTGTACAGCAAAAGAAATTACAAAAAAGCTGAACAGACAGCCCACAGAATGGGAGAAAATCATAGCAAATGAAACAACAGACAAAGAATTAATCTCCAAAATCTACAAGCAACTGAGACAACTCAGCACTGGAAAAACGAACAACCCAATCAAAAAATGGGAAAAGGACCTAAACAGACATCTCTCCAACGATGACATACAGATGGCCCAAAAACACATGAAACAATGCTCAACTTCACTAATAATTAGAGAAATGCAAATCAAAACTACAATGAGATATCACCTCACACCTGTCAGAATGGCCATCATCCACAAATCAACAGACAATAAATGCTGGAGAGGCTGCAGAGAAAAGGGAACGCTTCTGCATTGCTGGTGGGAGTGTAAATTGATACAGCCTCTATGGAAGACAATCTGGAGATTTCTTAAAAAACTAAAAATAGAAGCACCATATGACCCAGCAATCCCACTCTTAGGCTTATACCCTGACGAAATCAAAACTGAAAGAAGCACCTGTACCCCAATGTTCATTGCAGCTCTCTATACAATAGTTAGAACATGGAAGGAACCTAGATGCCCATCGACGAACTAATGGATCCAAAAGCTCTGGTACATATATACAATGGAATACTACACAGCTGTAAAGAGAAATGCAGAAGAATCAACCCTAATGAGGTCAAAAGCTCTGGGTTAAAATATATACAACAGCATCAACTTTACTGACAAAAGACCAATGGAACAAGATCGAGAACCCAGAGATAAACCCACGCACCTATGGGTACCTTATTTTTGATAAAGGAGGAGAAACTATAAAATGGGACAAAGACAGCCTCTTCAACAAGTGGTGCTTGGAGAATTGGACAGCTACATGCAAAAAAATGAAGTTGGAACATTCCCTGACACCATACACTAAGATCAACTCAAAATGGATTAAAGACCTAAATGTAAGACCAGAAACCATCAAACTCTTAGAGGAGAATATAGGCAAAACCCTCAAGGACATCAATCAAAGCAAGATCTTTTCTGACCCACCTACTAGAATAGTGGAACTAAAAAGACAAATGAACATGTGGGACCTAATGAAACTTAAAAGCTTTTGTACAGCAAAAGAAATTACAAAAAAGCTGAACAGACAGCCCACAGAATGGGAGAAAATCATAGCAAATGAAACAACAGACAAAGAATTAATCTCCAAAATCTACAAGCAACTGAGACAACTCAGCACTGGAAAAACGAACAACCCAATCAAAAAATGGGAAAAGGACCTAAACAGACATCTCTCCAACGATGACATACAGATGGCCCAAAAACACATGAAACAATGCTCAACTTCACTAATAATTAGAGAAATGCAAATCAAAACTACAATGAGATATCACCTCACACCTGTCAGAATGGCCATCATCCACAAATCAACAGACAATAAATGCTGGAGAGGCTGCAGAGAAAAGGGAACGCTTCTGCATTGCTGGTGGGAGTGTAAATTGATACAGCCTCTATGGAAGACAATCTGGAGATTTCTTAAAAAACTAAAAATAGAAGCACCATATGACCCAGCAATCCCACTCTTAGGCTTATACCCTGACGAAATCAAAACTGAAAGAAGCACCTGTACCCCAATGTTCATTGCAGCTCTCTATACAATAGTTAGAACATGGAAGGAACCTAGATGCCCATCGACGAACTAATGGATCCAAAAGCTCTGGTACATATATACAATGGAATACTACACAGCTGTAAAGAGAAATGCAGAAGAATCAACCCTAATGAGGTGGCTGGATCTAGAACGTATCATCAAAAGTGAAGTCAGTCAGAAAGAGAAGGACAAATACAGTATATTAACACATATATATGGAATCTAGTAGGATGGTGATGATGGCACATGCAGTGAAGCGACAGAAAGACAGACATGGACAGTGGACATATAAACATTGTGGGGAAGGAACAGTGGGTGAGAGGCATAAAGGAAGTAGCATGAAGGCCTGTACTATCATAAGTGAAGAAAATAGCTCTAGTCATTGCTCTGTGAGAAAAGGGGATCCTTCAGGGGTGCTGTGTGATGGTCGGGAGGGGAGGGAAGGGGGGGATATACATGTGACTAATCTGAGAACATGCATGTCTGTGAACAACAAAACTCTGTAAAAGTTAAAAGTAAAATAAAGGTTTAAAAAAAAAAAAAAAACAAGTGGTGCTGGGAGAATTGGACAGCTACATGCAAAAAAATGAAGTTGGAACATTCCCTGACACCATACACTAAGATCAACTCAAAATGGATTAAAGACCTAAATGTAAGACCAGAAACCAACAAACTCTTAGAGGAGAATATAGGCAAAACCCTCAAGGACATCAATCAAAGCAAGATCTTCTCTGACCCACCAACTAAAATAGCAGAACTGAAAAGAAAAATGAACATGTGGGACCTAATGAAACTTAAAAGCTTTTGTACAGCAAAAGAAATTACAAAAAAGCTGAACAGACAGCCCACAGAGTGGGAGAAAATCACAGCAAATGAAACAACAGACAAAGAATTAATCTCCAAAATCTACAAGTAACTCAGACAACGCAGCACAGGGAAAACGAACAACCCAATCAAAAAATGGGAAAAAGATCTAAAGAGACGCCTCTCCAAAGAGGACATACAGATGGCCCAAAAGTACATGAAACGATGCTCAACCTCGCTTATTATTAGAGAAATGCAAATTAAAACTACAATGAGATATCACCTCACACCCGTCAGAATGGCCATCTTCAAAAAATCTGCAGACAATAAATGCTGGAGAGGGTGCGGAGAAAAGGGAACCCTCTTGCATCGCTGGTGGGAATGTAAATTGATACAGCCTCTATGGAAGACAATCTGGAGATTTCTTAAAAAACTAAAAATAGAAGCACCCTATGACCCAGCAATCCCACTATTAGGCCTATATCCTGATGAAATCAAAACTGAAAGAAGCACCTGTACCCCAATGTTCATTGCAGCTTTCTATACAATAGCCAAAACATGGAAGCAACCTAGATGCCCATCGATGAATGAATGGATCCAGAAGCTCTGGTACATATATACAAGGGAGTACTACTCAGCTGTTAAAAGAAATGCAAAAGACTCAGTCCTAATGAAGTGGCTGGCTCTAGAACCTATCATAAAAAGTGAAGTAAGTCAAAAAGAGAAAGACAAATACAGAATACTAGCACACATATATGGAATCTAGTAGGACGGTCTTGATATCACACGCAGGGAACTCATGGAAAAACAGACAGAGCATAGACATAGGGACATCGTGGCGAAGAAATAGGGAGGGGGAAGCATGGAGGAAGTGGCAGGGAAACCTATGGTGTTATGTATGGAAAAGATAGCTAGTGTCATAGTGCTGAGGGAATAGGAGTGCTTACAATGGCTTGGGGCGAGGGTCTGGAGGGGTGGAATGGGGGGATCTGGGCGGGTGGGGACCATGGGTATGCATATGACTGATCTGGGAACATACATGTCTGTGAACAACAAAACTCTGTAAAATCTTTAAAATAAAGAATAAAAAAAAAATTCACTTCTTCAAACTACTGAAAAACTAAAAGGAATTTGCATAAAACCAGAAGTTAGCTTATGAGTCAGAGAAAAATGATAAAACCACAAATTTTCTCCCCCACTTATACAAAAAATCATCATGGACTTTGCTTAGAAGTAAAGCACTTCTGGGTCAAAGCCAGAAGAGGTGTCAGAGCTTCAGGGGTTCAGAGAAGACTTGCTTCAAAATCTGTCAGAGAGTGGTTCACTGGCCCCCTTATCACTTAGAAGAGAGAAGGCATGAATGTGTTTGTTTGCTTTTTATGGTTTGCTTGCTATATTTGTTTATTTGGGGACAGTTTGAATTTAATCCTAAACGAGTCACTTCTTGAACTGCTCACCTGCCACCTATTTCTCCCTGTGAACCAGCTATGTCTTGAAGCTGGTTCCTTTGCTCCATGCAGTTTGACTAATTGCGTTTATCTGGATGACCTCATGTTTCCTAACCAGTGCACATGCACTGGCCCCAGGGCTCCCCCATCCACAACAGAAGCTTTCACTGGCACACAGTCCTGCATACTCATTCTAGCACTGATCTCCTGCTGACCTTATAGCTTACACTGTAGAAAGTTAATTTTTGTTAATTTGCTACCATGCTAGCATATCCTCAACTGCTTTATTTCTACAGAGAGAAATTATTCCTTCTTTCCTACCCACTTGAACTTACATTTTAAACTATATATAAGTAAACTAGAATAGCTTTATAACACATATATGGAATGGTTTCTACACAATTTACTGAAGAAGGGAGATTTTATTGTCACATATGCTTAAAATACCATTATTCTTTATTTGTACAGCTTCAGAGTGATCCACAAAGCTTAAAATCTGATTTTTCTTTATTTCACATAGGAGCTGAGTTATTCTTTTCCTGTTGTAGAAGGAAAGACCTGTCTTCAGTCACTTTTCCTAAACCCCAAGAAGCAGTTTAAATGAGTTTTAAACTCTATCTTTTTCATATGGACAGATATAAAGGATGATTTTATGAGAAAAGTTACCGTGGATGATTATAAGTTAGTTGATGGATTCAGACTGTTATGTAAAAGTTTAACTTTGCCCATCACCAAAATTATCAGCCTTCTCCCCCTGGCATGATGACAATTGGCTTTTTCCAGTCACTCAAAGACCAAAAGATAACCACAATTTCTCAGATCACTGCTGGAAATCTGAGAGTCTAAATCCAGGCAACTGGAAAGAGATACGACTTATCACAGGTCAGCATTGAAGGGGCATTGCACAGTACCCCGGTCAAGACTTGGGTGAAAATTTCCCCTTTTCGCTTTGATTTTTCTGTTTGGTTTATACATTTTTGTACATATAAATTCATATTCACTGCTAGCTAAGCTCTAATTGCCTTCCCATATTAAATCTGCTTTTGAATAACTGATTTTATTTAATCACCTATTATTTACCAATTTGTTTTTTATTGATAATTTGATTTGTCACAAGAGCAGGGACCTCTGTGGGGCAGGAGGTGTAGCCATCTGTAGAAGTGTTACAGAGAGACCAACTGAAGAGCCAAGGATGAGCCAGACGTCAGCCAACAAATGGTCCACAGAACAGCAGACGTGAGGCCTTGATCGTCTCTGGGCATTTTCCAAACATACAAATCAATAACAATTAAAGCAGATTATGAAAAGGCAATACAGGATTGTGAAATCTCTGGACTTGATTTAAACCATGCTAGCATATCCTCAACTGCTTTATTTCTACAGAGAGAAATTATTCCTTCTTTCCTACCCACTTGAACTTACATTTTAAACTATATATAAGTAAACTAGAATAGCTTTATAACACATATATGGAATGGTTTCTACACAATTTACTGAAGAAGGGAGATTTTATTGTCACATATGCTTAAAATACCATTATTCTTTATTTGTACAGCTTCAGAGTGATCCACAAAGCTTAAAATCTGATTTTTCTTTATTTCACATAGGAGCTGAGTTATTCTTTTCCTGTTGTAGAAGGAAAGACCTGTCTTCAGTCACTTTTCCTAAACCCCAAGAAGCAGTTTAAATGAGTTTTAAACTCTATCTTTTTCATATGGACAGATATAAAGGATGATTTTATGAGAAAAGTTACCGTGGATGATTATAAGTTAGTTGATGGATTCAGACTGTTATGTAAAAGTTTAACTTTGCCCATCACCAAAATTATCAGCCTTCTCCCCCTGGCATGATGACAATTGGCTTTTTCCAGTCACTCAAAGACCAAAAGATAACCACAATTTCTCAGATCACTGCTGGAAATCTGAGAGTCTAAATCCAGGCAACTGGAAAGAGATACGACTTATCACAGGTCAGCATTGAAGGGGCATTGCACAGTACCCCGGTCAAGACTTGGGTGAAAATTTCCCCTTTTCGCTTTGATTTTTCTGTTTGGTTTATACATTTTTGTACATATAAATTCATATTCACTGCTAGCTAAGCTCTAATTGCCTTCCCATATTAAATCTGCTTTTGAATAACTGATTTTATTTAATCACCTATTATTTACCAATTTGTTTTTTATTGATAATTTGATTTGTCACAAGAGCAGGGACCTCTGTGGGGCAGGAGGTGTAGCCATCTGTAGAAGTGTTACAGAGAGACCAACTGAAGAGCCAAGGATGAGCCAGACGTCAGCCAACAAATGGTCCACAGAACAGCAGACGTGAGGCCTTGATCGTCTCTGGGCATTTTCCAAACATACAAATCAATAACAATTAAAGCAGATTATGAAAAGGCAATACAGGATTGTTAAATCTCTGGACTTGATTTAAACTGAGCTAAATGCTTTCGCATTGAAATTTACTCCATAGAGAGAGTTTAAAGCTTGCCAGGGAGGTTAATTTAAGGCTGTACATTGAGATATAGCTTGGAAGCAGAGCTAATACTCTTCCACTATTATAAATTATATTTACATATATATATATATATACACACACACATACATAGATGTGTATTTCTGGCATATAAGGATTACGATATGTAGATGTCTGCCAGAAATCAGCATAACAAAATAAACTTGTATTGTTTGTTTCAGAGTGTTGGTATACCCTTTCCTGCCCACCCATAGTGTGATAATTATTGCTAAACCCTTGGAGAACTCTGGAACTGGAACTCAGAGCAATTTGCCAACCTCACAGGAAGTCTCAGGGAAACTACAAAGCAAAACTAAACAAAAATGAATTACTTATCCAGGCTGATGCCCTACAAAAGGGTTTGAGCAGCATAACAAAGATGCACTACTGTCCCAATATCTTTGCAGAATGAAAGGACTTTTCCCCAAAGATCATGCAAATTCCAATTTAGTCATAATGATGTAACTTTCATGTCTGTGGAGAAACTGATGCTTCATTGAAGGCAATCAAGGCAAAAGAAGACAAAAAGATCTGGTGAATCAGTAACCTAGATTAGTTGATGGAGTTTGGAAAGCCAATGGTAAGAAACTGCTTGTATTTAAGTAGTGAAGAGGTTGGAGGAGACTGAGGCAGTTAAAAAGGTGAAAAATCCATCAAATTCCACTTACTCATTCTGTTTGTCAAAAACAGAGACTACACAAGTAAAGGGCAGGTTGACCTTGAACTTCTGAGACAGGAAGATTGTTTACAAATAGCTGTGTCATATCCTAAAAGATGATGCTGTTAAAGTACTGCACACAATATACCAACAAATTTGGAAAACTCAGCAGTGACCACAGGGCTGGAAAAGGAAAATTTGTATTCCAATCTCAGAAAATGGCAATGCCAAAGACTGTTCAATAAAAACTCTTGGGAAACTTAAAAACATTAAAAATAAAACAAAACTGATGTTCTGTTCCCACACCAGACCAATTAAACACAGTGCAAGGGAGGGGAGCCCCAAGCAGGGTATTGAAACAAACAAAAATTTCTTAAGACTGACCTAAAAGGATTCCAGGGTGAATGCCAGGGCTGAGAAACCTGAACTCAGGTGCTATACTGGGGATGCGATAATCCCCACCACTCTGTCTCTCTCTCTCCCACACTTCCCACCTGATGACTATCAACTCACCCTCAATGCTTTTCTAGCACTCAAGGCCATTTTCCTCTGGCACTGTGATTCCAGGTACTGCTTATTAAGTGCTTACTCTAAATGAGACACAGTGCAAAGTCTGTTATCTCACTGAAACTTCTTGGAATCCTATGGGGAAGGCCTAATATACCCATTAATCAGATGGGGAAACAGAGACTTAGAGAGGTTAAGTAATTGACCCAAAATTAAAAATCTAGTCAAGTTGCCTATGTAGGATTTGAAGTCAGGTTTTTCTTTTCTTTCTTTTTGGCAGTCTCCTTAACTACTTCACTAACTCACCTCAGTTTGACCAATTTGGGGCTTCTAACATCTAGTCCTGTTGACCTCTCCTCTTTTTTTTTTTTTTTTAAGATTTATTTATTTATTTATTTTTGGGCGTAGGTCGTGTTGGGGAGGGAGGGGAGCGGGCGGACCACTTCTATTGGTCTTTCATTTCTCTATTTTCATCTGTCTTTGTTCTTTGACTCCTGTGGGCCTCCCATCGCGGTGGCGTCTGTTATTGCAGAGCGCCAGCTCTGGGCGCATGCGCTCCAGAGCTCCGGCTCAGTGATTGGACACATCAGTCCAGCCGCTCCGCGGCACGTGGGATCTTCCCAGGCCAGGGATCGAACCAGCACCCCTTGCACTGCAAGGCGGTGTCCTTACCCACTGGACCACCAGGGAAGCCCGTGAACAGGAATTTTTGATATTACTATTACAATCAGTTTTTTGATTTGTATTTCTAAATTAAGATGTACCTTCTAAAGACACAGTTGCACAAATAATAAAATATAGTATAATATAAATGTAACTTTTATGCATATGGAAACCAAAAATTATCACAAATAGTAGTATAATATAAACTCTTGGAAATTTTTGATTCCCACACCAGACCAATTAAACACAGTGCAAGGGAGGGGAGCCCCAAGCAGGGTATTGAAACAAACAAAAATTTCTTAAGACTGACCTAAAAGGATTCCAGGGTGAATGCCAGGGCTGAGAAACCTGAACTCAGGTGCTATACTGGGGATGCGATAATCCCCACCACTCTGTCTCTCTCTCTCCCACACTTCCCACCTGATGACTATCAACTCACCCTCAATGCTTTTCTAGCACTCAAGGCCATTTTCCTCTGGCACTGTGATTCCAGGTACTGCTTATTAAGTGCTTACTCTAAATGAGACACAGTGCAAAGTCTGTTATCTCACTGAAACTTCTTGGAATCCTATGGGGAAGGCCTAATATACCCATTAATCAGATGGGGAAACAGAGACTTAGAGAGGTTAAGTAATTGACCCAAAATTAAAAATCTAGTCAAGTTGCCTATGTAGGATTTGAAGTCAGGTTTTTCTTTTCTTTCTTTTTGGCAGTCTCCTTAACTACTTCACTAACTCACCTCAGTTTGACCAATTTGGGGCTTCTAACATCTAGTCCTGTTGACCTCTCCTCTTTTTTTTTTTTTTTTTTTTTAAGATTTATTTATTTATTTATTTTGGGCGGGGGTCGGGTTGGGGAGGGAGGGGAGCGGGCGGACCACTACTATTGGTCTTTCATTTCTCTATTTTCATCTGTCTTTGTTCTTTGACTCCTGTGGGCCTCCCATCGCGGTGGCGTCTGTTATTGCAGAGCGCCAGCTCTGGGCGCATGCGCTCCAGAGCTCCGGCTCAGTGATTGGACACATCAGTCCAGCCGCTCCGCGGCACGTGGGATCTTCCCAGGCCAGGGATCGAACCAGCACCCCTTGCACTGCAAGGCGGTGTCCTTACCCACTGGACCACCAGGGAAGCCCGTGAACAGGAATTTTTGATATTACTATTACAATCAGTTTTTTGATTTGTATTTCTAAATTAAGATGTACCTTCTAAAGACACAGTTGCACAAATAATAAAATATAGTATAATATAAATGTAACTTTTATGCATATGGGGAAACCAAAAAAATTCCTGTGAGTCACTTTACTGTGATATTCACTTTGTTGTGGTGACCGGGAACTGAACTCACAATATCTCTAAGTTATGCCTATATAAAAATCAATTCTATTTTTATATACTAACAACAAAGATTCAGAAATTTTAAAAACCAATAATTTAATGAAGTAAAATGCCAGGAAGATTTATAGGGGATATAATTTATAAGCTACTTAGGGATAAGTATGAAACGATATATGATTTGTACACTAAAAACTAAAATGTTGGTTGAGATAAATTGTAAAATTCATAGATCTAAATCAATGGAGAAAAATATCTTGTTTTTGTGTTGGAAGACTTAATATTCTTAAAATGTTCTTTCTAAATTTTCTATAGATTCAATACAATCTTAATCAAAATACCAGCCTGCTTTTTTTGAGGATAGTAAAAGACGAGTCTAACATTGGTATGTAAATGTAAAGTAACCTAGAATAGCCTAAATAAGTTAGAAAAAGAAAAATATAGTTGCAGAACTATTGCTACCTTTTATCAAGACCTATTAAAAGCTAGAGTAATCAAAACAGCATAGTACCCATGTAAAGATAGACAAACAAATCAATGGAACAGAATGGAGAGGCCAGAAAACACATTTTGTCACATAAAGAAAACTGATTTTTTCACAAATGGACAGAATATTTGAACCAACACTTCAAAGAAGATGTTCAATATCATTAGTCATTAGACAAGTAAAAGTCACAGAGATATTGCTATACATCTATTAAAAAGGCTAAAATTAAAACAACTGACCATATCAAGTGTTGGTCAGGATGTGGAGGAACAGGAACTCTCAAATATTGCTGGTATTAATTTAAAAAGATACAGCCAGGTTGGAAAGCAATTTAGCAGTATAATCCAGACATTGTATTCCTAAGTATTTATCTAATAGAAAGAAAAGTTTTTCATACTAAGGTATATATTAGCTGTTTGATTCATAATAGAAAAAAATTGAGAGCAAGTAAAATGTTCATCAGCTAGTGATTACTATTACAATCAGTTTTTGATTTGTATTTCTAAATTAAGATGTACCTTCTAAAGACACAGTTGCACAAATAATAAAATATAGTATAATATAAATGTAACTTTTATGCATATGGGGAAACCAAAAAAATTCCTGTGAGTCACTTTACTGTGATATTCACTTTGTTGTGGTGACCGGGAACTGAACTCACAATATCTCTAAGTTATGCCTATATAAAAATCAATTCTATTTTTATATACTAACAACAAAGATTCAGAAATTTTAAAAACCAATAATTTAATGAAGTAAAATGCCAGGAAGATTTATAGGGGATATAATTTATAAGCTACTTAGGGATAAGTATGAAACGATATATGATTTGTACACTAAAAACTAAAATGTTGGTTGAGATAAATTGTAAAATTCATAGATCTAAATCAATGGAGAAAAATATCTTGTTTTTGTGTTGGAAGACTTAATATTCTTAAAATGTTCTTTCTAAATTTTCTATAGATTCAATACAATCTTAATCAAAATACCAGCCTGCTTTTTTTGAGGATAGTAAAAGACGAGTCTAACATTGGTATGTAAATGTAAAGTAACCTAGAATAGCCTAAATAAGTTAGAAAAAGAAAAATATAGTTGCAGAACTATTGCTACCTTTTATCAAGACCTATTAAAAGCTAGAGTAATCAAAACAGCATAGTACCCATGTAAAGATAGACAAACAAATCAATGGAACAGAATGGAGAGGCCAGAAAACACATTTTGTCACATAAAGAAAACTGATTTTTTCACAAATGGACAGAATATTTGAACCAACACTTCAAAGAAGATGTTCAATATCATTAGTCATTAGACAAGTAAAAGTCACAGAGATATTGCTATACATCTATTAAAAAGGCTAAAATTAAAACAACTGACCATATCAAGTGTTGGTCAGGATGTGGAGGAACAGGAACTCTCAAATATTGCTGGTATTAATTTAAAAAGATACAGCCAGGTTGGAAAGCAATTTAGCAGTATAATCCAGACATTGTATTCCTAAGTATTTATCTAATAGAAAGAAAAGTTTTTCATACTAAGGTATATATTAGCTGTTTGATTCATAATAGAAAAAAATTGAGAGCAAGTAAAATGTTCATCAGCTAGTGCATCAGATCAACTATGGTATATACATATAATGGAAAGTTATTTGGTAATAAAAAATTACTGAATCATGCAAAAACACGTCAAAGTAATTCTGAGTGAAAGAAGCTAGACACAAAAAAGTGCATAATGAATGAGTCAATTTATATTAAACTCTAGAAAATGCAAACTGAGCTACAGTGACAGAAAGCATTTCAGTGGCTGCCTAGGGAAGGAGGAACAGGGAGGTGTGGGAGGGAGGGCACAAGAAAAAAAGGCATAAGGAAAGCTCGGGGGTGATGGCTATGCTCACTACCTTGATTGTTATGATGGTTTCACAGATGCGTACTTTAAAACTGTATACTGTAAATAGTGCAGTTTTCTGTGTCTCAATTATGTCTCTTTAGACTGTTTGCAAAAAGCGATAGAAAAATTAGTGGAATAATGAAAGATGAAAAGCAAATACACCTTTGATTCTGATTTCCACGACAGACATGTGAGTTGCCTTCATCCCAAGTGTGCAGCCTCACATGGCGCCCTGGGTCATCCATCCTCTTGCCCTCCTACTGGTTTATTTTGTCCTGCTTCATTTTGGTTCACTCTACACTCCTCTGTCTGACATTTAAAGCTTTTATAAGGAACTATGAATGAATAGCCTGTTAAATGACACATGAAGGTGATTTGTATAAGAACAGGTTCTTGTTAGACAACAGGTGGGAGGAGCAAATTGATGTGTCTTGCTCCTGGTTTCAGCTGTGAAGGTCTTGGTAGTTTGGGGGTAACCTAGGAAAGCTAGGAAATAACACCAAATCTGATTAAGATTAGGTCATCTTTATATATCACTGCAGTAAATTCATGATCAGTTGGTCAACTGTAGTTTGTAATGAAGGTTCCAGCTGAGATGGGTGAATGTCAAAGGTTCTCCAGAGGGAGTCAAAAAAAATCATAAGAAATTACACTGGATCTAACTCAGATTTGAATGTTATTTTGAAAGGGGTTCAGAATGAAAGGGGTTCATAGGCAGATTTGATAAGGAGGAGGAGGTGAGGGACAAAAAGAAGAAGGACAGGTATTTTTCTAACCTGAAATATTTGTTATGATAAGATCAACCCAAAACTAAGTTTATTGTCTTATGTTGATGTTATGGGCCTAGAAAGGCCTTTACACCAGAATGTCTCACCTAGCCTGGAGATTATCCCCTGGCTAATCTCATGTTGTGGGTGTAGGACTGGAATGCCTTTACGACCTTAAGATATTGTTTCGATAAGCGACTGGAAAATACGAATTGTCATGCCTAAACTGGCAAAGCGGGGATATTCTTCTACCCCACTTCCAGTGTCTATGCTGGAAGCTTTTCCCTATCCTTTCTTACTTTAATAAACTTTTCACTGCACGAAGCTCTGCATGATCATCACCAAGTCTTTTGATCCAAATGTGAATTCTTCTCCATTAGAGATTAAGAATCTGACACTGTTCACGGTAACTTACCATCATCTATCACCTATCAGTTTCACTGTCCTCATTTTAGAGAGTTTTTATTTTTATTTTTTCACTTTTTTTTTTTTAGTCACTTCTATTGGTCTTTCATTTATTTATTTTTCATCCATCTTTGTTCTTTGGCCTGAGTGGGCCTCCCATCACAGTGCCCTCTCTCCTTACAGAGTACTGGCTCTGGGCTAAACACTCCAGAGCTCCGGCACTGTAGTTGCACACATTGGTCCAGCTGCTCTGCAGCACATGGGGTCTTCCCAGGCCAGGGATCAAACCAGCACCGTTTGCACTGCAAAGCGGTGTTCTTACCCACTGGACCACCAGGGAAGCCCTTTAGAGAGTATTATTGCTTATTATAATATGCTTATTATAAAACACCTTTTAAATACCATTTCTAGGTCTTTTAGGCAAAATTATTTTCTTTAAGAAATAGCCCTCCCACTTCTCCCAAACAGCCTGCCTGTCCTCTTTGCTGAGGAGTTTTGGATATGAAGGACATAAAAACAGCATTAACCTATAAGAGAAAAACTTTTAGCATGGAACTCAGGTGCATAAAAATGTCTGGACTAGTTTGGAATTAGAGTTAATTACCTAAAACCTAAAATCATGACCACTATACTCCAAACTATTTCTCGAACTATTTTATGTTAGTGAGGAAAAAGGTGTTTACAATAAGCATACTATCTCTCCTAACCATTTGATTTTCACTTCCTTGCTTCTTACTGTTTTTAAATCAGCACAAAACGATCACAAATGTTCCTATTCTGCACGGGGTCTGTTTTGCCGCAGAAGCAGGTTTTATGCAAGAGCAATTTTCGCTGTGTGATTGTGTGCTGCCCGCTGCAGTGTTTACCTTCGCTGGGCTGCCTGGCGATGGTCATGCCTAAACTGGCAAAGCGGGGATATTCTTCTACCCCACTTCCAGTGTCTATGCTGGAAGCTTTTCCCTATCCTTTCTTACTTTAATAAACTTTTCACTGCACGAAGCTCTGCATGATCATCACCAAGTCTTTTGATCCAAATGTGAATTCTTCTCCATTAGAGATTAAGAATCTGACACTGTTCACGGTAACTTACCATCATCTATCACCTATCAGTTTCACTGTCCTCATTTTAGAGAGTTTTTATTTTTATTTTTTCACTTTTTTTTTTTTAGTCACTTCTATTGGTCTTTCATTTATTTATTTTTCATCCATCTTTGTTCTTTGGCCTGAGTGGGCCTCCCATCACAGTGCCCTCTCTCCTTACAGAGTACTGGCTCTGGGCTAAACACTCCAGAGCTCCGGCACTGTAGTTGCACACATTGGTCCAGCTGCTCTGCAGCACATGGGGTCTTCCCAGGCCAGGGATCAAACCAGCACCGTTTGCACTGCAAAGCGGTGTTCTTACCCACTGGACCACCAGGGAAGCCCTTTAGAGAGTATTATTGCTTATTATAATATGCTTATTATAAAACACCTTTTAAATACCATTTCTAGGTCTTTTAGGCAAAATTATTTTCTTTAAGAAATAGCCCTCCCACTTCTCCCAAACAGCCTGCCTGTCCTCTTTGCTGAGGAGTTTTGGATATGAAGGACATAAAAACAGCATTAACCTATAAGAGAAAAACTTTTAGCATGGAACTCAGGTGCATAAAAATGTCTGGACTAGTTTGGAATTAGAGTTAATTACCTAAAACCTAAAATCATGACCACTATACTCCAAACTATTTCTCGAACTATTTTATGTTAGTGAGGAAAAAGGTGTTTTACAATAAGCATACTATCTCTCCTAACCATTTGATTTTCACTTCCTTGCTTCTTACTGTTTTTTTAAATCAGCACAAAACGATCACAAATGTTCCTATTCTGCACGGGGTCTGTTTTTGCCGCAGAAGCAGGTTTTATGCAAGAGCAATTTTCGCTGTGTGATTGTGTGCTGCCCGCTGCAGTGTTTACCTTCGCTGGGGCTGCCTGGCGATGGTCGAGCCCGTTGAAATGATTCATGGGTCTGACAGATGTCTGGTACAGCTGGATGTGTCCTTGATCATCCCAAAAGTCTGGACAGCACTGTCATTCACCATTGCCCAAATTATCTTTGTATTGACTGTGGAACCCTCTGTGACAGTACTGTAATGGCTAATTACCCAGGATACCTTGGGTACTCACTTCATAATGGTTTAGTAGAAAAAGAAAAAAAGACCATAAGGAAATGAGGGAAAAAGAAATACCAAATACAATAACATCCTGTTCTTTGCAAAGTACCCGTACCCTAGTGTATACAGAATGTATTTATCTGATATCATGCAGTTTATACTAATGAAGTCCAGGACCACAATAGCAGAAGCACAGATTTCTCATGAAACACATAAGGAGAAAATAAAATGTAAAGAACCTCGACAGTGATAAATTATGGACAATAGAAGGAACTATTAACGGTGAGGGAATTGTATGTATAACATACTGGAGAAAGGAATGACGAGTGGCCATTTGCCTGCCTCATATGTTGCTGAGAGAAAAAGAACATGTTCTATTTAGCAAATCACCTCCCCAGAAGTAGAGATGAGAGAGGGAGAAATGAGGAGATTTTTGATAAAGCTGCTTGAAGGAACAAGAATTGAAAGCTGAGGTTTCATTTCCCCCATAATGTCATAAATTAGCACATTTTGACAAACATAGCTCCCACAAAACAGATATATATTAGGGGGAAAAAGAGAAGGGAATAGAGGGTACAAAATCCCATTTTGACTTTTAGTGGAGATGATGAGATCCCAAGAGGGCAGACAAAGCAGACTGGGAACAGCTTTTCACACAAAGACTACAGTAATTTGCCACGTTCTGTCCAGGCTGTGTTTGAATGTCACTCCTGTCTTAATTACCAGACTAACAAAGCTATTCTGTTATTCTGGAATTGCTGCCACAGATCTTGCACTGCAAGAGGGCAACTGGGAAGAATTGCTCATGGATCATTACTAAGGGAGTAGGTGAGGCAGGAAGCCCAGCAGGAGAGGAAGCAGTGGGGCCATAAAACGGGAGAGAGGCACCCTTGTGAAGACCCTCACTTGCTCTTGGGTTTTGGAGTGTGTACAGCTTAGGGCAGAGGTGCGGAGGGTGGGCTCTACAAGCCCTCCGTGGAAAGAAATGAAGTTTGTCCCATCTCTCCACTCCCTGGCTGTGTGCCAGCCTCAAGCCATGTAACCCATATAACATAGAGCAAAGCCAATCTGACCACAAAACCTTGGTTACTGAAATTCTGATTCATTCAATTGTCTTTTTAACCATAATAAAGAAGAAAGCCTTTCTCATTTTGATTCATTGCTGAAAGCATTTCTGAAACATGTCATTCCACTCTTATGGGTCATTATCAGCTTATTCTCCAATGTTTCAGAGATACTATGATCATTCTTACCAAGGCCGATGGTGGTGATTTAGATGAAGAAGGTGCAGGAGTTTGGGCTGAATGTTTTCTGAGCTCTTTGCAGATGAATACCCGCAGCAATGGTTGGAGCGGTTGGTAGAGCATTACTGTTTAGATTTAGACTAAACAAGTTTGTTCTCTATGGTACCCATTGATCCTTCTTGGAGAAGACTTACAGTAAAAACAACTTAGTTAATTGTTTAGTGGATTCTGGTTGGTTGGGAGTGTCCTGTACTTAGAAAAGAAGCTTTGCAGATCAGAAACGTTTAAGTGATACGTTTATGTTTCATTTTCCATCAGGATTTGGGTGTGATACAGTAATGACACAATGTGCCAAAGATGAGGAAAATGAAACAGAAATCTTTAGTTCTGTGTCCATCCCAGCTGAGTAACAATGATTTTTCTCTTATAATTATATCACTGAAATGATTAAACAAATAAAAATTTCCTGGTTACATTTAATTGACAATAACTAAGATTTCATATGGAGGAGAGGGTCACTGATCTAAAAGTACTCTAAAGCAAAGTACTGGAGTAAGTATATTAAATGCTAGTCAAACTTATCTTTAAAAAAGTAAATTACTCTTATGTTTTTTCTTCCTTTTTATAAGAATCTAAGAAAAGGAAGAATTTAAAGCTATATATGCCTGGCTTCTCTTCCATACAGAGCTGGCATTTATCTTAAGATAAAACATGTAAAGAGTTGCTAGCAATAGAATGGCTAAATTCTAGGTATAATGCAAAGTATGTATTAAAGTTATTTTTCAAAAGGTAATCATAATATCAGATATCTGAAACTCCTGATTACATGAATAGGATTTAAATAAGAAGTGAAAGGATGTTCTAAAAATAAAGCAGGTGGCCAAAGTTTGAAGAGCTGCATATCTATTGTGAGCAGACAATAGAAATTATCTGTTAAGTTGGGTCTTAATTAATAAGTATTATAAAATATAACATGTAGTCAGAAAACTATTTTTCCTTATGAATGCAATAGTTAAAAAATTAAAAGTATAATCTTTTAAAATGCCTTCAGTTATAACTGCTCTGAAAGATTGAAAGTTTCACAATTAAAACCAGAAAAAACACCTTATATTTTGTTATGAAATAAGGGTACTGTCTTATGAAGACAGTTGTAGAAATGAACACTGATAATTGTCTGTCTAGACCTAATTGCTATGAGGTAATAGGCACACATGTTTTATTCACTAACTCTGTGACAATGGTGGACCAAAATTCTAGAAGGGGAGGAAAAACATTCCAAAGAAAGAAAAGAAAAAAAAGGCAGTTCTGTATGCTGATTTAACAATTTGCCATTTTAAGAGGTGAAAGCATTTCCTGAGTGCAATTATTACTAGTTACATTAAAAATTAAAACCAGTGGCACAGAAAAATCTAGGAGCTACAGACTTAGATGATCACAGGGGCCAGGCAGGAATGTACTGGGCAGATGGGGATGTGGCAAACTGGAGTGTGTCTAAATAAGGCAGGCATTCCACCGATTGATGCCATGTGTGAATGTAGGACAAGTTTTTCCAGTCCTCTTACATTTTCAGAAAGCCTGAAAATTTATATATTAAGAGATTACAAGTCCCTGTGGCCTCATAAGCTCCTAGCCTGCACGGGATTGCTGAACATCAGAGAGAGAGAGAGCTGGACTGAGGGGGACCTACTGCCTCATTCTGGTTATTCAATAAACAGTAAGAACCATAAAGAGTACGATACTGTCAGACTTGGTAATACCTGGCCAATTACAACCTTGTGTTTACATGTTGACAGTTTTAAATTCCACTGACAGTGCTTTCTCCTATCTCACACCATCTAATTCACGTGACATAAAGGTCCTTCTACACCACCTATTTATAGGTTCCTTAACTCACACTGGACACTGCAGCATCTTTCCTTCCACCTCCACTTCTTCTGGAGGACTCAACTCATCTTTCAGGGGTCAGAAAAGACTCCTAAGACCCCTCTAACTGAGCTGGGACCCACCGCAGACAGCGTGTTCCACTATCATGGTTAAGAATATATAATTTTCATTGTCTATCTTCCCTACTGGACACTAAACTTCATAAGGATGAAGAACTACATCAACACCTGCCCTAAGGTCCAGTATGTATTTGTTGCATTAACGTTTATAGGAAAAGAAACATTTGAATGGAGTCATGTAAAATCTTGTAAATGTATCCAGAGATTATTCTTGTTATTCAAAGTCTCTGGAGAGTCTAAATGAAAGCTATTCCTTCATCTACTGTCATGTGACTTGTCGCTCATTTCTAAGAATTCTTCTCAAGTTTCTCTGCTCAGTCGAGGACTCAGTTTTTCTAGAGTCCCTATTTCTCTTTTGTTGATATGTTTAAGTAATACAAGTTTCCTAATGCCCATTTACAACAAGTGCTCTGCTTCATCCAGACAACTGGATGAAGAAAAGATGGGAAATCCTAACTGTGATAGATTGCAAAAGTGGCTGGCTGCAAGTCATTTCCCTCCCTTTACCCATGCCCTTGAATAGTCCCCTCACACGTGGTTTAGCTATGTGACTTGTTTTGGCCAGTGTGACCATTCATATATTTTGCAATCAGACACGTGTGTATTAGGACATATTTTTTCTTGCTGTTCTTGGAAACCCTGTGGCCAGCAGCATATGAATAAGCTGAGCCTGCTGAGGGCATGTTATCTTCATTACTCCTACTTCAGCCTACAGAGACACATGAGTGAGGTTGTTCTAGACTAACCAGTCTCCAGGTGACCTGTCATCTGGGTTCAGTTGTAAGAGACGCCAGATGAACCTAACACAAGGATCTCCCAGTTAAGGCTAACTTATATTCCTGGCTCACAGTACTATGAGTTAAAAAATGACTATTGTTTTAACCTACGAAGTTTTGGAATAGACTAGAAAATGTGAATATAAATTCTATCTCCCTCAAAACCCACATATGCGTTATTAGTATTAGCTCCAATAAAGCAGAAACCATTCAGCATGGGAAAGCAACCTGTCTGAGACAGGAAATGTAAGAGAAAGGAAGAGAGTTCTCCTAGTTCCTCTAGTAACTTCTCAGATCTCATTAACATTAGAATGTGGGCAGGAGATCTGAGAGGGGAGGAAAGAGGAAGAAGAAGAGAGTAGGTGGTGGTGAGAGCCAAGCTTCTGGGAAAGCTCATAGAGAGAAGAAGAAAGAATCTACTTACTGGCATTATATCACAATATCCTTATTATATTAAAGAAATCCAGGCAAAGTTTCTAACCTCTAAAGGCTTGAGTGAAGCTGAGCAAATACAGGGAGTATAGAGAAAACACACACGTTAGATGTATAAGCTTGCCTTTGTTTAAGGCCTTTAAGCCTTTCTTGGCATTTTTAGAAAAATGTGTTGAAAGTAACCATTTGTTACTTTCTAAAATGCTGCTCTGGAATTTCTAGTATGTTTTTGTGCTGAATCTTGATATAGTAATTTACAAAAGCAAGAACCACATGAAATGTAGTATGGTGTTGCAGGGTTGGGAGAGAGTAGGGAGGGCATTTATCGAATGCTTGCTGTTTGCCAGGACTTTATCTTGTTTAATCCTTGCAACCACCCTATGAAGTATGTTTTGTCTTTATTAAACAGAAAAAGAAACTGAGGTCCCAAGTCACTTGGCCAAGGGCGCAGCACCAAGTAAGGTTATAAGTTACAAATAGGCAACAGTACAGTTACCATCAGTAATAATACAAATGATTATTTTTTGCCAAGCCCCTCTTACACAACTTTTTAAATTAAAAGACAATAGCTGGGGCTTCTCTGGTGGTCCAGTAAGTAAAGAGTCCGCCTTGTTGTGTAAGGGGCACTGGTTTGATCCCTGGTCTGGGAAGATCCCATGTGCTGCAGAGCGGCTGGACAGATGTGGCCAGTCACCGACCGGGGCTCTGGAGCACATGCGCCCAGAGCCGGTGCCCTGCTATGGGCAGAGGCCACTGCAATGGGAGGCCCACACAGGCCAAAGAGCAAAGATGGGTGAAAATAGATAAGTGAAAGACTAACAACAGAGGCCAAAATTTTTTTAAAAATGCAAAAAAAAAAACCCCAAACCACCAATAGCTGAAAATTGAGAGTATAAATGACAACAATGTTCTAAGGACTTTATGTATAATAAGTAAATTATCACTAAAACCTCTACAAGGTAAATATATTTATTATCCCCATTTTTTAAAAGTTTTCATTTATTTTCTTTCCATTTCTGAGATAATGAACCAAGGCACAAAAGAGGCTAAATAATTTGCCCAAAGTTGCATAATATGTGAGGTATGAAGTAGGTAGAAAATTTAGATCTGTCAGCCCCCAACCTCCTTCTGTTAAGCCACATATCCTCACTTTTAGATTTCTTCCAAAATAATTGATGTATTTTGAACTCATTGCTTTTAATGCTAATGCACTGAGTATCCAAAGAGAAGGGTGACAAGCTACCACTTAAAATCTTGGCCCACCCTAATTATTGCTGTTGCATTTGTTACTTTCTAAAATGCTGCTCTGGAATTTCTAGTATGTTTTGTGCTGAATCTTGATATAGTAATTTACAAAAGCAAGAACCACATGAAATGTAGTATGGTGTTGCAGGGTTGGGAGAGAGTAGGGAGGGCATTTATCGAATGCTTGCTGTTTGCCAGGACTTTATCTTGTTTAATCCTTGCAACCACCCTATGAAGTATGTTTTGTCTTTATTAAACAGAAAAAGAAACTGAGGTCCCAAGTCACTTGGCCAAGGGCGCAGCACCAAGTAAGGTTATAAGTTACAAATAGGCAACAGTACAGTTACCATCAGTAATAATACAAATGATTATTTTTTGCCAAGCCCCTCTTACACAACTTTTTAAATTAAAAGACAATAGCTGGGGCTTCTCTGGTGGTCCAGTAAGTAAAGAGTCCGCCTTGTTGTGTAAGGGGCACTGGTTTGATCCCTGGTCTGGGAAGATCCCATGTGCTGCAGAGCGGCTGGACAGATGTGTCCAGTCACCGACCGGAGCTCTGGAGCACATGCGCCCAGAGCCGGTGCCCTGCTATGGGCAGAGGCCACTGCAATGGGAGGCCCACACAGGCCAAAGAGCAAAGATGGGTGAAAATAGATAAGTGAAAGACTAACAACAGAGGCCAAAATTTTTTTAAAAATGCAAAAAAAAAAACCCCAAACCACCAATAGCTGAAAATTGAGAGTATAAATGACAACAATGTTCTAAGGACTTTATGTATAATAAGTAAATTATCACTAAAACCTCTACAAGGTAAATATATTTATTATCCCCATTTTTTAAAAGTTTTCATTTATTTTCTTTCCATTTCTGAGATAATGAACCAAGGCACAAAAGAGGCTAAATAATTTGCCCAAAGTTGCATAATATGTGAGGTATGAAGTAGGTAGAAAATTTAGATCTGTCAGCCCCCAACCTCCTTCTGTTAAGCCACATATCCTCACTTTTAGATTTCTTCCAAAATAATTGATGTATTTTGAACTCATTGCTTTTAATGTAACATCTGCTAATGCACTGAGTATCCAAAGAGAAGGGTGACAAGCTACCACTTAGAAATTCTTAAAGAGAGCCAAATCCACTGGAATATATTCTCCCTGAGAGCTCATTCCAAGGTTGAATCCCTTTCACAGAGCATGGGGCCTGGCACACAGTAGGCGTTCCGTTAACACGTGTTGCACAAATTCAGTTCTACTCTACAAGCAGTAGTAGGACAATGGATGGCAACACTGTGTAGGCCTTTGGGCCTTTGGTAGAAAGATACTGCATTTGTTTCTTAAACTTCTGTAACAAAGTACCCCACACTGCGTGGTTTAAAACAAAAGAATTTGATTCTCACAGTTCTGGACGCTAGACATCTGAAATCAAGTTTTTGGCATGGTGATACTCTCTTTCGGCTTTCCTGGTGGCTTAGCAGTAAAGAAACTGCCTGCAATGCAGGAGAAATGGGTTCGATCCCTGAGTTGAGAAGATCTCCTGAAGAAAGAAATGGCAACCAACCCACTCCAGTCATCTTGCCTGGAGAATCCTACGGACAGAGGAGTCTGGCTGGCTACAGTTCAGGGCTTACAAGAATTGGACATGACTGTGTGGCTAAACCACCACCATTCTCTCTCCACAAGCTGTAAAGAAAGAGTCTTCCTTGACTTTTCATAGCTTCTGGCTGTTGGCAATCCTTGGCTTGTGGTAGCATAAGTCCAATCTCTGCCTCCCTCTTCACAAGGCAGTCTTCCATCTGTGTGTCTATGTCCAACTTTTCTATTTTTATAAGCACACCAGTCATATTAGGTTCAGGGCCAAACTCTAATCCAGTATGACTTCATCTTAACTCATATATGCAAAGACCTTATTTCCAAATAAGATCACATTCATGGGTTCCAGGTGGACATGAATTGTGGGGGGAACTATTCAACACATTATAAATACTTTAAGAATTTAAAATGTGTTGTTACTTATAGGGCCAAACTTAAGAGAGGGTGGGATTGAACACTGCTGCTCAAGCCTGGGAAGGATCTCACTTACCCCAACCAAGCAATAGTCGCAAACTCCTTTAGGAATAGAAAATTTTAATTTCAAGACCTCTTGTAATTTTGCCAAAAAGGTTTGTTTAATGTAACATCTGCTAATGCACTGAGTATCCAAAGAGAAGGGTGACAAGCTACCACTTAGAAATTCTTAAAGAGAGCCAAATCCACTGGAATATATTCTCCCTGAGAGCTCATTCCAAGGTTGAATCCCTTTCACAGAGCATGGGGCCTGGCACACAGTAGGCGTTCCGTTAACACGTGTTGCACAAATTCAGTTCTACTCTACAAGCAGTAGTAGGACAATGGATGGCAACACTGTGTAGGCCTTTGGGCCTTTGGTAGAAAGATACTGCATTTGTTTCTTAAACTTCTGTAACAAAGTACCCCACACTGCGTGGTTTAAAACAAAAGAATTTGATTCTCACAGTTCTGGACGCTAGACATCTGAAATCAAGTTTTTGGCATGGTGATACTCTCTTTCGGCTTTCCTGGTGGCTTAGCAGTAAAGAAACTGCCTGCAATGCAGGAGAAATGGGTTCGATCCCTGAGTTGAGAAGATCTCCTGAAGAAAGAAATGGCAACCAACCCACTCCAGTCATCTTGCCTGGAGAATCCTACGGACAGAGGAGTCTGGCTGGCTACAGTTCAGGGCTTACAAGAATTGGACATGACTGTGTGGCTAAACCACCACCATTCTCTCTCCACAAGCTGTAAAGAAAGAGTCTTCCTTGACTTTTCATAGCTTCTGGCTGTTGGCAATCCTTGGCTTGTGGTAGCATAAGTCCAATCTCTGCCTCCCTCTTCACAAGGCAGTCTTCCATCTGTGTGTCTATGTCCAACTTTTCTATTTTTATAAGCACACCAGTCATATTAGGTTCAGGGCCAAACTCTAATCCAGTATGACTTCATCTTAACTCATATATGCAAAGACCTTATTTCCAAATAAGATCACATTCATGGGTTCCAGGTGGACATGAATTGTGGGGGGAACTATTCAACACATTATAAATACTTTAAGAATTTAAAATGTGTTGTTACTTATAGGGCCAAACTTAAGAGAGGGTGGGATTGAACACTGCTGCTCAAGCCTGGGAAGGATCTCACTTACCCCCAACCAAGCAATAGTCGCAAACTCCTTTAGGAATAGAAAATTTTAATTTCAAGACCTCTGAAGGCAAAACATGGTAGATTCTATCAGCTATAGTATCTTGCTCTGAATTTCTGTCTTCTGAGAGCTGTTTTGGATGAGAAAAAAAGCACAAATCCTAAAGTAAGGAAGGAGGGAAATGCCACTAGATAGGAAAAGGAGGTAGAATTGCCAGCTGCAGAAAGTACAGATGGATCCATGCCAAGAGCAACAAGACAATACCTGTGGAACAAAAGGCAGCAGCAAGAAGAGAGCTTTCTGATGGTCAGTGGCAGAGACATCTGATTATAGGTACCAAGCCCTACCACTTACCAAGGGATGGTATAAAGGCCAAGTCTCTGTAGATGTTACAGAAAATCCAAGAAAGCACTTGGAATGAGTGCAGTAAATCAGGAGCCTAAGAAATGCATGGGGTTTCCTAGGAAAGATGCTATGTATTTTCCTATTTTTTCCTACTCTAAGATGGGGTATCCAGTGAAAGGTCTGTCTTATTCGCAGATCTAAGGCTGTACGGCACTTAGGAAGTCAAAGAGGAATGTGAAATAGTCCCATCTGAAGCTCTCCCAGGCAGGGTGAAGAATGGATACAGTCACCATCCCCTGGGGGCTGCGCTCTGGCTTGGGTGCTTCAGCAGAGGAAGGGGGCTTTAACCGGCTCCAAGGCAGAGGCTGGGAGAAACAACTTCCCTTGGCTGGTGATCCTACAGGTCTCCCCAGACCGCCTCTGGGAGACATCTGGGCAGAGGGTTGTGCGGGGAGGGGGCGGCAGGGAGGGGGTTGACAGAAAGGACACAGGTGAGGAGTTGGCCTAGCTGTGTGGCCTTGTATGAGTTACTTACACTGAGTTTTCCCACTAAAAAAATTAAGTGAAAACATTCAAGCAACACTGCCCTTCTGGCCATATAGTCCATATAGTAAAGTGCTCAAAACTTGTTCTCTTGCTTTCCTTAATCATGGAGTTTGTTCTTCACAAACACCTGTTCTGGTGATCTAAGTTTCCTTAGCTGAGTTCAGAAATGTAACTTTGCTTTTTTTAAAACTCTTGGTTCATCAGAGCCTAAACTTTCATTATGATTTTAATTTAAGGACCTAAATTGGGTACTTGGCAGAGGCAGAGTAAAAACATGCTGCTAAATCCCTGCTGCTAGGATTTAAATTTTGATAAATACATAGCTTTTATGTTCTCAGTTCAGTTTCGCTCTGCTGTGTATTGTAGATTTAAAAAAAAAAAAAAAAACTATTTTAAAGAAAAATTCTCCCTTGCATCTGGGTATTTTTGCACAAGAGAACAGGGTAGGGCAGTGGGTGCACACAGGAAACAATCCCTGAGGTAAATCTGATGATGTTGTTAATCAAGAGTTTTAAAATACTAATTAAGCTCTTTATTTAACCACTTGCAACTTTCCTCAGGATAGTTACAGCACCAATGATCAAAAGTTGCAATGGTATTGTAAACTTCTCTGGGTAATATTTTTTCAATAATGCAAATGATTTCTCCAGCTCTTGTGGCATCATTTAAAAATGAATTTTGATTATGCCTAAGCTTGTTAAAAAGGAATCATAAATGTGTTCATTTCCCACAATGAAGGGGACAGGGAAGGAAAAGAGCAAAAGAATACATCACATTTCTAAGTAAGCAGTCACAAAAGACCTTTAAATAACTCAACTTCCTACCATATTTTATTATCTTCTCTCAGTTTTACAGCATTATCTACCACAGAAATGCAGGGAGATTTGTAAAACACTATAGCATTTAAGTCATTACTTTTTATAGCTAATTTCTAATGTGGATTTGATTTTTTATGAGCAGAAAAAGAATCTAATTTGCATTAGTGACAGTAACTAGAGAAATTTAACACCTGGCCCTGGCTGTACCAGAAATTGAATATTAGGTACTTGGGTGCTAAAAACCCATTCAGATCTTCAAGGGGGAGTTTTCATTTATTTATGTACTGCTCTCATGTTTATCATTATAAAACTGTTCATATTATGATGGAGGAAAACTCACTGCCTGCAAAAATTCTGGATATACATTTTTCATCATTTGCAAGAGAAAATTATTCACCCATTAGCAGGAGTTTGTTCTCAAAACCTGTTCTAGAGCCAAATGTAATTTGCTTTTTAAAACTCTTGGTTCATCAGAGCCTAAACTTTCATTATGATTTTAATTTAAGGACCTAAATTGGGTACTTGGCAGAGGCAGAGTAAAAACATGCTGCTAAATCCCTGCTGCTAGGATTTAAATTTTGATAAATACATAGCTTTTATGTTCTCAGTTCAGTTTCGCTCTGCTGTGTATTGTAGATTTAACAAAAAAAAAAACTATTTTAAAGAAAAATTCTCCCTTGCATCTGGGTATTTTTGCACAAGAGAACAGGGTAGGGCAGTGGGTGCACACAGGAAACAATCCCTGAGGTAAATCTGATGATGTTGTTAATCAAGAGTTTTAAAATACTAATTAAGCTCTTTATTTAACCACTTGCAACTTTCCTCAGGATAGTTACAGCACCAATGATCAAAAGTTGCAATGGTATTGTAAACTTCTCTGGGTAATATTTTTTCAATAATGCAAATGATTTCTCCAGCTCTTGTGGCATCATTTAAAAATGAATTTTGATTATGCCTAAGCTTGTTAAAAAGGAATCATAAATGTGTTCATTTCCCACAATGAAGGGGACAGGGAAGGAAAAGAGCAAAAGAATACATCACATTTCTAAGTAAGCAGTCACAAAAGACCTTTAAATAACTCAACTTCCTACCATATTTTATTATCTTCTCTCAGTTTTACAGCATTATCTACCACAGAAATGCAGGGAGATTTGTAAAACACTATAGCATTTAAGTCATTACTTTTTATAGCTAATTTCTAATGTGGATTTGATTTTTTATGAGCAGAAAAAGAATCTAATTTGCATTAGTGACAGTAACTAGAGAAATTTAACACCTGGCCCTGGCTGTACCAGAAATTGAATATTAGGTACTTGGGTGCTAAAAACCCATTCAGATCTTCAAGGGGGAGTTTTCATTTATTTATGTACTGCTCTCATGTTTATCATTATAAAACTGTTCATATTATGATGGAGGAAAACTCACTGCCTGCAAAAATTCTGGATATACATTTTTCATCATTTGCAAGAGAAAATTATTCACCCATTAGCAAGAACATCACCTGAAAAAAGCACCACCATTCCATGCATGTTAAAAAAAAAAATCATAGCAGCACTGTGTGAGAAGCTTTGACTTTGCTGGCCTTTCCCATCTCCCTCCACTCTTCCAGTTTCTCAAGTCTCTCTTTATTTTTTCTTCCCAACTTCCCCTCCCCAACCCCCTTCCATGCCTGTCGCTGTTTCCCTGGTTAAAAACTTGAATGCAGTGTATCCAAGCACAATTCAACCTCTGCTAAGAAGATCACGTTGTTGTTACAAGAGCAATCCATATGTTTATAAAGTGTAGAAAATTAGGAACTGCAAAAGAGGCGAAGCTGGTGTTAAATGATATGGGAAGTGACACTTTACATAGCCAGTTACAATTAACACATTGATGGCATTTTGCTGGCTCCTTGCAGTGATAATGCTGTTGTCAAATGTGTTTAGTGCACCAAATCTCCTGGAGCCTTCAGCCGGGCAGTGCGCTTTTGACAGATTGAAGGTTGGAAGATAGGCTATCATGACAGATGGAAACTGGCACCGATGTTCAGCTTTTGCCGATCACAGGGGACCTGCCCCCCTTATTCTGCAGGGCTCGGCTCTGCAACCTTCCCCCTTCTGATGAAAGCAGGGGATGGCATTGTTAAATAGTGCATCTGTGTGGGTAGACCCCTCTGATGAAAGCATAAGGCAGACGCACCGTGAAGCAAAAGACAGCCTCTGCTCTAACTGCATTTTAGACAGACTTGAGGAAGACCCCGGGGAGCCGGGAGAAAACTTGGGAAAATTTCAGACAAAAACAGAAAAAATGCCACCCATTAATTTCTTCCCCTCAAAGCATATAAAAAAATACATCTCTGATAATAAAAATCTCAATTAGTGACTTTCATAAATAGTTCCCCAAGCTAGTATTCTTTATGAGGCTGTGTGGATATATTTTTCTTCTCTATCATCATCTTCTTAATGTTAATCAATTAATTTCCAAACAATCCAAGGAAATCTGTAAGGAGGTGCCCCGGGGCAGATGTGAAGAGCTGACTTGTTGGGAACTAATTCAATTACTCTGAGACACTCTTCTTGAAACTGGGCTGGGTTCTTGAATCTTAGTTTTAAAATCCAGGGCAGGGGTGGACAGAGCTTTATGTAGCTGGGCATATATAAACAGATAGTATAGTTAATTAACATTTCACCCTCTCCCACCAACCTCTTTTTAAAGGAAAACCCCAGTCATTTTATTTTGAACACCCATCTATTTCAGAGACTTTCTCTCAGACGCTGTAGTTCTTTCTCCTTACTGACAAATTCCTCTTTAATTTACTGAAACTGGCTGAAGAGCTCTATTTCTTTGCAGTCTTAATCTTCAATTCTGCTCTTGCCCATTACAGGTTGGGAGTAGCAAGTACTGCAGCCCATTTGAGGTATGATAATCAGCTGATTAGCTAGTGGAGTCGTTTTCCCTGAGGCTCTTTTGTGTGAAAAATCCTCACACTCAATTGACATGTGGACATCATAAAGCTGATGAAATGCAATTGTAATGAACAAGAGGGAGCGGCATCTGCAGCCATCTAAATGAAGGACCCTTCCCTCACACCATGCTAATTCAGAAAATCTGCTCTTAACGTGTACTCCCCCTGGATTCCAAATCGAGGCATATCTCCATGAATGCATATTCAAGAAGTGAATTAGCCTCTATGGCAAGTGAACGCCTAGCCTGGCCAGACTGATTCTAATTTCAAGACAGATTATACTGCATCAACTATAGTAATGATCTGACAGTTCATTTGTGATGAGAGTCCCACAGTCAGGTTTATTGCACGGATAGACACAGGTGCATGGAGAGGGCCAGGAGAACCTCTTAGATAAGACCAAAGGTTGCGTTGCTGTCAAATTATTTCAGCCAAAATAACCTGATGAAGGAGAAAAGAGCTACTGCATTTAAAAAGTTAATGTGTCCTTATATTAAACCTTGGTTGTAATGGTGGTCAATGAATGTTTCTTCCTCGATTATGGGATCAGGTACACTTGGCAGTCATTAAATTAGGAAAGAGGTGAGCTTTCCCTCTCACACCCTTTTCAGAAAACAACATTACCTGCTAAGAAATTTCGAAGTGAATATAACCTGGCATACAAGGTTTCCCCAGCCCCCTAAATTGAATTTCTCAGGAATCAGTTTGTAGGAGAAAAACTCCGCAGTATTAGGGAGAGAAGCTGTTCATTTCCACTGTCTGCTCTGTGACGGCTGCTAATACAATATGACAGGTTTGTTCATCACTATTTTGGATCACCTTTGGGTTTTCTGTACTACTCTTTCTATTAATACATGCTAATTAATGACGGTAAGGAAGGCTTGCCTTTGTATCGAAAAGCTCAAAGCACTTTTCAGACATTGATTTATCTTTGGAGTTAGATAGAAAGTGGGTGTTAGTATTGCTGTTTTTTTTTCAGAGGTGGAAATAGAAGGGTGGTGATGAAGTGACTTGAGCAAGGTCACACTGACAGCCAGTCCCAGATCTCAGCCTTGAACTCATTCTCACCCCTCTCCACAGCTTTGGACACAGAAAATACCCCAGGGAAAGGTATTGCTAATCCAGCATTAAGGCGACTCCTTCATAAGCATTGCTAATAAATACTGCACATGCCTTAAAAGCAAATGAACAAGACAAGCTTAGTAAGGACTGCTGTAGTACGTGGCAACCCATCCAGTGTCTGCACAGTTCACACAGAGGTCCTTGTCAAGGAGCTGCGTTTCCGAGATTACAAGAGCCACTTCTGGGTTTCCTTATGCTTCTCTTCCGCACTCACACTGACCTTGATCTTCAGCCTTTCAATTCAGTGCAACCCAATAATGGGGCAGCATGCCTCTGTAAACACAATCATTTCTTCCAGCACATTTGGAGGCAAAATGTGGGGTGTCTGATGAGAGCTGTCACTGTACAGCTCCCTTAGAGTGATCAGGAGTTACCCAGGAGGTCACTGGCTGTTCAGTGAGGGCAAAGCAGTGTAGGCACTTCAGGGAAGTAAGAGGAATGAGACAAGCTCATCTCCAAAGGCTAAAGTTGCTAACGTTCATATACAATAAAGACAGGTTGTTATTGTTTAGTTGCTAAGTTGTGTATGACTCTTTTGCGACCCCATAGACTGTGGCCCATCAGACTCCTCTGTCTGTAAGATTTCCCAGACAAGAATACAGGAGAGGGTTGCCATGCCCTCTTCCAGGTGATCTTCTGGAACCAGGGCTTGAACCCACATCTCCTGTGCTGCAGGTGGATTCTTTACCTCTGGGTCACCAGGGTAGGCACATACACAGCTCCCAATTCATCAACTGACTGTCTTCCAAAATCTGCTTGTAAATGAGTTGTTTCAACCTCACAATCATTTTCCCATGGAGATTGAGTTCTAAATGATGGTTAGGTTCTCAGGCCAGTTTTCAAAGCCATATTTAACCTACAACATAGCTGAATGAACTACTAATAGTACTTACACGCAAGTGTGGCTAAAAGACTGTCGCTGCTTCCTTTTAACTCTGAAATTGGGTGCTGTGTGTTCAAATCTCTGCTCTGCTATTTGCCATCCTGGGACCCTGAACAAGCATTTCATTTCTCTAAGCCTCAATTTTCTCATCTGTGTGAGGGGTTGATGATAGTAGTTACTTCATAAAATTGTTTTTATTAATAGAAGAATTAAATGAAACCAGGCAGAATTACATATTTAATTTGGATCTACAGCAAGTGCTCACTAAATGCCAGGTAGGAATAATAGAATTTGTTTCCATACTTAATTTCTGAATTTATGTTCCTCAAATTCATTGCTGGTATCCCTTGTACCCCGCTCCAAGGACAGGAAGGGGCTGTTAGGGGTGCATTTTTTGTTGAGGAAGGGATCTTTTTCATTTATAAAGAGAAAACATTACAGCCTGGGGTCAAGAGCTAGATTTTGAAGCCATAATGAGGTCAAGTGCTGTCCTGCCATTTACCTTGGGCAGGGACATTTACCTGTCACCCAGCTGTGTGACCTTGGGCAGGTTACTTAGTCTCTAATCCTCATCTTCAACATGGGGATATTTTGAGTATTTTTAGTACATACCTCATAGCGCTGTGGTAAGTATTAAGTTAACAGATGCGAAGTGCCATGCTTATAAGCACAATACAAGTAAACTGAGCTATTATAAGGGTACATGACCTGTCATTGGCCATGATAAATGAGCAGGAAATCAAGGCCTGGTAAGATTTTTCCCATGACTGGCCCATCAGACTCCTCTGTCTGTAAGATTTCCCAGACAAGAATACAGGAGAGGGTTGCCATGCCCTCTTCCAGGTGATCTTCTGGAACCAGGGCTTGAACCCACATCTCCTGTGCTGCAGGTGGATTCTTTACCTCTGGGTCACCAGGGTAGGCACATACACAGCTCCCAATTCATCAACTGACTGTCTTCCAAAATCTGCTTGTAAATGAGTTGTTTCAACCTCACAATCATTTTCCCATGGAGATTGAGTTCTAAATGATGGTTAGGTTCTCAGGCCAGTTTTCAAAGCCATATTTAACCTACAACATAGCTGAATGAACTACTAATAGTACTTACACGCAAGTGTGGCTAAAAGACTGTCGCTGCTTCCTTTTAACTCTGAAATTGGGTGCTGTGTGTTCAAATCTCTGCTCTGCTATTTGCCATCCTGGGACCCTGAACAAGCATTTCATTTCTCTAAGCCTCAATTTTCTCATCTGTGTGAGGGGTTGATGATAGTAGTTACTTCATAAAATTGTTTTTATTAATAGAAGAATTAAATGAAACCAGGCAGAATTACATATTTAATTTGGATCTACAGCAAGTGCTCACTAAATGCCAGGTAGGAATAATAGAATTTGTTTCCATACTTAATTTCTGAATTTATGTTCCTCAAATTCATTGCTGGTATCCCTTGTACCCCGCTCCAAGGACAGGAAGGGGCTGTTAGGGGTGCATTTTTTGTTGAGGAAGGGATCTTTTTCATTTATAAAGAGAAAACATTACAGCCTGGGGTCAAGAGCTAGATTTTGAAGCCATAATGAGGTCAAGTGCTGTCCTGCCATTTACCTTGGGCAGGGACATTTACCTGTCACCCAGCTGTGTGACCTTGGGCAGGTTACTTAGTCTCTCTAATCCTCATCTTCAACATGGGGATATTTTGAGTATTTTTAGTACATACCTCATAGCGCTGTGGTAAGTATTAAGTTAACAGATGCGAAGTGCCATGCTTATAAGCACAATACAAGTAAACTGAGCTATTATAAGGGTACATGACCTGTCATTGGCCATGATAAATGAGCAGGAAATCAAGGCCTGGTTGGAGATTAATGACTATGTTAAGGTTACTGTTGGTAAGTAATGACCTGGGACTGTAGGTTGGTCTTCTAATTCCTAGTTCTATGCTCTTTCCAGGTCATGGTGTTCCCTCTATGACATGCTTATGAGGTACCCTGGAGTGTTAGTTAACATTTATTGACTACCTAGGGGATGTTCAACACAGAGCTGATTCCTGGAGAGTTCCTTTAAACGGGGAAGTTTATTCTCTAGACTCTAAACCAATAGTTGGCAAACTATAGCCACAGACCAAATCAGACCACTGCCAGCTTCTTCTGATCTGTACGAAATTAAAAGATGCTTGCTACTTGAAAGGAAAGCTATGACAAACCTAGAAAGTGTACTAAAAAGCAGAGCCATTACTTAGTTAACAAAGGTTCATGTAGTCAAAACTAAGGTTTTTCCAGTAGTCATATATGGATGGGAACAGTGAACCATAAAGAAGGCTAAAGGCTGAAGAATTGATACTTTGAACTGTGGTGTTGGGGAAAACTTGAGAGTCCCTTGGACTGCAGGGAGATCAAACCAGTCAATCCTAAAGAAAATCAACCCTGAACATTCATTGGAAGGGCTGATGTTGAAGCTCCAATAATTTGGTCACCTGGTATAAAGAATCAATTCTTTGGAAAAGACTGTAATGCTAGAGAGATGGGGAGCAGAAGGATAAGGGGATGAGAGAGGATGACACAGATAGCATCACTGATTCAATGGACATTGAAACTGAGGAAACTCTGGAAGATAGTGGCAGACCCGGGAGCCTGCATGCTGCAGTCCAGGGACTTGGGAAGAGTCAGACACAACTTAGTAAACGAACAACAACGACAAAGCTAAGAATGGGCTTTTGTTTTAAAATGGTTGAAAACAAAAGAAAAATAACATTTTGTGACACGAGAACTATATGAAATTCAAATGTCAGGCTCTTTAAATGAAGTTCTACTGGAGCACAGTTACACTTGTCCGCATACTGTCTACAGATGCGTTTGTGCTCCAACAGCAACCCTGGGTAACTGTGACAAAGACCATATGGCCCACAGAACCTAAATTACTTACTATCTAGCCCTTTAACAGAAAGTTTTCCAATCTCTGGTCTAGACCCAAGAAGACTGATTTAGTTTGTTTACTGATGAGAGGGGTTAAGAGGTTCACCAGTCTAACTCAAGGTACATATGCCAAGGTTCAGACTGGCTGAGATGGGAACATAAGTTCTTCCAAAACCAAAGCAATGTTTTAATATTGTCTTCTGAAATATATTAGAGGTAGAGCAGTGTAGTGGCTGAACCCATAGACTCGGGAACCAGGCTGTGGGAATCCAGTCTCGGTTCTATAACTTGCTACTTGTGGGACTTCAGGCAAGTTTCTTACTTCTTCTTGTGTCACTGTTTCCTCGTCTATATGATGGGACTGTTTTGAGGATTATGTGAGTTTTTATTTTTTTATTAGTATTTTTTTTATGTGAGTTTTTACACCTAAACTGTTTTGAAGAGTTCCTTGCCCATTGCCAGCAGTATACTAATTATTTTTGAAATCTCACGACTCTTTGGAAAAGAGAAAGATGCCTTCCTTGGAGCAGTGGGAAATGTGTCTACTCAAACTCATTCCTCCCACTGTCTCTCCTGGGCCAACACACCTCATTATTTCATCCAGTGTGGACATGTGCATCTTTCTCATCAAACTTTCCTTGAGACATTTACTTCTTTGCTCTTCCATAGAACATTGTACATCTCTCCTTTAAGACTCTCCTATAGAATGAAAAAGAAACTTTGGCATATTTTTGTCTTCACTAGATGGTGGACTCCCAGAAAGAAAACATGTTCTTGTCTTTGTCTCCAGGGTGTCTGGTATGTGGAATATATGGTATGTGACAGTGTTAGTGGATATTTTAATGAATGAGAATAAACAATAGGTCAGGAAACTGCAGAGCTAATAAGTCTCTGTAATTTTTTTAAAAAAATATATGGAAGCCTTCTATGTGGGGCAATTACTTTATTCCTTCAATGTATCAGCTTGCAATGCAATTAAATTGGAAATTTTGAGGTTTAAAATAAGAGGCAGATGGATACTTTTACTTACCAAATGTATAAATTATGTAACAGAAATTCTTGGTCTAGGGAGAAGCTTAGTAAGAGCAGTCTAAGTGGCTATGCGATTTTGGTATGGCACTTTCTGATTTTAGACTTTGGTATTTCATTTGAAAAACAATGAAAATGCACAATAGATAATCAGTAAGGCTTCTTCCACTCCCCAAATTATTTTTTCTGCTTCTCCCAGAAAACTTACCAAACTCTGCTCATCTGTGAGCAGGGCTTCTAGATAATGCTGGTAAATAAGTTACTTAAGTTTTCTGAACCTGAGATTGAGAAGTTAAAGAACCTGAGATTGAGAAGTTAAGTAATATGATCACTGAAACGTACACATAAGAATGAGAGGCCAAAAATGAATCTAGAAAGGAGGTTGAGGCTGGGCCATGACAGGATTTGTGTGCTATGCTAAGGAGTCTGGACTTGATGGACAGTAGACAATAGGAGACTATGTATGGTGTTAAGCAGCAAAAAGACATGACCAACTTCCTGTTTTGGAGCAAGGATTCTGGCCACAATGTGGAAATTGGACTGGAAGGAGAGTAGGGGAACCAACACACACCAATGCTGGAGAAGATAGGGGCTAAGCAGGGATTTAAGAGGTTGGATTTTGTATTTGGGAATTTAGATAAAGCTGAACAGATAAGCGACAAGATGAATAGACGCTCATCAACTTTTATTTCTTGTAACATATTTTCATTCATGAAAAGAGGCATGGATTTATGTATTTGTAGAATAACATTGGAGCCAATGTAGTTGTTGTTGCGTGTGTGTGTGTGCGTGTGTGTGTTTGTGTGTACATGCATGTTCAGTCATGTCTGATTCTTTGTGACCCTCTGGATTGCAACCCACCAGGCTCCTCTGTCTATGGAACTTTCCAGAGAAGAATACTGGAGTGGGTTGCCATTTCCTTCTCTAGGGGATCTTCCCAATCCAGAGATTGAACCTGTGTCTCTTGTGTCTCCTGCATTGGCAGGTGGATTATTTAGCACTGTGCCAGCTGGGAAGCTGAAGCCGATATTGGGTAATAGCTAAGAGCTAAGGCCCTGGGTATGAATCTTAATTCTTTATTAGCTCTGAGATCATGGGTATTTATTTTTACCAATTTAACTTTTAATGTCTTCCCAAGGTCATGGTGAAGATACCCTGGAGGAGGGCATGGCAATCCATGCCAGTATTCTTGCCTGGAGAATCCCATGGACAGAGGAACCTGACAGACCACAATCCATAGGGTGACACAGAGTTGGACACAACTGAAGCAACATAGCCCAGCACCCATGCAAGGTCATGGTGAGGATTAAACAAAATGATGCCTGTTAAAGTGCATATCATATGATTTACTAATCAGCAACAGGAGAGTAAGCTCAGTTACTACAACCAGAGTGTATGGCTCAGCTGCAACCTCGAACTTTCAACTATGTTTTCATTCTAAAAATAAGCATTTAAAAGTCTCAGACTCCTCTGCCAGAACTGGATTTTTAAAAACTCTAAGATGACTAGAGTTTAAACCACTATTCTAATATGTGTTTAATCCTTGCAAACCCAGAAACAATTCAATGGGCTATTTGGTTAAATTAAATGCTGTTCATTGAAATCAGCTTAAATGCATGGCTCACTACTCAAAGGTTCCAGAGAACTCCGCTTGCCTGCTCGGGAAGCAGCAAACAAGGTCAGTATTGATAGCTCACGCTTCAGTGAGTGTATCAATTTAAAGCTTCATCAGTGATTCTCACTCATCTGCACCCCTGCATGGCTGTTGTCTTGTAAGAACAGGGTGACTTACGAACCTATTAAGTAACTTCTCCACTTGTGCTCTAATGAGCTTATTGTTTCCCTGGAAGAACACAGACACCTGAGTACAAGCCACAAATAAGAGGCTGCAGATTTCAGTTTTGCTTTTACCTAGAGACACTCTTGGTTTTGATTCTCTGTGCTTTTCAATTGCTTTGCCTACCTAGCCAGGTACACTTTTATGTCAAATCCTGAGCAGGGCTGTTTGGGTTCTCCTGTTCAAAAGAGCTCTGTAAATGACTCATCTGCTGTGCAGGGCACGTGCATCTTTTGAAATTTAAATAGCAGATAATAGCAGAAGCTGGATTATTTAGCACTGTGCCAGCTGGGAAGCTGAAGCCGATATTGGGTAATAGCTAAGAGCTAAGGCCCTGGGTATGAATCTTAATTCTTTATTAGCTCTGAGATCATGGGTATTTATTTTTACCAATTTAACTTTTAATGTCTTCCCAAGGTCATGGTGAAGATACCCTGGAGGAGGGCATGGCAATCCATGCCAGTATTCTTGCCTGGAGAATCCCATGGACAGAGGAACCTGACAGACCACAATCCATAGGGTGACACAGAGTTGGACACAACTGAAGCAACATAGCCCAGCACCCATGCAAGGTCATGGTGAGGATTAAACAAAATGATGCCTGTTAAAGTGCATATCATATGATTTACTAATCAGCAACAGGAGAGTAAGCTCAGTTACTACAACCAGAGTGTATGGCTCAGCTGCAACCTCGAACTTTCAACTATGTTTTCATTCTAAAAATAAGCATTTAAAAGTCTCAGACTCCTCTGCCAGAACTGGATTTTTAAAAACTCTAAGATGACTAGAGTTTAAACCACTATTCTAATATGTGTTTAATCCTTGCAAACCCAGAAACAATTCAATGGGCTATTTGGTTAAATTAAATGCTGTTCATTGAAATCAGCTTAAATGCATGGCTCACTACTCAAAGGTTCCAGAGAACTCCGCTTGCCTGCTCGGGAAGCAGCAAACAAGGTCAGTATTGATAGCTCACGCTTCAGTGAGTGTATCAATTTAAAGCTTCATCAGTGATTCTCACTCATCTGCACCCCTGCATGGCTGTTGTCTTGTAAGAACAGGGTGACTTACGAACCTATTAAGTAACTTCTCCACTTGTGCTCTAATGAGCTTATTGTTTCCCTGGAAGAACACAGACACCTGAGTACAAGCCACAAATAAGAGGCTGCAGATTTCAGTTTTGCTTTTACCTAGAGACACTCTTGGTTTTGATTCTCTGTGCTTTTCAATTGCTTTGCCTACCTAGCCAGGTACACTTTTATGTCAAATCCTGAGCAGGGCTGTTTGGGTTCTCCTGTTCAAAAGAGCTCTGGTCACAACTGACTCATCTGCTGTGCAGGGCACGTGCATCTTTTGAAATTTAAATAGCAGATAATAGCAGTTATTAGTCTATGGTTCCTTGTGCCACCAGCAGGTGCATCTACAGTGAAGATGACCACCATCCCCATCCTGAGGTCCACGCTGCGGATGCAGGAGAATGGATCTGCCGCACGGAGGGGGCATCGAATCCACCCACAAAGAGGGTATCCATGGGGATCACAGCCAAGGAAGTTCTCCTTGTGGTCTACCCAGTAAAAGAAGGCTATGGCCCCATTTTTCTGTTACCAGAATTCAAAATTAGGTTCCCTTATCTTCTATACACTGTATCACTGATGACGGATGAAAGATTGAAAACCAGTCTTTTAGGGATTGGGGCCAATACTGTCCCTGGAGGCATATCAGGTTATTATACACACATACACACACACACACACATATATATATTTATTTATTTATTTACATTTGACACCTGAGTTCCTCTTGGGAAGAGAACTCTGTTTAGGGAACAATTTTGATAAGTTTGAGAGGTAGGGTTAGGAGGAAGACAAACAGATCACAAAATGGTTCTATTTCAGAAATGAAGAGAAGTCTGTAGGTGGACAAGGGCTAGGAGGAGAGGAGAAAAGAGGGGGAGGGCGAGGCAGATGCTGGACCCATTGTGGAAGGCTGGAGCCTGTTCAGAAAGATGGTCATAGCAAGCTTTGGGGCTATGAGGTTTTTAAGAAGGTCTAATATTCAACTTTAAGTTGTTAGCATGACTCATATCTCCAAAACTTCATAAGTTACTTCTCTAAGCTCAGTAAGAGAGTGGGGCAAAGGAGCAAAGTTTCTGGAGTCTGGGGGAACAGAAAGATGAGCAGAGGGAAGAGAAGAGGCCCAAAGGCAAGAAGTGAGTAAATCAAGAGGGCAATATGTGGCCATGAGGACCTAAGCCCCTGGGAATTTCCAGAAATGGAGGGAAGGACCTTGAATTTCCACAGAATGTGGGAGAGAAAGCTAGAGAGAATTTCATTTGTGTTTTAAAAGAGACCTGGGTTCTACAAACTGCAGTAAACAGCATTCATCTGTCATTGATGCCTTCTAACCTGTTGATCCTCTGTCTTCAATAGAGACATATCTTGTCCTCCATGCATTTTCTTTGATGATAAAGTTCAACACGTATTTGAGCTTTGAAAAGATGAATTGGGTCAAACAGAATGCTGGGAAAGTAGGAATTGAAATAGCCAAGGATTCTTAAACTTATTGGAACTCATTTCCTTCTTTGGATCCTCTCTATGGCCATTTCAGGGGTGGGAGGGGCAGCTCCCTTTTGGGTGATGAGAGCCTGTTACTGGAAGGTTTAAGCAGAGCCTGAGTGACCGGTTGACCCAGAGTTGTGCAAGGGATTCATGTGTAAGGTAGAAGCTTGACAAATAGATCTCTAGGTCCTTTAAATGAGTTTCTGTTACTTGGAGTAGGACTTAACACTTTCAGAAAGTTTAAAATATTCCAAATGTCTCTGGCTGTTTCTAAAGAATGTACATCTATACCTTTCCCCAGCTCCTGTTGATCTGTTCCAGTTTATGCTAATTGTGCTCTAATTATTTGGGAGGAAGGGAAAGAGACTGGGACCCTCTCCAAGGAGTGAGGGTGGTGAGCCGCATCAGGTTGTGCACTGGCTGGAGGCAGCATGTGGCTTGATGTGGGACCTTCAAGTGCCCACAGGACTGCAACGGGCCTTTGTGATCTGCATTTAGATCTCATGGCAATGTGTGGGGTTCTAAAACCACATTACACCTGTTTACAGAGGTTCAGATTGAAGCAACTGGAGAAGAACGCCAGCCTCTAAGATCTGTAAGGTTTCTTCTGTAGGTCAGAGCTATGAGTCTAAGAACTGTACAGCCTCGGGGATTAGGATGAGTGAGAGGCCCTAGGCCCTGTGGCAGGTGCACAGTCAGAGCTTCTCCTCGTTATTTATCAGTTTCCTCCTCTTTTGTTGAAAAGTTCTTGAAGATAGGTGTGAGGTAGGGAATCACAGTTCACTTGCTTTGTAACTCACAAGTGCATAGAAAATGCACTTTGCAGATTTGCCTCTACATCTAATTTCTTTATGAACCCCATCTCAAAATAATCAGGGAAAACTCTGTTTTTCAGCTCACTCTTATTTAAAGCCTGTTTGATACAATAAACTTGCAAATAAATTGCTTTATGTTTCAGGTGGCTCAGTGCCTCTGCTTCTCTTCCTAAAGTGGCTGCTGGGTGGAGCAGATGCACAAAAAGTCACTCGTGGACATGGTGTCCTAACTGCACCCACAGGCTCAGCTCGGTAGCATCCACTTCTGTACGTCCATTCTCACTTGGTTGGCATCTGCACTTCCATCCCTGGCTGGTACAGCCTGTAGTGTGACTGCACTCCTGGTGGACCTCTGATATAGGCGTGGGGGTGCCCCTGTCTACCGAGTGCCCCTCCTGGGTTTAGCTTGCTTTAGGATTCTCTGAGCCTGGCAGCTGCTCTTGGTCAGGTCTAGTACGGGCTGTCAGATTGGAGCAAAGGAAAATATAGGATTCCCTCACTTTGTTGCACACTTGAAGCTAACACAACATTGTAAACCAACTGAATACTTCAATTAAACAGTTTTAATTAAAAAAGAAGAGAATAAAAATGGAAATCAATTTAAAAAAAGAAAAAAATCATAAATATTCTATTTAAATCAGAATTTCAGATAAACAATGAATCATTTTAGTGTATGTCCCCAATGTTACATGTAGTATTACTTGTTGTTTACCTGAAATTCAGATTTAACTGGATATTCTATATTTTATCTGGCTATCCTCTCCCAGGCCCAGTGTTCTCAGCCAAGAACTGTGGATCCTAACAAGGAATCCTTTTGGACAGTTCGCTAGCCCTTCCTTCAGGAACCTCCTGTCCTTCACAAGGTTCAGGCTAACATCTGCATACCTTCTGTAAGAGTCAAGGGTTCCCTGGGGGAGTTGAACCCAGGCCCTTTCTGACTAAGCAGCTACGCCGGGGTGCCACTTCTCCCCAGTGTGGGCACCCACACAGGGTTGGGGAAGCCTATGACTGTGGAGGCAGGAGACTTTCTGCCCTTGGAGTGACAGCCCTCCCCATGGATCTCTCATCTTTACCATCTTCTTGTTTAACCAGCCCCCAGGCCCGAGGCAGTGAGCTTCTCTTATAGCTCTCCTTTGTCATATTCTCCTCTTCCCACAGCACAGCAAGCAAGTCCCACACGTGGCTGCCATAGCAGAAAGCATATATTCTTCACTCTATAGGAGAACTCAGGGGCTTTCATTCTCCAATCCTGGTTCTGGTTACGCTAAAGACAGCAATAAAGAAATATAGAAAGCCTCCTCTCAAGGTAACAACCTGATTTGCATAGTTGTTGTCTTACTACAAGCATCCACTTCTGTACGTCCATTCTCACTTGGTTGGCATCTGCACTTCCATCCCTGGCTGGTACAGCCTGTAGTGTGACTGCACTCCTGGTGGACCTCTGATATAGGCGTGGGGGTGCCCCTGTCTACCGAGTGCCCCTCCTGGGTTTAGCTTGCTTTAGGATTCTCTGAGCCTGGCAGCTGCTCTTGGTCAGGTCTAGTACGGGCTGTCAGATTGGAGCAAAGGAAAATATAGGATTCCCTCACTTTGTTGCACACTTGAAGCTAACACAACATTGTAAACCAACTGAATACTTCAATTAAACAGTTTTAATTAAAAAAGAAGAGAATAAAAATGGAAATCAATTTAAAAAAAGAAAAAAATCATAAATATTCTATTTAAATCAGAATTTCAGATAAACAATGAATCATTTTAGTGTATGTCCCCAATGTTACATGTAGTATTACTTGTTGTTTACCTGAAATTCAGATTTAACTGGATATTCTATATTTTATCTGGCTATCCTCTCCCAGGCCCAGTGTTCTCAGCCAAGAACTGTGGATCCTAACAAGGAATCCTTTTGGACAGTTCGCTAGCCCTTCCTTCAGGAACCTCCTGTCCTTCACAAGGTTCAGGCTAACATCTGCATACCTTCTGTAAGAGTCAAGGGTTCCCTGGGGGAGTTGAACCCAGGCCCTTTCTGACTAAGCAGCTACGCCGGGGTGCCACTTCTCCCCAGTGTGGGCACCCACACAGGGTTGGGGAAGCCTATGACTGTGGAGGCAGGAGACTTTCTGCCCTTGGAGTGACAGCCCTCCCCATGGATCTCTCATCTTTACCATCTTCTTGTTTAACCAGCCCCCAGGCCCGAGGCAGTGAGCTTCTCTTATAGCTCTCCTTTGTCATATTCTCCTCTTCCCACAGCACAGCAAGCAAGTCCCACACGTGGCTGCCATAGCAGAAAGCATATATTCTTCACTCTATAGGAGAACTCAGGGGCTTTCATTCTCCAATCCTGGTTCTGGTTACGCTAAAGACAGCAATAAAGAAATATAGAAAGCCTCCTCTCAAGGTAACAACCTGATTTGCATAGTTGTTGTCTTACTACAAGAATCCTATACTGACTGTCAAATATATTTTTTCTTTTTCCTTACATTCTTTTGATATCAATCTATTCTCCTTCTGGATAGAAGGCTATCATCAGCTAATTGGAGAGAAGATCAGGAGCTCAGAGAGGCTACAGAGAAAGGCAGCATGAATACTTTTCCGTATTATCTCCTCATTATTTTTACTTTATGAGGTTCTGTCTGTCATAGATACTCTGCTTTGAGCTGTGCACCCTCCTTCTCTCAATACTGAGAAGTTCCTTGTAATATGAACTTCTATTATGGGCTTGACTTTGTCTCCTAAATCTTCAGACAAGCAATTAATTCCTGGACAACAAAAGCTTTTTAATTATGAAATTTTTCATGCTTACTCTGAAAGACATAGAAAGATAAATGAAATAAAATAGCAGCATGCAGGTACTTGCCATCCAGATAAGATTCTTTACAGAGAATCTTACAAACTTCCAGTTTATAAAGATAGCAATCAATTAAAAGATACAAAAAATATTCATAGCCTTTTGTCCTCAAAGTATTTTCTGTATATTTTTTTAGTATTTTAGGTTGCAGGTTGTGCCACTTTGAAGGAAATAATTCAACTATAAGGATAAAATTACGTTATTTGACAGAACACAAATAACAAGAGATTACAGAAAAGGGAAATTATGTATACAGGATACATTTCAAGTCTGAATTTAAAAAAAATTTTGAACTATTTTTATTGATATTTTATTTTTCATCCATCTTTATTTTCCGCCTATGTGGGCCTCCCATTGCAGTGGCCTCTCTTGTTGCAGAGCACCAGTTCCGGGCACATGCACTCCAGAGCGCCGGCACACTGATCCAGCCACTCCACGGCACATGGGATCTTCCCGGGCCAGGGATTGAACTGGTACCCCTTGCACCTCAAGGCAGATTCTTTACCCACTAGACCACCAGGGAAGCCCAAATTCTGACTTCTTAAATGTCATTAGTAGGTTGAGCTTTGGGGAGAAGAGAGTGTAATTCTGTTAGTTTAAAAATAAAATTGTTGCTTATTCCAACTAATTGTTGTCTCTGGCCTCCTTGTCTGCCTTCTGGTTTGTCTAAGTGAACCAATATTGCTCCAACATGTTATCATGAAAAAGAAAAGACTCTGTAACCAATCATTCCTGCATTCTCAGCATATGCTTTTAAATTGCACTATGTTTTACAATTTTTCTTCTGTGGTTTCACAGACTATTTGAGGTGGAAGGTAGATGGGAGGTAATCCTGTGCAATCTCCTCATCCTGTAGGGTGAAAGAGGTGAAGGAATCTGTCTTGCAGCCACTGAGAGGCAGTGCTGGGCGAGGAGCTGTGTCCTGGGGCCAGCGCAGAGCAGCCTGCTCTTCCCTCCCATGCTGACATGCTGATAAACAGAAACAACCTTCCATACATTCTGGCACCAAGAATCTTGTAAAGTTTAAATTGGCCTATCTTGTAATTAACTACACTTTAAGGGTTTGGAGGTGGGCTAAACGCTCAACTTCAACATATTAACAGTTTCACAAGGAAGAAGGGGAATTTAAACAGAAGACAAAAGAGGAAAAACATGTTCTTTATTTGGTAGCAATGAAATCTGTTTCAACATTATTGGATTATAATGTTTCAGCTTTTATCTAGAATCTGTGCCTCAGGTAGCACAACCCTCAAAACGGAGTAAAAATTATTTTCACACTTTTTTTTAGGTTAACTTCAATAATAGCAAGTTTCCTCGGGGCCATTTTTATATGCATTTGTTAAACATACAGTCTTTCCCGAGAAGCACTTATTTTCTGCATCAACATTTATTTTCAGTAGAAAGAAGATAAAAACTCCTTATGTTCAGATTGAAAACTTTCTGTGATCTACACTTAGAAGTACACAGATTACTTCTTTTTTGCCCTCTAATTCCAAATTGGACTACCTAACTCAACTTCTCTGCTCTTGGTTTGGGCTCTTGCTAATGTTTCACTGGGGTTTCCCTGGTGGCTCAGTGGTAAAGAATCTGCCTGCAATATAGGAGATACGGGTTTGATCTCTGGGCTGGGAAGATCCCTTGGAGAAGGAAAAGGAAATGGTAACCCACCCCAGCATTCTTGTCTGGGAAGTCCCACCGGCAGAAGAGCTTGGCGGGCTATTGTCCACGGGGTAACACAGAGTCAGACACGACCTAGTGACTGAACGACCATGCTTCACTGATTTTCTCCTAAAGGCGGCTCAGATGCTACTTGCTTCCTGAAGTTTTCCCTCATCTTGATTCCTTAAGACTACCCTCTACAAAATGAATCTGTACATCCTTAGTGTTTCCATAGTACATTATTTATATTTCTAATATACTAAATACCAACATGTGGAAAGCTTGCCACTTTATCAAATGCATTTTCCTTATTTCACTTAATCATACCATTTTACATTATTGCTTGACTCAGCATCTTAGCTCTTTCTCTAGAATATAGAGAATTAAGCACCTTTTTTAGTGAACCTTGACTTCATATTTGTTTTTGTATAACTACTGTATTATGTTTAGCACATGGTAAGTGTCCCAACTGATATTTATTAGCACTGAATTGATAGTGGTGTCCATACTGACCAGAAGGGATTACATTCTTAAATGTCAAGAGATTGTTTCTTGTCCTCAGATGAAGGCTCTGATAGTGACCCAGCAGGCATTGCTAGCCTCAAATTCCACCTGTGACTTTGAAGTCTGGCAGCCACCTCAGAGCATTAATAGGCAAAGCTGTGGCTTGCTGGGTAATAACACACTGCCTTGGAATAATCATTTTCAAATGAATCAACAACAGCAGCTATTTGCCTGATCTAATTAGCCTCACCTTTTTGTCTAAAATAAATTCGAAAAAGAACCCATAGCAAAAGTCTTTCCCGAGAAGCACTTATTTTCTGCATCAACATTTATTTTCAGTAGAAAGAAGATAAAAACTCCTTATGTTCAGATTGAAAACTTTCTGTGATCTACACTTAGAAGTACACAGATTACTTCTTTTTTGCCCTCTAATTCCAAATTGGACTACCTAACTCAACTTCTCTGCTCTTGGTTTGGGCTCTTGCTAATGTTTCACTGGGGTTTCCCTGGTGGCTCAGTGGTAAAGAATCTGCCTGCAATATAGGAGATACGGGTTTGATCTCTGGGCTGGGAAGATCCCTTGGAGAAGGAAAAGGAAATGGTAACCCACCCCAGCATTCTTGTCTGGGAAGTCCCACCGGCAGAAGAGCTTGGCGGGCTATTGTCCACGGGGTAACACAGAGTCAGACACGACCTAGTGACTGAACGACCATGCTTCACTGATTTTCTCCTAAAGGCGGCTCAGATGCTACTTGCTTCCTGAAGTTTTCCCTCATCTTGATTCCTTAAGACTACCCTCTACAAAATGAATCTGTACATCCTTAGTGTTTCCATAGTACATTATTTATATTTCTAATATACTAAATACCAACATGTGGAAAGCTTGCCACTTTATCAAATGCATTTTCCTTATTTCACTTAATCATACCATTTTACATTATTGCTTGACTCAGCATCTTAGCTCTTTCTCTAGAATATAGAGAATTAAGCACCTTTTTTAGTGAACCTTGACTTCATATTTGTTTTTGTATAACTACTGTATTATGTTTAGCACATGGTAAGTGTCCCAACTGATATTTATTAGCACTGAATTGATAGTGGTGTCCATACTGACCAGAAGGGATTACATTCTTAAATGTCAAGAGATTGTTTCTTGTCCTCAGATGAAGGCTCTGATAGTGACCCAGCAGGCATTGCTAGCCTCAAATTCCACCTGTGACTTTGAAGTCTGGCAGCCACCTCAGAGCATTAATAGGCAAAGCTGTGGCTTGCTGGGTAATAACACACTGCCTTGGAATAATCATTTTCAAATGAATCAACAACAGCAGCTATTTGCCTGATCTAATTAGCATCACCTTTTTTTGAGCAGGCAGAAAAAGGTTGGCATATTCTGTATGATGCAACATGCAGCAAATTATATAGACAAGGCTGCATCACAGGGTCAGACACTCACCTCCGCGGCTGAGGGCTTCCTGGCAGTCTTCCCCATCCTCCTCCCTACTCTAGCTGAATAATCAGCTTGCATCATTTTAAGTATGAGAACCACAGGGAAATCCGTAATTTGAAATTTAACCCAAATGTGGTTTCTGTATTTGAAGAGACTTGCTTCACAGGAGGATTTCAAGAACAAAGGTGAAATTCCTTTTACATCCAAGAATATTTGGGAAGTGATTTAACCCGAATGAGAAGTTAACCCTGCTTACTTGCCTGGTAGGAATGCTAACACTAAATGGTGTTAAGCTCTTGTCCCTCCTAAGAGTTAAAAGGCCTTTGTTTCCAAAGGTCAGGTTACGAATATTGTCTGAGGAAGTGGGCTTAAAGGGAGGACAGGCAGAGGGGATGCCTCTGTCTTTGACGAGGAAAATGATTTAGTAGAATTAGAAGGAAGATGTGCGTGTGTGTGGCAGGCGGGGGCGGGGGGGGGGTAGTCTGCTAATGACTGTATGTAGTGTACTCTCTCCTTTACTTAGAAGGTACTGGACTTGTACTGATGAGAGCTGATGAAGGCGAACCCTAAGGCAGGGTTGTGCTGGAGTCAGCTTGTCAGAGCACCTTTCTTCCCAAATGTCATCATGGGAGACTGAAAACTGCCCTTTCCTCATATTTTCAGGACCATGTATGCCCCCCCAGACTCAGAAAGGACCCTAAGGAAAGGAAGAGGCCTCTATGATGACTGATGTTGAGCGGTCTGTCTGCCCCGGTGAGGTTTACACCAGATATAATTTGGTTTTAAAAAATAAAATGTGACCCCCAAGATCAAATTTTCTGTGTTCATATATCTGGACCTGCAACTTGCTAGATGTGCCTTGCTATGTAGGTAAATTCCTCATCTTTAAAATGGGTAGAATGTACTATTATTAGGTTTCTGTGAGGATACAGAGAATTAATACATGGAAAGCCTTTAGCAGGCCCTGGCACAGACTAACCATTGCTGTTACTGGGCAGAGGGGTCGGGGTGGGGAAATGACCGGTGGAGCATATTTATATACGCTGCATTAATAGTCCTGTTACTGTACATGTCCTTTCTTGTCTTTTTCCATGCTGTGAACTTTAGATGGCATGCTTTTAGATGCTCTTAGATGGGACATGCCAGTATCTGTATATGCAATGTCTTTGCATTGTCTCCGTGTTCTCATAACACTCCTGATCACAGCTATTTGTACTCACCTCTGTAGCTCTCCTAGTTCCTAACATGTAGTAGGCACACAGCAAACCGTTTTTAGATTGAATTAAATTTAGATTTGGTATAGGGTATTAAGGGCTTTCCTGGTGGCTCAGTTTGTAAAGAAGTCACCTGCAATGCAGGAGACGTGAGTTTGGTCCCTGGTACAGAAAGATCTCCTGGAGAAGGGAGCATTCTTGCCTGGGAAACCCCATGGACAGAGGAGCCTGGCAGGCCACAGTCCATGGGGTCAAAAGAGTCAGACATGACTTAGTGACTAAACCACCAGCACCACCATAGGGTACTCAACAGAGGATTCAGCCATTAATCAAAAGTTTCCAATGAGGCTGGTTGAAAGAAAAACTATTAACTAGTTTGAACTAATATATATAGCTCCTTGGTCAAGAGGAAATAGATCCTAAAGGAAGTCATTACTGATCGCATGGGTATTTAGAGGCAGAATCAGTTTCCTGAACCCTCCCTGCTCTGAAGTCTCCAGGTTGAAGCCAGTTCTCTCCAGAGGGAGCAACCAAAGACTAGAAGACCTTAGTCAAAGAAATAGTTCAGAAGAACCCTGGGTTGCCTATGGAACTGGATTTTGCAAGGAGGGAGCAGCTGTTTCACAGAAAGCAGAAATTTCAGTGGGGACTGGATTTATTAACTAAAGCAGCCAATGATCATTTCCTTTCTCCTCCAGGCCTAGGAAAGCGCCTAGCCAAAAGACACATTGCTTCAATTCATAAAGGAGTGTTTCTATGCTTTTCAGGGCTTAACAAATATCCTCGCAACTGTTAAGTCCTCTTTGCTTAACAAATAAAAACAAAATGTATTTGAAAAGATAGAAGCTACATAGCAAGGGTTGGATTTCTGAATTAATAATCCATTGATAATAGTAACAACATATAGTAATTGGTCATGAGATCCTGCACTGGGTTTATATAGATGTCATTTCATTTAGGGCTTCCCAGGTGGTGCAGTGGTAAAGAATCTACCTGCTTAATCCCTGGGTTGGGGAGATGCCCTGGAGAAGGGCATGGCGACCCACCCTAGTATTCTTGCCTGCAGAATCCCATGGACTGAGGAGTTAGCAGGTTACGGTCCATGGGGTCACAAAAGAGTGGAACACAACTTAGCGTTTAAAAAATATTTCATTCAATCCTAACAGGAGCCTTAGGAAATACATTATTATTTTCTTCATTTTGCTGAGGACTAAATGAAGATGAAAGAGATGTCAGCTGACTTGTTCAGAGACACAAAGTTGGTGAGTAGTAGCCAGGATTGGAACTCTTCTTTCTGCCTGGAAGCATTCCTATCATCCCCCCTAAGCCCGGAGGTTAAACATTAAAGAATGGGCCAACTTGAGCCACAAAGGAGTAGGAATAAATAAAGATGATGACTGAGGCCTAAATAAATTTGTTTATCTCTGAAATAGTCATCGCAGGGAGTCAGGATTTCAAAATTCACACTTTAAATCTCTGGCTATCAAGATTAAAAGTATAGTAATAATTATAGCACAACGCTAGAGTTTTAGCAGGCAGAAATCAGTTTCCTGAACCCTCTGCTCTGAAGTCTCCAGGTTGAAGCCAGTTCTCTCCAGAGGGAGCAACCAAAGACTAGAAGACCTTAGTCAAAGAAATAGTTCAGAAGAACCCTGGGTTGCCTATGGAACTGGATTTTGCAAGGAGGGAGCAGCTGTTTCACAGAAAGCAGAAATTTCAGTGGGGACTGGATTTATTAACTAAAGCAGCCAATGATCATTTCCTTTCTCCTCCAGGCCTAGGAAAGCGCCTAGCCAAAAGACACATTGCTTCAATTCATAAAGGAGTGTTTCTATGCTTTTCAGGGCTTAACAAATATCCTCGCAACTGTTAAGTCCTCTTTGCTTAACAAATAAAAACAAAATGTATTTGAAAAGATAGAAGCTACATAGCAAGGGTTGGATTTCTGAATTAATAATCCATTGATAATAGTAACAACATATAGTAATTGGTCATGAGATCCTGCACTGGGTTTATATAGATGTCATTTCATTTAGGGCTTCCCAGGTGGTGCAGTGGTAAAGAATCTACCTGCTTAATCCCTGGGTTGGGGAGATGCCCTGGAGAAGGGCATGGCGACCCACCCTAGTATTCTTGCCTGCAGAATCCCATGGACTGAGGAGTTAGCAGGTTACGGTCCATGGGGTCAAAAAAGAGTGGAACACAACTTAGCGTTTAAAAAATATTTCATTCAATCCTAACAGGAGCCTTAGGAAATACATTATTATTTTCTTCATTTTGCTGAGGACTAAATGAAGATGAAAGAGATGTCAGCTGACTTGTTCAGAGACACAAAGTTGGTGAGTAGTAGCCAGGATTGGAACTCTTCTTTCTGCCTGGAAGCATTCCTATCATCCCCCCTAAGCCCGGAGGTTAAACATTAAAGAATGGGCCAACTTGAGCCACAAAGGAGTAGGAATAAATAAAGATGATGACTGAGGCCTAAATAAATTTGTTTATCTCTGAAATAGTCATCGCAGGGAGTCAGGATTTCAAAATTCACACTTTAAATCTCTGGCTATCAAGATTAAAAGTATAGTAATAATTATAGCACAACGCTAGAGTTAAGAGAAAAAAGGAAACTGCTACATAAAGCCAGCAAAAGAGAGATGACTATTAAAACAGCAGGAATGAATAAAACCCAGCAAGCATGAAACAAGGTGAGATCAGTGGGCTCAGACTTACTACTTAGGACTGTGAGGAGAGGTCAAGCACCCCTTCTCCCATTTAACTCTAAACCCAGACAAAGTGACAGAGGAAGGCTAGAAGTAAAAATACAGAGCAGAGTTATCTTGGAAATACAAGTAAAAGGTGGCCAAGGACATAGCATCATTAATAGCAAATCTTGTAGAAATCAGGAAAGATAACTCTTTAAGCAGAAGACAGTTTTTGCATGAAGGTTAATCTCCAGTGAAGATATAATAGAGGACAGTCTTATACACAGTAGTAGTGAAGGACATTCAAATGCCATCCTTAAAATTTGAATTACCAAATAGGCACAAGAAACATAGTGTCGTTTAGCCCAGTCTCCCAAACCACAGATCCTGCCGGTTTAACAGCGTTGTTTTAGACTGTTGGCCAACATATCTTCCTGCCCTGGGGGCTCAAATCCTACAAACAGTTCCGAGAGGTTTCTTTATTTGTTTCCTTCCTTTCCCCTTCTTTGTGACGCCTGTAAACACACCGCACAATTACAAAGTCGCAGCCGCATGCAATATTGGAACACAGACACCCTGTTAAATCCGTTCCTGACAGCTGTGAGCCCCTTTTAAATTTCAATTATAAGATCAACGACTATAACTGTTGGCAGACCATTACCACCCAGGGTTCAGGGAATTGTGGGGATAGAGTGAGCCACTGGGAGGGAGAGGAGGCCGGGCTGGGAGAGCCTCCAGACTCCCTCACCTGGCCAAACCTGCATCCTCCACACCTGAACAATAAATTCAGGCACAAACGGGAAAGGCTCAGGCCTGAAGCAGATTCGGGGCTGGAACCTGTGCCAACAACACTACCAGTTCCCTGATTGCCCCCTATTTTTCATTTCACCTTGACCTTCACCATGAAGACCTGGTCCCTCATTTCAAAAGTAGGGAAAGACAAAGGTGTGATGTTCCCTGCTAGTTTTCAGGCAAAGAAGGACTCAAGGATTCAGTTGTAAGCATCAGGCCCATCTCTCGCTCTTTGAAAATAAGAGCCTCATGCTGCCCTGAACAATGAAAATTGCAAGTGTCCCCCTGCTCCTGCCTGGAGATCTGGCCTGCAGCAGGAGGCTTAGGTGTGAAGTTCTCAGGTCTTTGCCTTCAACCAGAGTTGAAGTAGATGTACCTGGTTCATTCAAGTCTCCACCTGTGCTCAGAGCAGTAGGGTCATTAGCCAGATACCAAGGAGACTGCCTGCAATGGAGAAGATGTGGGTTCTATCCCTTGGTTGGGGAGATACCCTGGAGAAGGCAATGGCAACCCACACAAGTATTCTTGCTTAGAAATCCCAAAGACAGAAAAGCCTGGTGGGCTACAGTCCATGGGGATGCAAGAGTCAGACATGACTTAGTGACTAAACATCCAACAGTTTCCAAATGAAATAGTGAAAAAGTATATTTGCATGCAAGGCCTTCCTTCTCAGACTCTGTTTCCATCCCATCCATCCCAAGTTCCTTGTTTTTAAAATTTAGATTAGACTGACTCATCCCAAGAAGACTTATAAATTTTCTGGTATGAAAGGACATTTGAAATTAAGTTCAATAAGTAAGTATTTATTGAACTTCTGAAAAGATCTGGATTCTTCCTCTTCAAGGTGGTTAGAACTCATAGGTAGCAAAATTTATTACCCTACACCTGATCTTTTGGTTATAGTTATACAGTAGATGTATGTCTTTTTCTGGCGGGGCGGGGGTAGGAAATTATGCCTTCAAAAATATTGTCTGACAAAGGCTTCACCTATCTTCCTCCAGAGCTGATTTGGACATTTGTAAAGTTTCCTAAAGAGAACATTCACTTCAGAACCCTGGCCCCATGTGTTTATCCCTTGAGAACTCTGAAAAGTCACATTCCATAGATGAGGACTTTCGTAAATAAGTCCTGCTAGCTAGCTTGTTTCCTCAAGTCGAAGAGAGTGAAAGGTTACACGAGACATTTCTGAAAATTTTAAAACCTTTCGGGCATTCTTTGTGGCACTACTGTTACTCACCCTCCCCATTTGACCCCCAACAAGGGTTTGAGACAGAAGGAGACAGTTTGGTTCAGAAGCAAAGGGAAGCTTGATTGCTTGATTGAAGAAGAGAGGTGTGTGAGCTCCAGAGCACACATCTCCCCCAAATGGGTGGGGCTGATGTACAGAATCTTGTCTGCCGGAAGGGGGCAGGGTTATTTTGGGTCAGGCACAGGCTCCAGACAGAAGTGCCAGGCGCAGCATCTCTGTATACAGCTGGCCAAATTGGAGTGTTGGCCCCAGTGGTTTTGCATTGGGAACTCTAACATGTCAGGGGCAAGGTCTCTGCACACAGCCAGTGAAACCAGACTAGACACCAAAGAAGAGGTTAGAGTGTATCACCTAGAGTCTGTCTTATGTCCCTCCCACTCCTCCCCATTTGAGAGTGGGCTTGTCCGTGACACTACTCATATCCTTTGCCTGCCTACTCACGAAGCCTACACTAGTTGTCCAGGTTGAGATAAACTGAGAGAATATGTTCAGTGTGGTGTCTTGCAAAGTTAATTTAAAATTTGCAAGGCCTTCCTTCTCAGACTCTGTTTCCATCCCATCCATCCCAAGTTCCTTGTTTTTAAAATTTAGATTAGACTGACTCATCCCAAGAAGACTTATAAATTTTCTGGTATGAAAGGACATTTGAAATTAAGTTCAATAAGTAAGTATTTATTGAACTTCTGAAAAGATCTGGATTCTTCCTCTTCAAGGTGGTTAGAACTCATAGGTAGCAAAATTTATTACCCTACACCTGATCTTTTGGTTATAGTTATACAGTAGATGTATGTCTTTTTCTGGCGGGGCGGGGGTAGGAAATTATGCCTTCAAAAATATTGTCTGACAAAGGCTTCACCTATCTTCCTCCAGAGCTGATTTGGACATTTGTAAAGTTTCCTAAAGAGAACATTCACTTCAGAACCCTGGCCCCATGTGTTTATCCCTTGAGAACTCTGAAAAGTCACATTCCATAGATGAGGACTTTCGTAAATAAGTCCTGCTAGCTAGCTTGTTTCCTCAAGTCGAAGAGAGTGAAAGGTTACACGAGACATTTCTGAAAATTTTAAAACCTTTCGGGCATTCTTTGTGGCACTACTGTTACTCACCCTCCCCATTTGACCCCCAACAAGGGTTTGAGACAGAAGGAGACAGTTTGGTTCAGAAGCAAAGGGAAGCTTGATTGCTTGATTGAAGAAGAGAGGTGTGTGAGCTCCAGAGCACACATCTCCCCAAGTGGCTGGGGCTGATGTACAGAATCTTGTCTGCCGGAAGGGGGCAGGGTTATTTTGGGTCAGGCACAGGCTCCAGACAGAAGTGCCAGGCGCAGCATCTCTGTATACAGCTGGCCAAATTGGAGTGTTGGCCCCAGTGGTTTTGCATTGGGAACTCTAACATGTCAGGGGCAAGGTCTCTGCACACAGCCAGTGAAACCAGACTAGACACCAAAGAAGAGGTTAGAGTGTATCACCTAGAGTCTGTCTTATGTCCCTCCCACTCCTCCCCATTTGAGAGTGGGCTTGTCCGTGACACTACTCATATCCTTTGCCTGCCTACTCACGAAGCCTACACTAGTTGTCCAGGTTGAGATAAACTGGAGAGAATATGTTCAGTGTGGTGTGTCTTTGAAATAGGTTTGTAGAGAGCATTTCATCTGTACCACTAAGATTTTCTTCTCTTGTTAATTTTACGTTTATCGCAAACTACTTGAAAATTTGCGCGTGTGCATGCCATCTAAGATACACTGTCATACAGCACTCCTTCAGAGACCCAGGGAAGCCTTGCACACTCATTGTAAGAGTTTGCGTGGTACCCTGAAAAAACATTTTCTATTACTACCAGGATATGCCTTTGTGGGACCTGGACCTAAACATCTAAACCAGTATCTTTTAGTGCTTAACTCATTTATGCCTGAAAAAGGACCGTAACGTTCCTCACAAGACATCCTTATTTGGATCTAGTTCATATATCAATCTTTTGTTAGTGAGGCCCTTTTTTAAAAAGTGTCTAAACTTCTAATTAAAAATCTTTAACAATACTATATTTTACATTTAGTTTCTTACTGTTTAAAAATTGTATAGTATTTTGGCAAGAAAAAATTGAAATTAAAATTTGATAAAGATTGGATAAAGATTATCTCCTTCAATCATCAGAATTTCTTTGTGTATTAGATAAATATTAGTAATAAAGGTCTAACAATACCTCACCTACAATTCTTACACTCCAAAACCATAAGTTATTTTGGAACTTAACTGACAGCAAAACCTGACTCAAACCAAAATGAATCTACTTCTATTTCTATTTCTTCCACATTTTGTGAATATTTGTGTATTTCCCTGCAGAAATATTAAAGTGTTTGGATGTTAAATAAGTTTATGTACCACATTATGTGTCTAAACTCTAGATAATTTTTAAATTCCAGAACATATCTGGATCCAAGTTTTCAGATAAGGAATTTTGAACCTGCTTGCAAAATCAGACTGTAGCTCATGCCATGACATTTTTCTTTAGGATTCCGTCTCTCTGTTTGTTCTTATTGGAAGAGACCATCTATGTATAATATTTACACAAAATTAGCACCTGTTGCAGTGAGAATGGGGTCTATCCCCTAGAAAAGGCCTTTTGTCTTACCAGTGTTCCTCATCCTTATAAATACTAGGTATCTGTAACATCCTCAATAAGTTCAACATATATTGCTTTCAACTGTCCAGGCACCATGCTAGGAGCCATGAGGGATAGAGACGTAAGCAGGATACTACCAAACTGATATGGGGGAGTGTAGACATGTAAGCACCACTCACCTGTAATGACAGGCTGACTGTTATAAAAGGCAGAGTTACAAACAAAATGTTGAGAGATCAAAGAGGAAGAGTAATGCATGTCAAGGGAGGCTTCACAAAGGAGGAGTCACTTAGATGTATGCATTTGTGCCTTTTCCAGGATGTGGAGATTTTCACTGGTAAATAGGTAAGAGATGTTCTTCCAAAGATTTTCACTGATCAAAGAAGCCCTGACCTTTACTGTCTTTTAAAGGATACTTGTATATAATGACAGAGAAAGAAAGAGAATAGAATCTTTCCAAGCAGGCTTACAAAAAACTGAGGTATATTTTAATGAGGTATACTTTGAATGCTTTCTGCATAGAAAATGCAAAATAATAAAATTGTAGTCATGGGATAATTGTTAGGTTGCAAAACATGTTTATGTCTAGTCCATCTATAGAAATGGTCTGGATTAAAAAGGTGTATGAATACCATCTTTGAATCTCATCAGTTATCCCTATGATTATTAAGTGTTGACTTATTTAAAGATGAGATAAATCTCTAAGATTAAGGGCCCACATGAAAGTGAGACCAATATGAAATAAGAGCTTCTGAGTCCTCTGATACCTGTTGCCTGACCACCCGCTCTACCTTGTTAAAGTGTTTGGATGTTAAATAAGTTTATGTACCACATTATGTGTCTAAACTCTAGATAATTTTTAAATTCCAGAACATATCTGGATCCAAGTTTTCAGATAAGGAATTTTGAACCTGCTTGCAAAATCAGACTGTAGCTCATGCCATGACATTTTTCTTTAGGATTCCGTCTCTCTGTTTGTTCTTATTGGAAGAGACCATCTATGTATAATATTTACACAAAATTAGCACCTGTTGCAGTGAGAATGGGGTCTATCCCCTAGAAAAGGCCTTTTGTCTTACCAGTGTTCCTCATCCTTATAAATACTAGGTATCTGTAACATCCTCAATAAGTTCAACATATATTGCTTTCAACTGTCCAGGCACCATGCTAGGAGCCATGAGGGATAGAGACGTAAGCAGGATACTACCAAACTGATATGGGGGAGTGTAGACATGTAAGCACCACTCACCTGTAATGACAGGCTGACTGTTATAAAAGGCAGAGTTACAAACAAAATGTTGAGAGATCAAAGAGGAAGAGTAATGCATGTCAAGGGAGGCTTCACAAAGGAGGAGTCACTTAGATGTATGCATTTGTGCCTTTTCCAGGATGTGGAGATTTTCACTGGTAAATAGGTAAGAGATGTTCTTCCAAAGATTTTCACTGATCAAAGAAGCCCTGACCTTTACTGTCTTTTAAAGGATACTTGTATATAATGACAGAGAAAGAAAGAGAATAGAATCTTTCCAAGCAGGCTTACAAAAAACTGAGGTATATTTTAATGAGGTATACTTTGAATGCTTTCTGCATAGAAAATGCAAAATAATAAAATTGTAGTCATGGGATAATTGTTAGGTTGCAAAACATGTTTATGTCTAGTCCATCTATAGAAATGGTCTGGATTAAAAAGGTGTATGAATACCATCTTTGAATCTCATCAGTTATCCCTATGATTATTAAGTGTTGACTTATTTAAAGATGAGATAAATCTCTAAGATTAAGGGCCCACATGAAAGTGAGACCAATATGAAATAAGAGCTTCTGAGTCCTCTGATACCTGTTGCCTGACCACCCGCTCTACCTTGTTAACCCTACAAGTTTTTGGAGGTATCCAGGCAAAGGAAAAAGCACAGACTGTCAAGTGAAAGGAGCTTAGCATTAATTTTGTACATGTATCATTCAGGGTATGTTGGATTATGCTGCAGTAACAAGCAATCCCCAAAGGTCAGTGAAGGATTCCCTTGTAGCTCAGCTGGTAAAGAATCCACCTGCAATGAAGGCAATCCTGGTTCAATTCCTGGGTCACTAAGATTTCCTGGAGAAGGGATAGGCTACCCACTATAGGATTCTTGGGCTTCCCTGGTGGCTCAGATGATAAGAATCTTCCTGCAATGTGGGAGACCTGTGTTCTATCCCTGAGTTGGGAAAATCCCCTGGAGAAGGGAAAAGCTACCCACTCCAGTAGTCTTGCCTAAGGAATTCCATGGCTCATCCATGGGTCACAAAGAGTTGGACACAATTTTCAACTGTCAGTGAGTTAACACAACATTTATTTCCCATTCGTATAACATGTCCACAGAGGGTCAACAGGAAGCCTCTGCTCCTTGTAATAACTTGGGAATCTTGACTGATGGAGGATTCCCTAGTCCCTTCATTTAGTGTGAATTTCTAATGATCACCTGAGCAGTGTGGCAGATCATACTCAGTTTCTTATAGTTTGCCCTTTGGCTCTTCCATTCACATTAACAGACCAAAGCAATCCATAGGACCACATCTACTTTCAAAGTGGGTGGAAAAGAACAACCCCATTCTGGATGATCAAGTGATAGAATTATCAGGCTAAGAGCATTAATGACAATTTTAGCAGGGGACAGGATACAAGATCCTTAAAAAAAAGAAAGAAATCTGGCAGCACATGGTTGAGGTAATAGATAATGTAAAGGAGTGCATAGATTATCTAAAACTGGGTGCCTAGGGGGACTAAGCTGGTAGACACACTGGACTAGCAGAGAGCTAGAAGTGCAGCGTTCTCTTAGCAGTCCCTGACTGAGCTGTGCATTCACGTTAAACAAGATACTTACTCTGGCTTTGCTTCAGTACCTAAGATGAGATAAATCTCTAAGATTGGCCAAAAGTGAGACCAATATGAAATAAGAGCTTCTGAGTCCTCTGATACCTGTTGCCTGACCACCCGCTCTACCTTGTTAACCCTACAAGTTTTGGAGGTATCCAGGCAAAGGAAAAGCACAGACTGTCAAGTGAAAGGAGCTTAGCATTAATTTTGTACATGTATCATTCAGGGTATGTTGGATTATGCTGCAGTAACAAGCAATCCCCAAAGGTCAGTGAAGGATTCCCTTGTAGCTCAGCTGGTAAAGAATCCACCTGCAATGAAGGCAATCCTGGTTCAATTCCTGGGTCACTAAGATTTCCTGGAGAAGGGATAGGCTACCCACTATAGGATTCTTGGGCTTCCTGGTGGCTGAGATGATAAGAATCTTCCTGCAATGTGGGAGACCTGTGTTCTATCCCTGAGTTGGGAAAATCCCCTGGAGAAGGGAAAAGCTACCCACTCCAGTAGTCTTGCCTAAGGAATTCCATGGCTCATCCATGGGTCACAAAGAGTTGGACACAATTTTCAACTGTCAGTGAGTTAACACAACATTTATTTCCCATTCGTATAACATGTCCACAGAGGGTCAACAGGAAGCCTCTGCTCCTTGTAATAACTTGGGAATCTTGACTGATGGAGGATTCCCTAGTCCCTTCATTTAGTGTGAATTTCTAATGATCACCTGAGCAGTGTGGCAGATCATACTCAGTTTCTTATAGTTTGCCCTTTGGCTCTTCCATTCACATTAACAGACCAAAGCAATCCATAGGACCACATCTACTTTCAAAGTGGGTGGAAAAGAACAACCCCATTCTGGATGATCAAGTGATAGAATTATCAGGCTAAGAGCATTAATGACAATTTTAGCAGGGGACAGGATACAAGATCCTTAAAAAAAAGAAAGAAATCTGGCAGCACATGGTTGAGGTAATAGATAATGTAAAGGAGTGCATAGATTATCTAAAACTGGGTGCCTAGGGGGACTAAGCTGGTAGACACACTGGACTAGCAGAGAGCTAGAAGTGCAGCGTTCTCTTAGCAGTCCCTGACTGAGCTGTGCATTCACGTTAAACAAGATACTTACTCTGGCTTTGCTTCAGTACCTCCAAGGCGAAAAGAGACACAGAGATGGTAATGTATACAGCCTTCCTGTTAGTCTGAGGGTTAATGAAAGTTGGGGGTGAAGCACTTAACTCCCTGTTTCCTATTCAGTTCTGGGGAGAGCTCCCTCTTAAACAAATTAGCCCTTTTTTTTGCATTCACAGTATGTTTCCACAGTGACAAATTTTGTCAACCTCACCAAAATTTGAGCTAAACCTGAAGAATAAGTTGACTATTTATTTTACAAATTGGATGTGCATCCTGCTGGATTTTCCAAGTGGTTATGACAACAGAATCCCTCATCTATAACATCCATCCACAGCCCTCATGTATAGCTCCCTTGTTTGCTCTGAAGATAATATACTGATTGAGCCTTTTTTGATGGCATTCTTTCCATGCTTCTCACATGAGGAAGAATTACCGCTGTTCTCCTCTGGGACCTAAAACCACTGCATTTTTACACGTGTTATTTACTGTATACATTCTCATGTCAAAATGGTCAATTAATTTCTTTTTAACATGCCTTAGAGAATAAAAGGTTTGTTCTTATGTTTTTGTATGGGGAGGTTTTTTTCATCTTTTTTTTGTAAGTTTTACTTTAAAACTCATTAACTGATCTTGTATCTATGAATAGTTAACATTAATTATGCACAATTAGCATATGATAAAGTATGACACATTTCAAGCGAACATTAGACAGCATAATTATACTGAATATAACTGTTCAGCTGTGCAGGTTCACAAAATATGATGAATAGTATGCTCATCTCTATTGACTCCACTTACCTGAACTAAAGTAATGATTTAAAAATGAACACAGTGGGGAGGGGGCCAGGGATATGCATATGACTGAACTGGGAACATACATGTCTGTGAACAAAACTCTGTAAAAATTTAAAAAAACACACACAAAAATGAACACAGGGCTTCCCTGGTAGCTCAGTGGTAAAGAGTTCACTTGCTAATGTAGAAGACATGGGTTCGACTCCTGATCTGGGAAGATCCCACATGCTGCAGAGCAGCTAAGCCCCTGAGCCACAAGTATGGAGCCTGTGCTCTAGAGCCTCGGAACCTCAACTATTGAGCCCATGCACTGCAACTATTGAAGGCTTTGTGCCCTAGAGCCTGAGTTTCACAGCGAGAGAGGTCACTGCAACAAGAAGCCTCCTCACTTCAACTAAAGAGTAGAGCCTACTCCCTGCAACTAGAGAAGAGCCTGCGGCAGCAGTGAAAACCCAGGACAGCCAAAAATAAATAAATAAATAAATAAAATTTAAAAATGAATAAATAAAAATGAACACCGTTGGAACAAAATGTACATATGTTGAATACTGTTATGCACTAAGGAATATTCCCAAGTAGTAAAAGCTGGAGGTCAGTTGGCTAGTTCTTTTGCTTCTAGCTAGAAGTTTATTTTAGGTGGATATTGTAGGATTTTAGAGCTCAGCTTTAAAATTCTTCAGAAGTCAAAGGCTAGTTTATGTAAAGTGTTGTGACAGTTCCTTTTTAATTGTAATTCACCTCTGCTCTATAGGCTTAGCGTGGAGAACAAAAATATGCATGCATAGCAGCAAGCAACTGTTTTTGGCAGATGCTGAATTGAAAGTGCTTAAGAAGATGGAAAACTCTACTACACTGCCCCTTTGATCTAAAAGCACCAGAAGCCAAACAAGAGAGAAAGGATGCTTGGGTAAACCCTCTCACCTGCTTGAGAATTATTAACAAGAGTTTATCTATCTTTTAAAGTGTTCACTCATTCAGGCCTTTGTTTTTCATATTCAAGTATAATAAGATAAATGAATAGGTTATGATTGAATTGAAAAGTCTATTTGTCTCTCAAGAATGAGACTTCCTTCTAAAGGAACCACAAAAACCCCAATAAAGATAACCTTATGTTTTCCATTGTAAGCACAGAAAATTACTCTGGTCTGAGTTTTCACACAAGCCACTTTTTGTACCTGGACTTGATCCAGCTATCAGGTGAACTGAGAAAGGCTCATTCTGCTCTCCTTTTCCTCTGTGTCCTCATGTTACCTTTGAGGAACCCATCTTGAGAGCTCTTAGCTAATTTCTATTTTAAGACCCTAGTTCAGCTATTATATTTAGTCCCTAGTTTGTCTGGAATTCTCTCAGGCATTTGAAAAGTTCCAAGATGTTAAACAAGTACTTCTCAAAATTTTCCACTGAACTATCCATTGTGGCCAAAGAAAGACAACTTATCTTTGGGGGCCTGAGCCCCAACACAAAATAGAAAATGTCTTTGAAGTCTTTCTTTTGCCAAAAATTCTGTATTCTTGTACTAGATAACAAAACTGAATTTTTACTAAAATATACTAATATTCTAAATTATTTATTACTGAATAAAATTGATGGTCCAATAAGACACACTGTGCCTATGGCTTTGAACATTCCCTAATACATTGTTATGTGTTCAGTGGGGTCCCAGAACTTATGGAGATGTAATCTGTATCATGGAAAATCTTCTGATAAAATGAGTTAAAAACTAATTATTAAAAATGTTTGTAGTGGGAACCCGCCCGCCGCGAGGAGCCGCCGGAACCCGCCCGCCGCGAGGAGCCGCCGGAACCCGCCCGCCGCGAGGAGCCGCCGGAACCCGCCCGCCGCGAGGAGCCGCCGGAACCCGCCCGCCGCGAGGAGCCGCCGGAACCCGCCCGCCGCGAGGAGCCGCCGGAACCCGCCCGCGAGAGCCGCGGCGCCGCAGGAGCCCGCGGCGCCGCGGAGCCGCGGCGCCGCGAGCGCGCGGACGCCGCGAGGCCGCGGACGCCGCGAGGAGCCGCGAGGCGGGTAAGTTCAGCCACTCCAACTGGAGGGCTTGCTGAACGAGAGAGGAAGTCGTCCACGGGTTGCTGACCAGGGACCGGGCACGAGTTGGACGGGAAAGCTCGCGTCCGCCTTTGGTACTTAGACACATAACCGGCAGTGGTGGAGGAGCCCGCGCTCCCCTAGAGCTGCAGCAGCAGCGGAGGAAGCCGGGGAAAGAGCAGGAATTGGAGACTACAGGCGGGCGCGCGGTCGAGCCGGGGCGCCCAACACGGGACTGCATGCGCCGCGGCCTCCGCCCGACTGACTGGGATCAGCCCACCGTCCCGGCCAGCACCCAGTATGGCAGCAAAGCCCTCATTTTGCTGAACACAAAAACAGAAACCACAGCAACCGGCACTGTAAGGGAAAGACCACGCCATCAAGACACCACCATCAAGAGCAGATTGGTTTCCAACAGGCAGATATGAAGATAAAAACCAAGGACAGTATTTAACTTTTGTTTCATTTTTCAGTTTTTTCTGCTTGTTTGTGGTGGACTATTTTGCTTATTCAATTGATTGGTTTGGGGTTTATTAGATTTTGTTTATTGGGGGTTTTTTATGTTTTTTTTTTTTTTTGTAGTTTTCATTTGTTTGATTTATTCTATGTGTTTTTTCTTTGTTTTTCGGTCTCATTAATTTTTTTTTTTTGCTCTTTTTAATTTTTAACCTTCTTTTGACTTTTATTATATTTTTTTAACTTTAATTTTAATTCTTGAAAACCTCTAATTCTCTTTTCTCTTTCCTCTTTCCCACTGCTTTCTTTCTCTATGTTCTAAATGTAAAACATCTTCCTAGCTATCAATATCCTCTAGATAAATTATTTCCTATCTTTCTGTCTGCACTAGTCACTTCCAAATGCACTAAACAGTACACACACTAATCTTTGCTACCTAATCCTATAAAATACTTCCAAGACAAATCTTTTCCTTTTTATTACTTATAGACTCTCCTCCTTGTCACCCCGAGCACATGTCCTAATTTAAAATTGCTTTCATTGTAATTATCCAAGCCAGGACCTTGTGCTAGATCTATTATTCAGGCACTATTTTAATTAATTCAAAGCTTAACGGGCAAGTATCATCTGTGATTGCATGAGTTGCTAGAAAGATTTCCTGCGCCTTATCTCTGTAAAACTGGTCAGTTGTGGGGATTGCTGTATATGTATGTATATCTTATGATTATGTTAGAAAACATCTGCATGCTTTTATGACTGTCACCCATCAGGGAGGCACCTCTTGTTCCTCAGATGCTAGTGTGTGCACTAGTATCACAGAACACCATAGCAAACCAGACATAGAGCCTACACTCCCTGACCAATCATCAAACCAAGGATCCTCGAAGCGGAAGCCCGGATTCCAAGACCCCACACTGATTATCAAAGAACATACAGCACTACAGATTATTCACCTGTAAACAAGGTCTATCACCACCAAAGACACAAACCACTGAACCCTTCTACAAGGACAAAAACCCAAAGGAAGGGAGAATTCAACCAAGAAGCCTGGTGGGAATAAGAACTCCATACACACAGACACACACAAAGAAACAAAAATTAACCTAATAATGAAACGTCAGAGAAACACTGTACAAATGAAGGACCAAGCTAGAGAAACACCACTTCAAATGACAGAGGAGGAGATAGACAAGCTATCTGAAAGATAATTCAGAAAAACTATACTAATGAGGATGCAAAACACCGAAAACAGAATATTAGAGGAAATTAGTGCATTGAGAAAAGACATGCAGGAAATGAAAAATAAGCAAATAGAGACCACCAACTCAATTGCTGAACTCAAAAATACTATAGAAGGTCTCAACAGTAGAGTATCAGAGGCTGAAGAACGGATAAGTGAGCTAGAAGACAGAATGGTGGAAATAAGTGCTGAAGAACAGAACAAAGCCCAAAGAATTAAAAGAACTGAGGATAGCCTCAGAGACCTATGGGACAATATTAAACGCACCAACATTAGAATTATAGGAGTTCCAGAAGAAGAAGAAGAGAAGAAAGACTATGAAAAAGTTCTTGAAGAGGTTATAGTTGAAAACTTCCCCAGCTTGGGAAAGGAGATAGTCAGCCAAGTCCAGGAAGCACAAAGAGTTCCATACAGGAGAAACCCCAGAAGAAACACACCAAGGCACATTCTAATCAAACTAACGCAGACTAAATATAAAGACAGATTAATAAAAGCAGCTAGGAGCAAACAACAAATAACATATAAAGGAAACCCCATACGTTTAACTGCGGATCTCTCAACAGAAACCCTACAGGCCAGAAGAGAATGGCAAGATACATTTAAACAGCGAAAAGAGAATAACCTCCAACCAAGAATTCTCTACCCAGCAAGAATCTCATTCAAAATCGATGGTGAAGTCAAAAGCTTCACAGACAAGCAAAAATTAAAAGAATTCTGTACCACAAAACCAGCCCTACAACAAGTGTTAAAGGGCCAGATATAGCCAATAAATACAAGAGTAGGAGAAGCCTTACAAATCAAACCCCAAATTTCTAAGAAGATGACAATAGGAACAATCGTATCAATAATTACTTTGAATGTAAATGGACTAAATACTCCAACCAAACGACACAGGCTGGCTGAATGGATCCAGAAGCAAGACCCATATATATGCTGTTTACAAGAGACCCACTTCAGACCTAGAGACACTCATAGACTGAAAGTGAAAGGCTGGAAAAAGATATTCCATGCAAATGGAAATCAAAAGAAAGCTGGAGTAGCAATCCTTATATCAGACAAAATAGACTTTAAAGTAAAGAAGATTCTAAGAGACAAGGCAGGTCACTACATCATGATTAAGGGATCTATCCAAGAGGAAGACATAACAGTCATGAATATCTACGCACCCAACACAGGGGCACCTCAATACATAAGACAGGTACTTTCAGACATAAAAGAAGAAATCAACAATAACACAATAATAGTAGGAGACTTTAACACTCCTCTCACACCAATGGACAGATCAACAAAACAGAAAATTAATAAAGAAACACAAGCCTTAAATGCCACACTGGAAAAGATGGACCTCATCGATATCTTTAGGACGTTCCATCCAAAAGCAGAAGAATACACTTTCTTCTCAAGCGCTCACGGAACATTCTCCAGGATAGACCACATCTTGGGTCACAAATCTAACCTCAGTCAGTTCAAGAAAACTGAAATTATATCAACCATCTTCTCGGACCACAATGCAATGAGACTGGAGATCAACTACCAGAAAAAAAAAACGCTAAAAACCAAGGCACATTCTAATCAAACTAACGCAGACTAAATATAAAGACAGATTAATAAAAGCAGCTAGGAGCAAACAACAAATAACATATAAAGGAAACCCCATACGTTTAACTGCGGATCTCTCAACAGAAACCCTACAGGCCAGAAGAGAATGGCAAGATACATTTAAACAGCGAAAAGAGAATAACCTCCAACCAAGAATTCTCTACCCAGCAAGAATCTCATTCAAAATCGATGGTGAAGTCAAAAGCTTCACAGACAAGCAAAAATTAAAAGAATTCTGTACCACAAAACCAGCCCTACAACAAGTGTTAAAGGGCCAGATATAGCCAATAAATACAAGAGTAGGAGAAGCCTTACAAATCAAACCCCAAATTTCTAAGAAGATGACAATAGGAACAATCGTATCAATAATTACTTTGAATGTAAATGGACTAAATACTCCAACCAAACGACACAGGCTGGCTGAATGGATCCAGAAGCAAGACCCATATATATGCTGTTTACAAGAGACCCACTTCAGACCTAGAGACACTCATAGACTGAAAGTGAAAGGCTGGAAAAAGATATTCCATGCAAATGGAAATCAAAAGAAAGCTGGAGTAGCAATCCTTATATCAGACAAAATAGACTTTAAAGTAAAGAAGATTCTAAGAGACAAGGCAGGTCACTACATCATGATTAAGGGATCTATCCAAGAGGAAGACATAACAGTCATGAATATCTACGCACCCAACACAGGGGCACCTCAATACATAAGACAGGTACTTTCAGACATAAAAGAAGAAATCAACAATAACACAATAATAGTAGGAGACTTTAACACTCCTCTCACACCAATGGACAGATCAACAAAACAGAAAATTAATAAAGAAACACAAGCCTTAAATGCCACACTGGAAAAGATGGACCTCATCGATATCTTTAGGACGTTCCATCCAAAAGCAGAAGAATACACTTTCTTCTCAAGCGCTCACGGAACATTCTCCAGGATAGACCACATCTTGGGTCACAAATCTAACCTCAGTCAGTTCAAGAAAACTGAAATTATATCAACCATCTTCTCGGACCACAATGCAATGAGACTGGAGATCAACTACCAGAAAAGAAACCCTAAAAACAGAAACACATGGAGATTAAACAATACATACCTAAAAAACCAACTGATCATTGAAATCAAAGGAGAAATTAAACAATTCCTAGAAGAAAATGACAATGAACACACGACAGTGCAAAACCTATGGGATACAGCAAAAGCAGTTCTAAGAGGGAAATTTATAGCAATACAATCCCACCTCAAGAAACTAGGAAAATATGAAGCAGATGACCTAACCCTCCGCTTAAAACAGTTGGAGAAAGAAGAACAAAAACATCCCAGAGCCAGCAGAAGACGAGAAATCATAAAGATCAGAGCAGAAATAAATGAGAAAGCAACGAAAGAAACAATAGTAAAGATAAATAAAACAAAAAGCTGGTTCTTTGAAAAGATAAACAAAATTGACAAGCCACTGGCCAGACTCATTAAGAAAAAGAGAGAGAAGAACCAGATCAACAAAATCAAAAACGAAAAAGGAGAGATTACAACAGATAATGCAGAAATCCAAAGGATTCTAAGAGACTATTATGAGCAACTCTATGGCAACAAACTGGACAACTTGGAAGAAATGGACAGTTTCTTGGAGAAGATTAATCTACCAAGACTGAGCCAGGAAGAAACAGAAACTTTGAACAACCCAATCACAAGCTCAGAAATCAACTTTGTGATTAAAAATCTACCCAAAAATAAAAGCCCAGGACCAGATGGCTTCACAGCCGAATTCTACCAAACATTTAAAGAAGAGCTAATGCCTGTCCTTCTAAAACTCTTCCAAAAAATTGCACAGGAAGGAAAACTCCCAAACACATTCTACGAGGCCACCATCACCCTGATACCCAAACCAGGCAAAGACAACACAAAAAAGGAAAACTATAGGCCAATTTCACTGATGAACTTAGATGCCAAGATCCTCAACAAAATCCTAGCAAACAGAGTTCAACGACATGTCAAAAAACTCATACATCATGATCAAGTTGGGTTCATCCCAGGCATGCAAGGATTCTTCAACATCTGCAAATCAATCAACGTGATACACCATATCAACAAGTTGAAAGACAAAAATCACATGATCATCTCAATAGATGCAGAAAAGCCTTCGACAAAGTACCCCTAAAACCCAGAAACACTTTGGAAAAGATTAAAAACAATTAAAATTCTCGGACCACAATGCAATGAGACTGGAGATCAACTACCATAAAAGAAACCCTAAAAACAGAAACACATGGAGATTAAACAATACATACCTAAAAAACCAACTGATCATTGAAATCAAAGGAGAAATTAAACAATTCCTAGAAGAAAATGACAATGAACACACGACAGTGCAAAACCTATGGGATACAGCAAAAGCAGTTCTAAGAGGGAAATTTATAGCAATACAATCCCACCTCAAGAAACTAGGAAAATATGAAGCAGATGACCTAACCCTCCGCTTAAAACAGTTGGAGAAAGAAGAACAAAAACATCCCAGAGCCAGCAGAAGACGAGAAATCATAAAGATCAGAGCAGAAATAAATGAGAAAGCAACGAAAGAAACAATAGTAAAGATAAATAAAACAAAAAGCTGGTTCTTTGAAAAGATAAACAAAATTGACAAGCCACTGGCCAGACTCATTAAGAAAAAGAGAGAGAAGAACCAGATCAACAAAATCAAAAACGAAAAAGGAGAGATTACAACAGATAATGCAGAAATCCAAAGGATTCTAAGAGACTATTATGAGCAACTCTATGGCAACAAACTGGACAACTTGGAAGAAATGGACAGTTTCTTGGAGAAGATTAATCTACCAAGACTGAGCCAGGAAGAAACAGAAACTTTGAACAACCCAATCACAAGCTCAGAAATCAACTTTGTGATTAAAAATCTACCCAAAAATAAAAGCCCAGGACCAGATGGCTTCACAGCCGAATTCTACCAAACATTTAAAGAAGAGCTAATGCCTGTCCTTCTAAAACTCTTCCAAAAAATTGCACAGGAAGGAAAACTCCCAAACACATTCTACGAGGCCACCATCACCCTGATACCCAAACCAGGCAAAGACAACACAAAAAAGGAAAACTATAGGCCAATTTCACTGATGAACTTAGATGCCAAGATCCTCAACAAAATCCTAGCAAACAGAGTTCAACGACATGTCAAAAAACTCATACATCATGATCAAGTTGGGTTCATCCCAGGCATGCAAGGATTCTTCAACATCTGCAAATCAATCAACGTGATACACCATATCAACAAGTTGAAAGACAAAAATCACATGATCATCTCAATAGATGCAGAAAAAGCCTTCGACAAAGTACAACATCCATTTATGATCAAAACTCTTCAGAAAATGGGCATAGAAGGAACCTATCTCAACATAATAAAAGCCATCTATGAGAAACCTACAGCGAACATTATTGTTAATGGTGAAAAACTGAAAGCATTCCCTCTAAGATCAGGAACAAGACAGGGGTGCCCACTTTCACCACTGCTATTCAACATAGTCCTGGAAGTCCTAGCAACAGCAATAAGACAAGAGAAAGAAATCAAAGGAATCCAGATTGGAAAGGAAGAAGTCAAGCTCTCTCTTTTTGCAGACGACATGATATTATACCTAGAAAATCCCAAAGACACGGTTACAAAGCTACTAGAACTAATCAATGAATTCAGCAAAGTTGCAGGATATAAAGTCAACACAGAGAAGTCACTGGCATTCCTATACACAAACAATGAAAAATCAGAAAATGAAATCAAAGAGGCAATCCCCTTCACCATTGCAACCAAAAGAATTAAATATCTAGGAATAAACCTACCCAAAGAAACAAAAGAATTGTACACAGAAAATTACAAGACACTCATGAGAGACATTAAAGAAGACTTAAACAGATGGAGAGATATTCCATGTTCCTGGATTGGAAGAATCAATATTGTGAAAATGACCATACTACCAAATATCATCTACAGATTCAATGCAATACCTATTCAACTACCACTGACATTTTTCACAGAACTAGACCAAATAATAACACAGTTCATATGGAAACACAGAAGACCTCGAATAGCCAAAGCAATCCTGAGGAAGAAAAATGGAGTTGGAGGGATCAGCCTCCCTAACTTCAGACTCTACTACAAAGCAACAGTTATCAAGACAGTATGGTACTGGCACAAAAACAGAGCTATAGATCAATGGAACAAGATTGAGAACCCAGAGATCAACCCACGCACCTATGGGTACCTTATTTTTGATAAAGGAGGAGAAACTATAAAATGGGACAAAGACAGCCTCTTTAACAAGTGGTGCTGGGAGAATTGGACAGCTACATGCAAAAAAGGAAAATTACAGACCAATTTCTCTGATGAACTTAGATGCCAAGATCCTCAACAAAATCCTAGCAAACAGAGTTCAACGACATGTCAAAAAACTCATACATCATGATCAAGTTGGGTTCATCCCAGGCATGCAAGGATTCTTCAACATCTGCAAATCAATCAACGTGATACACCATATCAACAAGTTGAAAGACAAAAATCACATGATCATCTCAATAGATGCGGAAAAGCCTTCGACAAAGTACAACATCCATTTATGATCAAAACTCTTCAGAAAATGGGCATAGAAGGAACCTATCTCAACATAATAAAAGCCATCTATGAGAAACCTACAGCGAACATTATTGTTAATGGTGAAAAACTGAAAGCATTCCCTCTAAGATCAGGAACAAGACAGGGGTGCCCACTTTCACCACTGCTATTCAACATAGTCCTGGAAGTCCTAGCAACAGCAATAAGACAAGAGAAAGAAATCAAAGGAATCCAGATTGGAAAGGAAGAAGTCAAGCTCTCTCTTTTTGCAGACGACATGATATTATACCTAGAAAATCCCAAAGACACGGTTACAAAGCTACTAGAACTAATCAATGAATTCAGCAAAGTTGCAGGATATAAAGTCAACACAGAGAAGTCACTGGCATTCCTATACACAAACAATGAAAAATCAGAAAATGAAATCAAAGAGGCAATCCCCTTCACCATTGCAACCAAAAGAATTAAATATCTAGGAATAAACCTACCCAAAGAAACAAAAGAATTGTACACAGAAAATTACAAGACACTCATGAGAGACATTAAAGAAGACTTAAACAGATGGAGAGATATTCCATGTTCCTGGATTGGAAGAATCAATATTGTGAAAATGACCATACTACCAAATATCATCTACAGATTCAATGCAATACCTATTCAACTACCACTGACATTTTTCACAGAACTAGACCAAATAATAACACAGTTCATATGGAAACACAGAAGACCTCGAATAGCCAAAGCAATCCTGAGGAAGAAAAATGGAGTTGGAGGGATCAGCCTCCCTAACTTCAGACTCTACTACAAAGCAACAGTTATCAAGACAGTATGGTACTGGCACAAAAACAGAGCTATAGATCAATGGAACAAGATTGAGAACCCAGAGATCAACCCACGCACCTATGGGTACCTTATTTTTGATAAAGGAGGAGAAACTATAAAATGGGACAAAGACAGCCTCTTTAACAAGTGGTGCTGGGAGAATTGGACAGCTACATGCAAAAAAATGAAATTGGAACATTCCCTGACGCCATACACTAAGATCAACTCAAAATGGATTAAAGACCTCAATGTAAGACCAGAAACCATCAAACTCTTAGAGGAGAATATAGTCAAAACCCTCAAGGACATCAATCAAAGCAAGGTCTTCTTTGACCCACCAACTAAAATAGCAGAGCTGAAAAGAAAAATGAACATATGGGACCTTATGAAACTTAAAAGCTTTTGTACAGCAAAAGAAATTACAAAAAAGTTCAACAGACACCCCACAGAGTGGGAGAAAATCATAGCAAATGAAACAACAGACAAAGAATTAATCTCCAAAATCTACAAGCAACTCAGACAACTCAGCACAGGAAAAACGAACAACCCAATCAAAAAATGGGAAAAAGATCTAAAGAGACGCCTCTCCAAAGAGGACATACAAATGGTCCAAAAATACATGAAACGATGCTCAACCTCGCTTATTATTAGAGAAATGCAAATTAAAACCACAATGAGATACCACCTCACACCTGTCAGAATGGCCATCATCAACAAATTGACAGACAACAAATGCTGGAGAGGGTGTGGAGAAAAGGGAACCCTCTTGCATTGCTGGTGGGAATGTAAATTAATACAACCTCTATGGAAGACAATATGGAGATTCCTTAAAAAACTAAAAATAGAAGCACCCTATGACCCAGCAATCCCACTATTAGGCCTATATCCTGATGAAATCAAAACTGAAAGAGACACCTGTACCCCAATGTTCATTGCAGCTCTCTATACAATAGCCAGAACATGGAAGCAACCTAGATGTCCATCGACAAATGAATGGATCCAGAAGCTCTGGTACATATATACAATGGAATACTACTCAGCTGTTAAAAGAAATGCAGAAGACTCAGTCCTAATGAGGTGGCTGGCTCTAGAACCTATCATAAAAAGTGAAGTAAGTCAAAAAGAGAAAGACAAGTATAGTATACTAACTCATATATATGGGATCTAGTAAGATGGTCATGATAACACACACAGTGAACTCATGAAAAAACAGAGAATAGACATAAAGACATTGTGGAGACCGAACAATGGGAGGGAGTAACATGGGAACCTATACTGTCATGTGTAGAAAAGATAGCTATTGTCATTGTGCTAGAGGAATAGGAGTACCTACAACCACTTGGAGCAATGGTCTGGAGGGAGGGAGGAAACCTGGGTGGGGGGAGGGTCAAGGGATATGCATCTGATTGATCTGGGAACATACATGTACAAAAATAAATAAATAAATAAATAAATAAATAAAAAAGAAGCCCATGCAGAGGTTTAAAAACAGGCTGTGTACCCAAGATAAAACCATTGAATCTGGAGGCTAACCTTTATTGACTTTATGACCTTGGGAAATATACTACATCTCTCTAAATCTTCAGCTTTTCGTTCTCTAAGATTAGGCTAATACCTTTGTTAAAGAAAAAAAAAAAAAAAATGTTTGTAGTTACAAACAATGCGTCAAAGCACTGACCACCAACTGAGAACTGCTTAAATTCACGAAACTACATTGACAGTATTGCACTATGCAACAGTTTAAAAGGATAAACAAAATCTATTGTGTGTTCAAGAAAAGAGGTCCATGATATTATATATATGTGTACATATGATATGTAATATATATGTACTATATTATTATACATAGGGGAAAAAGTCACAGAATAATCATAGTGTGATCCCGTTAATGGTGTTAAGACATTTGAAAAACTTTGTGTGAAGCTGGATCTGAGGAAATTTCACTTTGCCCCAGAAGGCATTATCTAATTTTTTGTACCAAGTATGGATTAGTACAAGTCTAAAACAACTAATATCATCCTATTTTGAAAACGAGAAAAAAAAAAAAGAAAACCTTTGCATAGGTTGTGCCTGTGATAAACCTAACCAGATAGAAATAATCTCTACTTATTCAGCCTTTTTGGTTGGACATCTATATAATCTTTTCGCTCAAGGAAAGATTCTAGTCATCTGTGCAAATTCTTTTATAAAACCTTACATATATACAATGGAATACTACTCAGCTGTTAAAAGAAATGCAGAAGACTCAGTCCTAATGAGGTGGCTGGCTCTAGAACCTATCATAAAAGTGAAGTAAGTCAAAAGAGAAAGACAAGTATAGTATACTAACTCATATATATGGGATCTAGTAAGATGGTCATGATAACACACACAGTGAACTCATGAAAAACAGAGAATAGACATAAAGACATTGTGGAGACCGAACAATGGGAGGGAGTAACATGGGAACCTATACTGTCATGTGTAGAAAAGATAGCTATTGTCATTGTGCTAGAGGAATAGGAGTACCTACAACCACTTGGAGCAATGGTCTGGAGGGAGGGGGGGAAACCTGGGTGGGGGGAGGGTCAAGGGATATGCATCTGATTGATCTGGGAACATACATGTACAAAAATAAATAAATAAATAAATAAATAAATAAAAAAGAAGCCCATGCAGAGGTTTAAAAACAGGCTGTGTACCCAAGATAAAACCATTGAATCTGGAGGCTAACCTTTATTGACTTTATGACCTTGGGAAATATACTACATCTCTCTAAATCTTCAGCTTTTCGTTCTCTAAGATTAGGCTAATACCTTTGTTAAAGAAAAAAAAAAAAAAAATGTTTGTAGTTACAAACAATGCGTCAAAGCACTGACCACCAACTGAGAACTGCTTAAATTCACGAAACTACATTGACAGTATTGCACTATGCAACAGTTTAAAAGGATAAACAAAATCTATTGTGTGTTCAAGAAAAGAGGTCCATGATATTATATATATGTGTACATATGATATGTAATATATATGTACTATATTATTATACATAGGGGAAAAAGTCACAGAATAATCATAGTGTGATCCCGTTAATGGTGTTAAGACATTTGAAAAACTTTGTGTGAAGCTGGATCTGAGGAAATTTCACTTTGCCCCAGAAGGCATTATCTAATTTTTTGTACCAAGTATGGATTAGTACAAGTCTAAAACAACTAATATCATCCTATTTTGAAAACGAGAAAAAAAAAAAAGAAAACCTTTGCATAGGTTGTGCCTGTGATAAACCTAACCAGATAGAAATAATCTCTACTTATTCAGCCTTTTTGGTTGGACATCTATATAATCTTTTCGCTCGAAGGAAAGATTCTAGTCATCTGTGCAAATTCTTTTTGTAGTTATCCTGATGAATGGTTATATGGACTTCTTTTGAATAATTTCATCTGATGCTTTGGAATAATTTATGGTAGAACACTTAGAACATATGGGAGAGGATTAAAAGAAAAACAAAATATCTCATATTCTGACAGTCTAGAATCAACCTAGAGGTTCTTTATCAAATTGAGCTGAATCTAGACTCTTCTTTGCAATGGTCCTGATTCTTTTTTCTAAAGATGTATTTCTAAGAGTTCATCTGCTCCCTCCACTTTTTTTTTTTAGCCGACAGCCTCTGAACCACGTGAAGGCAGCTGTTACGTTTCTTCTTATATCTACCTAGATTAAACAGAACTGTAACTGTGTTACCATTAAAATAAAGTTCTCCAAGTACAAATGTCCTTCTCTGAATCATCCAGTTCTTTAGCACATATTTATTCTCTACTCTTGGCAAAGCACTGAGATAGATACCATGAGAACTTCACAATCTCAGTTCCTGCCTTCCCAGAATTTACCAGCAAGGGAGGGATTCAGACAAGTAAACAGGCAGTTACAAGGCAGTGTGCGTGACACTAAGGAGGGCCACAGGATTTATCAGTGGTCACCTAACAGGTCAGAGGAGGCTTCCTGGTCAGAAGTGATACTTAAGTTCAGAGCTGAAGGACCAATGAGAATTAGCCAGGGCACAGAGTAGGTGTGTTACAGGGTGGCTGTGGCACAGGGAAGCGTGAACACAATCCCAGGAACAAAAGTAAGCACAGTATATCATGGATAGAAAGAAACTCAGTATGACTGAGAGTGGAGGTAGTGGTTTAGTGGTTGGGGGTGGTGAGGTCTTCTGTCTGAGAAGGCAACTGGTGCCAAATCATGAAGGATATTGAAACGTTTGGTAGTAAGTATAAATTTTGTTCTAAAGGTCAAGAGAATCTAAAAAAGTCAGGAAACAGATTAGAAATGGTCTACCCCCTTATAAAGACTATAAATAAGGAGGTCACTCTAAGGCATTGGTTTATTTTGGTTTTCTTAACTTCACTTTCTCATCTTTAAAATTAGGACAACAGCACACATCTCAAGGGTTGTTATGAGATTTAAATGGGGTATTAGAAAAAAAATGAAGCTGGATCCATGTCTGGCTTATATTAGGAACCAGTGATATCTCTTGACACCTCAAAAGTCTATGGTGTTATATTTTTATTGGTATTTTATTTATTTTATAACATGTTAATAATTGAATTGATATTGAATTACTGAAGTGTTCTTTACCTATAGCAAGCCCATTCTGCCATTCAACGAATGATCATGACTATAAGCCAAGAGGCAATCAACATTCTTGTACAAATTATTAGAACTGTGAGCTATGTATTAATGTTGTTGAACCAGGTTCATTTTGCCATACGTGCTGAGGTGCTGAGGTTTATTCACAGGGAAACCGAGCCAGGAGGCAGTAAAACAAGTCTCAGATCTGCCTCCCCTAAGGCAAAGGGCTGGAGTGTTTATGGAATAAAGAATAAAGAAGCAGAATAAAGGTCTGGGGCATAGGAGGTGTGGGAATTGCAGCGAAGGTGACTGGAACATGGTGCAGTAATACTTGCTCTGAGCAAGTGTAACTAAGCTACACCTGCACATGCTTAGCATGATCTGGTGGTGGAGTTTCGACCTCTGATGTTGAAAGGTCAGGGCACGGGGAAGGGGATTTATCAGTGGTCACCTAACAGGTCAGAGGAGGCTTCCTGGTCAGAAGTGATACTTAAGTTCAGAGCTGAAGGACCAATGAGAATTAGCCAGGGCACAGAGTAGGTGTGTTACAGGGTGGCTGTGGCACAGGGAAGCGTGAACACAATCCCAGGAACAAAAGTAAGCACAGTATATCATGGATAGAAAGAAACTCAGTATGACTGAGAGTGGAGGTAGTGGGTTAGGGGGGGGGGGTGGTGAGGTCTTCTGTCTGAGAAGGCAACTGGTGCCAAATCATGAAGGATATTGAAACGTTTGGTAGTAAGTATAAATTTTGTTCTAAAGGTCAAGAGAATCTAAAAAAGTCAGGAAACAGATTAGAAATGGTCTACCCCCTTATAAAGACTATAAATAAGGAGGTCACTCTAAGGCATTGGTTTATTTTGGTTTTCTTAACTTCACTTTCTCATCTTTAAAATTAGGACAACAGCACACATCTCAAGGGTTGTTATGAGATTTAAATGGGGTATTAGAAAAAAAATGAAGCTGGATCCATGTCTGGCTTATATTAGGAACCAGTGATATCTCTTGACACCTCAAAAGTCTATGGTGTTATATTTTTATTGGTATTTTATTTATTTTATAACATGTTAATAATTGAATTGATATTGAATTACTGAAGTGTTCTTTACCTATAGCAAGCCCATTCTGCCATTCAACGAATGATCATGACTATAAGCCAAGAGGCAATCAACATTCTTGTACAAATTATTAGAACTGTGAGCTATGTATTAATGTTGTTGAACCAGGTTCATTTTGCCATACGTGCTGAGGTGCTGAGGTTTATTCACAGGGAAACCGAGCCAGGAGGCAGTAAAACAAGTCTCAGATCTGCCTCCCCTAAGGCAAAGGGCTGGAGTGTTTATGGAATAAAGAATAAAGAAGCAGAATAAAGGTCTGGGGCATAGGAGGTGTGGGAATTGCAGCGAAGGTGACTGGAACATGGTGCAGTAATACTTGCTCTGAGCAAGTGTAACTAAGCTACACCTGCACATGCTTAGCATGATCTGGTGGTGGAGTTTCGGACCTCTGATGTTGAAAGGTCATCAAGGAGATATTCAGGCATGTTCACTTGGAGGGTTTGTGGTCCTGTCCAGTCTTAACCAGACTACATAGCTGACTCTAGGTATCTGTAAAACTTGAGCAAGCATCTTATTGTTTAGGCTCCATGCTACTTGGAGCATGTACTACACTTCTGTAGCAAAAATGGAAGTAATCTTGATTAGTGAACGCAGGTTACAGGTGAAATGGATTTAACTAATGCTCACTCACAGTTTAACTTTCAGGACTATTAGAAGCAGCAACATCAGGTGTTTCTTCTTTGTTCTTTTAACTAAGTAAATGTGTTGCTTCCTCAAATTTAATATTTTCTTTAGAGTTCATATTTTGTATTTTTAAGACTAGTCAATTATTGCTAACAAACCAAAACATATCCGTGGTAGAATGGAGAAAGAGAGAGATAGAGAGGAAGGGTTGGTGGGGAGAGAAAGGAGTGAAGATGGACAACCACAACTGAAGAATGACACTTTGTTTTGTTTTATGCAAAGTAAGATAAAATTTTCTTTTAGGCTATAGAAAACCATATACCAATCAAAAATAAAAAATTATACAAAATAATAATCTATTGATAGTTAAAATTTTATCAGCAATATCCATGTTTGAAGTGTGTGATTTAAAATATGATGATTTTAAATGAAATTATCTTTGGAAATATGATTCTCCCCAGACCTGTACAAGTAGATTTATATTTTTCTTTATTATTTCATCAAGTAAGTTTGCTTAGCAAAACCATGCAATGGAAACACTTTTATTCTTGAGTATTACCTTAAAAATAATCTGACTAGGGAATTCAGCTTGGGATACAATGGCAAAGCTCTAACCAACCAGGGATTCTTATAAGGGACCCCAGCCTGTGGGTAATTCTGAAGTCATACCAAGATGGAAGAAGCATAACGAATTCTGTCCAGTACCAGTGGGGAAGTGGAGAAAACCACATGGAAACCAAATTCTGGAACCTTTTTCCCCAGGAAGAGGCAAATTATTTATTAGAAGGCTAGATATTTAGCAGAAACCATACGATCTTTAAAACAGACTGATGCACAGAGAAAAATCATTATATTCTGGTTATATTCTATAACCTTATATTCTATAAGGTTAATGACTGTGAATCAAGAACTGATATTTATTTTCACATTTCATGGGCAGAATTAGTACCCTATGGCAACTAACCACTGGGAAGTTAAAAATCACAAGATGATAAAGTTTTGCTTTTAAAACAGAGAAGATCAAAATGACTTAAACATCTTTGTTTTTTATTCTATTTCTTTCCTTTTCTTTTCCTGGGAAGTTCACCATACAGTATCAATCACTCAGAAAAACATTTAGTAATAAATTGATTATTGTAAACATGATGTACATGTATATTTAAGACACAAGTTTGGGTTTATTAGTGGAAAGCCCTTTATCATACTTCTTTATAAGGGATTACTCACTTTTTTCTCATTCTCCTGAAATTTTAGCTAAGAAAAATCAAGCAGCTTTCTTTAGACTTTTAAAGATTATGCACTTCATCATTTGATTTAAAAGTAGCATTTCTACTTAGAAGTGCCCCAATATCCTCCTGCGCTTCCCTGGTGGCTCAGCAGTAAAGAATCCGCCTGCCAATCCAGGAGATAAAGGTTCGACCTCTGGAGAAGGAAATGGCTACCCACTCCAGTATCCTTGCTTAGGAAATCCCATGGACAGAGGAGCCTGGTGGGCCACAGTTAAGGGGTCACAAAGAGTCAGACATGATTTAGCAACTAAGCAACAACAACAAAATATCCTCCCTGGCACTTAGTGCCCCAAGTTACTGTTAGAGCTTTATTCATTTAGTTGAAAACTAGATTGCTACAAGCATCTCCACAGAAAAAGGTAGCAATTACTCTTTTGCATCATACTGGGACTCTTGAATTCAGTATAGAGAAGGAAATTGAGTGGCCCAAACTATTATATATATATCTTTGCAGAAGGAGAAAGATCTGAGTAAAAAGACAGAATGGGGAGGCTAAGGCTGCCCACATGAATCAACTGCTGCCCAGAGAATTGACTGAGCTCAGCTGCAGGTGCAGAGGGTTTAGGCAGGTGGTTTCTTTTATATCCATGGTGTGCATATTTCTCGGTAACAATGCTAGAGGATCTGCATTTGAGTCCTGGGGAAAAAGTTTCAAGGTAGCAACCAGTGGAAAAACTTTTTCTGGCTGATCCAAAACAGACTCAGTGGACATTCCAGAAAAGTCAAACTGCAGTTCCTTCCTTGAATGGATTTATCAGAAACAAGGAACAGAAATAGGAAGGGCAGGAGCAAGAGAAAAAATAATACTGAATTTGTAGTTGAGGTATAACCTTTACACTTTAAGAATGGAAATTTGATGATAGACTTAACGATCTCTTTGCAATTAACAAAGCAGCTAGAAACAAGAAGTGACCAGCGGAGAATGGAGGGGAAAGCCTGAGTGGAGCTATTAAACATTTAGTAATAAATTGATTATTGTAAACATGATGTACATGTATATTTAAGACACAAGTTTGGGTTTATTAGTGGAAAGCCCTTTATCATACTTCTTTATAAGGGATTACTCACTTTTTTCTCATTCTCCTGAAATTTTAGCTAAGAAAAATCAAGCAGCTTTCTTTAGACTTTTAAAGATTATGCACTTCATCATTTGATTTAAAAGTAGCATTTCTACTTAGAAGTGCCCCAATATCCTCCTGCGCTTCCCTGGTGGCTCAGCAGTAAAGAATCCGCCTGCCAATCCAGGAGATAAAGGTTCGACCTCTGGAGAAGGAAATGGCTACCCACTCCAGTATCCTTGCTTAGGAAATCCCATGGACAGAGGAGCCTGGTGGGCCACAGTTAAGGGGTCACAAAGAGTCAGACATGATTTAGCAACTAAGCAACAACAACAAAATATCCTCCCTGGCACTTAGTGCCCCAAGTTACTGTTAGAGCTTTATTCATTTAGTTGAAAACTAGATTGCTACAAGCATCTCCACAGAAAAAGGTAGCAATTACTCTTTTGCATCATACTGGGACTCTTGAATTCAGTATAGAGAAGGAAATTGAGTGGCCCAAACTATTATATATATATCTTTGCAGAAGGAGAAAGATCTGAGTAAAAAGACAGAATGGGGAGGCTAAGGCTGCCCACATGAATCAACTGCTGCCCAGAGAATTGACTGAGCTCAGCTGCAGGTGCAGAGGGTTTAGGCAGGTGGTTTCTTTTATATCCATGGTGTGCATATTTCTCGGTAACAATGCTAGAGGATCTGCATTTGAGTCCTGGGGAAAAAGTTTCAAGGTAGCAACCAGTGGAAAAACTTTTTCTGGCTGATCCAAAACAGACTCAGTGGACATTCCAGAAAAGTCAAACTGCAGTTCCTTCCTTGAATGGATTTATCAGAAACAAGGAACAGAAATAGGAAGGGCAGGAGCAAGAGAAAAAATAATACTGAATTTGTAGTTGAGGTATAACCTTTACACTTTAAGAATGGAAATTTGATGATAGACTTAACGATCTCTTTGCAATTAACAAAGCAGCTAGAAACAAGAAGTGACCAGCGGAGAATGGAGGGGAAAGCCTGAGTGGAGCTATTTTCCAGTTGGCCCAATCTAAAGACTTTTGTAATAACCTAGTGAGGTGGGTTCCAGAGCTAACATTATAAGCACATTTTTAGTTATACATGAATATTCCCAGTGATACCCACCATTTATCAAGTACTGCAGCAGGTGCTGTATTAAGCTTCTTTAAGTTAATTTTCATAATAACCTGGGTATTATAATTATCATCATTTTACACATGAGGACACTGGGGCTTAGAGTTAACTAGTTCACCCCAAATTAGAGATAAGCAGTTGTATTCATTTGCTAGTATCCATAAGCCATTGTCTGGGTGGCTTAAATAATTAGATTTTATTTCTTCATAGTTCCAGAAGCTAAAAGTGTAAGATCAAGGTGTCATTAGAATTGATTTGTTCTGAAGTCTCTCTCCTTGGCTTGTAGATGGTCTGTAGATGGCCATCTTCCCTCTATGCCTATATCCTAACCACTTCTTATAAGGACAACTCACAACGAGACTACAATCAGCCTAACGACATCATTTTACCTTAATTACCTCTTTATAGGCACTATCCCCACTAACATCTGTATGCAGACTAGGGTTAGAACTTCAGCATATGGATTTGTGGGAGGCGGGCCTGGAGGGACACAATTCAGCCCATACCAGCAGTTCTTTTTCATTGTTAATTGTACACAGAGATTTACTGTAGACAACATGATTGAGTTACAACCATAAACTATAAAAACAATGAAACAGGGCTTCCCTGGTGGTCCAGTGGGTAAAGAGTCTGCCTTGCAATGCAAGGGGCACCGGTTCAATCCCTGGCCCAGGAAGATGGAGTGGCTGGACCGCTGTGTCCAATTACCAGCCAGCGCTCTGGAGCGCATGTGCCCAGAGCTGGCGCTCTGCAACAAAAGAGGCCACTGCAATGGGAGGCCCACACAGGTCAAAGAATAAAGATGGATGAAAATAAATAAACAAAAAAATCAGTGAAAGTGGCCAAAATTAAAAAAAAAAAAACAACAAGCAAACGAAACAATGAAACAGAAGCGACTCCAGGTATGTCAAAACAAAAAACCTGTCACAAGGAAATGGTTACCTAGGTAACAGAACCGATGAGAAGCCCAACACTTACAATGTAGAGATGAATAAGCACAGGAGATTATTCATCCTCCTAGGGTTATGGGACAAAGTGGGTAGATAGTACCCCTGATGCAATATGGGACTTGGGACCACCCAGTGGATCTGCACTGCTGTGGGTCTTTCTGGAGGAGCTACAGAGGGAAAGTCTGGCAAGCGATGGTACCATGGAAGAGACTAAGGAGATGCCACCTGAAACGTCTTGACTTCTCCTCTTTGACAGCACCAGCCTCTAGACAGACATACCCTCAAACTGGAGGGCATGAGAACTGCAGAGATGCGGTTCCCCTAATTCCCTCTGGTGAAGAGTAGAGCAGGGGAAGGGCCTGCATGGCTCTGAGAGCAAACAGCCATAGACCAACATCACTATGTAGAGTTGATTTGGCAGGCTACACATGCTGTTTCCCGACTAGTGGTTTTGTGGCTTAGTAACTGTGAAGCAACAATACTGAATTGTTTAGACTGGTTTAAAGTTAGGATGTTGGTGCTTGTGTGTGTAGATCAGAAAATCCCCATAGTTTGTACTGATGGACTGTTTCCTTCCTAGTTTCCCTTAGCCCATGAGATTGTCTTCTAAATGAGCAAATGCTTGCAGAGAGCTTTGAGACTATAAAAATATGACTTATCTGACAGCTGCTTGTTTCACTTGCTACCTATTTTTGCATACTTTCTTCTCACATCGGCATTCCTTGAGGGAGGAACATATTTCTGTAGAAATCTGTGGTTCCCAGGAACATTGGGGATTGATCATATTAATAACATACATGTAGAGTTCTTTGTGGGGAGGGGACTGGGAGTAGGGGGAGCACATGTTTCATGTGGCTAGAATCCTCTACAGCAATACACAGGAGGGGGCATGGGATGTCAGACATGTTATCAGTATCATTTAGAGCCCCTGGTTTTCTATGCAGAGACTTTTCAAGCCCGGGCTGTTTTGCCTGCTTAACGTGCTCTGAATTTTCTGCAGTCAGACATGCCTATCGTCATGTTAATGAAACAGAAGCGACTCCAGGTATGTCAAAACAAAAAACCTGTCACAAGGAAATGGTTACCTAGGTAACAGAACCGATGAGAAGCCCAACACTTACAATGTAGAGATGAATAAGCACAGGAGATTATTCATCCTCCTAGGGTTATGGGACAAAGTGGGTAGATAGTACCCCTGATGCAATATGGGACTTGGGACCACCCAGTGGATCTGCACTGCTGTGGGTCTTTCTGGAGGAGCTACAGAGGGAAAGTCTGGCAAGCGATGGTACCATGGAAGAGACTAAGGAGATGCCACCTGAAACGTCTTGACTTCTCCTCTTTGACAGCACCAGCCTCTAGACAGACATACCCTCAAACTGGAGGGCATGAGAACTGCAGAGATGCGGTTCCCCTAATTCCCTCTGGTGAAGAGTAGAGCAGGGGAAGGGCCTGCATGGCTCTGAGAGCAAACAGCCATAGACCAACATCACTATGTAGAGTTGATTTGGCAGGCTACACATGCTGTTTCCCGACTAGTGGTTTTGTGGCTTAGTAACTGTGAAGCAACAATACTGAATTGTTTAGACTGGTTTAAAGTTAGGATGTTGGTGCTTGTGTGTGTAGATCAGAAAATCCCCATAGTTTGTACTGATGGACTGTTTCCTTCCTAGTTTCCCTTAGCCCATGAGATTGTCTTCTAAATGAGCAAATGCTTGCAGAGAGCTTTGAGACTATAAAAATATGACTTATCTGACAGCTGCTTGTTTCACTTGCTACCTATTTTTGCATACTTTCTTCTCACATCGGCATTCCTTGAGGGAGGAACATATTTCTGTAGAAATCTGTGGTTCCCAGGAACATTGGGGATTGATCATATTAATAACATACATGTAGAGTTCTTTGTGGGGAGGGGACTGGGAGTAGGGGGAGCACATGTTTCATGTGGCTAGAATCCTCTACAGCAATACACAGGAGGGGGCATGGGATGTCAGACATGTTATCAGTATCATTTAGAGCCCCTGGTTTTCTATGCAGAGACTTTTTCAAGCCCCGGGCTGTTTTTGCCTGCTTAACGTGCTCTGAATTTTCTGCAGTCAGACCCCACTGCATGGTTAATGACACAAGTTCTGGGAATCTTAGGGATTGTGCTGGTAGACACCAGAGGTGCCAACCTTGTTCAAGTAGAAAGAGACAACGTACTTCCTTGTAACCTTAGACACTCGGTTCCCAAGCACCTCAAGCAACTGGGAAGCAAAAGAGTTGATGCAGACACGCTAATCACACCAGATTTCCCTGAAGGGAGTAGCCACATGCCCTCCCTCCTAAAAATGCAACTCACCAGAGGGTTAATTTGGAGTAATTTAGTGAGACAACAGGTAACACGGGCCAATATTCTAGGAGTGGTGGTGAGTAAGAAGTCATGTGTGCAGTGGGCACACACCAAGTCATCTCTCTGGCCAACACGCCTATGTACAATATAAAAGGTGGATATATCAGAAGGATGGCTGATGAAACCTCTGCAAAGGGAGAGTCATTCCTTAGTAAATACAATTCAGCCATATTGAGCAATAGTACATTTGTTAGGGACGACACTGACTGAAACTGCCCACCCTGGCCAGACGCTGTAGTAATCATTTGTGTGAGCTATTTTATGACAGGATGTCCTGGTAAAGAATATATAACTAATAAGCCACCACCAACAAGAAGAGTTTGGATAAGGTCAAAAGGAGACATCACGTGTCCGATCACCTCCCAGAAGCCTTCTTGTTGGCATCCATCTTGGCTGAGCAATTTGTGTGTCACCAGGAAGGATTCAGAATGAGTCAGAATGATTGGCCAAAGACAACCCAGAGATTAATCCCATCACCATAAAACCCAAGACTGTGCCACGTGGTAGAACAGTTCTCCTGGGTTCCCTTACTCTAATGATCTCTACCCTGGGGTCCCTTCCCTATAAAATCTCTTGCTTTGTCAGTATGAGTGCCTCCTCAGACAATTCATTTCTGAGTGTTAGAGAAGAGCCCATTTTTGGGCCCTGGAGGTGGTCCCACTTTCTGCAACACAATCATGGGATCAATATCTGTGACCCAGGAGAAATAACAACCCCTGGTTTTCTATGCAGAGACTTTTCAAGCCCGGGCTGTTTTGCCTGCTTAACGTGCTCTGAATTTTCTGCAGTCAGACCCCACTGCATGGTTAATGACACAAGTTCTGGGAATCTTAGGGATTGTGCTGGTAGACACCAGAGGTGCCAACCTTGTTCAAGTAGAAAGAGACAACGTACTTCCTTGTAACCTTAGACACTCGGTTCCCAAGCACCTCAAGCAACTGGGAAGCAAAAGAGTTGATGCAGACACGCTAATCACACCAGATTTCCCTGAAGGGAGTAGCCACATGCCCTCCCTCCTAAAAATGCAACTCACCAGAGGGTTAATTTGGAGTAATTTAGTGAGACAACAGGTAACACGGGCCAATATTCTAGGAGTGGTGGTGAGTAAGAAGTCATGTGTGCAGTGGGCACACACCAAGTCATCTCTCTGGCCAACACGCCTATGTACAATATAAAAGGTGGATATATCAGAAGGATGGCTGATGAAACCTCTGCAAAGGGAGAGTCATTCCTTAGTAAATACAATTCAGCCATATTGAGCAATAGTACATTTGTTAGGGGACGCACACTGACTGAAACTGCCCACCCTGGCCAGACGCTGTAGTAATCATTTGTGTGAGCTATTTTATGACAGGATGTCCTGGTAAAGAATATATAACTAATAAGCCACCACCAACAAGAAGAGTTTGGATAAGGTCAAAAGGAGACATCACGTGTCCGATCACCTCCCAGAAGCCTTCTTGTTGGCATCCATCTTGGCTGAGCAATTTGTGTGTCACCAGGAAGGATTCAGAATGAGTCAGAATGATTGGCCAAAGACAACCCAGAGATTAATCCCATCACCATAAAACCCAAGACTGTGCCACGTGGTAGAACAGTTCTCCTGGGTTCCCTTACTCTAATGATCTCTACCCTGGGGTCCCTTCCCTATAAAATCTCTTGCTTTGTCAGTATGAGTGCCTCCTCAGACAATTCATTTCTGAGTGTTAGAGAAGAGCCCATTTTTGGGCCCTGGAGGTGGTCCCACTTTCTGCAACACAATCATGGGATCAATATCTGTGACCCAGGAGAAATAACAACTTAAAAACAGGAGATTCAGTCCTCATGGGTGTAACTCCTTGCTTCTTGGGCCTGGCAGTCAGGTTCAGTCTACATCTACTGCTTTCCCTGCTCACTTTTGTGATGGTCACTAACTCTAAACCATCATTTGGTGAGGACTGTATCTGTACTTGAATTTATTTTATCCCCAGCATCCAGCACAGTGCCTGGCACAGGGTGGGACAAATTAATCTCTAGAATGGTCTTTGAGTTTGCACAAAAAATATTTGAAGTATCTTGCCATCACATTTAATGAACATTGGTTGAAATTATTCTCACTTTCTTAGCAAATGGAATCATAAAATGATTTCATAATGTGAAATCATAATTCAGCTTCATTATATCTATTCTCAAAAATTTTTGGAGGAGATAGTATTTAATTATAAATGGAAATTTGGGTAAGAGGCTTCAAGTTTGGAATGTTCCAGAGCTCTGTGGAGGCTAATACCGTCTTATTCTTCAATTTAGACAACTGGGAGTGGTTGATATTTAAAGTGTTTTCAAACATGACGTTCATTGGGATCACTTGAGGAGTTTTAAACTTCTGATGTCCTGGATTCTAAAGTAATTAGTTTGAGATGAAGCATTGGCATGGGGGTGGCAGGTGGCTAAAAAATGTCCAGTGCTAAGTCATTTCAGTCATATCTGACTCTTTGCAACCCCAAGGATTGTAGCCTGCCAGGCGCCTCTCTCCATGGGATTCTCCAGGCAAGAATACTGGAGTGGGTTGCTATTTCCTCCTCCAGGGAATCTTTCTGACTCAGGAATTGAACCTGCCTCTCCTGCAGTTCCGAAACTGCAGGTGAAACTGCAGGTGGATTCTTTACCACTGAGCCACTGGGGAAGCTTAAAATAAAAAAAAATTGTTCCAAGTGACTCTAACATGCAGCCAAAGATGAGAGCCAAAGTAAAACTCTTCTGCTGACATGAATACTTAATATTACTGGTGAGAATCTCAAGTGTCCTCATCCATTTGTTTTTTTCAGTTGCCAACAAAGGGAGATGTGGTCCATGCTCCACAGAAGTCAGTGTGTTTTCTCATGGATACCATGCTTCACAGATTGGTGACATACATTCATTGCAGACTGCTTTCCTTTCCTCTTTGTAATGGACATCTGCCATGTTATGCTTTGAGGTTTTCTCCATCGTTCCCCACTCCCACCACTCAGCCTTCTGCTAGCTTTAGAGTGGAGCATCGTCCTCTATCCATCCTTCTGCCTTGGGGGCTTCCAGGGGCATTTGATTTTAAGTAGCTTCCAACTAGCCACTGAGTAAACTGGTATAGAGCAATGAAACATAGTGAAGTTACCAAGTTTCAGAAGTTTCTAATCATCTTGATGGTGCTTTAGCTCAATCCTCTCCCATTTGAGATGGTGACTAGATGCTGGGGCCCACCAAACCTCTCCTCTAACTTTCAATTTCTTTCTCTCTTAGTTGAAGATCGTGCCAAGATTCAGTCACCAGCTCACCCTCACCCCACTGCCTGCTGCAGCATCGGGGTAGGTGGACCCTGGTCCTAAGTGAGCTGTTTTGTTTGTGTGAGACCCTCCAGCCCAGGGGACAGATACCCACTTTGCTTGCCTTTTGTGTCAGCCTAGCCACCTAACCTTGTTTAAAACACTGCCTCTATGGAAAAATGCATTTTAAACTGGAAATAAGTCACATACAAATAAACTTTGGGGACTCAATCTGTTTGTAAGTTGGAGATACTTACAATGCAATAAATGTTATTCAAAGGAAAGAATCAAAGTATAAATTAGCCCACTGTTTCAGCCTTAAGTGATTAAAAATATTGGTAATAAAACAAAGGTCCTAGAAAGTGTCAGAAGGTCTATTGGGAGCCTGGTGCCTGATGGTACTGTTCTCCTACAAGCTACTGCTTACCATTGAGATAACTGCCAAGACCTAAGGAGGTACTTATCCTCAAAATTAGCTAAGTTTGGAATAATAGTGTATAAGTGTACAATAAAAGGTCCTTTACTGTGAGTCAAACACACATGAAATATAATATAATCCTCACAAAACCCACATGGATTAGGTTTGGTTATTGTAAGAGTTAGGGAAAGGGGCAGAGCAAAATTTTTAGAAAGAATGACATAGCCTAAGGACACAACATAAGCCCATTAGAATCAAATGGGTCCAAGATGGCAGACTAGACCTAGATCCTCAGCAAGCTAATGACACACTGAGAGGCACCATGACAGTTCCGCCCCTTCCCCAAAAGAGTTTGAATAATCTCACTCCTCATTAGCATATGAAATTGCCCAGCCCATAAAAGCTAAGAATGCCATGATTTCCCGACTGCCGCTGGATTTGTTCTGCGATGGCCCACACTGTGTCTGTGGAGTGTGCTTTTCTCTGAATCTGAATAAATCTGTTTCTTATTTATCACTTTGTCTCTCACTAAATTCTTTTCTGCAAAGAGACATGAAGAACCCAACCTCCGTTAGGTGCTGAAACCAAGTATGGTGGGTTTTGGCTGGGTTTGAGTCTCAGCCATGTGGGTTCAAATCCCAAGCTGGGTTTTGGCCAGTTCTAGTCCCAGCCACTCGGGTTCAACTCCCAAAGTGGGTTTTGGGTTTAAGTCCCAAATCCAAGGTAGAATGGTTTCATTATTACCCACATTTTACAGATGAGTAAACTGAGACACCAAAAGGTAAAATAACTTTCCTATAGCATAGGAACCATGAATGTTGAAGTCATGATTTTCAGTGTGCCATATGACCTCTGGGGAAGCACATGTCACCATGTGCAGGTCATCAGAGCTGGGTAGAAGATGTCATCTGAGTCATGTTACAACTAAGATGAAACGAAAAGGACAGCACCTTGAGCCTGCAGCTCCTGGTGATGACAAGATCAGATAGGGCAGAATCATGTGTACGAGCACACCCAAAGGAACTTGGAAGTATAAGGTTAGACAAATGGCTCATTTAAGTTGAAACGTACTGAAGGATTGGACTTTGAATGCCTTGCCTGTATGACTTCCCTGACACTATTCTTGGTCATGCCTGAGGGCCATCATAGAGGAGCCCTCCCAATCTAGACCTTCTTACGGTCTTAAAAATAACTGAGCTTTTTCTATTTAGAATTTCATTAAATATAGTGAACTTTGCCTCTTATGAATTTCCAAAATCAGCTTTACAATGTATTTTCTTTTCTGAGAAAAACACCCTTTAAAAAATATTATCAAAGCTCTAACATTAAAAGAATATATTTTGTAAGTATTAGCAATTTAATCCCAAACAAATTTCAAATAAATAATTTATAAGTCTCCTGAATGAAGAATCCTAGTTCTTAATTTTTATAACAGTTTCTATTATTTGGTGAGATTCAGCCATACCTCTCCTAGGAATAGGTTGTACATTTCTCTGGCCTCAGGGCACAAGGATAATCACTGGGCCATTAAAATCAGCTCCAACGCATGGTAAACTAGCATGGTTTTTTTCAGAGATCAAAGAATGAAGTATGAGTAAGATGTACCATAATATAAATAAAATACACAAGACCAAGGAGTTACAAATTTCCACATTTAAAAAATTATAGGTTCACCAATTTAACCCACAATTTTATAATTTAAAAAACTTATGAACACAGTATTTCCATAACTCTGTTGGTGGCATTTAAACCAGTAACATGCTATTTGTGGGTGCCAGAAATCCCTTTTTGAATACTTGCCCTATGTTTTGCCTCAGGAATTTTAATGTGTTTGATTATTGGGTGGTACCCAGGTCTGCTGTGGATGTCATATAATGTGAATCATGTATACAATATTAATTTTTTTTAAATGGAAAAATTCTTGACTCTGAAAAAGAGATTTCAAGAATTTCAGATAAAAGATTTTACACCTTTTAAAAAGAGAGCATTTGACTGACATATAAATTCAGCAAAATACATCACTTAATCTGCCTTAAAAAATTCACTCATTCTCTTCCCAAGGAAAAGTTTCATTTTCCCATACCTTTAATGCTGTATTTTTATGAGAGATGGATGTTCACTAGACATATTTTGGTAACTATACCATGATATATGTAAGTCAAATTGTTATGTTGCTTACCTTAAAGTACATGTAGTCAATTGTATCTCATTAAAATGGATAAAATTCATTCAAAATTAAGGAGGTTTAATCTTATGACTTCCCTGACACTATTCTTGGTCATGCCTGAGGGCCATCATAGAGAGCCCTCCCAATCTAGACCTTCTTACGGTCTTAAAAATAACTGAGCTTTTTCTATTTAGAATTTCATTAAATATAGTGAACTTTGCCTCTTATGAATTTCCAAAATCAGCTTTACAATGTATTTTCTTTTCTGAGAAAAACACCCTTTAAAAAATATTATCAAAGCTCTAACATTAAAAGAATATATTTTGTAAGTATTAGCAATTTAATCCCAAACAAATTTCAAATAAATAATTTATAAGTCTCCTGAATGAAGAATCCTAGTTCTTAATTTTTATAACAGTTTCTATTATTTGGTGAGATTCAGCCATACCTCTCCTAGGAATAGGTTGTACATTTCTCTGGCCTCAGGGCACAAGGATAATCACTGGGCCATTAAAATCAGCTCCAACGCATGGTAAACTAGCATGGTTTTTTTCAGAGATCAAAGAATGAAGTATGAGTAAGATGTACCATAATATAAATAAAATACACAAGACCAAGGAGTTACAAATTTCCACATTTAAAAAATTATAGGTTCACCAATTTAACCCACAATTTTATAATTTAAAAAACTTATGAACACAGTATTTCCATAACTCTGTTGGTGGCATTTAAACCAGTAACATGCTATTTGTGGGTGCCAGAAATCCCTTTTTGAATACTTGCCCTATGTTTTGCCTCAGGAATTTTAATGTGTTTGATTATTGGGTGGTACCCAGGTCTGCTGTGGATGTCATATAATGTGAATCATGTATACAATATTAATTTTTTTTAAATGGAAAAATTCTTGACTCTGAAAAAGAGATTTCAAGAATTTCAGATAAAAGATTTTACACCTTTTAAAAAGAGAGCATTTGACTGACATATAAATTCAGCAAAATACATCACTTAATCTGCCTTAAAAAATTCACTCATTCTCTTCCCAAGGAAAAGTTTCATTTTCCCATACCTTTAATGCTGTATTTTTATGAGAGATGGATGTTCACTAGACATATTTTGGTAACTATACCATGATATATGTAAGTCAAATTGTTATGTTGCTTACCTTAAACGTATACACTGTATGTCAATTGTATCTCATTAAAATGGATAAAATTCATTCATTAACACCTTTTATTATCAAGGCTGGTGATATAATTGTGATTAAAACTAGAACAATACAATGAGGAAGACAGAATATGAAACTGTCATATATAGGGATATAGACATACAAACTCAGTTTAGTAGTCTCAAAGGACTTGATATCACCCAGCCTACAAAATACATATTTTAAAATACTTTTGAACTGATTGTACTGGTATCAAGTCATCATGGTGATAGAGTGAAAATGTCCTTTCAATGCTTCAATGCAAATTTTTTAAAATGGAAAACTTCTAAACACGAAAGAAACAAGGACATTTTTGGCAGACTACAACATGGAAGAACAAAATAGAAAATGCAGCAGCTAATCCACTTACTCAAAAGAAAGGGGGCATTTGAGTGAGAGCAAATACACTGAATTCCACCTGGCATAGCTAGAATTGTGCATGTTTATTTCTTCCTTTTTTAGTTTTTGGAATTTGTGTATATTTATTCAAATGTCTGGTTAATAGTGTGTATGCGTGAAACAACTTTTTTAACCATTACAACCTAATGCAACATATAAATAGCAGTCATCTAAAATGGGTGTTAAGTTTATGTCAGGCAGAGAAAAACAAATATGTATGATATCACTTATATGTGGTATCTAAAAAAAAACCAAGCTTGTAGAAACAGAGTGTGGAATGGTGGTTGCCAGGAGAGCTAAAATGCAGCATGTAAGTATTATTAACAGTACAGTTCTATATACTTCAAAATTGCCTGAGACTAAATCTTAAATGTCCTCATCACAGAAATGATAATTCTGTGATATGATAGAAATTTTATCTAAAACTATTAATACTTAGATAGTAATCATATTGCAATGAGTAAGTATGCCAAATCCACACAGTATACACCTTAAATTTATACAGTTTGTCAATAATTAATTTTAAAAAGGCAAAAAAATAAATAAAATAAGTGTTATTATTACCATTGTTTTATAGACATGATAACTGAGGCACAGAGGGGTTATGTAATTTACTTGTCTCACAAAACTATTAATAACAAGTGGTGAGCCCTAAGCTGAACATCATATTGCTCCTAGACACTAACTGCTTATAAATGTGGAGCATGAATCAACGGACTAAGGTGAGGGGACAGTGTGGGAGAGAGAATGAACTTTGGAGAACTGAGTTCAAGTCCTGATCTTACTATGTACTAGCTATATGCTTTTGAGCTGTGAATGATAGACAATAATTACTGCTTCTCAGGGTGGCTGTTAAGGCTGAATGAACATCCACTAGACTGGCAAAATTAAAAATCTGAAAATAATGGGCTTCTAAGAACATAGAATAATAGGAATGTACCTCATACAGTATTCCTAGAGTGTAAATTTGTAAACCATTGGTAAATAGGTTGGTATTATCTTGTTAAGCTGAATAAGTATTTGCTCTATGTCCCAGAAACTCCACCTAGAGAAATTGTGCATACCTACACTAGTATATATGCATAACAGTGTTCTTTGCAATGTTACTTATAATAGCCCCAGATGGGAAACCAGCTAAATGTCAACAGACAGTGAAAGTGTTCAACCTCAATTTGAGACTTAAACCCAGGGCCCAGACCTAATCAAACCCTGCTTGGGACTTGAACCCACATGGCTGGGACTCGAACCCAGCCAAAACCCTGGTAATTAAAATCACTCACCCAATGTCTGGACCCACTGAGGCTCAAGTTCTTCATGTCCCTTTGCAGAGAAGAATTCTGCAAGAGACAAAGTGATAGGTAAGAAATGGATTTATTCAGATTTAGAGAAAGCACACTCCACAAACAGTGTGGGCCATGATAGAGCAAATCCAGCAGCTCCGAAAACATGGTGTTCTTAGCTTTTATGGGCTGGGTAATTCCATATGCTAATGAGTGGGAGGATTATTCCAACTCTTTTAGGGAAGGGGCAGAACTGTCATGGTGCCTCTGGGTGTGTCATTTAGCTTGCTGATTGAGGATCAAGGTCTGGTCTGCCATCTTGGACCCATCTGATTCTAATGGGTTTATGCTATGTCCTTGGGCTATATCATTCTTTTCAAAAATTGTGCCCTGCCCCTTTCCCTAACCCTGACAACAGGAGAATTAGACACATCAATTGTGGACCAGTCACACCATGGAGTTTCACCATAGTGAAAGTAAATGAACTTCAGTCATGCAAAGCAACATGATTAAATTTTAAATCATTGTTGAATAAAAAAAAAAAGCAATTTTTCAGAAGACAACATGTAGTGTGATACCATTTTTTAAAATATTTACTTGCATTTATTTATTTATTTGACTATACTGGTTCCTCTTGCACCATGCAGGATCTTAGTTTCCTGACCAGGAACTGAACCTGGGTTCTCAGCATTGGGAGCACAGAGTCTTAGCCACTGAACCACCAGGGAAGTCCCAGATACAATTTTTATAAAGGAATAAAACAAGTAAATTTTAAAATATTTTGTTTAGAAATAGGGTCATATGTGGCTAAATTATTTTAAGTAGTAAGGGAGCGATAAACTCAGAATTTAGATAGTTGTTCCCTTAATGGGAGATAGGGTGTAGACAGATGTGTGTAGGGCTGCTGGTCTGAGATGAGCACATTCATAGCTTTAACATTATCAATGATGTTCTAGGTTCTTCTATTGATGAACAAATGCCAATTAAAAGAAATTTTTCATAACATATATATTACATATAATCTTTCTGTAAGCATCAAGTCCTGCACAGTACTCACTAAAAACTCTAGGTAAGGGCTTCCCTAGTGGCCCAGTGGGTACAGACAACACCTTGCAGTGCAAGGGACGCTGAGTCAGTCCCTGGCCTGGGAAGATCCCACATGCTGCAGAGCAGATGGACCAACATGTCCAACTACTGAGCCAGAACTCTGAAGCGCATGTGCCCAGAGCTGGTGCTCTGCAGCAACAGAGGCCACTGCGATGGGAGGCCCACACAGGCCAAAGAACAAAGATGGATGAAAACAAATAAATGAAATACCAATAAAAGAGGCCAAAGAAAAAAACTATAGTTAATGCAACTGTAAGTCTTTTCAGGAATCTCAGTTCTTGCTCCCTCTGTTCTCAACATCTCGTCCAAAAGTAGATACACATAAAAGATGCACAGAAGGGATCAAATAAACCAATAAGACTTCACTAAAAAGAAAATAAAATATACACCATTCATGAAGTGCTTTGCAAATGAAAAATGCTATACAAGCTTGCCAGCCTCCTCTGGACATGAATTTCTCCAGGCAAAAATACTGGAGTGGGTAGCCATTGCCATCTCCAGGAGATCTTCCCATCCCAGGGATTGAACCCAGGTCTCCTACATTGCAGGCAGATTCTTTGCCATCTGAGTCACCAGGGAAGCCCATACAAACAATTATTAAAAGAAAAAAAATTATAGAAATATATTTAAATTCTGGCTACCTCAGGACTAAATTGTTTCAATTCGTGGTCTTGCAAGGAAATGCCTATCAGCACTTTCCTTCATAGATAATACACTGAGTCTGTGCCCTCAGACGCACTAGTTTCTGGTGGAACACCACAGTAGGAGTTTACTTCTAATCTGTTTCTCCTTTAAGTTTTAAGAGTGAGTGTTTTCTTTAGTAGTAGTAGGTGAGGGTGTTCACAACGTAAGGAATACTTGTCAGTTTGAAAACTGAAAATGATGAGGAAAAGAGAACTACACACATTTTCAAAAACTCTTTTCTGTGTTCCTACGGGAAAAACCCAGGGCGGCTGTTAAGGCTATCAACATCTCTAGAGACAAGGAGGGAAGATACAAGTGTGTGGTATGTAAAAGCAAGTAACACGAGTTTATAGTTTGTGCTCTGTGTCTAAACTTTGTGTCTCATATACCACTGCAAAGCGAGGCAAGAAGCTGGCTCTTCATCTTTCCACTAACGGCCCACTGTACACATGTTATTATTCCATACACCTTTTACTTAGATTTTAATTACTCTGAAGCGTCCAACTGTACTGAGCCAGAACTCTGAAGCGCATGTGCCCAGAGCTGGTGCTCTGCAGCAACAGAGGCCACTGCGATGGGAGGCCCACACAGGCCAAAGAACAAAGATGGATGAAAACAAATAAATGAAATACCAATAAAAGAGGCCAAAGAAAAAAACTATAGTTAATGCAACTGTAAGTCTTTTCAGGAATCTCAGTTCTTGCTCCCTCTGTTCTCAACATCTCGTCCAAAAGTAGATACACATAAAAGATGCACAGAAGGGATCAAATAAACCAATAAGACTTCACTAAAAAGAAAATAAAATATACACCATTCATGAAGTGCTTTGCAAATGAAAAATGCTATACAAGCTTGCCAGCCTCCTCTGGACATGAATTTCTCCAGGCAAAAATACTGGAGTGGGTAGCCATTGCCATCTCCAGGAGATCTTCCCATCCCAGGGATTGAACCCAGGTCTCCTACATTGCAGGCAGATTCTTTGCCATCTGAGTCACCAGGGAAGCCCATACAAACAATTATTAAAAGAAAAAAAATTATAGAAATATATTTAAATTCTGGCTACCTCAGGACTAAATTGTTTCAATTCGTGGTCTTGCAAGGAAATGCCTATCAGCACTTTCCTTCATAGATAATACACTGAGTCTGTGCCCTCAGACGCACTAGTTTCTGGTGGAACACCACAGTAGGAGTTTACTTCTAATCTGTTTCTCCTTTAAGTTTTAAGAGTGAGTGTTTTCTTTAGTAGTAGTAGGTGAGGGTGTTCACAACGTAAGGAATACTTGTCAGTTTGAAAACTGAAAATGATGAGGAAAAGAGAACTACACACATTTTCAAAAACTCTTTTCTGTGTTCCTACGGGAAAAACCCAGGGCGGCTGTTAAGGCTATCAACATCTCTAGAGACAAGGAGGGAAGATACAAGTGTGTGGTATGTAAAAGCAAGTAACACGAGTTTATAGTTTGTGCTCTGTGTCTAAACTTTGTGTCTCATATACCACTGCAAAGCGAGGCAAGAAGCTGGCTCTTCATCTTTCCACTAACGGCCCACTGTACACATGTTATTATTCCATACACCTTTTACTTAGATTTTAAATGTATTCTTAGTCTAACCTTTGACTATCCCTTTTCTTATGCACCTAGGCATCATTCTTTTCTTAAGAATAAAGAGGGAGAACTAAGATAGAAATTCTTTGTTGAATTACCAAACAATTAGAATTTATCATGTGTATGCCTTTTAATACTCGACTGTATTTTCCTTCCTCAAAACAGAGCCAGCCCTGAAGTGCGGTTATAAGTCTGTTTACACCACCCAGATATCAAATTGACTTGCTAATGGTAACTCTTCTTTGGTATCCATGGGTTACTGTGTCATGTGATTTGACATCAAGTACAGACAGTGCTGATTAGGAGCATCCAGCTCTGTCCATCTCCGTGCATCACTGAACCATCTGGTCATTTATTCACTAATAAGCCCCTAATGGCCCAAATATTCACCGGCCTGTCATTGTGACATGGCATAAAATGCCTACATCTTTCAACTCGCTTTGACATGTTGCTTGTTTCACATCAAAACCCGTCATTTACAGGAAAAGAGCTCAGAGGGGTAAAAACTTGACCTAATCTGCAGTGTTAACACAAAGACAGAGGCTTGGTATCTAGTAGCCTGACGGAAAGCATGTAAATGGGCAGGAATTCATTTTGTACATTTTTTTTCCATTCTCATTTTACAACATTCTTTAAGTTTAGTATCATTCCTAATATGGGATTTTATGTGGGCTTTGCGTCAAAATATCTATCCTGTATCTGTTTAAAAAGCACTTTAAAAGGAAAAAGCTTCCTGGAGACATGGAGCTTGTCTGTTTACATTTAAATGGGCAAGGAAAAAATAATACAGAATGGATCCCGAAAGAAGGTCTACGCAATTCTCAGAAGGTCATGGTTTTGTTATTCTAACCCTTTCTTATGCTTTGTTCTTCTTTCATAGTTTAATATGATTTTCCCCTTATTATGTCTGCATATGACAAAAAATTTGAGATTGTCCATGTTTGGAGCGTTTGATATTATCACCAGAGAAATAACGAAAGGCACAAATCTCCACTTTCAGTCACAACCATTAGGAAAGAGAGCCCCAAACTCTACAAACAGATGGATTGGCACAAGCAGAGTTAAACTAATGCAAATTAGAATGGAGTAAGGTGTAGGGAGAGATGCAGCCTTTCATCACATTTAGTGCTGTTGAAATCCTGATCCTTAAACGGGTTAAAGCATCATGTAACTGAGGTTCACTAGCAATTTAAAAACAAAAACCCCAAGGCAGTTGTATTTTATAGCTATTACTAACATGGACATTTTTCTAAAAAAATCCCCCTACCCCATGTGTCTGTCTCCTCTTATCATCTTATTTTTTGAACAAAGCATCCTATATAGTGTTCTGGCCCAGTTTAGGTTTAGAACATAATTTTCCTATTGTCTTCCCTTCCCCTTCATGGAGGTCCAGTTCCTCAGGTCTCTTTCCCCAGAGAGGAAAGAGGTCCCTCTTTCCGCAGGTCTGTAGGCTCAGAGAACCTTTCTGAGGATTTCTTGTAGTCCCCTAATGGCCAAATATTCAGGCCTGTCATTGTGACATGGCATAAAATGCCTACATCTTTCAACTCGCTTTGACATGTTGCTTGTTTCACATCAAAACCCGTCATTTACAGGAAAAGAGCTCAGAGGGGTAAAAACTTGACCTAATCTGCAGTGTTAACACAAAGACAGAGGCTTGGTATCTAGTAGCCTGACGGAAAGCATGTAAATGGGCAGGAATTCATTTTGTACATTTTTTTTCCATTCTCATTTTACAACATTCTTTAAGTTTAGTATCATTCCTAATATGGGATTTTATGTGGGCTTTGCGTCAAAATATCTATCCTGTATCTGTTTAAAAAGCACTTTAAAAGGAAAAAGCTTCCTGGAGACATGGAGCTTGTCTGTTTACATTTAAATGGGCAAGGAAAAAATAATACAGAATGGATCCCGAAAGAAGGTCTACGCAATTCTCAGAAGGTCATGGTTTTGTTATTCTAACCCTTTCTTATGCTTTGTTCTTCTTTCATAGTTTAATATGTTTTTCCCCCTTATTATGTCTGCATATGACAAAAAATTTGAGATTGTCCATGTTTGGAGCGTTTGATATTATCACCAGAGAAATAACGAAAGGCACAAATCTCCACTTTCAGTCACAACCATTAGGAAAGAGAGCCCCAAACTCTACAAACAGATGGATTGGCACAAGCAGAGTTAAACTAATGCAAATTAGAATGGAGTAAGGTGTAGGGAGAGATGCAGCCTTTCATCACATTTAGTGCTGTTGAAATCCTGATCCTTAAACGGGTTAAAGCATCATGTAACTGAGGTTCACTAGCAATTTAAAAACAAAAACCCCAAGGCAGTTGTATTTTATAGCTATTACTAACATGGACATTTTTCTAAAAAAATCCCCCTACCCCATGTGTCTGTCTCCTCTTATCATCTTATTTTTTGAACAAAGCATCCTATATAGTGTTCTGGCCCAGTTTAGGTTTAGAACATAATTTTCCTATTGTCTTCCCTTCCCCTTCATGGAGGTCCAGTTCCTCAGGTCTCTTTCCCCAGAGAGGAAAGAGGTCCCTCTTTCCGCAGGTCTGTAGGCTCAGAGAACCTTTCTGAGGATTTCTTGTAGTCCATTCCCAGAGGCCTGTAGAGTGGGGGTGATGGGGAGAAGGCAGATATAGGGCTCTCCAGTTGGCACCCAAAGTGGCAGGGGCATCCTGGTTTTGTGCCATGGGCTTTCCTTGTGGGTGTAGCAGAGCCTAGACACAGTGCTGCTGAGCCCATGAAGACCATTTGCAGGCAGACTTGCACGGCCTTTGGACTCTGTTGGCCTAGCGTTGCACCCCAACCAGCAGCCCTCTGCTTCCCATGGGATGAAACTAGAACCAGAGCCTCATCTGAAGGTAATGAGCAAGATAAAGTTCACCAGCCATTCTTCCTCCTTACTCTTTCCATTCTGGTTTTCGGATTTATTGATATAGATCAAATCAAAAAGAGCAGCCCCTTTGCTTCAATGTCAGTTTGAAAGTGCTCTACTGCCCCAGTAGCAGCTTTTCAAATTTTAATTTTCTTTTCCTCTATATTTAGAAAACATCTACTATGCTGATCATTAACTTCCTCATCCTCCTGTGAGCATTCATTCTTCATCTGTAGTAGCTCCATGAAAGTTTAAGCACAAATGAAACTGAGTCTTGATCATTTCATGGAACTGCAGAAAGCCTTTGCTCCTCTCCAGGCTGTGAAGTCACATCATGAAATTGAACAGGAACTGAAAAGTGCCCTGTTTCTTTGGGACCTCGCATTCCTCATTTCCTCTGATACTCCTTATTTAAAATATTCCTTACTGTCATGCTTTCAATTAGCATCACATAAAACCAGCCACATGGCTCAATGCTTTCTTCAGACAATTTATTTGCCCATTCAGTTGATAGGTATGAGTTGAGCATCCAGCATTTTTCTGGACACCAGGAATATGAAAAGGCTGATATGTTGCCCCAGCCTTAAGGAGCTAACAGTGTAGTTAGTCCTTTCATACCATAGGATCTGAGGGCAGGTGGGCAGAAATCAATAAATGAAGGTATGAGGGAAGATAAAGTTGGGAATTACCAAAGCTTGGTCATAAACAAATAACTCCAAAGCAATGAAAAACAGAGGCAAGTTGGAGGTAGTGTGGGAATACTGGAGGGTGGACAGAATATCTGTGTATTCTTTTACCCTTTTCCTTCTTGTGTAAACAAAGACGCATATAGCCCTCTCGGTCATCTCCAAAGCAATGAAAAACAGAGGCAAGTTGGAGGTAGTGTGGGAATACGGGAGGATGGACAGAATATCTGTGCATTCTTTTACCCTTTTCCTTCTTGTGTAAACAAAGATGCATATAGCCCTCTCGGTCATCTCCCTACTTCCTTTTCCTCCCACCCTCTTCTCTCAGCATCGGTAAAGGAATACAGCCTCTCAAGCATAGAAATACTCTCTCATGGAATGGAAAAGAAAAAAGAGTTAGCGAGGGAGGAAGGAAGGTAAATGAGGAAGAGGGGAAGCAGGAGGAAAAAGGAGTGAAAAACAACTCCTAGAGAGGTGAAGGTGGAAGTAGGGAAGGAGAGAAACTCTTGGAAGAGCTTCAAGTCCTCTGAACTAGGAAGCCTCTGAATTAAATGCCTGTAAGTCCCTTACCAGTGGCTTTTCCTACCAATTGTTCATCACCCTTCATGGATAGGAGGAAGGCCTGGCATAGGACACCATCTATTCCCTTCTCTGTCTCATTATTTCCCTAGTCTTCTCTGGTATCTGTGATCGTCTTCATTTGCCTTTTCTTTGGTTTCTCTTGATCTCCTCTCTTGTTTTCCTCCCAGATGTGTCCTATACACTTTTCTGAAAATTTGGGGAAGGGTGGGATGGGAACCATCAGAAGTGGTGATGTCCTTGGTTCTGTTCTTGCAGCCAGGGGAAAGGATTAGAGAGGCCCACTCATCAGTATGATTCCAAGATTCCAAGAAGATTGCTGGGGCTACCAGAAATGATTAACAGAATGTATCTTTCTGCTTGTTTGCTATTCTGAATATGTAGAATAATAAGTAACTGGTAGTCAGAAGACCCACTTCTGTTCCGTCATCATCTAAGTGCATGACTGTGAAAAACTGGCCATTGTCTTCACACTGGACTGGCTGGGTGCTTGGAGGGCCATGATAAAATATTCAGTTGAGACCTATTTTATTAACACATTTCAAAAAAAAAAAAAAACAGAGAAACTGAAATCACAGTTACACCATAGGTTATCTAGGTAAACCAAAAATCCAATTATTTTTTATTGTGGTAAATATATATATAAAAGTTTCCTTCTTAAACACTTTAAAGATTACAGCTCATGGCATCAATTATACTCAGGATATTGTATAATCTTCATCACTATCTCTTTTTAAAACTTTTTCAGGGCTTCCCTGGTGGCCCAGTGGGTAAGGACACTGCCTTGCAGTGCAAGGGGCGCTGGTTCGATCCCTGGCCTGGGAAGATCCCACGTGCCACGGAGCGGCTGGACGGATGTGTCCAATTACCAAGCCAGAGCTCTGGAGCGCATGTGCCCAGAGCCAGTACTCTGTGACAACAGAGGCCACTGCAATGGGAGGCCCACAAAGGCCAAAGAACAAAGATGGATGAAAATAGATAAATGAAAGACCAATAGAAGTGGCCCACCCAACCCCCTCCCTCCCCAACCCGCCCCCTGCCAAAAATAAATAAATAAATAAATATTAAAAAAAAAAACAACTTTTTCAGAATAAACCTACTCAAAGTAACAAAAACATGGTACACAAAAAATTATAAGACACTAATGAAAGAAATTAAAGAAGACTTAAACAGATGGAGAGATATTCCATGTTCCTGGGTAGGAAGAATCAATATTGTGAAAATGACCATACTACCAAATGTCATCTATAGATTCAATGCGATCCCTATCAAACTACCAATGACATTTTTCACAGAACTAGACCAAAGAATCACACAGTTCATATGGAAACACAAAAGTCCTCAAATAGCCAAAGCAATCCTCAGGAAGAAGAATGGAGCTGGAGGGATCAGCCTCCCCAACTTCAGACTCTACTACAAAGCAACAGTCATCAAGACAGTATGGTACTGGCACAAAAATAGAACTATAGACCAATGGAACAAGATAGAGAACCCAGAGATAAAGCCACTCACCTATGGGTACCTTATTTTTGATAAAGGAGGAGAAACTATAAAATGGGACAAAGACAGCCTCTTCAACAAATGGTGCTGGGAGAATTGGACAGCTACATGCAAAAAAATGAAGTTGGAACATTCCCTGACACCATACACTAAGATCAACTCAAAATGGATTAAAGACCTAAATGTAAGACCAGAAACCATCAAACTCTTAGAGGAGAATATAGGCAAAACCCTCAAGGACATCAATCAAAGCAAGATCTTTTCTGACCCACCTACTAGAATAGCGGAACTGAAAAGACAGATGAACATGTGGGACCTAATGAAACTTAAAAGCTTTTGTACAGCAAAAGAAATCACAAAAAAGCTGAACAGACAGCCCACAGAATGGGAGAAAATCATAGCAAATAAAACAACAGACAAAGAATTAATCTCCAAAATCTACAAGTAACTCAGACAACTCAGCACTGGAAAAATGAACAACCCAATCAAAAAATGGGAAAAGGACCTAAACAGACACCTCTCCAAAGAGGACATACAGATGGCCCAAAAGCACATGAAACGATGCTCAACTTCACTTATAATTAGAGAAATGCAAATCAAAACTACAATGAGATATCACCTCACACCCGTCAGAATGGTCATCATCAACAAATTGACAGACAATAAATGCTGGAGAGGGTGCGGAGAAAAGGGAACCCTCTTGCATTGCTGGTGGGAATGTAAATTGATACAGCCACTATGGAAGACAGTATGGAGATTTCTTTAAAAACTAAAAATAGAAGCACCATACGACCCAGCAATCCCACTATTAGGCTTATACCCTGATGAAATCAAAACTGAAAGAGGTACCTATACCCCAATGTTCATTGCGGCACTCTCTACAATAGCCAGAACATGGAAGCCAAAAAACCTTGATGAATGGAGCTGGAGGGATCAGCCTCCCCAACTTCAGACTCTACTACAAAGCAACAGTCATCAAGACAGTATGGTACTGGCACAAAAATAGAACTATAGACCAATGGAACAAGATAGAGAACCCAGAGATAAAGCCACTCACCTATGGGTACCTTATTTTTGATAAAGGAGGAGAAACTATAAAATGGGACAAAGACAGCCTCTTCAACAAATGGTGCTGGGAGAATTGGACAGCTACATGCAAAAAAATGAAGTTGGAACATTCCCTGACACCATACACTAAGATCAACTCAAAATGGATTAAAGACCTAAATGTAAGACCAGAAACCATCAAACTCTTAGAGGAGAATATAGGCAAAACCCTCAAGGACATCAATCAAAGCAAGATCTTCTCTGACCCACCTACTAGAATAGTGGAACTAAAAAGACAAATGAACATGTGGGACCTAATGAAACTTAAAAGCTTTTGTACAGCAAAAGAAATCACAAAAAAGCTGAACAGACAGCCCACAGAATGGGAGAAAATCATAGCAAATGAAACAACAGACAAAGAATTAATCTCCAAAATCTACAAGTAACTCAGACAACTCAGCACTGGAAAAATGAACAACCCAATCAAAAAATGGGAAAAGGACCTAAACAGACACCTCTCCAAAGAGGACATACAGATGGCCCAAAAGCACATGAAACGATGCTCAACTTCACTTATAATTAGAGAAATGCAAATCAAAACTACAATGAGATATCACCTCACACCCGTCAGAATGGTCATCATCAACAAATTGACAGACAATAAATGCTGGAGAGGGTGCGGAGAAAAGGGAACCCTCTTGCATTGCTGGTGGGAATGTAAATTGATACAGCCACTATGGAAGACAGTATGGAGATTTCTTTAAAAACTAAAAATAGAAGCACCATACGACCCAGCAATCCCACTATTAGGCTTATACCCTGATGAAATCAAAACTGAAAGAGGTACCTATACCCCAATGTTCATTGTGGCACTCTCTACAATAGCTAGAACATGGAAGCAACCTGGATGTCCATCGAGGAATAAATGATAAAGAAGCTCTGGTACATATAAACAATGGAATACTACACAGCTGTAAAAAGAAATGCTGAAGAATCAGTCCTAATGAGGTGGATGGATCTAGAACCTATCATAAAAAGTGAAGCAGGGCTTCCCCTGGTGGCCCAGTGGGTAAGGACACAGCCTTGCAGTGCAAGGGGTGCCGGTTTGAGCCCTGGCCTGGGAAGATTCCACGTGCCGCGGAGCGGCTGGACTGATGTGTCCAATTACCGAGCCAGAGCTCTGGAGCCCATGCGCCCAGAGCCGGCGCTCTGCAACAACAGACACCACCACGATGGGAGACTCACAAGAGCCAAAGAACAAAGACGGATGAACACAGAGAAACGAAAGACCAATAGAAGTGGCCCGCCTGCTGCCCTCCCTCCCCAACCCGACCCCCGCCCAAAATTAAAAAAAAAAAAAAAAAAAAAGTGAAGCAAGTCAAAAGGAGAAAGACAAGTATTATATACTGACACATATATATGGAATCTAGTAGGATGGTAATGATAACACATGCAGTGAAGTGATGAAAAAACAGACCAGGAGAATAGACATATGAACATTGTGGGGAATGAACAGTGGGTGGGAGGCATAAAGGAAGTAGCATGAAAACCTATACTGTCATATGTGAAAAAAATAGCTATTACTGCACTGTGAGAAAAGGGGATCCTGTAGGGGCAATGTGTGTCAGCCTGGAGGGGTAGGGTGGGGGGAATATACCTATGACTAATCTGTGACCATACATATCTGTAAACAACAAAACTCTATAAAAGTAAAAAGTAAAATAAAAATTAAAAAAAAAAGTGGGGGGGACAGAATACATGTCAACCAATAAGGCAGTTCTTTAGAAGATTAGAGTAAACTCAGGCTTTGGAGCCAACATACTGAATTAAAATCCAGCTCTGTATACATCAAAACAAAAAACAAAACAACTTCATACTGCATTGCTGGTGGGAATGTAAATTGATACAGCCACTATGGAAGACAGTATGGAGATTTCTTGAAAAACTAAAAATAGAAGCACCATACGACCCAGCAATCCCACTATTAGGCTTATACCCTGATGAAATCAAAACTGAAAGAGGTACCTATACCCCAATGTTCATTGTGGCACTCTCTACAATAGCTAGAACATGGAAGCAACCTGGATGTCCATCGAGGAATAAATGATAAAGAAGCTCTGGTACATATAAACAATGGAATACTACACAGCTGTAAAAAGAAATGCTGAAGAATCAGTCCTAATGAGGTGGATGGATCTAGAACCTATCATAAAAAGTGAAGCAGGGCTTCCCCTGGTGGCCCAGTGGGTAAGGACACAGCCTTGCAGTGCAAGGGGTGCCGGTTTGAGCCCTGGCCTGGGAAGATTCCACGTGCCGCGGAGCGGCTGGACTGATGTGTCCAATTAACGAGCCAGAGCTCTGGAGCCCATGCGCCCAGAGCCGGCGCTCTGCAACAACAGACACCACCACGATGGGAGACTCACAAGAGCCAAAGAACAAAGACGGATGAACACAGAGAAACGAAAGACCAATAGAAGTGGCCCGCCTGCTGCCCTCCCTCCCCAACCCGACCCCCGCCCAAAATTAAAAAAAAAAAAAAAAAAAAGTGAAGCAAGTCAAAAGGAGAAAGACAAGTATTATATACTGACACATATATATGGAATCTAGTAGGATGGTAATGATAACACATGCAGTGAAGTGATGAAAAAACAGACCAGGAGAATAGACATATGAACATTGTGGGGAATGAACAGTGGGTGGGAGGCATAAAGGAAGTAGCATGAAAACCTATACTGTCATATGTGAAAAAAATAGCTATTACTGCACTGTGAGAAAAGGGGATCCTGTAGGGGCAATGTGTGTCAGCCTGGAGGGGTGGGATGGGTGGGTATATACATATGACTAATCTGGGATCATACATATCTGTAAACAACAAAACTCTATAAAAGTAAAAAGTAAAATAAAAATTAAAAAAAAAAGTGGGGGGGACAGAATACATGTCAACCAATAAGGCAGTTCTTTAGAAGATTAGAGTAAACTCAGGCTTTGGAGCCAACATACTGAATTAAAATCCAGCTCTGTATACATCAAAACAAAAAACAAAACAACTTTTCATCACCTCAAACATAAACTCTGTACCCATTAAATGGTAGCTTCCCCTTACCCCTTTCCCTCAGCCTGTGCTTAACTCTAAGCTACAAATTCCTGAATGTCCATTAATTTGTGCGATACTTTCCAAGGACTGTTTGTAGATTATATCAGAAATTTTTTAAAGTGCCGTTGACTGGGATTCAGATTCAGAAGTCAAATACGTACTTTTTAAAAGGTTGATTGAAATATACACTGTTTATCTTTGAACATAAGAAATATCCACTAGTCAGTCATCGTAGAGAGAGCAATCTCTACCACTATCCATCCTCCTTTCATGGCATTGTTTCGGGCCCGGAACTCCATTTTCCACTTCCTGTTTCTAGGAGGGACCATACCATTGGTTCTTCCCAAAGAAATGTGAGCTAAAGTGATGTATTACTTCAAAGCCAAGGCAGATAAGAGGGTGAAACTTCTTTGGCCTTTTTCCCCAGCTTCCCTCCTGTTGTCAGGATACAGAACCACAGGATGGAGTTAGTAATCAGAGGAAGGTCATCCACCTGTATTAAATGTTAAATGAATGAAAAATAAACTTCCAATTGTGTTAAGACAATGAAATTATGGAGTCTTTTATCTGACCATCAGGATTACCCTAAATGTATACTACTAATTAGTTATAAAGAATGATTCAAATTGCTTTCTCTTTTTAGAATGTTTTAACCTTCTTTGACATTCAAATGTTCCTTCATTTAACCCTATGCTGATTATTTAAAGTTAGTTCAAAGTCACTCCTTTAGAGGAACTCATAATCTCTTTTGGGTGAAAAAAAAGCATAAAAAATTAGGGAATCATACAAAATAAAATTCATGAAAATAAAATGAGTAGCAAAGAAAATAATTCTGCAGGAATTCAGAGAAGGACTGGTTTACTAGAGAAAAACTGTGAAGGATGTTGGGTCTGTGAGTACCTCAAAAATGGCGTAGGATTTGGAAAGACAGAGATGACAGTATGGATATTCAAATGGAGGTAACAGGGTGAAAAGTGCATAAAATAGGAGTGAACCAAGACATAGTTAGAGGTCTATAAGAATATAGGATCACAACAGGTAAGATGATGAAATCTGATATTATTTAACATCCATTTAAAATATTTACTGATCATAGTGCATCACCTCAAACATAAACTCTGTACCCATTAAATGGTAGCTTCCCCTTACCCCTTTCCCTCAGCCTGTGCTTAACTCTAAGCTACAAATTCCTGAATGTCCATTAATTTGTGCGATACTTTCCAAGGACTGTTTGTAGATTATATCAGAAATTTTTTAAAGTGCCGTTGACTGGGATTCAGATTCAGAAGTCAAATACGTACTTTTTAAAAGGTTGATTGAAATATACACTGTTTATCTTTGAACATAAGAAATATCCACTAGTCAGTCATCGTAGAGAGAGCAATCTCTACCACTATCCATCCTCCTTTCATGGCATTGTTTCGGCCAGGAACTCCATTTTTCCACTTCCTGTTTCTAGGAGGGACCATACCATTGGTTCTTCCCAAAGAAATGTGAGCTAAAGTGATGTATTACTTCAAAGCCAAGGCAGATAAGAGGGTGAAACTTCTTTGGCCTTTTTCCCCAGCTTCCCTCCTGTTGTCAGGATACAGAACCACAGGATGGAGTTAGTAATCAGAGGAAGGTCATCCACCTGTATTAAATGTTAAATGAATGAAAAATAAACTTCCAATTGTGTTAAGACAATGAAATTATGGAGTCTTTTATCTGACCATCAGGATTACCCTAAATGTATACTACTAATTAGTTATAAAGAATGATTCAAATTGCTTTCTCTTTTTAGAATGTTTTAACCTTCTTTGACATTCAAATGTTCCTTCATTTAACCCTATGCTGATTATTTAAAGTTAGTTCAAAGTCACTCCTTTAGAGGAACTCATAATCTCTTTTGGGTGAAAAAAGCATAAAAAATTAGGGAATCATACAAAATAAAATTCATGAAAATAAAATGAGTAGCAAAGAAAATAATTCTGCAGGAATTCAGAGAAGGACTGGTTTACTAGAGAAAAACTGTGAAGGATGTTGGGTCTGTGAGTACCTCAAAAATGGCGTAGGATTTGGAAAGACAGAGATGACAGTATGGATATTCAAATGGAGGTAACAGGGTGAAAAGTGCATAAAATAGGAGTGAACCAAGACATAGTTAGAGGTCTATAAGAATATAGGATCACAACAGGTAAGATGATGAAATCTGATATTATTTAACATCCATTTAAAATATTTACTGATCATAGTGTTCAGACTCTAAGATAAGCACTGAAGAGTAAAAGAGTTCTTACTTTCACAGAATTTACAGTCTATTGGCATAGACATCTCTAGGTTCAACTTGTATCTCCTCCAATTATGAGCTCTTTGAACATAAGCAAGTTACCTAACTTTTGGTAATGCCTGGTTTTCTTATCTGCATAATGAGCACAATAATAACCCTACAAGGTTGTTATGAGGATTAAATGAGACAAATCTGAAGCATTTATCATAGTGCCTCACACACAGTAAACTCTCAGTGAATGTTAGCCGCTGTTGCTTGATTTGATTTTGGTGGTGGCGGTGCTAATAGCAGCAGATTATTTGGACAGGGGCAGAGAGATTATGTTGGCAATAGTGGTGGCTGAGGTTGGAAAAGGAAATCTTCACCAAATACATAAAGTCTCCTGAATGTCAAAGACTTTGGATTTGATCTTGAGACAATGGACAACTCTTCAGGATTTGAGCAAGGAAGTAAAATGACAACACCAACAAAATGAATTTGGATTGGTGTGAATAAAGAACATAGACAAAGAAGTCTATCAGGATATCCATCAGAACAAGGATGGGGAAATGGTTACTAAGATGCTCAAGAATAACTTAAAGTTTTTCAAACTGAAAAGAGATGTCAGCATGATGGAATAGGGTGGGAGAATAAGTTTGATTTTAGAAACTGTTGAACTTGAAGAAATCATAAGACATTCAGTTGAAATATTATTCATCGGATAGTTGGTTATATGGATCTGAAGTTTGGAAAAACAAAGAATTGGAAGTATAGCTTTGTGAAGTGTTTAAATAGGCCTGATAGTCAAACAGATGGCTTCTCCAAAACAGAGTGTATATGGATTAAAGACTGAAATCTAATTAAACCTTAGAAAAGGTCCCTGGAAATTCATGAAAATAAAATGAGTAGCAAAGAAAATAATTCTGCAGGAATTCAGAGAAGGACTGGTTTACTAGAGAAAAACTGTGAAGGATGTTGGGTCTGTGAGTACCTCAAAAATGGCGTAGGATTTGGAAAGACAGAGATGACAGTATGGATATTCAAATGGAGGTAACAGGGTGAAAAGTGCATAAAATAGGAGTGAACCAAGACATAGTTAGAGGTCTATAAGAATATAGGATCACAACAGGTAAGATGATGAAATCTGATATTATTTAACATCCATTTAAAATATTTACTGATCATAGTGTTCAGACTCTAAGATAAGCACTGAAGAGTAAAAGAGTTCTTACTTTCACAGAATTTACAGTCTATTGGCATAGACATCTCTAGGTTCAACTTGTATCTCCTCCAATTATGAGCTCTTTGAACATAAGCAAGTTACCTAACTTTTGGTAATGCCTGGTTTTCTTATCTGCATAATGAGCACAATAATAACCCTACAAGGTTGTTATGAGGATTAAATGAGACAAATCTGAAGCATTTATCATAGTGCCTCACACACAGTAAACTCTCAGTGAATGTTAGCCGCTGTTGCTTGATTTGATTTTGGTGGTGGCGGTGCTAATAGCAGCAGATTATTTGGACAGGGGCAGAGAGATTATGTTGGCAATAGTGGTGGCTGAGGTTGGAAAAGGAAATCTTCACCAAATACATAAAGTCTCCTGAATGTCAAAGACTTTGGATTTGATCTTGAGACAATGGACAACTCTTCAGGATTTGAGCAAGGAAGTAAAATGACAACACCAACAAAATGAATTTGGATTGGTGTGAATAAAGAACATAGACAAAGAAGTCTATCAGGATATCCATCAGAACAAGGATGGGGAAATGGTTACTAAGATGCTCAAGAATAACTTAAAGTTTTTCAAACTGAAAAGAGATGTCAGCATGATGGAATAGGGTGGGAGAATAAGTTTGATTTTAGAAACTGTTGAACTTGAAGAAATCATAAGACATTCAGTTGAAATATTATTCATCGGATAGTTGGTTATATGGATCTGAAGTTTGGAAAAACAAAGAATTGGAAGTATAGCTTTGTGAAGTGTTTAAATAGGCCTGATAGTCAAACAGATGGCTTCTCCAAAACAGAGTGTATATGGATTAAAGACTGAAATCTAATTAAACCTTAGAAAAGGTCCCTGGTAAAGCATAGGAGGAGAAAGAAGAACCAGCATAAAAAAAATATGGTCAGTATATGAAAAACGTTACCATCATAGAGGTCAAGGGAAGAGAAATTTTCAGAAGGGCAGAAGTGGGCACTTCTATCATTTTAGTAAGAGTTCAGACAAATGGAGAAGAGTCCAGCTGAAGTCAACTGCATAGGTTCCTCTGCCTGGTGATGCTGTTTTCAGGGCCTCTTTTTGTTAATGGTACTCTAATGAGAAAAATGAGATATAAACAAAGTAAGCCATAACTAGGGATGGGGAAGCCTGTGCTCTATGTAGCCTCACCTTATGAGAAGGTCTGGGTAAGAGTTTGGGAGGGATCTGTGCAGGGACATGATTAAAAAGAGGGACTTGGGTTATAAATGAAAGGATTATACTGAGCTTGTGAATTTGAGAATTTCGTAAGTAATGTACACTTGTTGTTTTTGCCACCATTGTGGGTGGGGCAGAGAAAACAACCTATTCATTCAAGAATCTACGCTGCCTAACTTATACCACCTGGTAGTCAGTGGTGTATCAAAGGAAAACCATAGGCTGGAAATGATTGGGCTTTTGTGAATTAAGGAAAACCATAGGCTGGAAATGATTGGGCTTTTGTGAATTAGCTTGGCTGAGGAGCTTGCTATCTAGATCATTCCTTCTGCCCTTTTAGAAAGCTTACCTAAGCCTATTAGCTTAGGACAGTGGTTTTTAAACTTTGATGTGCATCAGAATCACTTGGTGGACTTGTGAAAAGGCAGATTACTGAGCCCCACTCACCAGAACTGCTGATATAGTAGATGTGGAGTGAGCCCTCTTTGAGAACTGGTTTAGGTGGAAGATGGAGACATCCATGGTTGCAAAGAAGTCAGGGAAAATGAAGACTAAGGAAAAAAATATTAGTCATTAGCTTTGGTGATTGCCATTTGGTAACTTCTGAGATGGACTTTATTAGTTATGAAAATGACAAAGAACTTTCAGTATATAGCTAATGAAGAAACAGAAGTAACACACACATATACACACACACCATCGTTCAGTAAGTCTATATAGTCAAAGCTATGATTTTCCCAGTAGTCATGTATGGATGTGAGAGCTGAACCATAAAGAAAGCTGAGTGCTAAAGAATTGATGCATTTGAACTGTGGTTGTGGAGAAGGCTCTTGAGAGTCCCTTGGACTGCAAGATCAAACCAGTTGATGCAATTCAGGAAATCAACCCTGAATATTCATTGGAAGGAATGATGCTGATGCTGAAGCTCTATACTTTGGCCACTTGATGCAAAGAGGCAACTCATTGGAAAAGAGTCTGATTTGGGGGAAAATAGAAGGCAAAAGGAGAAGGGGACAACAGAGGACAAGATGATTGGATGGTATCACTGAGTCAATGAACATGAGTTTGAGCAAGTTCTAGGAGGTGATGAATGACAGGGAAGCCTGTCATACTGCAGTCCATGGGGTTGCAAAGAGTTGGACATGACTGAGCTTTATTGGGTAACACAATTCTGGTGAGAAATTTAAAAACATGTTATCTTTTGAACAAAACTTGAATATGTCACTCAATCATTCAACTTATTTATTTAGTATCTACTATGTACAAGCATTGTGTTAGACTCTGGATTCCAATAGACACTGTCCCTGACATCTCACTGAACTTACAGCTAGAGAGGATGTAGAAAAGAAAATCAGCAAATGCATACCCATATGATAAGTACAGAGATCAGGGAACTCTTAAAAACAGGATCAAAATAGCAAGATTTAAGGAAGCTTCCTAGAAAATAATAATTAAACTGAGAATTAAAGATATGCAAAATTATTCACATGGAAGCTCGGGGGATTTGTGTGAGGCGAATGGCAGAGGGAACAAGAAGTGCAATAATCCGGAGTCAAGACAGAGAAGGCCAAGTTAACGTAATACCAAAGTAATTCAAGATGGTTAAAGTACTGGGGCATAGGATGTGAATAAAACTGCAGCTGAGCATAAATCCTTACAGCATCATGGACCCTGTCAAAAAATCTCAAACTTCACATGAACATCAATGGGAAGCCATTGAAGAGGGTTTTTTTTTTTTTTTTAAATAAAAGATTTTTTAAAAATAAAATTCACCAATCACTTGACACCTTTTTATAATACAAAATTTATTGAGTTTTAAAGTATTCACAGAGTTGTCCAATCATCAATGAATTGATGCCATTCTGAACTGAACCATAAAGAAAGCTGAGTGCTAAAGAATTGATGCATTTGAACTGTGGTTGTGGAGAAGGCTCTTGAGAGTCCCTTGGACTGCAAGATCAAACCAGTTGATGCAATTCAGGAAATCAACCCTGAATATTCATTGGAAGGAATGATGCTGATGCTGAAGCTCTATACTTTGGCCACTTGATGCAAAGAGGCAACTCATTGGAAAAGAGTCTGATTTGGGGGAAAATAGAAGGCAAAAGGAGAAGGGGACAACAGAGGACAAGATGATTGGATGGTATCACTGAGTCAATGAACATGAGTTTGAGCAAGTTCTAGGAGGTGATGAATGACAGGGAAGCCTGTCATACTGCAGTCCATGGGGTTGCAAAGAGTTGGACATGACTGAGCTTTATTGGGTAACACAATTCTGGTGAGAAATTTAAAAACATGTTATCTTTTGAACAAAACTTGAATATGTCACTCAATCATTCAACTTATTTATTTAGTATCTACTATGTACAAGCATTGTGTTAGACTCTGGATTCCAATAGACACTGTCCCTGACATCTCACTGAACTTACAGCTAGAGAGGATGTAGAAAAGAAAATCAGCAAATGCATACCCATATGATAAGTACAGAGATCAGGGAACTCTTAAAAACAGGATCAAAATAGCAAGATTTAAGGAAGCTTCCTAGAAAATAATAATTAAACTGAGAATTAAAGATATGCAAAATTATTCACATGGAAGCTCGGGGGATTTGTGTGAGGCGAATGGCAGAGGGAACAAGAAGTGCAATAATCCGGAGTCAAGACAGAGAAGGCCAAGTTAACGTAATACCAAAGTAATTCAAGATGGTTAAAGTACTGGGGCATAGGATGTGAATAAAACTGCAGCTGAGCATAAATCCTTACAGCATCATGGACCCTGTCAAAAAATCTCAAACTTCACATGAACATCAATGGGAAGCCATTGAAGAGGGTTTTTTTTTTTTTTTTAAATAAAAGATTTTTTAAGAATATAATTCACATATCACATGACACCTATTTATAGTACACAATTTAATGAGTTTTAACGTATTCACAGAGTTGTCCAATCATCAATGCAATCAATTTTAGAGTATTTTTATATCACTTTCTAAAAAAACCCCATACCCATTAGTAGTCGCTCCCATTTCCTGTAACCCTCCCAGCCCTAGGCAGCCACCAATCTATGTTCTGTTTCTGTAATCACACAACATGTGGTCTTTCACTGAAAAGTTTTAAGCCAATGAATGGTACCACTAGTTCAGACATATAGAAAGATCTATCTGTTTCACATATGTAAAGTGGATTGGATTGGGAGAGAAGATGGTGAGCCTGGAAGCAGAGAAATCCCTTAGGGAGTTGCAAAAGGAGTCAAATCAAGGAAGTGTTTGTGGGGATGGAGAGAAGAAGATGGACTGAAAAGAGATTTAAGTGGTAATAGTATTGGCTGGGCTTGGTAATTTGATGTGGTACATGAGGGGTAGTGAGCAGAAAAAGATGGCGCTCAAGTGTCATTCCTGATGGGCTGATGGTGGCACTTGCCACTGAGATAGGATGGAAGATCTGGTCTGTGATGAGATGAAAAGACGACAACTTAGTGTTTACTATGATACACCGCTGCCCACAATTAGGATGGCATCAGCATGTCATAAACATGGCAATACTGATTCTTAGGAAAAGAGGAAGATGGCATTATCCTTTCAATCTTCCCTAAGATCCCAGAAAGACCAAAGCAACTTATACACAGATTTCATGCTAATTCAATAAGATTAAAAGTTTATTTAAATTTTAATAGAAGTATGTTGGTATCAAAGGGGATAATTTAACTTCTTTGCCTTGAATAATTTTGCTGCGTCAATAATCTATCACCTTTTACAATCATAACTAAAGGACCTCCAGGATACAATGAGCTTTGTGAGGCCTTAGAATGTATTCCCCTGAACCTGGTGAGGAATTCACCTGAATTAAAGAAATAGGAATTGATTACAGAGTCAATTTTCAATTACCTGTACTAATAGAGCAGTGGTGTGGGTAATCCCAAACTGTGGTTAACCAAAAATCACTTATATTTGCTTTTGGATTGCATTATTTAAGCTATTTATAGCAGTTGGGATTCTACCTACATTTTTCTTTTGTGATTACTGGCATTAATTTGCACCCTATGACTCCACACTAATTTTTAGCAAATGGAAATGGCCTAAATATGATAAGTGAGAAGGATATATCACTTGGGGGTTTTATATACCCCACAAAGCACCTACAAATTTGATAATTCACATTATAGATTTTTTTAAAGGTCTGTGAGGATAGAGATTACAAATATCCCTTGATATCTCACTTCTCAATTTAAGAACATTTGCCAATGGGAAATGATGTTCCAATGCTAATCGCAATCCTGTTGCTAAAATACAAACTGAACTTTCCTTCTTTCCTCAGTGGGCAAAAAAAAATAAACAGGCTCTGTCCTCCATTGACTTAACTCTGATAATGCTAAAAAACTCCTCTTGAATCTTTTCTTTTCCAAGTAGAACCAGTATCATTCTATTTGTTGTACTGATTTTTTAGCCAATCACTAGCTTCTCCCAGAAACTGAAGATCATAAAAACAAACACACACCCACAAATAACATGATATTTTCTAAGAAACAAAATCATCTGTATTTTGTCAATAAGAACCAAAGAGGTTATGCAAGTTAAGAAATTTTACCTTGATTTTTTTCAATTAAGAAGTAATACATATTCACACTGCTATATTTAGAATGGATAACAAACAAGGACATACTGTATAATACAGTAGGGAACTCTGTTCAGTATTCTGCAACACCGTAATTGGAAAAAGAATTTGAAAAAGAATAGACATGTGTATATAACTGAACTACTTTGTTGTACACTTGAAACTAATATAACATTGTTCATCAAGTATAATATAAACTAAAAAGTTAAAGAAAGCCTTTCAACTTGACATTCACAAAAAAGAAGTAATAAGTGTTTATTAGAGAAAAAAGAAGCATAAAGAAGAAAATTTAAAGCATTTATGACTCTATCAGCTGGTGGTAACCACTGGATCATGGAATCATCCAGTTTCCACTGCAACCCTAAGTTCCTGAAGGAAATACAGAGGGCTGACAGAAACACCTGTTATTTAGGAAAATCCCAAACTGTGGTTAACCAAAAATCACTTATATTTGCTTTTGGATTGCATTATTTAAGCTATTTATAGCAGTTGGGATTCTACCTACATTTTTCTTTTGTGATTACTGGCATTAATTTGCACCCTATGACTCCACACTAATTTTTAGCAAATGGAAATGGCCTAAATATGATAAGTGAGAAGGATATATCACTTGGGGGTTTTATATACCCCACAAAGCACCTACAAATTTGATAATTCACATTATAGATTTTTTTAAAGGTCTGTGAGGATAGAGATTACAAATATCCCTTGATATCTCACTTCTCAATTTAAGAACATTTGCCAATGGGAAATGATGTTCCAATGCTAATCGCAATCCTGTTGCTAAAATACAAACTGAACTTTCCTTCTTTCCTCAGTGGGCAAAAAAAAATAAACAGGCTCTGTCCTCCATTGACTTAACTCTGATAATGCTAAAAAACTCCTCTTGAATCTTTTCTTTTCCAAGTAGAACCAGTATCATTCTATTTGTTGTACTGATTTTTTAGCCAATCACTAGCTTCTCCCAGAAACTGAAGATCATAAAAACAAACACACACCCACAAATAACATGATATTTTCTAAGAAACAAAATCATCTGTATTTTGTCAATAAGAACCAAAGAGGTTATGCAAGTTAAGAAATTTTACCTTGATTTTTTTCAATTAAGAAGTAATACATATTCACACTGCTATATTTAGAATGGATAACAAACAAGGACATACTGTATAATACAGTAGGGAACTCTGTTCAGTATTCTGCAACACCGTAATTGGAAAAAGAATTTGAAAAAGAATAGACATGTGTATATAACTGAACTACTTTGTTGTACACTTGAAACTAATATAACATTGTTCATCAAGTATAATATAAACTAAAAAGTTAAAGAAAGCCTTTCAACTTGACATTCACAAAAAAGAAGTAATAAGTGTTTATTAGAGAAAAAAGAAGCATAAAGAAGAAAATTTAAAGCATTTATGACTCTATCAGCTGGTGGTAACCACTGGATCATGGAATCATCCAGTTTCCACTGCAACCCTAAGTTCCTGAAGGAAATACAGAGGGCTGACAGAAACACTTCATGCAGTATTATACTTTTCTCAGTATCACAATTTTAAAAAGCTATACCATCATTCAGATGACCTAGATAGAATCACCTGGAAACCTTGCGTCCAACATCTACACTAAAAGCAGATGGGAAGCTTCTCCAGTCCATGGTGCATTTTCTCTATGCACACAGCCTAATCTCAGTCCTTATATCTGCTGCTCTAGGTGTCATCCACCAATTAGCTGCAGTGGCATCACCCAGAAGCTCATCAGAACTGCAGAACCTCAGGCCCTACCCCAGACTTACTGACTCAGAATTGATGTTTGATCAAGATGCCCAGATGTGACCAGATTCTGAGTCATTGGTTCTACTGCTCAGTTGAGATGCATCATTAGAGCTTATCAATTCACTGGTAAGTAAATATGAGCCACAAGCAAAGAAGAGCACAGCAAGAACATGACAGAGAAGAAATTCTTCACGAGGCCTAGAACTCAGCTGCTCCAGTGACTGCTCTGGGCCTTCCTGTGCAGCCACATGTAGGAGGCATCCATAGTCTTACTGTACCAACCGCATCTCAGAAAATGCAGAAATGAATTCAGGAGTAAGTCATGGTCAACAGCAACTGCTTTAAATTCTTTGTTCCTTACACTGAAAAATAATCCTTTGGCACCAGGGCCCAATACACATCCTCTTGGGAACCTCCCTGGTAGGCCAGTGGTTAAGATTCCATACACCCACTGCAGGGGGCACAGCTATGGGATTGATCCAGATCTTGCATGTGGTGAGGCCAGAAACACACAAAACCCCCAAACATCCTCCTGCCTTTAATTTAGAGGCTCTGAGGGGAGATATGGCCTTGGGGTATGCTGGGGGCCTTGGGCTCCCCCAGAGGCTAAAAAAGGGATAATATACCCAGTCTTTTCCGTTCTTGTGCCATCCTTGTGAAACTGTAACCCTTTGGTTCCATCTGTCAAGGATTTGCAATTAAGAAAGGGAGAAGGGATAGCTAGGAGCCTGGAATGGACATTTACACACTGCTTTTGGGGAATCATCCAGTTTCCACTGCAACCCTAAGTTCCTGAAGGAAATACAGAGGGCTGACAGAAACACTTCATGCAGTATTATACTTTTCTCAGTATCACAATTTTAAAAAGCTATACCATCATTCAGATGACCTAGATAGAATCACCTGGAAACCTTGCGTCCAACATCTACACTAAAAGCAGATGGGAAGCTTCTCCAGTCCATGGTGCATTTTCTCTATGCACACAGCCTAATCTCAGTCCTTATATCTGCTGCTCTAGGTGTCATCCACCAATTAGCTGCAGTGGCATCACCCAGAAGCTCATCAGAACTGCAGAACCTCAGGCCCTACCCCAGACTTACTGACTCAGAATTGATGTTTGATCAAGATGCCCAGATGTGACCAGATTCTGAGTCATTGGTTCTACTGCTCAGTTGAGATGCATCATTAGAGCTTATCAATTCACTGGTAAGTAAATATGAGCCACAAGCAAAGAAGAGCACAGCAAGAACATGACAGAGAAGAAATTCTTCACGAGGCCTAGAACTCAGCTGCTCCAGTGACTGCTCTGGGCCTTCCTGTGCAGCCACATGTAGGAGGCATCCATAGTCTTACTGTACCAACCGCATCTCAGAAAATGCAGAAATGAATTCAGGAGTAAGTCATGGTCAACAGCAACTGCTTTAAATTCTTTGTTCCTTACACTGAAAAATAATCCTTTGGCACCAGGGCCCAATACACATCCTCTTGGGAACCTCCCTGGTAGGCCAGTGGTTAAGATTCCATACACCCACTGCAGGGGGCACAGCTATGGGATTGATCCAGATCTTGCATGTGGTGAGGCCAGAAACACACAAAACCCCCAAACATCCTCCTGCCTTTAATTTAGAGGCTCTGAGGGGAGATATGGCCTTGGGGTATGCTGGGGGCCTTGGGCTCCCCCAGAGGCTAAAAAAGGGATAATATACCCAGTCTTTTCCGTTCTTGTGCCATCCTTGTGAAACTGTAACCCTTTGGTTCCATCTGTCAAGGATTTGCAATTAAGAAAGGGAGAAGGGATAGCTAGGGAGCCTGGAATGGACATTTACACACTGCTTTATTTAAAATGGATAACCAGGGCTTCCCTGGTGGTCCAGGGGGTAAAGAGTCTGCCTTGCAGTGCAAGGGGCACCTATTCAATCCCTGGCCCAAAAAGATCCCACGTGCCACGGAGTGGCTGGACCAATGTGTCCAACTACCGAGCCAGCGCTCTCTGGAGCACATGAGCCCAGAGCCGGTGCTCTGCAACGAGAGGGGCCACTGCAATGGGAGGCCCACACAGGCCGAAGAATAAAGATGGATGAAAATAAATAAATAAAAAACCAATAAAAGAGGCCAAAATTTAAAAAAACTAAATAAAAATTAAAAATAGAATGGATAACCAACAATGACATACTGTATAGCACAGGGGACTCTGCTCAATGTTATGTGGCAACCTGGATTGGGGGGAATTTGGGGGAGAACAGATACATGTATATGTATGGCTGAGTTCTTTGCTGTTCACCTGAAACTATCACAGCATTGTTTTTTGTTTTTTGTTTTTTTGCGGGGGTGGGGCACTTCTATTGGTCTTTCATTTGTCTCTTTTCATCTATCTTTGTTCTTTGGCCCGTGTGGGCCTCCCATCGCAGTGGCCTCTGTTGTCGCAAAGCACCAGCTCTGGGCACATGCACTCCAGAACTTGGGCTCGGTAATTGGACACATTGGTCCAGCCGCTCCACGGCACGGGGGATCTTCCCATGCCAGGGGTCAAACCGGTGCCCCTTGCACTGCAAGGCGGTGTCCTTACCCACTGGACCGCCAGGGAAGCCCTATCACAGCATTGTTAATCAGCTACACTCCAATACAAAATAGACAGTTTTATTTAAAAAAAAAGAAGCATAGCTTCAACAGCTCCATGTCTACCTTCAGTCCACTTAACTGCTATCAATCCTTTCCCTACCCTCTTCCCACACTATGTAAATTAAATTACTCTTCAAATTCCTTCCCTTTTCCTTTATTCTTTCCTATAGTTCTCTGTTTTCTTACAACAATAGCAGCAAGTGCAACAAGACTTATCTAGACAGGAAACAGGAGTAAACTGTGTGTGCTGGGAGGGGCAGGCAAGCTGGAAAGAGAAAAGCTAGGAAAACTCTTATTCACACACACAGACACAAATGTGCATACACACAATTATGACTTTTTTTTCTTTAAAAATTGGGTCATGCCATTTGGATTGCTTTATATCTATTTTTTACTTAATACTTTATAAGCATTTCCCCAGGTCAGTAAATAGTCAGATAAAATATATTCAACAATCTCAGGGCGAAAGAGGAGAGTGAAAAGGCTGGCTTAAAACTCAACATTCAAAAAACTGAGATCATGGCATTTGATTTCATCAGTGCATGGCAAATAGATTGGGAAAAAGTGCAAACAGTGGCAGGTTTTATTTTCTTGGGCTCCTTAATCACTGAGGTTGGTGACTGCAGCCATGAAATTCAAAGATGGTTGCTCCTTCGAAGGAAAGCTATGACAAATTGAGATAGTATATTCAAAAGCAGAGACATCACTTAGCCAACAAAGGTCCATATAGTCAAGCTATGGTTTTCCCAGTAATCTCATATAGATGTCAGAATTGGACCATAAAGAAGGCTGAGCACCAAAGAATTGATGCTTTTGAATTGTGGTACTAGAGGATTCTTGAGAATTCCTCAGACAGCAAGATCAAATCAGTCAATCCTAAAGGAAATTATCCCTTAGTATTCACTGGAAGGATTGATGCTGAAGCTGAAGCTGAAGCTCCAGTACTTGACCAATGATGTGAAATGCTGACCCACTGGAAAGACCCTGATGCTGGGAAAGATTGAGGGCAGGAGAAGGGGATGACTGAGGATGAGATGGCTGTATGGCATCACTGATTCAATGGACATGAGTTTGAGCAAACTCTGGGAGACAGTGAAGGACAGGGAAGCCTGGCACGCTGCAGTTCATGGGGTTACTAAGAGTTGGACATGACTTAGTGACTGAACAACAACAACAGTCTCATAGAATTCTAATGTAGAGACACACCACAAACCATTCAGCTAGTCTCCTGGTGGTGGACATTTAGGCTGTCTCCCCCACCTTTTTACATGTTTTAAGTAATGCTGCAATAGACATCGTGTACATAAATAAATATGCTGCCACATTTCTGGTTTTTCTTCCCAGGTGAATTTAATTTGACTTTGATAACAACAATAAACAACTTGACCTTGGACTGAAATATCTGTTTGTCTAGTAATCAATTATAGTGTGACTTTTCTCCAAAGGAAAACACACTGTAGAGTCTGAGTGTCAGGTTTTTAGTTAAGCAGATTCAACAAGACTGACTTTTGTAGCTACCTGAAATTTTAGCCATAGTGTACTGTAGTAAAAATGTCTGCCTTCTATATCTCAGACAGGACAAAGTTAACTGTGTACCTCAAGACTGGGACATACTGCGAGACAGTGACTCTCAACTCAAAGGTGATGTTCTACCTGATGCCTTATACCTTATTTCCTATCTTGCTTTCAGAAACTCTGCTCTTCTAGGAGCAATGTTCATTATTTTAGCCTAAAACATTGTCATAAATTAGCAAAGGCTCTTTGAGGCTCCCAACCTTCTTCATTTGGAAGCCTAGAGAGTGATTAAATTATCAGTATGTGACCTTTGTGTGCACAAAGCCATTAATAACGACAATAGTCAACCTTTATGGAGGATATACTATGTGCCAAATATTGTACTGAGCACTTTACAACCTGCAATAGTTATCTATTGCTGCATAACAAAATCCTCCAAAATTTAACATCTGAAAGTAACTAATACTGTCTCATAGTTTTGGTCATGTCAGGAACCTTTGTGCCTTTTTTTTTTTTTTTTGGGTGTGTGGGGGGGGGGTTGGGGGGGGGGGGGGTCAGGTGGGCCACTTCTGTTGGTCTTTCATTTATCTATTTTCATCCATCTTTGTTCTCTGGCCTGTGTGGGCCTCCCATCGCGGTGGCCTCTGTTGTCGCACAGTACCGGCTCTGGGCACATGCACTCCAGAGTTCCGAATTGGTAATTGGACACATTGGTCCAGCCGCTCCGTGGCACATGGAATCTTCCCAGGCCAGGGATCGAACCAGCACCCCTTGCACTGCAAGGCTGTGTCCTTACCCACTGGACCATCAGGGAAGTCCCTTTGTGCCTTTAGTAAGGCTGAAATCAAATTATTCACTCTCTATTACCTTGCAAAAAAAAGCTGTGTCCTACCCACTGGACCATCAGGGAAGTCCCTTTGTAATTTAATTTGACTTTGATAACAACAATAAACAACTTGACCTTGGACTGAAATATCTGTTTGTCTAGTAATCAATTATAGTGTGACTTTTCTCCAAAGGAAAACACACTGTAGAGTCTGAGTGTCAGGTTTTTAGTTAAGCAGATTCAACAAGACTGACTTTTGTAGCTACCTGAAATTTTAGCCATAGTGTACTGTAGTAAAAATGTCTGCCTTCTATATCTCAGACAGGACAAAGTTAACTGTGTACCTCAAGACTGGGACATACTGCGAGACAGTGACTCTCAACTCAAAGGTGATGTTCTACCTGATGCCTTATACCTTATTTCCTATCTTGCTTTCAGAAACTCTGCTCTTCTAGGAGCAATGTTCATTATTTTAGCCTAAAACATTGTCATAAATTAGCAAAGGCTCTTTGAGGCTCCCAACCTTCTTCATTTGGAAGCCTAGAGAGTGATTAAATTATCAGTATGTGACCTTTGTGTGCACAAAGCCATTAATAACGACAATAGTCAACCTTTATGGAGGATATACTATGTGCCAAATATTGTACTGAGCACTTTACAACCTGCAATAGTTATCTATTGCTGCATAACAAAATCCTCCAAAATTTAACATCTGAAAGTAACTAATACTGTCTCATAGTTTTGGTCATGTCAGGAACCTTTGTGCCTTTTTTTTTTTTTTTTGGGTGTGTGGGGGGTAGGTTGGGGAGGGAGAGGGTCAGGTGGGCCACTTCTGTTGGTCTTTCATTTATCTATTTTCATCCATCTTTGTTCTCTGGCCTGTGTGGGCCTCCCATCGCGGTGGCCTCTGTTGTCGCACAGTACCGGCTCTGGGCACATGCACTCCAGAGTTCCGAATTGGTAATTGGACACATTGGTCCAGCCGCTCCGTGGCACATGGAATCTTCCCAGGCCAGGGATCGAACCAGCACCCCTTGCACTGCAAGGCTGTGTCCTTACCCACTGGACCATCAGGGAAGTCCCTTTTGTGCCTTTAGTAAGGCTGAAATCAAATTATTCACTCTCTATTACCTTCAGACTCAAATGAGAAGATTATCATCCAAGTTCACTCATGTGGTTGTTGGTAAAAATTAATTGATCCCAGACTATTGGACCAAAGGCCTCAGTTCCTTGGTTGCTGGATGGAGGCCTCCCTCAGATTCTTGCCACTGAGTCTCTTGTAAGGCAGCTCACAACATGAGAACTGGCTACCATTAAAGTGAGCAAGAAGTACAAGCAAGACAGAAGTCAGAATGGTTTTTTTGGTTAAATGAATCTTGGAAGTGACAGCATCACTTTTGCTACATTCTGCACACCAGAAGTGGGTCACTAGCTTCAGCCCATATGCCAGAGGAGCATGTGAATCCCAGGAGGGGAGAATCACCAGGAGTTATCCTAGAGGCTATGTACCACACAACACTATCGCATTAACTCAAACAGTACTTCTTTGAAGTAGATATAGTTAATCCCCGTTTACAGACAAGGAAACGGGTGCTCACAGTCAGTAAGTAGAGTGTTTGAGAGTCAGATCTGCTTCTCTGACTTCAATGCACATGTGCTAGTTTCTTCACTCTCAGTTGGATACTTTATCTGTAAAAACTGTGAAGGCCTAGACACATTTTAGTAGAGATCTGAGTCACATCTCAGCCTCTCTGGTTTATTTTTGCCATTCCTATCCTTTTCTCACTTTCTCTCTTCCAGTAGTTAAGTGAAATTACTTAGCTTACACTAATAAGAGGGTAGCACAACCTGAGGATGTTAGGTTAGAGATGGAAGATCCAGGGTTGTTCAATTCCCTGCCTTTTTTGAGTTCAGGTAGTAAGTAACTAGCTTCTAAATCTCCACCCAGAATTTTATCTTTCTTTTCTATTCTTGGCCTACATTGCATATTAGCATTGAAGATGATCTGAAAGATAAATGTCATTGTGGGGAAAAACCCCATGGTCAAGAGTTAAACACACATGTACAGTCCCAGACACGTTCTCTAGAAGATGTCTATTCATTTTCTCTAGCCAGTAGTGTTATAAATCTGGCCTGTACTCGGCACACTCTATGTGTTTTGCTTTATGAAGGCATAAATCACCAAGATACAATTTGTGTTTGATTTTTTGGACACTTAATTTGCTTAAATGTTCAGCAGTTCATAGATGTAAATTGTGCTGGGCATAGTTCCAAGTGGAATAAACTGAGAGTGAGAAAGCTATACATATTAGGATGTAATTCAGAAGAAAAATAATCTTAGCTGGTCAAGTAAGTCCTCTTTATAAGTTATTTATAAATAACTTTCCTCCATAGGCAATATAAACACTTAGTAAATACTTCGAGAAGAGGGAGCATTGTAGTAAATTTAAAGAAACCTCACATATAATATGCTTCTGCATGTTGGTAAGGGCATAATGTGCAGGGGATGCACCATGCATATCCAGTCTAATACAGAGCCTGTATTGATTGATTGTTGTTGAATGTTGGAAGAATGCCTCATTGAGAACGAGGCATAGATGTTGATCCTGTCTGCCACTCACTAAATGTGTGAACTTGAGCAAGTCATTTAACTTCTCTGTGGCTCAGTTTTCTCATTTGAAAATGAGGGGCTGGATTAAATAATCTCCCAATCCCACCCCAGTTCTAAAATATTATGGCTCTAAATACTTACTAGGCGTCTACAAAACACCCATCTCATGCCTTGGAAAAGACATAGAAGGAGCTTAGAGGCCAAATGCAGGAAGTTTTGGAAACTAAATATCAATAGAAGAGCTACTTAACTGTTTGAGTGTAATACCACAGAGAAGTTTATATAAATTATAAAGGTGGTGTTTCCCAAAGTGTGCAGTGCATGTCTCTGGGCAGGAATGCCTGAAAGCAGTCATAGGAGCTGCCTGAGAACTAGCAGGGAGTCAGCTGAGACTCTCAAAGGATGAGGCTATGTCTGAGGTTCTTAGCTTTCTATAGGAATGAAGGCTCATTCTCCCCGGCAGGAGTGGATGCAACTTCTCATACGTATTGGGCAGCTGGTTTTCCCCAAAGGCCTACATTGCATATTAGCATTGAAGATGATCTGAAAGATAAATGTCATTGTGGGGAAAAACCCCATGGTCAAGAGTTAAACACACATGTACAGTCCCAGACACGTTCTCTAGAAGATGTCTATTCATTTCTCTAGCCAGTAGTGTTATAAATCTGGCCTGTACTCACACTCTATGTGTTTTGCTTTATGAAGGCATAAATCACCAAGATACAATTTGTGTTTGATTTTTTGGACACTTAATTTGCTTAAATGTTCAGCAGTTCATAGATGTAAATTGTGCTGGGCATAGTTCCAAGTGGAATAAACTGAGAGTGAGAAAGCTATACATATTAGGATGTAATTCAGAAGAAAAATAATCTTAGCTGGTCAAGTAAGTCCTCTTTATAAGTTATTTATAAATAACTTTCCTCCATAGGCAATATAAACACTTAGTAAATACTTCGAGAAGAGGGAGCATTGTAGTAAATTTAAAGAAACCTCACATATAATATGCTTCTGCATGTTGGTAAGGGCATAATGTGCAGGGATGCACCATGCATATCCAGTCTAATACAGAGCCTGTATTGATTGATTGTTGTTGAATGTTGGAAGAATGCCTCATTGAGAACGAGGCATAGATGTTGATCCTGTCTGCCACTCACTAAATGTGTGAACTTGAGCAAGTCATTTAACTTCTCTGTGGCTCAGTTTTCTCATTTGAAAATGAGGGGCTGGATTAAATAATCTCCCAATCCCACCCCAGTTCTAAAATATTATGGCTCTAAATACTTACTAGGCGTCTACAAAACACCCATCTCATGCCTTGGAAAAGACATAGAAGGAGCTTAGAGGCCAAATGCAGGAAGTTTTGGAAACTAAATATCAATAGAAGAGCTACTTAACTGTTTGAGTGTAATACCACAGAGAAGTTTATATAAATTATAAAGGTGGTGTTTCCCAAAGTGTGCAGTGCATGTCTCTGGGCAGGAATGCCTGAAAGCAGTCATAGGAGCTGCCTGAGAATGTCTAGCAGGGAGTCAGCTGAGACTCTCAAAGGATGAGGCTATGTCTGAGGTTCTTAGCTTTCTATAGGAATGAAGGCTCATTCTCCCCGGCAGGAGTGGATGCAACTTCTCATACGTATTGGGCAGCTGGTTTTCTCAGACAACTCCTGGAAAAAGTGGCACCCAAACCCAAACTGTCTTGTCTCCCCGCTGACATATTTGCTCTCTGGCTGCCTTTCAAGAAAGAGCAAAAATGGGGTGAGGTCCTTTGACAAGCCATAGACCCACTGTGCATCCAGCAGCCTCTGGCCCAGCATCTTTTCTGAAGATGGTGGGAGTAACAAGGAACCAGTGCTGCTTCTTGTTGACCCTTAGATATGAATTTCCCCAACAATACCTATTTTCTAGCCCAATGATTCTTGAACTCTTGCACATATCAGAATCATCTGAGGACCTGTTAACACAGTTGCGGGTTCTGTCCCTGAAGTTTCTGATTCAATATGCTAGAATAGGCCCAAGATTTACATTTTTTAACAAATTTCCATTGCTGCTGGTCCAGGCCCCACACTTTGAGAATCCATAACTATAATATTATAGAATTTGTCCTAAACAGTATTTTAATATAACTGGTAATAAGTAAGACCATTTAAAGTGCTACACATAAATATTTTTATATGTAGGGTAAAATATGTTTTACTTAAATAGATACATATTTGTTTGTTTATTTATTTTAATTTTGGCCTCTTGTATTGGTTTTTCTTATTTATTTATTTTTCATCCATCTTTTTATTCTTCAGCCTGTATGGGCCTCTCATCGCAGTGGCCTCTCTCACTGCAGAGCACCAGCTCTGGGAGCATGCGCCCCAGAGCTCTGGCTCCTAATTGGACAGACCGGTCCAGCCATTCTGCGGCACATGGGATCTTCCTGGGCCAGGGACCGAACAGGTGCCCCTTGCACTGCAAGGCAGACTCTTCACCTGCTGGGCCACCAGGGAAGCCCTGCATATGTATTTTAATGTGTAACTTTTATTGTTTGAAAAATGCTGGTTTCCTACCTATAGTATCAATATCAAGTTAACTTAAAATTTTTAAAAATTATTAATAGACTTTATATATTTGGAGCTGTGCAGGGTCATGGTTGCTACACACAGTCTTCTCTCTAGCTGTGGCAAGTGGGGGCTACTCTTCTAGTTGTGATGCACAGGCTTTTCATTGAGGTGGTATCTCTTGCTGCAGAGCACAGGCTCTAGGGCACTCAGCCTCATGAGCCTCAGCACACAAGTTTAGCTGCCCCATGGCATGTGCATTCTTCCCAGATCAGGGACCAAACCCATGTCCCATACATTGGCAGGTGGATTCTTAACCACTGAGCCACCAGGGAAGTTCAATATTAAGTTAATTTTAACTATATTTATTTTAGCAAAAAGTAAATAATTAAAAAAAAAAACTATCCAAGTATTCATGTAAACAAAAGAACAAGTGGTATATCATAACAGAATTTCCACATGTGGTAATGTAAAATTGGGTGAAATTTGGGAAACAGTGATATAAACAATAAATAGAAATTCCTATTGTAGAACTACTGGATGATACTAACTATTAAGAGTGATTCTGCAGAGGATAGGTACATGCAGTGAGTCTTAATGGGGACATAGATAAGCCAAGAAGTGGTTAAGCAGTGGATGTGGAGCAGTGGATGGATAGGTCCTGGTAAGACCACAGGATATGTGTGTCAATGTCAAACAAGGAGCTGAACTGACAAAACCTCTTTGCTCAGCCTTGTGTTTGGTTTATATGACAACAAACAACCATTATAGTGATTTCCATTTTTGATTTGTCATTTTGGTAATGGACACTGACCATAAGTAGTCTCGGCAATTTTGTTCACTTTGTTTTCACTTGCTTAGCTTTATCTGGTGAGTCTACCAAAGTGAAACCCATGGTTCCAGGTTTCTTGCTTACTGAATCATCTTCAGAGGTCAGCAACCACAATGAAGATACTCTCAGCCCAATAGCTGTACAGCCAGTATCATAAACTATCAGATGCTATTTCAAAAATCTCTGAGGAATAAAACTGTTCCTCTGTTTTCAATTAGCTGAGCATGCACATTAAAAAACTGCTACTAGAAGAAGATTCCATGAAAAACTGACCATGTAGCCTATTTCATTTCACTAGACTGTAATTTAATGTTTGGAAATAATAAGTTGTTGTTATAGCTGGATATAAACTAAAAGTATTATTTGCTATTTTCTGCAAACTTGTCATATGAAGAGCAATAAAACCATTCTACCATTTTTGCATCATACAAATTCATTTTCTTCCAATAATGGCCCACAATAAGAGGGCATTTTAGTCCTCCAGTACATTTGGGCAGGACTCAGGATTCTTAACCAAGTTTAGCTGCCCCATGGCATGTGCATTCTTCCCAGATCAGGGACCAAACCCATGTCCCATACATTGGCAGGTGGATTCTTAACCACTGAGCCACCAGGGAAGTTCAATATTAAGTTAATTTTAACTATATTTATTTTAGCAAAAAGTAAATAATTAAAAAAAAAAACTATCCAAGTATTCATGTAAACAAAAGAACAAGTGGTATATCATAACAGAATTTCCACATGTGGTAATGTAAAATTGGGTGAAATTTGGGAAACAGTGATATAAACAATAAATAGAAATTCCTATTGTAGAACTACTGGATGATACTAACTATTAAGAGTGATTCTGCAGAGGATAGGTACATGCAGTGAGTCTTAATGGGGACATAGATAAGCCAAGAAGTGGTTAAGCAGTGGATGTGGAGCAGTGGATGGATAGGTCCTGGTAAGACCACAGGATATGTGTGTCAATGTCAAACAAGGAGCTGAACTGACAAAACCTCTTTGCTCAGCCTTGTGTTTGGTTTATATGACAACAAACAACCATTATAGTGATTTCCATTTTTGATTTGTCATTTTGGTAATGGACACTGACCATAAGTAGTCTCGGCAATTTTGTTCACTTTGTTTTCACTTGCTTAGCTTTATCTGGTGAGTCTACCAAAGTGAAACCCATGGTTCCAGGTTTCTTGCTTACTGAATCATCTTCAGAGGTCAGCAACCACAATGAAGATACTCTCAGCCCAATAGCTGTACAGCCAGTATCATAAACTATCAGATGCTATTTCAAAAATCTCTGAGGAATAAAACTGTTCCTCTGTTTTCAATTAGCTGAGCATGCACATTAAAAAACTGCTACTAGAAGAAGATTCCATGAAAAACTGACCATGTAGCCTATTTCATTTCACTAGACTGTAATTTAATGTTTGGAAATAATAAGTTGTTGTTATAGCTGGATATAAACTAAAAGTATTATTTGCTATTTTCTGCAAACTTGTCATATGAAGAGCAATAAAACCATTCTACCATTTTTGCATCATACAAATTCATTTTCTTCCAATAATGGCCCACAATAAGAGGGCATTTTTAGGTTCCATACAGATTACAAACATGGGTTTGAAAACCATATGCCTTATAAATGGTCACTGAATTGCTACTTTCAAAAACAAATCCTGAAGACTAACAATTTAGTTAAAAGACTTCAGCATTTGCCTTTATGAAAATCCCACTGCATTGAAAATCTAAGATAATTTGCTCTAATCAGCAACAGTGTAGGATAAAACTTGTGGAGCCTTCTCTGTCTCCTTTGACTACTTGTGATCTGAACCACTGTTTCTCAATTAGACTCATTTGGAGGGATTGTTAAACTACAGATGACTGGGCTCCAGCCTAGAATTTCCAATTTGGTACGTGTCAGTATGGACCAAGTATGGCAATTCTATGAAGTTCCCAAGTGGTGTTAATGTTGCTTCCTAGGGCCACACTTTGGAAACCACTGGCTTAAAAAGCATCTATTTCTGGTTTACACTTCCCTGGCAGCTCAGATGGTAAAGATTCTGCCTACGATGTGGGAGATGTGGGTTCAATCCCTGAGTTGGGAAGATCCCCTGGAGAAGGGAATGGCTACCCACTCCAGTATTCTTGCCTGGAGAATCCCATGGATCTCTGCTTTGTCCTCCTTCCTTCCACAACTTGTGGTATGTATGAATTCTCAGTCACTTAGTGGTGTCTGACTCTTTGCAACCCCATGGACTGCAGTGCCTAGGCTACACTGTCCATAGAATTTCCCAGGCAAGAATACTGGAGCATGTTTCCATTTCCTACTCCAGGGGATCTTCCTGACCCAGGGATGTGACTTATGTATCCTTCATTGACAGGCAGATTCTTTATCACTAAGCCATATGGGAAGATGTTTATCCATAAGAGTTGGGTTAAACTACATCAGTATATCAATAAATTTTCTGATCATAGTATGTTATACATGCACCATGAAATTAACTGAAAACATAAAATAGAAAAAATTAAATCATCTATTATTCCATCCCCCAGAGCTAACTGTTATAACTGCTTCAAAAAATTTAAATTTATTGAATAGATGCCTAGATAAAACACTAATAGGATCTTAGAAAAGGAAACAGAATTCCAGAAAAACATCTACTTCTACTTTGTTGACTAGACTAAAGCCTTTGAGTATGTAGGTGACAGCAAACTGTGGAAAATTCTTTGAGATGGGAATACCAGGCCACCTTACTTGCCTCCTGAGAAACTTGTATGCAAGTCAAGAAGCAACAGTTAGAACTGGATATGGAACAACAGACTGGTTCAAAATTCGGAAAGGGGTATGTCAGGGCAGTATGTTGTCACTCTGCTTATTTAACTTACATGCAGAGTGCATCATGCAAAATGCTGGGCTGAATGAAGTTCAAGCTGGAATCAAGATTCCTCAGAGAAATATCAATAACCTCAGATATGCAGATGATACTACCCTAATGGCAGAAAGCAAAGAGAAACTAAAGAGCCTCTTGATGAAGGTGAAAGAAGAGAGTGAAAAAGCTGACTTAAAACTCAACATTCATAAAACTAAGATTGGGGCATCTGATTCCATCACTTCATGGCAAAGAGATGGGGAAAAAATATAAACAGTGACAGACTTTATTTTCTTGGGCTTCAGAATCATTGGAGACAGTGACTGCAGTCATGAAATTAAAAGATGGATGCTCCTTGGAAGAAAAACTATGACAAACCTAGACAGCTTATTAAAAATCAGAGACATCGCTATACCGACAAAGATCTGTATAGTTAAAGCTACAGTTTTTCCAGTATCATGTACAGATGTGAGAGTTGGACCATAAAGAAGGCTAAGCACCAAAGAATTGATGTTTTCTAACTATGGTGCTGCAGAAGATTCTTGAGAATCCTTTGGACAACAAAGAGATCAAACCAGTCAATCCTAAAGAAATCAACCCTGAATATTCATTGGAAGAACTGATGTGAAACTGAAGCTCCAATACTGTGGCCACCTGATGTGAGACCTGACTCATTGGAAAAGACCCTGTTGCTGGGAAAGACTGAAGGCAAGAGGAGAAAAGGATGGCAGAGGATGAGATGATTGGATGGCATCATTAATTCAAGGGACATGAGTCGGAGATAAACTGCATCTATTATTCCATCCCCAGAGCTAACTGTTATAACTGCTTCAAAAAATTTAAATTTATTGAATAGATGCCTAGATAAAACACTAATAGGATCTTAGAAAAGGAAACAGAATTCCAGAAAAACATCTACTTCTACTTTGTTGACTAGACTAAAGCCTTTGAGTATGTAGGTGACAGCAAACTGTGGAAAATTCTTTGAGATGGGAATACCAGGCCACCTTACTTGCCTCCTGAGAAACTTGTATGCAAGTCAAGAAGCAACAGTTAGAACTGGATATGGAACAACAGACTGGTTCAAAATTCGGAAAGGGGTATGTCAGGGCAGTATGTTGTCACTCTGCTTATTTAACTTACATGCAGAGTGCATCATGCAAAATGCTGGGCTGAATGAAGTTCAAGCTGGAATCAAGATTCCTCAGAGAAATATCAATAACCTCAGATATGCAGATGATACTACCCTAATGGCAGAAAGCAAAGAGAAACTAAAGAGCCTCTTGATGAAGGTGAAAGAAGAGAGTGAAAAAGCTGACTTAAAACTCAACATTCATAAAACTAAGATTGGGGCATCTGATTCCATCACTTCATGGCAAAGAGATGGGGAAAAAATATAAACAGTGACAGACTTTATTTTCTTGGGCTTCAGAATCATTGGAGACAGTGACTGCAGTCATGAAATTAAAAGATGGATGCTCCTTGGAAGAAAAACTATGACAAACCTAGACAGCTTATTAAAAATCAGAGACATCGCTATACCGACAAAGATCTGTATAGTTAAAGCTACAGTTTTTCCAGTATCATGTACAGATGTGAGAGTTGGACCATAAAGAAGGCTAAGCACCAAAGAATTGATGTTTTCTAACTATGGTGCTGCAGAAGATTCTTGAGAATCCTTTGGACAACAAAGAGATCAAACCAGTCAATCCTAAAGAAATCAACCCTGAATATTCATTGGAAGAACTGATGTGAAACTGAAGCTCCAATACTGTGGCCACCTGATGTGAGACCTGACTCATTGGAAAAGACCCTGTTGCTGGGAAAGACTGAAGGCAAGAGGAGAAAAGGATGGCAGAGGATGAGATGATTGGATGGCATCATTAATTCAAGGGATATGAGTCGGAGCAAACTCCGGGAGATAGTGAAGGAGCAGGAAGCTTGGTGTGCTACAGTCCATGGGGTCGCAAAGGACTGGACATGACTGAAGGACTGAACAACAACAAGCATGCATATAATGTGTGTATTTGTGTGCATGTGGTTATTTTGTCTTAAAGTTTTCTTTTAAAAAATGTAATTTTAAAAAATATTTCACTGTATGAAACTATGCATTTTTGAAAGTAGAAAGTATGCTGGAATTCATCCAAGCTTCTCTTAAGACAGCAGTGAATGTACTCTAGGTAAAATTCATTGTGGAATCCTAGGCTCATGAACTTGAAAAAGACCTCCAAGGTCATACATGAACATGAGAAGGCTCCAGAGAAATACGTGAATTTAGTTATCTTTTTCTTGACAGTATAACCATTATCACCACTACATTTGAAAAAGTAAAGGTAATTAACCCTGCCTATAGCCATAATTATTTTTTATATTTTAGATGATGAGTGACTGATTTTAAGCAAGTGTACATTTATCCCAGATAGAAAACCTAAATAAAAATTCTGCCTGAAGAAGTTCAGGTTTGTGAACGCTTACACTGAAGAAATTACTACCAAACAATAAAAAAGGGATCATGAGTTATTCTTTATTAGACCTTTCCTTCAAAGTTTGGGAAATCTGAATTCATACTGAAACTTAAGCATAAAAGTATCTGATAACTTCAGGGCTTCCCTGGTGGGTCCAGTGGGCAGAGAGTCCACCTTGCAGTGCAGGGGGCACCGGTCTCATCCCTGGCCTGGGAAGATCCCACGTGTTGCGGAGTGGCTGGACCGGTGTGTCCAATTAGGAGTCAGCATTCTGGAGTGCATGCACCCAGGGTCAGCGCTCTGCAACAAGATAGGCCACTGCAATGGGAGACCCACACAGGCCAAAGAATAAAAAAGATGGATGAAAATAAATGAATGATGACTTAGAGGCCAAAAATAAAGTGCTACTGTTATTTGGAAAAGAGGATGATAATAAATAAAAAACAAGAGGTCAAAATTTAAAAAAAAAGTATCTGATATCTTCAGTAGTTTCTTTAGCTCAACAGAGACTACCTGAAAGTTTACTTTTACAAATATGCCGATTCTCTTCTCTATTATCCCACAAACCTTATTATCTCATCACCCTCTTTTATATCCATTATATGATTTGTAAGGGAAAGCCAAGTAAGAGAAACTATTTCCATTTAATCCAAGGCATGTCTAATCTACCTTCTTGAAATCTGTCTCATATAAAATGCTAGAGGTTCAAGGAGTTTGTTTTTTCTTTTTTTTTCCCTCATCATGCCTCTTTTTATTTATATTTATTTTTCATCCATCTTTTTTTTTTATTCTTTGGCATGTGTGGGTTTCCCATTGCAGTGGTGTTTCTCAGAGCAGAGCACTGGCTCTGGGTGCATGAGCTCCAGAGTGCTGGCTCGTAATTGGACACACCAGTTCAGTGGGATCTTCTCAGGCCAGGGATCGAATCAGTGCCCCTTGTACTGCAAGGTGGACTATTTGTCCACGGACCACCAGGGAAGCCCCCAAGGAGATTTTTTTTATAAAGGAAAATATTAGATCTATCTACATGACATTGATGTAATATTATAATTTACAGTATTAATTGAATCAGTATTAAACATTTTAGTAGTTCTAATAACTCAGAGGTAGATATGAATGTCATTAAATAACAATGAATCATACAAAAACATTTTTGCTCACTATTATCACATTTACTATCACAAGCAACTGAAGAGGTCTAGAATTTGTATTTGTCCTATTCTCCATGAAGAAATCAGACACAAAGATGAAGGAAGAGTTTAAGATATTTTCTAAGTATTTATGAGGAGGAAATCTTAGTTGTTTAACCCTAATCAGCTATTTATTAAACCAAATGATCTCATTGGTAAGGCCCATGAACAAGTCTTTTTTTCTTTTCTTTAAAGGTATGAAACTTATTTAAGAATATCATTTGACTTTGCTCATTGGTGTTTTTCAAAACAGTTTAATATTAAATTCACTTTACTTTTTCTACTATGAAGAAGCAGGACAGATAACTTTATATTACTGCTCAGGCATATTGCTAGATAGGAAGGGTGAACAGCTTTCCTGAATTAATCTGCAGCAATGCCAGTCTGATAACCTGAGGTCTAATTGCCAGCAGGTATCTGTGTATCAATACGTTAGTCTAAGTGAATGAAAGGGATTACATTCTAACTCCCCAAAGTGAATTCTCCTTGGGGTATTCTTTCCTTATCAGTTCTTCCTAATGTTCCTCAAGGTTTTTATCCTTGGTCTGACATCTCTTCCTTGGCAAATCACCATCTCCAAAAGCATCAGTGATCCCCCAGTGTAGCTTACTCCAAACTGTAATTTTAGCTCAGTTCTCTCTAGAGCACAGAGCTTGCTCCTGGCATTTCAAACTCAATATTTCTCAAATTGAACTTTTCTTCCTTAAGCTTACTTCTTCTCCTGGCTTCTCCATTTGTGTAAATGGCACCGGCATTCTCCCAGTCATCCTATCTTGCAGGAAGTCTTTGAGATCTTTGACTGTTTCCTCTCCTCTGTCCCCTCCATCTTATCCATCTGCTTCCACAGTCTCTCCCATGTCTGTCTCTTCTTTTTCCACCATCTCATGTCAGCTGGACTAACACTTCTCAACAGTGAGTGCATGTTAGATCATCCGATGAGCTTAAACAACAGCAGCAGCAGCTGCTGCAAAATCACGCCGGTTTCCATTCCTGACCAACTGTATCAGTAGCTCTGAAGAAGGAATCTAGATTTCTGTATTTTTATAAACCTCCCCAGGGTAGAATAATGTGAAGATGTGCTTGATAATCCCTGAATTTATTCTTTGCAAAATAAGTCCTACATGTTTTCCCTACCACTAACTCTCTTGAGTCAAAAACTTCCTCTACATCTCAGCTTCAGCATTAACTTTGTCTTTGCACTGCTCTGGTCAGGGCAGTAAGTTGTTTAAATGCTTTCCATTTATCCTCACCATTGCTTTCAGAATAAACTCATGTTTTACCCTAGTCACAGAATTCTTCCAGAACTTGGTCTGTACTCTCCAATCTTACTTCACATTAGCCCTCTCCATATGTGATAAACATCTTCCAAAATAAGAACAGTCTCCATGCCCATACTGAATGTCTGTGCTCCTTAGGTTCTCCCTGTCTGAACGGATTTCCCTAATCTTTGTGCTTCATTTAGAATGTTTTCAGTCCCGTGTTACAGAATATGCAACTAAAAGTGGTTTATCAAACAAAAAATCCTCAGTCTACGTAAAAAGAAGTTTGAAATTAGGGAGTTCTGGGATTGGCTTTATATGTCTTGTATGAAAATTGGGTACTCTGTGATGCTCTTGCTTTCTCTCCAGATATCAAGATGGCAGCTCCAAGCATCACATTCTTGGGTGACAACATTCAAGCCAGGATGGAAGCACAGTTTCTTCCTTTTAAAAAAAATCAGAAATAAACCTTTCCCCAAAGTCCCCATATCAAACATCTCTTCAGTACCATTCATCATTGAATTAAAAGACCACAATTCTTGCTTCAAGGAAGACTGAAGAAACAACACTTTGCATACTTAGTCTCTAAACTGGGAAGCTGGCTCTTCTAGTCAAGAAGTGAGTTGGGAAAGCAGTAACCCTGGGAGGCAAACACCAGAGAGGGCGTTCTTTATTTGCTTTTTGAAATATAGCACTTTTTCCCAAAATTCCATACAAATGGAATCTGAAAGTCTTCATGAAGCTTTTCCCAATCCTTACCAGGCAAAAATCCTTCTCTCTGAATTCCTATGATTCTTTTGTTCATATTTCTCTTCTTGATCTTTCTGTGCTTCTGTTTTTTTCATGTGATTCACGTATATGTCCTATTTCCTGTTTTGAAATTATAACCATCATGAGGCCAAGGGCCATGTCTGTCATCTTTGTATATCCTGCAGTACCAAGTCAACTGAAAAGTATTCAGTTGTAAGAATTATATTCTGGCCTTTACTACTTCAGCATTATTTGTTCAGCTGTTTCCTCTTTAAACTTGTTTCCAGTACTTACTTTAGGTGGATAGTCAACCAATGGACGTTGAATAATAGTTAGGATTCACTTGCTGTCTTCTCCCTGGTAGTTTCCTTCTACCCAGTCACCTGAGCAGTCTCCCTGTTCCCATTTCTGCCAGTTTCAGACCAAATAGTTTCAGTGATAATGCACTAGTTGTCACCTGAATTCTCTGTAAATTCCGTCGACTTTGAGCCTCAGGCTGGCTGGGCTCAGTAAAATATTCCCCCGTGCATACTGAGGAATGTGCTTCATTTAGAATGTTTTCAGTCCCGTGTTACAGAATATGCAACTAAAAGTGGTTTATCAAACAAAAATCCTCAGTCTACGTAAAAGAAGTTTGAAATTAGGGAGTTCTGGGATTGGCTTTATATGTCTTGTATGAAAATTGGGTACTCTGTGATGCTCTTGCTTTCTCTCCAGATATCAAGATGGCAGCTCCAAGCATCACATTCTTGGGTGACAACATTCAAGCCAGGATGGAAGCACAGTTTCTTCCTTTTAAAAAAAATCAGAAATAAACCTTTCCCCAAAGTCCCCATATCAAACATCTCTTCAGTACCATTCATCATTGAATTAAAAGACCACAATTCTTGCTTCAAGGAAGACTGAAGAAACAACACTTTGCATACTTAGTCTCTAAACTGGGAAGCTGGCTCTTCTAGTCAAGAAGTGAGTTGGGAAAGCAGTAACCCTGGGAGGCAAACACCAGAGAGGGCGTTCTTTATTTGCTTTTTGAAATATAGCACTTTTTCCCAAAATTCCATACAAATGGAATCTGAAAGTCTTCATGAAGCTTTTCCCAATCCTTACCAGGCAAAAATCCTTCTCTCTGAATTCCTATGATTCTTTTGTTCATATTTCTCTTCTTGATCTTTCTGTGCTTCTGTTTTTTTCATGTGATTCACGTATATGTCCTATTTCCTGTTTTGAAATTATAACCATCATGAGGCCAAGGGCCATGTCTGTCATCTTTGTATATCCTGCAGTACCAAGTCAACTGAAAAGTATTCAGTTGTAAGAATTATATTCTGGCCTTTACTACTTCAGCATTATTTGTTCAGCTGTTTCCTCTTTAAACTTGTTTCCAGTACTTACTTTAGGTGGATAGTCAACCAATGGACGTTGAATAATAGTTAGGATTCACTTGCTGTCTTCTCCCTGGTAGTTTCCTTCTACCCAGTCACCTGAGCAGTCTCCCTGTTCCCATTTCTGCCAGTTTCAGACCAAATAGTTTCAGTGATAATGCACTAGTTGTCATACTCTGAACTTCTCTCTCAGTAAAATATTTGCCGTTCTCGACTTTGAGCCTCAGGCTGGCTGGGCTGGAATACATGCTGCTTATAGGGCTAATGAGAAAATTCCCACCAGGTGGTGCCTCACCTGCACTGTGCTCTCCAGGGAGGGTCAGTCCAGCAGAGAAGGATGCTGCATCTTCACCCTGCTCAGGGAGACACTAGCAGCAAAGACCCGGCTCTGACAGGAAAACAAATAGAAATCGGTGGGAGGGGGTGGTGTGAGGCAATGCAGACTCATTTAAGGAACAGTAATAATGACAGTTTTCAAAGCTTTATTTATCTGAGAGTGAAAGGAAGGAATTTCATTGGCCTGCAATACTAGAAACTGGGTTGCTCTCAACTACCCCTGTGGTGCTTCAGCAGAACTCACATGGAGTGTTCTGTGGGAGCAGCTTCTGGGCAAGAGGAAGCTGCTTTACCAGAGGAAGCCCAGTCATGTTCTCCTGAGCATGATGTGTGGAGCAGACACGGTCCTCGAAAACTGTGTGTCTGCCTTTCCTCTGACTATAATCAAAATGATGCTGATGCTGTGTTCTAGATTGTCGACTGTGTGTGTGTGTGTGTGTGTGTGTGTGTGTGTGTGTGTACACACATGCACTTTCCTGAGTAGGCTATTTGGAGACACCACTTGAAAATGGGCTCACAGGCATTTTTTCTGTCATGGATGAAAGGCACATCTGGTGTGACAAACACAGAGGAATTAAATAGGATTTTCCTGGAGCGGGGATGGGATGATGTTAGAAGCCTGGTAGAATTAAATAAAGCAGTAGGGGGTGGGGGCTCAGTCTGTCCCCCTTAAGGAGGGTTGTGGTTTGTTGACCAATTTTAAACTATTGTGACTCAGAGGAAATTGACAGGAAAGCTGTAAATGTCTTAATTAGCTACTGAAACACAGATGGGGGCTCTAGAACTATTTGCTATGTCTGTGTCCTGTCAGAGGATGCTGAGGGACCTTCGCCATTTCAACTTTCTTCTTGAGCAGCAGCTCTTTAAGGCTCTTTCTTTTCCCGTTTAGGAAGCTATGGGACCTAGAAGATCCTTCCCTTCATGGCACAAATAGTGACTGCTGTCTGAAATCCATCTTCTCTAGTACCTAAGGGAAAGGAACAAGACTGAATGGAGAGACAGAATGTATGCTTGGCTCTGGCCAGGTTACAAAGACTTCAAAAGCACAGGGATTAGTTAGGTGAACTTGGAAATTTAGATAAACCAAAGGAAACTCTTGTGTGACCAACCCAAATGTGCCAAAGATGATGCCAATATTGGGAGCATTTTCCAAAAGTCAGTCATCTGGCAAAACGAAACAAACCAAAATATAACATTCACCCTTCAGTAATTTTTCTGAGTGATGGATATGTATGAGGTTCTGGACTGAGCACCATATACATATCATCTAATTTCATATTTGAAACAGTCCCTTGTGGTTGCTACTATTAGCTTTATCTTATTGGAAAGTTCCAATCAGTGATTTTCTTTAAATTCATTTATTTATTTATTTTTACAGAGTTTTATTGTTTACTGCCAAATGTCAACATGAATATTTGAATTTCAGTGTGCCTCAGAATCACGTGGAAGGCTTGTTAAAACACAGGTCACAGAAATTCCTGTCTGACAGCTTGGGAACTGGAATATCAGCTTTCCCCCATCTTTGGACTGAAACATCACCTCTTTCTGGGTCTTAATCCTGCCAGGCTTTGGACAGGAATTCTACTATTGGCTCTCCTAAGTCTCTAGCTTGAAGACTCACTTTGCAGATCTTGGGACATTTCAGCCACTATAATTATGTGAGCAAATGTAATAAATTTTTTTCTATATGTATAAGCGTCCTATTGGTTCTGCTTCTCTGAAAAGCCATGACTAATACAGATCTTCTGATTCAGTAGGTCTGGGGCCAGCCTTGAGGATGTGCATTTCTAAAGAGTTCCCAAATGATGCTAATGCTGCCAAAGTTCAAGCCTTCAATGAGGAAATTGACAGGAAAGCTGTAAATGTCTTAATTAGCTACTGAAACACAGATGGGGGCTCTAGAACTATTTGCTATGTCTGTGTCCTGTCAGAGGATGCTGAGGGACCTTCGCCATTTCAACTTTCTTCTTGAGCAGCAGCTCTTTAAGGCTCTTTCTTTTCCCGTTTAGGAAGCTATGGGACCTAGAAGATCCTTCCCTTCATGGCACAAATAGTGACTGCTGTCTGAAATCCATCTTCTCTAGTACCTAAGGGAAAGGAACAAGACTGAATGGAGAGACAGAATGTATGCTTGGCTCTGGCCAGGTTACAAAGACTTCAAAAGCACAGGGATTAGTTAGGTGAACTTGGAAATTTAGATAAACCAAAGGAAACTCTTGTGTGACCAACCCAAATGTGCCAAAGATGATGCCAATATTGGGAGCATTTTCCAAAAGTCAGTCATCTGGCAAAACGAAACAAACCAAAATATAACATTCACCCTTCAGTAATTTTTCTGAGTGATGGATATGTATGAGGTTCTGGACTGAGCACCATATACATATCATCTAATTTCATATTTGAAACAGTCCCTTGTGGTTGCTACTATTAGCTTTATCTTATTGGAAAGTTCCAATCAGTGATTTTCTTTAAATTCATTTATTTATTTATTTTTACAGAGTTTTATTGTTTACTGCCAAATGTCAACATGAATATTTGAATTTCAGTGTGCCTCAGAATCACGTGGAAGGCTTGTTAAAACACAGGTCACAGAAATTCCTGTCTGACAGCTTGGGAACTGGAATATCAGCTTTCCCCCATCTTTGGACTGAAACATCACCTCTTTCTGGGTCTTAATCCTGCCAGGCTTTGGACAGGAATTCTACTATTGGCTCTCCTAAGTCTCTAGCTTGAAGACTCACTTTGCAGATCTTGGGACATTTCAGCCACTATAATTATGTGAGCAAATGTAATAAATTTTTTTCTATATGTATAAGCGTCCTATTGGTTCTGCTTCTCTGAAAAGCCATGACTAATACAGATCTTCTGATTCAGTAGGTCTGGGGCCAGCCTTGAGGATGTGCATTTCTAAAGAGTTCCCAAATGATGCTAATGCTGCCAGTTCAGAGACTACCTTCGAGAAATTTGCTTTAGACCACGGAAACTCAAACAGCCTTCTTTAATTCTCTCAGTGCAAACTGTAATGCTCAGATTCTCCCAAGAGACTCAACTTTCTTTAAATACACTTTTAATTTGTACATGAAATGAGTAAGATGCAACTTTTTCTTTCAAGGTACTCAGTCTAGAGCTGAGAGTAGGAGACAGAATTCAATGTTTAAATAAATCATTTAACTAGAATGTAATAAGAGTTTTTACAGAGTTCAGTGAGGGCAGAAAAGAGAGAAGAGAGGACTCAGGTTGACCTGAGGGCAGAAGATGTCTAAAGTCTTCACAGTGTAAGGAAGACCAGGGCAGGATATGGAAGACATAAGAAATCAAAGCTTAGGAAGTGTGGTCAGGCCCTCTTTGCATCTAGTTTATTTTCAGTTGGTCTTCTGCTGGGGCCTGATTACTTTGGTGGGTACTTTTGACATCTACCCTGAAGTGCGCTGGTTCCTTTCCTGCCAGCTCTCTCCGCATCTGGTCTGTCAGACCCATGCAGGAGACACTCAGGAGAAAGGCCTGCTGACCCTCTTCCTTGTCAATTGTCCTGGGGATTGAAAGAGGCTCCATGAGCTTTACAACCAGTGAAAATTGTCGCCAGCTTCACAGTTCTAGCCAACATGTCTACGCTTTGAAGTCTGGTTGCTGCCTTTTACAATTCTATTTTAAAAATGTATTAAAGATGTTTAAATGTGGCAGAGATTTCCAATAAAAGCTGGCCTGCTTGAGAATCAGGATGCTGGTCTCAATTTAAAGTGCCTGTTAAATAATAGGATACCCATGTAAAAGGGACTCTAAAAGACTGACCAAATAGCTCTCATGGAAATCAAGCTTGCTCACCAACACCTCTGACAGGATTCCAGAGGTTATCAGGCCCTATATCTATTCTCTGTTTATGCCATAAAAATGCCTTCTTAATACAAAGTGATTGAATTTTTGTTTGAGTTAGCCACTAACAAAAAGGCCTTAAACTAAAACAGGAAAGAGTCTCTAGTAAAACATTTTGGCATAAACTTTGGCTAAAAATCAAGTAAGGGCTAACAGGTAGTTCCCATTATTCTATGCAGCCTGGCTCCCAGAAGAGGAACCTGGAATCATACTATATGCTTACAGAATCACAATTCTGAATATCATTTGGGGACCAATCTTTCTTGACAGTTCACTGTGTCTTGAGAACTTTAATTCTCTCAGTGCAACTTTTTCTTTCAAATACACTTTTAATTTGTACATGAAATGAGTAAGATGCAACTTTTCTTTCAAGGTACTCAGTCTAGAGCTGAGAGTAGGAGACAGAATTCAATGTTTAAATAAATCATTTAACTAGAATGTAATAAGAGTTTTTACAGAGTTCAGTGAGGGCAGAAAAGAGAGAAGAGAGGACTCAGGTTGACCTGAGGGCAGAAGATGTCTAAAGTCTTCACAGTGTAAGGAAGACCAGGGCAGGATATGGAAGACATAAGAAATCAAAGCTTAGGAAGTGTGGTCAGGCCCTCTTTGCATCTAGTTTATTTTCAGTTGGTCTTCTGCTGGGGCCTGATTACTTTGGTGGGTACTTTTGACATCTACCCTGAAGTGCGCTGGTTCCTTTCCTGCCAGCTCTCTCCGCATCTGGTCTGTCAGACCCATGCAGGAGACACTCAGGAGAAAGGCCTGCTGACCCTCTTCCTTGTCAATTGTCCTGGGGATTGAAAGAGGCTCCATGAGCTTTACAACCAGTGAAAATTGTCGCCAGCTTCACAGTTCTAGCCAACATGTCTACGCTTTGAAGTCTGGTTGCTGCCTTTTACAATTCTATTTTAAAAATGTATTAAAGATGTTTAAATGTGGCAGAGATTTCCAATAAAAGCTGGCCTGCTTGAGAATCAGGATGCTGGTCTCAATTTAAAGTGCCTGTTAAATAATAGGATACCCATGTAAAAGGGACTCTAAAAGACTGACCAAATAGCTCTCATGGAAATCAAGCTTGCTCACCAACACCTCTGACAGGATTCCAGAGGTTATCAGGCCCTATATCTATTCTCTGTTTATGCCATAAAAATGCCTTCTTAATACAAAGTGATTGAATTTTTGTTTGAGTTAGCCACTAACAAAAAGGCCTTAAACTAAAACAGGAAAGAGTCTCTAGTAAAACATTTTGGCATAAACTTTGGCTAAAAATCAAGTAAGGGCTAACAGGTAGTTCCCATTATTCTATGCAGCCTGGCTCCCAGAAGAGGAACCTGGAATCATACTATATGCTTACAGAATCACAATTCTGAATATCATTTGGGGACCAATCTTTCTTGACAGTTCACTGTGTCTTGAGAACTTTATTAAACTCTTCAGGAGGGCTTCCCCTGGTGGTCCAGTGGGTAAGGACACCACCTTGCAGTGCAAGGGACGCCGGTTCGAGCCCTGGCCTGGAAAGATCCCACGTGCCGCGGAGTGGCTAGACTGATGTGTCCAATTACCGAGCCGGAGCTCTGGGGCGCATGCACCCAGAGCCGGTGCTCTGAGACAACAGAGGCCACCGCGATGGGAGGCCTACAGGAGCCAAAGAACAAAGACGGATGAAAATAGATACATGAAAGACCAATAGAAGTGGCCCGCCCGCTCCCCTCCCTCCCCACCCCACCCGCCAAAAGATAAATAAATAAAAAATAAATGTTAAAAAAATAAAAAATAAAAAATAATAAACTCTTCAGGAGGCTGCTAAAAGAATAAGATGTTGTTCCTGACCTATGCCCTGCCCATCACTTCCACCTTCAGTTACTCACGGAGCATTGTTGATTGCAGCTTCAATTCTGTCCAGTTTAACCCATCCTTGCTGCTATTGCCTTAGTTTATATCTTTGTTTGCCAAATATTGTAGGTTTGTTTATCCCACACCTATTTTTATACCCTCTTTTCAGTGTCTCCTTATACTTCAGGGTCTATAAAGTTAAAATTCACATTCCCAGACTGTTGTCAAGTTAGGAGAATCCATAGGACTCAGTCTGGCCCACAAAGTGAAAACCAGAGTTGGTGGGGGATTTCTGGGATGCTCTTGCTTTCCTGAAACAAGCATGGACTTTCATTCTTCCCATTCTTTCCTCCTTCTACTACCTAAAATGTGATATGCCAGCAAGATATGTAACTGTTAACTTTGATTATGACAAAATGACAAGCGAATTGCAGAGTCCTTGATTCATCTAAATGAACCACTAACAAAGGCCTTAAACTAAAACAGGAAAGAGTCTCTAGTAAAACATTTTGGCATAAACTTTGGCTAAAAATCAAGTAAGGGCTAACAGGTAGTTCCCATTATTCTATGCAGCCTGGCTCCCAGAAGAGGAACCTGGAATCATACTATATGCTTACAGAATCACAATTCTGAATATCATTTGGGGACCAATCTTTCTTGACAGTTCACTGTGTCTTGAGAACTTTATTAAACTCTTCAGGAGGGCTTCCCCTGGTGGTCCAGTGGGTAAGGACACCACCTTGCAGTGCAAGGGACGCCGGTTCGAGCCCTGGCCTGGAAAGATCCCACGTGCCGCGGAGTGGCTAGACTGATGTGTCCAATTACCGAGCCGGAGCTCTGGGGCGCATGCACCCAGAGCCGGTGCTCTGAGACAACAGAGGCCACCGCGATGGGAGGCCTACAGGAGCCAAAGAACAAAGACGGATGAAAATAGATACATGAAAGACCAATAGAAGTGGCCCGTCCGTCTCCCTCCCTCCCCACCCCACCCGCCAAAAGATAAATAAATAAAAAATAAATGTTAAAAAAATAAAAAATAAAAAATAATAAACTCTTCAGGAGGCTGCTAAAAGAATAAGATGTTGTTCCTGACCTATGCCCTGCCCATCACTTCCACCTTCAGTTACTCACGGAGCATTGTTGATTGCAGCTTCAATTCTGTCCAGTTTAACCCATCCTTGCTGCTATTGCCTTAGTTTATATCTTTGTTTGCCAAATATTGTAGGTTTGTTTATCCCACACCTATTTTTATACCCTCTTTTCAGTGTCTCCTTATACTTCAGGGTCTATAAAGTTAAAATTCACATTCCCAGACTGTTGTCAAGTTAGGAGAATCCATAGGACTCAGTCTGGCCCACAAAGTGAAAACCAGAGTTGGTGGGGGATTTCTGGGATGCTCTTGCTTTCCTGAAACAAGCATGGACTTTCATTCTTCCCATTCTTTCCTCCCTTCTACTACCTAAAATGTGATATGCCAGCAAGATATGTAACTGTTAACTTTGATTATGACAAAAATGACAAGCGAATTGCAGAGTCCTTGACTTTGCCATCTTAAGCTACTGAACCAATGTCTGCAATTACCAACTTTAGAGCTTCTTCTTACAAAAGAAAAAAATAAAAATTCAAATTGCTTAAATTATTATTTTTAGTATTTTATTAAAGTCACAGATACTTCCTAACACAGAAGCTATTACATGGGCTCAGGGTGGTTAGGTGACTGGCTTAAGCACAAGCAGCAGAACCATGATTAAACTGGATAGATACTAGTCTAACTTTAAAACTTGTCTTTACTGAATTTTCTCCTCGGAATCCCTTGCATATTGTGGTGTCTACTTGGAGCATTAATGGTTTTTCTCTTTCCTTCAGGAGAAAATACCTTCTAAAATCTGCTTCAGATTGTCTATATAGATGTGGAAAACTGCCTTTCACAGAACTTGTTCAAGAACAGTCACCAGAAAGAGACCTTTAAATAATGCAAACATACACAACTGGGCCTTGGCTACCATGGGGGAAGCCATTTTCGTAGCTTGACAAAGGCAGTCCGTCCAAATAACCATTTGGCAATACAGATCTGATCACTGTGGGAAAAATGAGGAAATCTTCGCAGACATCAAGGATCCTTATGAAAGGAAACAGTGGCACTCCCAACTCCACCATTTCCCCATCTTTTGAGATTCACAACTTTAGAGGCCTTTGCTTGATTCAGAGAGTTTTGACTGAGGTCTACTTGCAGGAGAAGGAAGTGAAGACAACCCAAGAGGAAAATTCTTATGGGGGAAATCGCTGTAGAGTGGGCCTCTGCTCTGTGGCAAAACCTAGACTGAGGCAGAGAAAGACTGGTTCTGGCACAGTGAGGACCCACTTTGAACACGTCACTGTGAACCTAGCACTGATAAGGTCTACAGCCTTTATATCTTTGTTTGCCAAATATTGTAGGTTTGTTTATCCCACACCTATTTTTATACCCTCTTTTCAGTGTCTCCTTATACTTCAGGGTCTATAAAGTTAAAATTCACATTCCCAGACTGTTGTCAAGTTAGGAGAATCCATAGGACTCAGTCTGGCCCACAAAGTGAAAACCAGAGTTGGTGGGGGATTTCTGGGATGCTCTTGCTTTCCTGAAACAAGCATGGACTTTCATTCTTCCCATTCTTTCCTCCCTTCTACTACCTAAAATGTGATATGCCAGCAAGATATGTAACTGTTAACTTTGATTATGACAAAAATGACAAGCGAATTGCAGAGTCCTTGACTTTGCCATCTTAAGCTACTGAACCAATGTCTGCAATTACCAACTTTAGAGCTTCTTCTTACAAAAGAAAAAAATAAAAATTCAAATTGCTTAAATTATTATTTTTAGTATTTTATTAAAGTCACAGATACTTCCTAACACAGAAGCTATTACATGGGCTCAGGGTGGTTAGGTGACTGGCTTAAGCACAAGCAGCAGAACCATGATTAAACTGGATAGATACTAGTCTAACTTTAAAACTTGTCTTTACTGAATTTTCTCCTCGGAATCCCTTGCATATTGTGGTGTCTACTTGGAGCATTAATGGTTTTTCTCTTTCCTTCAGGAGAAAATACCTTCTAAAATCTGCTTCAGATTGTCTATATAGATGTGGAAAACTGCCTTTCACAGAACTTGTTCAAGAACAGTCACCAGAAAGAGACCTTTAAATAATGCAAACATACACAACTGGGCCTTGGCTACCATGGGGGAAGCCATTTTCGTAGCTTGACAAAGGCAGTCCGTCCAAATAACCATTTGGCAATACAGATCTGATCACTGTGGGAAAAATGAGGAAATCTTCGCAGACATCAAGGATCCTTATGAAAGGAAACAGTGGCACTCCCAACTCCACCATTTCCCCATCTTTTGAGATTCACAACTTTAGAGGCCTTTGCTTGATTCAGAGAGTTTTGACTGAGGTCTACTTGCAGGAGAAGGAAGTGAAGACAACCCAAGAGGAAAATTCTTATGGGGGAAATCGCTGTAGAGTGGGCCTCTGCTCTGTGGCAAAACCTAGACTGAGGCAGAGAAAGACTGGTTCTGGCACAGTGAGGACCCACTTTGAACACGTCACTGTGAACCTAGCACTGATAAGGTCTACAGCCATCTCGGAAACAGCAACAGAACAACTGCACAAAGATGCATCAGACTATCAGACCAACGACAACAGTAAGTCTTTTTCAAACTATGGCATTTGGAAAATGCTCCAATTTGGTCTCCGAGAGACATGGAGAAGTAAAACTTGGCCCCTCTAGTTTGAAGGAATACCTAAGGTTCTTAGATAATGCCAAAAAATGCCCTTGTGAAGATCCTGAATTCTTATTTTTCTCACAAATGGGGGAATCAAGCTATTCTAAATTGAAGAATATAAGATGCGATCAAATTTGTTACCTGAGCTGGTGAAATGGGCCATAGCAGCTACACAGGTAATATGGTTCAAATATAAAGGAAACTCTTAAAACTAACCAAAATATGGGTAACTAAATCACATTATTAGTAAAATGTAGAAATGTATTTGAATTCAGAGCACATTGAGTCAACTAACTCATATTTCAAAGACTTCTTTTATTCTGACTATTTCCTTCTGTGGTAAAGAATTTCTGGATCAAGGACTACACTGGAGAGGGGATGGGCTACTGGGAAGCTCTATATTATTTTCAGTTCATGTTAGATGCTATGACTTAATAAGCCAATAAACATTCAGAGTGGCTAGAATCAAAGATAGTATTAACCTCCTGGCATGTGAGAGAGAGAAGCTTTGGCCCTAATGCTAATGAACTTTGCATTATTTTATTAAAATCTTACAGATACTAGACTATTCTGTGTCACAGTACTAGAGAATCAACACAATTATATTAGAAGTAAAAATTGTATATACAGGATAGTAGCAGATGAGCTCAGCAAGGGTAGTTTAGATGACTTAGTTGATGTTTGGCTTAATTGGTAGTACTAAATGTTTAGGATATTACAAACAATGCAAGATTTAGTTATACTTTTAGAGATCCATTTCAGATATACAAAGAAAAAAAAAAACAGCAAACTAATCTTAAATTCCCCAAAGGCTTTAAGTTTTTAACTCCAAACAGGGATCCTAATGAAGAACATACCATGCCAGACTTAGTTCATCAGAATGCCTCCAGAATTAATTGGGTAAAAAGGGATCTAATGGGTTTTTAACAGTTATGAAGTTGTGCCAGGCACACTTAGTATTCCTTTATTTAATTCTCACAATAATCACGGGAAATAGGTACTACTATTATCTTCATTTTATATGAAGAAATGTAGGCACAGAAAGCCTTCATGGATTGCCTCAAATCATACTGATTAAATATAAATATCAAAGTCAAGGTTAAATTCTGATTGTCTCTAAAAGTGCTCCGTTAAGTTGTACCTAGTACCATCCTCCATCTTCATTATCCCCTCCCTTCAAATACTTCTCCATCAGGATTAAGGTATCATCCACAATCCATACGACTTAAGCTTCAGTGAGAAAGAAAAACTTCCAGGTGCATGTGGCTTCCGTGACATTCCTATTCTGTATATTAAAGGAAATATCTGCTAACATTTTAATGGCTGGTCTTTATCATATGGTAGGAAGTCTACACCCATCCCTACCACTATTACAGATTACTTGAGGCCAGGGCCTTACTAATTCTGAATCTCCTTATGATTTGGCAAATGGCCTTACCAGAAGATACTTGACAAATGCATTGAATAGGATGATTGATACAAAGTACAAGCAAAGCAGGAAATTAAGTTTCCTTGATGTTGGCTAGTACCCTTCTCAGATTGGGGATCACAGTCAAACTCTGGGATCCCTGGCTTCTACTGATGGTTGCTTCCATGTCCTCTTGATGTGAGGTTAACTATACTTCAGTCTTGGTTCTCATCAACTGTAAGTGAGAATCTGGGACTTGTTGCAGAAAGGGCATTAAATTATGTCTACAAAATTAATTGTACTTGGTCATAATATACTAGTATTAAAATTCTGCGTAGAATAGCACTCTGACTTTAGCAGTTGTATTAGTTTTCTCTTCCTGACATAACAAATTCCTTTTATGCAATGAAATCACAGAAATGTGACATTTTGTATCACTTATTTCATTTAGCATCAAGGTTCATCTATATTGTAGCATGTATACTACTAGAACATACCCAATTAGCAAAAGGATCCTTAAGTTGCAGTGCAGAATGCCTCCAGAATTAATTGGGTAAAAAGGGATCTAATGGGTTTTTAACAGTTATGAAGTTGTGCCAGGCACACTTAGTATTCCTTTATTTAATTCTCACAATAATCACGGGAAATAGGTACTACTATTATCTTCATTTTATATGAAGAAATGTAGGCACAGAAAGCCTTCATGGATTGCCTCAAATCATACTGATTAAATATAAATATCAAAGTCAAGGTTAAATTCTGATTGTCTCTAAAAGTGCTCCGTTAAGTTGTACCTAGTACCATCCTCCATCTTCATTATCCCCCCTCCCTTCAAATACTTCTCCATCAGGATTAAGGTATCATCCACAATCCATACGACTTAAGCTTCAGTGAGAAAGAAAAACTTCCAGGTGCATGTGGCTTCCGTGACATTCCTATTCTGTATATTAAAGGAAATATCTGCTAACATTTTAATGGCTGGTCTTTATCATATGGTAGGAAGTCTACACCCATCCCTACCACTATTACAGATTACTTGAGGCCAGGGCCTTACTAATTCTGAATCTCCTTATGATTTGGCAAATGGCCTTACCAGAAGATACTTGACAAATGCATTGAATAGGATGATTGATACAAAGTACAAGCAAAGCAGGAAATTAAGTTTCCTTGATGTTGGCTAGTACCCTTCTCAGATTGGGGATCACAGTCAAACTCTGGGATCCCTGGCTTCTACTGATGGTTGCTTCCATGTCCTCTTGATGTGAGGTTAACTATACTTCAGTCTTGGTTCTCATCAACTGTAAGTGAGAATCTGGGACTTGTTGCAGAAAGGGCATTAAATTATGTCTACAAAATTAATTGTACTTGGTCATAATATACTAGTATTAAAATTCTGCGTAGAATAGCACTCTGACTTTAGCAGTTGTATTAGTTTTCTCTTCCTGACATAACAAATTCCTTTTATGCAATGAAATCACAGAAATGTGACATTTTGTATCACTTATTTCATTTAGCATCAAGGTTCATCTATATTGTAGCATGTATACTACTAAGAATTCCATAGCTTTCCATTTATGTGTTTAATCCATTTTGAGTTCATTTTTCATATGGTGTAAGCTAGAGGTCCAATTTCATTCTTTTGCATGTAGATATTCAGTTGTTCTAGCACCGTTTATTGAAAAGATTTCTTTCCCTAATGAATTGTCCTGGCTCCACTGTCAAATAAATTGACACAACTCTTAAGGCTTATTTCTGGACTCTCAACTCTAAGGTAAATTGATCCATGTGTCTGTCCTTACGGCAGTTCCAACCATTGTAGCTTTGTAGTAAATTTTTTTTTTTTTTGGTGGGAGTGGGGTGGGGAGGGAGGGGAGCAGGCGGGCCACTTCTATTGGTCTTTCATTTGGCCATTTTCATCCGTCTTTGTTCTTTGGCCCTTGTGGGCTTCCCATCGCAGTGGCCTCTGTTGTCGCAGAGCACCAGCTCTGGGCGCATGCGCTCCAGAGCTCCGGCTCGGTAATTGGACACATCAGTCCAGCCGCTCCATGGCACATGGGATCTTCCCAGGCCAGGGATCGAACCGGCGCCCCCTGCACTGCAAGGCAGTGTCCTTACCCACTGGACCACCAGGGAAGTCCTGTAGTAAATTTAGAAATGAGAATTGTGGTGGCAGTTTTGTTCTTTTTTAAGGTTGTTTTGGCTATTCTGGGTCTCTTTCATTTTCCATATTTTAGGATCATTTTGTGAATTTCTACAAAAATTGGGAGTTTCAATTTCGATTTGGATTGCATTAAATCTTTTACTGATGGTTGCTTCCATGTCCTCTTGATGTGAGGTTAACTATACTTCAGTCTTGGTTCTCATCAACTGTAAGTGAGAATCTGGGACTTGTTGCAGAAAGGGCATTAAATTATGTCTACAAAATTAATTGTACTTGGTCATAATATACTAGTATTAAAATTCTGTAGAATAGCACTCTGACTTTAGCAGTTGTATTAGTTTTCTCTTCCTGACATAACAAATTCCTTTTATGCAATGAAATCACAGAAATGTGACATTTTGTATCACTTATTTCATTTAGCATCAAGGTTCATCTATATTGTAGCATGTATACTACTAAGAATTCCATAGCTTTCCATTTATGTGTTTAATCCATTTTGAGTTCATTTTTCATATGGTGTAAGCTAGAGGTCCAATTTCATTCTTTTGCATGTAGATATTCAGTTGTTCTAGCACCGTTTATTGAAAAGATTTCTTTCCCTAATGAATTGTCCTGGCTCCACTGTCAAATAAATTGACACAACTCTTAAGGCTTATTTCTGGACTCTCAACTCTAAGGTAAATTGATCCATGTGTCTGTCCTTACGGCAGTTCCAACCATTGTAGCTTTGTAGTAATTTTTTTTTTTTTTTTGGGGGGGGGGGGGTGGGGGGGGAGGGGAGCAGGCGGGCCACTTCTATTGGTCTTTCATTTGGCCATTTTCATCCGTCTTTGTTCTTTGGCCCTTGTGGGCTTCCCATCGCAGTGGCCTCTGTTGTCGCAGAGCACCAGCTCTGGGCGCATGCGCTCCAGAGCTCCGGCTCGGTAATTGGACACATCAGTCCAGCCGCTCCATGGCACATGGGATCTTCCCAGGCCAGGGATCGAACCGGCGCCCCCTGCACTGCAAGGCAGTGTCCTTACCCACTGGACCACCAGGGAAGTCCTGTAGTAAATTTAGAAATGAGAATTGTGGTGGCAGTTTTGTTCTTTTTTAAGGTTGTTTTGGCTATTCTGGGTCTCTTTCATTTTCCATATTTTAGGATCATTTTGTGAATTTCTACAAAAATTGGCAGTTTCAATTTCGATTTGGATTGCATTAAATCTGGAGATTAAATTTAAGAGTATTGTCTTCTTAACATTATTAAGTCTTTTAATTCATTACCATGGGAACCAACCTTGCACTCCTAGGGTAAACTCCACTCGGTCAAGGTATATTATCCTCTTTGTGTGTTACTGAGTCAGTTCCCCAGTATTTGCTTGAGGATTTTCATAAAGGATATTGGTCTCTAGTTTCTGTTTTTCTTGTGATGTGTTTACTCTCATAAAATGAGTTGGGAAGTGTTCCTTCCTCTTCTGCTTTTTGGAAGAGTTGTGAAGAATTTATGTTAATTCTTTAATAGAATTCATCAGTGAAGCCATCTCATTTTGGACTTTTCTTTGTGGGAAGCTTTTGGGTTACTAATTAAATTTCCTTACTTGCTATTGACATATTCAGATTTTCTATTCCTTCTTGAATCAGATTTGTTGGTTTCCCACCTTTCTAGGATTTTATCCATATCATCTAGGCTATCTAACTTGCTGGCATATAATTTTTCATAGTATTCCCTTATACTCTTTATTTCTATAAGATCAATAACAATGTTTCCTTTTTTTAGTAACTTGAATCTTTTCTTTTTTTTCTTAGTCAGTCTAACCACTGGTTTGTCAATTTTGTTTATCTTTTCAAAGAACCAGCTTTTGGTTTTGTTGACTATTTTCTTTCTTCTGCTCTATTTTTATTATTTCCTTTCTTCTGCTTGATTGGAATTTTAATCTGCCTTTCTTTTTCTAGTTTCTTAAAGTGAAAGGCTAGGTTGTTGGCTTGACATTTCTTTTTAAATATAGGTTTTACATTTAATTTCCCTTTAAGCACTGCTTTTACAGCTTATTGCAAATCTTGATATGTTGTTTCAATTTTCATTCAAGATTTTCTCTTTTTTTTTTTAATAATTTGATAATATGTCTAGATGTGAGTCTGAGTTTATTTTACTTGGAGTTCATTGAGCTTCTTGGACATGTAGATTAATTCTTTTTATCAAATTTGGACAGTTATCCGACTTTATTTTCAATATATTTTCCTTCTATTTCTCTTCCTTCATTTCCTTCTGGGACTCTCATTATGTATATGTTTCTATATTTAGTGATTGTTAGTGATTGTTATGATTTCTATGTTTAGTGAGTGTCATGTTCTATGAGCCTCTGGTCATTTTTCTTAATCCATTTTTCTTTTTGTTCTTCAAACTGAATAATCTCACTTGATCTATATTCAAGTGTACTGATGCTTTCTTCTGCTTGCCCAAATCTGGTGTTGAGTCCCTCTTACAAATTTTTCTTTTCAGTTAATTGTCTTTTTCAATACCAGAATTTCTATTTATTTTCTTTTTTATTTCTACCTTTTAATTAATATTCTATATTTCATGAGACAGTGTGCTTATAGTTTCTTTAGTTCCTTAGATGTGAGTTCCTCGAGTTTCTAGAAAATATTTAAAATACTTGACTTAAAGTCTTTCCTAGTAAGTCCAGCATCTGAGTTTCTTTGGGTATAGTTTCTATTGATTGTTTCTCTGTTGTTGTTGCTATATATTGGTGATACTTTTTTTGTTTCCTTGGACACTTTAAGTAGTATCATGTGGTAACTCTAGAAAACATATCTTTTTTCCTCTCTCCAGGGCTTTTTGGTGTTGCTGCTTGTTGAAGTTGTTGCTATCTGTTTAGTAATACCTAAACTAACATGCAAACTAATTCAGTTACCCTGTATGGAGCACAACAAGACAGACAGGTCTTAGTGAAGAGTTCTGACAAAACATGGTCCACTGGAGGAGGAATGGCAAACAACTCCAGTATTCTTGACATGAAAACCCCATGAACAGTATGAAAAGGCAAAAAGATATGACATCAGAAAATGAGCCTCCTCAGGTCAGAAGGTATCCAACATACCACTGGGGAAGAAAGTGAAAAAGTGAAAGTTGTTCAGTCATGCCCAACTCTCTGTGACCCTGTAGGCTGCAGCCTGCCAGGCTCCTCTGTCTGTGGAATTCTCCAGGCAAGAGTACTAGAGTGGTTTGCTATTTCCTTCTCCAGGTGATCTTCCTTACTCAGGGACTGACCTGGCTTTCCTGCATTACAGGCAGATTCATCACCATTTGAGCAGAGGGCAATTACTAATAGCTCCAAAAAGAATGAAGTGGCTGGGCCAAAGCAGAAACGACACAGACTTGTGGATGTGTTTGGTGGTGAATGCAATGTTTGATGCTGTAAAGAACGATATTGCTTAGGAACCTGGAATGTTCTCCATGAATCAAGGTAAATTGGATGCAGTCAAGCAGGATATAGTAAATATAAACATTGACATCCTAGGAATCAGTGAACTAAAATGGATGGGAATGGACAAATTTAATTCAGATGACCTTGGTATCTACTCTTGTGGGCAAGAATCCCTTAGAAGAAATGGAGTAGCTCTCACAGTCAACAAAAGAGTCTCCACTACAGTACTTGGGTGCAATCTCAAAAATGACAGAATGATTTCAGTTCATTTCCAAGGCAAACCATTCAACATCCCAGTAATCCAAGGCTATTCCCCAACCACTGATGCTAAAGAAGTTGAAGTTGACAAGTTCTATGAAGACCAACAAGACCTTCTAGAACTAACAGCAAAAACAGATGTCCTTTTCAACATAGGAGAGCAGAATGCAAAAGTAGGAAGTCAAGAGATACCTACAGTAACAGCACATTTTGCCATGGAGTACAGAATGAAGCAGGACAAAAACTAACAGAGCTTGTCACCCTATCTTTTTCCTCTCTCAGGGCTGGTTGCTGCTTGTTGAAGTTGTTGCTATCTGTTTAGTAATACCTAAACTAACATGCAAACTAATTCAGTTACCCTGTATGGAGCACAACAAGACAGACAGGTCTTAGTGAAGAGTTCTGACAAAACATGGTCCACTGGAGGAGGAATGGCAAACAACTCCAGTATTCTTGACATGAAAACCCCATGAACAGTATGAAAAGGCAAAAAGATATGACATCAGAAAATGAGCCTCCTCAGGTCAGAAGGTATCCAACATACCACTGGGGAAGAAAGTGAAAAAGTGAAAGTTGTTCAGTCATGCCCAACTCTCTGTGACCCTGTAGGCTGCAGCCTGCCAGGCTCCTCTGTCTGTGGAATTCTCCAGGCAAGAGTACTAGAGTGGTTTGCTATTTCCTTCTCCAGGTGATCTTCCTTACTCAGGGACTGACCTGGCTTTCCTGCATTACAGGCAGATTCATCACCATTTGAGCAGAGGGCAATTACTAATAGCTCCAAAAAGAATGAAGTGGCTGGGCCAAAGCAGAAACGACACAGACTTGTGGATGTGTTTGGTGGTGAATGCAATGTTTGATGCTGTAAAGAACGATATTGCTTAGGAACCTGGAATGTTCTCCATGAATCAAGGTAAATTGGATGCAGTCAAGCAGGATATAGTAAATATAAACATTGACATCCTAGGAATCAGTGAACTAAAATGGATGGGAATGGACAAATTTAATTCAGATGACCTTGGTATCTACTCTTGTGGGCAAGAATCCCTTAGAAGAAATGGAGTAGCTCTCACAGTCAACAAAAGAGTCTCCACTACAGTACTTGGGTGCAATCTCAAAAATGACAGAATGATTTCAGTTCATTTCCAAGGCAAACCATTCAACATCCCAGTAATCCAAGGCTATTCCCCAACCACTGATGCTAAAGAAGTTGAAGTTGACAAGTTCTATGAAGACCAACAAGACCTTCTAGAACTAACAGCAAAAACAGATGTCCTTTTCAACATAGGAGAGCAGAATGCAAAAGTAGGAAGTCAAGAGATACCTACAGTAACAGCACATTTTGCCATGGAGTACAGAATGAAGCAGGACAAAAACTAACAGAGCTTTGTCAAGAGAACACGCTGGTCATAGCAAACACTCTTTACCTATAACACAAGAGACAGCTCTACACATCAACATCACCAAATGGTCAATACCAAAATGAGATTGATTGCATTCTTTGCAGCTGAAGGTGCAGAACCTCAGCAGAAACAAGACCTGGATCTGACTGTGGCTCACATCATCAGCTACTTATTGCAAAATTCAGATTTAAGCTGAAGAAAGTAGGGAAAACCATTAGGCTATCCAGGTATGACCTACAGTGGAGGTGACACAGATTCAAGGGATTAGAGCTGGTAGACAGAGTGCTCTCTCTCTTTCTCTTTTTTTAACTTTTATTTTACTTTTAACTTTTACAGAGTTTTGTTGTTTACAGACATGTATGTTCTCAGATTAGTCATATGTATATCCCCTCCTTGAAGAACTCTTGATTTTGGAGATACCAAGGAAAAATTTCACACAAGAATGTGTACAATGAAGGATATAAATGATAAAGACTTAACAGAAGCAGAAGAGATTAAGAAACAGTGACAAGATATACAGAAGAACTATACAAAATGGTCTTAATTACCTAGATTATCACATGGTGTGGTCATTCACTGAGAGCCTGACATCTTGGAGTTTGAAGTCACATGGGCCTTAGGAATCATTACTACAAACAAGACTAGTGGAGGTGATGGAATTTCAGCTGAGTTATTTAAAATCCTAGAAGATGATGCTATTAAAGTACTGCACTCAATATGTCAGTATATTTGGAAAACTCAGCAGTGGCAACAGGACTGGAAAAGGTCAGTTTTAATTCCAACCCCAAAGAAGGGCAATGCCAAAGAATGTTCAAACTACCATACAACTGTGCTCATTTACATGTGAGAATGATTTCAGTTCATTTCCAAGGCAAACCATTCAACATCCCAGTAATCCAAGGCTATTCCCCAACCACTGATGCTAAAGAAGTTGAAGTTGACAAGTTCTATGAAGACCAACAAGACCTTCTAGAACTAACAGCAAAAACAGATGTCCTTTTCAACATAGGAGAGCAGAATGCAAAAGTAGGAAGTCAAGAGATACCTACAGTAACAGCACATTTTGCCATGGAGTACAGAATGAAGCAGGACAAAAACTAACAGAGCTTTGTCAAGAGAACACGCTGGTCATAGCAAACACTCTTTACCTATAACACAAGAGACAGCTCTACACATCAACATCACCAAATGGTCAATACCAAAATGAGATTGATTGCATTCTTTGCAGCTGAAGGTGCAGAACCTCAGCAGAAACAAGACCTGGATCTGACTGTGGCTCACATCATCAGCTACTTATTGCAAAATTCAGATTTAAGCTGAAGAAAGTAGGGAAAACCATTAGGCTATCCAGGTATGACCTACAGTGGAGGTGACACAGATTCAAGGGATTAGAGCTGGTAGACAGAGTGCTCTCTCTCTTTCTCTTTTTTTAACTTTTATTTTACTTTTAACTTTTACAGAGTTTTGTTGTTTACAGACATGTATGTTCTCAGATTAGTCATATGTATATCCCCTCCTTGAAGAACTCTTGATTTTGGAGATACCAAGGAAAAATTTCACACAAGAATGTGTACAATGAAGGATATAAATGATAAAGACTTAACAGAAGCAGAAGAGATTAAGAAACAGTGACAAGATATACAGAAGAACTATACAAAATGGTCTTAATTACCTAGATTATCACATGGTGTGGTCATTCACTGAGAGCCTGACATCTTGGAGTTTGAAGTCACATGGGCCTTAGGAATCATTACTACAAACAAGACTAGTGGAGGTGATGGAATTTCAGCTGAGTTATTTAAAATCCTAGAAGATGATGCTATTAAAGTACTGCACTCAATATGTCAGTATATTTGGAAAACTCAGCAGTGGCAACAGGACTGGAAAAGGTCAGTTTTAATTCCAACCCCAAAGAAGGGCAATGCCAAAGAATGTTCAAACTACCATACAACTGTGCTCATTTACATGTGAGAAAGGCTATGCTCAAACTTGTCCAAACTAGGCTTCAGTAGTATGTACAAGTTGGAATGGATGAATCAGAAGCTTTAAGGAAGATTTCTGAGAGAAATATCAATAATCTCAGATATGCAAGTAATACCACTCTAATGGCAGAAGGGAAGAGGAACTAAAGAGACTCATGATGAGGGTGAAAGAGTAGAGTGAAGAAACCAGTTTGAAACTTAACATTCAAAACAATAAGATAATGTCATTCGGTCCCATCACTTCATGGCAAATAGAAGGGGAAATGGTGGAAGCAGTGCAAGATTTTATTTTCATGGGTTCCAAAATCACAGCAGACTGTGACTACAGGCATGAAATTAAAAGATGGATGCTCCTTGGAAGAAAAGCTATGACAAACCTAGACAGTTTATTAAAAATCAGAGACATCACTTTGACGACAAAGTTTCATATGGTCAAAGCTACGGTTTTTCCAGTAGGCATGCATGATGTTTTGGAGCACAAAGAAGGCTGAGTGCTGAAGAATTGACGCTTTTAAATTGGGGTGCTGGAGAACACTCTTGAGAGTCCCTTGGACAGCAAGGAGATCAAGCCAGTCAATCTTATAGAAAATCAACCCTGAATATTCTTTATTTTTAGTATTGTGCCCCCCAAAATGAAAACTACTACTTCCATTCTTTATTATCACTAATCATTTTCTAGAAGTCAATGTCTCAAATGACAGGAGGACAGCATATTAGTACAGTACAGACTTACAAAGTACATCATTTAATGAAGGGATGGTTGCTAACTGTTTTGATTGGTGGCATTTTATATTTCTCAATCATGGAGCAGACAGATGGAGAAGAATATGTTATTCCCTTATTTACCTTTTTGATGACAGGTGTCATTGGTTCACAGCTGCATTGCATTGCAGGGTCCTCAGTTTTGTTTTTCATTGTATCACCAGTGGGGGAGCTATAGTTTTGAGGCTATTATTCTCACATACCATTTTTGCTAACATTTGGGAAGTATTATAATCCTAGGTGGGTTTTTTTTTTTTTTTTTTTTGGTATCTTCATGAATAATCTTAGAGAAATGTTGAGAGAAACCACATCAGATCTGAAGCCATTTTAAATGGAAGTCATATAGACAAATCCAAATTTCTAAAAGCAAATTCTGGTTTCTTGGTGGTGGAGTTGGAGTTTTTGTCTTGTTATAAATATTAAGGATCCTTAACTACCAGTGCACACTCAAACATCAACTCTACTTATGTATAGGGCTCCCAAAGAAGTTCTATGTGGGAAAACTGTTAGAAGTTCACTTTTTGAGAAGACTTCTGAAAAAGTAAATCTAGAAATCTAGAAAGAAAGCTTGAAATTTGGGGCTAAACTGTCAAATTATGAGCTCCATCAATGGTGGTGTTTAAACTCTTTTGTATTTTGGTAGACATGAAAATTAAGACAAGAAATCAAAATGAACACTGTGTAGACTGCTGGGCCAGGAAGCTGGGGCCCCTGGTAGTCCAGGTATTTATTTACTCCTTTGTTGCTGGATCGTGGTGAATTTGAAGGAGTCATGAGGTAGGGATCAAAGAAACAAATGAGGGAAGCAGAAGGAGATCCATGTTTTGGTGCTCAGAGCAGAAGCTATTTGTCAGTACAGAAGTGTGTTACTGGATTTTAAGCACTTTTTATGGGGATAAGAACAACACTCCCCTCCTACTGTGCTACATCTAGGACTTACTGTAGTATCTGTCTTATGACAAGGACACAATACATGTGGAATATATGGATTATAAGCAAATTTATGCATAAAAATATGCCTCACCCAAGTGAGAGTACATAGTGATGACAGGAATCATTTTCCCATCAATAAAACAGGATTATGATCCTTTCTCCCCCCCTTTTTTTTATTTCACAGAGAGAACACTGAAGAGGTACTTAGGAAAAACAATTCATTTTACTGTCCATAGGGGAAAAAGGTCTGATGGATAAATTCTGGGTGGTGGTGTTGATACCATGCCTGACACCCGTGGGAACTAGTGTAGTCAAGAACAGTAATGATGATATCGTGGTGATGCTGCAGTTGTTAATTTACTTTTCAGCCAGAGTTAATAAGCAGAGCAGTAGTCTGAAAGTTACCATTCATTTTCTTCTGGAAAATATTTTCATTGCCTCTTCAATGAACTGGAGAGTGAACCAAAGGCAGGCAAACATTCCTTTTAGGTGTTGCCTGGTTTATATCCAGTCCTCCATCACCGCTTACTCTCCACCCCCACTGTCCTCCATGCAAACAACACAATTAATATGCAACTTTGGGAAGCTCCCCAAGGCCCAAGGAAACATACTACCATGGGGAATTCTTTGAACGGCTGCACGCTGGCCTTCAGGATCAGCTTGCGTGTGCTTCTCCTCAGTGTTGCCCGTTCGCTACAGTCTTCCCAGCCTGTATGGGCAATCATAGCACTTCATTGTCCGGTACCATCATTACAATATTGTTATCATCTGAGCTGGAGTCTGACACTTTCTCTAAGACCTTTCAAATAACCCCTTTACTAGGCTTCAGTACCAAGCCATTCAGGGCAAATCTCTGCTTTGTGCTTGTCAGCCTTAATAGACTGGATGTCACTTGAGCCTGTAAAAAGTGCCTGCTCCTCAGCTGTCAGTCAGTCCTGGTGGTGTCAGCCGAGAGCGTGGCTGGAGCTGGCTGGATTAGAGGGTAGTTACCATAGCTGTCAGATTACTGACAGCCTGACACCCACACTCCCAACTTCCTCTTACTGTATTTGGTTTCTATTGAGCTCTCTGGACCTTTCTTAAGGTGGATCCCTCTGTTGGAAACAGATCGTAACTTGGCTAGCATCTTCAGAAGGTGGGCTTTTTTCTCCCCTGTTGTGATTTGTAGAAAGCACCTTACTTTGAGCAGCTTTTATATCTCAGTGAATATTTTTAGCTCCATTCCAGCAAAAAGAGCTAGCTCTCTACACTTTTCAAGTTTATGAAAACTCTGTGTGTTTTAATTTCAGCATCCTAATTATGCAAGGATATATGACTCTCGCCTGAAATGTTTTCTTACGTCTTCCTCATCTACAGCATTTCTAACATCTTCTTTAATGATATCATTGCTCTGGTCCTTTGTGTTAGATAGGAAGCTTATTTTGAGTGCATATGTGTGTGTTGGGGGGTGTAGGTATATACAGAACTGTTGACTAATCTATGAATGTTTGTGGATATATATTCATACCTGATGAAAGGCAGTCAGCTAACAGCCAAGGCAGGAATAGCCAGTTAAATCCGCTTGCCTCTTCAATGAACTGGAGAGTGAACCAAAGGCAGGCAAACATTCCTTTTAGGTGTTGCCTGGTTTATATCCAGTCCTCCATCACCGCTTACTCTCCACCCCCACTGTCCTCCATGCAAACAACACAATTAATATGCAACTTTGGGAAGCTCCCCAAGGCCCAAGGAAACATACTACCATGGGGAATTCTTTGAACGGCTGCACGCTGGCCTTCAGGATCAGCTTGCGTGTGCTTCTCCTCAGTGTTGCCCGTTCGCTACAGTCTTCCCAGCCTGTATGGGCAATCATAGCACTTCATTGTCCGGTACCATCATTACAATATTGTTATCATCTGAGCTGGAGTCTGACACTTTCTCTAAGACCTTTCAAATAACCCCTTTACTAGGCTTCAGTACCAAGCCATTCAGGGCAAATCTCTGCTTTGTGCTTGTCAGCCTTAATAGACTGGATGTCACTTGAGCCTGTAAAAAGTGCCTGCTCCTCAGCTGTCAGTCAGTCCTGGTGGTGTCAGCCGAGAGCGTGGCTGGAGCTGGCTGGATTAGAGGGTAGTTACCATAGCTGTCAGATTACTGACAGCCTGACACCCACACTCCCAACTTCCTCTTACTGTATTTGGTTTCTATTGAGCTCTCTGGACCTTTCTTAAGGTGGATCCCTCTGTTGGAAACAGATCGTAACTTGGCTAGCATCTTCAGAAGGTGGGCTTTTTTCTCCCCTGTTGTGATTTGTAGAAAGCACCTTACTTTGAGCAGCTTTTATATCTCAGTGAATATTTTTAGCTCCATTCCAGCAAAAAGAGCTAGCTCTCTACACTTTTCAAGTTTATGAAAACTCTGTGTGTTTTAATTTCAGCATCCTAATTATGCAAGGATATATGACTCTCGCCTGAAATGTTTTCTTACGTCTTCCTCATCTACAGCATTTCTAACATCTTCTTTAATGATATCATTGCTCTGGTCCTTTGTGTTAGATAGGAAGCTTATTTTGAGTGCATATGTGTGTGTTGGGGGGTGTAGGTATATACAGAACTGTTGACTAATCTATGAATGTTTGTGGATATATATTCATACCTGATGAAAGGCAGTCAGCTAACAGCCAAGGCAGGAAGAACAAATTGGCAACTCTCCAAACCATGCCTTTGTTAATATTCACCTTCAATACAGCCAATTAGTGAATGAAGTTTGTCTCTCTCTCCTTCCCTTTCTCCGTCTTTCTATTTCTCATTCACTCATTTTCTTTCCCGTCACCATTTTTTCCTAGCTCATTCCCCTCCACATTTGTTAAGGGCTTACTGTCTTACAGTCCCCAAGCTGGACACCAGGCAAACAGAAACAAACGCGCCTACACCCTTGCCACAAGGTCACAGCTGCCTGCTCACATTCCTCAGGTATGTTTGAGTTTCACAAGCTTTTATTTCCAACTAGGGAGCTAAGCTTAATTAACACTTTCATTTACTTAGGCAATAATCAAGGTTGATTTGCTTTTATTAAACCAGGCTTTGGGACCAGAAATGCAAGTTTTGCACAATCTTAAATTTGCTTACTATTCTAATCTGCTGCAGAATCGAACTTGAGTCTGCATTCTGAGCACAGATTTTAGCAGACACAAGTACATGCACCTTTGCTGCTGTGTGGTTATGGGGGAGATAAGGCACCAACCTTCAGAAAGCCTACTTGAATCATTGAATCATGGCAAAGTTATTTCATTGTGTTCAAACTGTTATCTTTCTTTTAAATTAGAGATAAGGATACTTATCTGCCAATCTCCTAGGTGTGATATTGTCCTACTGTGACCACACACACACAAGTACTTTTCAAATTACAAGATACCACAAGTACAAATTATAATAATATTACTCTATATGGTGATATATATGATTGAAATCTGCACTAGCTAATTTATATTATTTTGCTTATTCTTATTTCCTTCGTCACACGTACCTCCTTTTTTTGTGCATAATCACAGGTTGGAAAAAATGCTCCCCAGTAAAAATAACAGATCATATATATATATATATATATTTTTAGTGGGGGGAGCGGGTTGGGGAGGGAGGGAAGCAGGCGGGCCACTTCTATTGGTCTTTCATTTCTCTATTTTCATCCATCTTTGTTCTTTGACTCCTGTGGGCCTCCCATCGCGGTGGCCTCTGTCGTCGCAGAACACCGGCTGTGGGCACATGCGCGCCAGAACTCTCGCTCGGTGATTGGACACATCAGTCCAGCCGCTCCGCGGCACATGGGATCTTCCCAGGCCAGGGATCGAACCGGCGCCCCTTGCACTGTAAGGCGGTGTCTTTACCCACTGGACCACCAGGGAAGCCCCAACAGATTATATATTGATTAAATTTATGAACTCATACTCATATCAGGAGCCTTCAGTGCCCTCACTGGTCTTTACTTTTAAAAATGTTGTGGCTTTTTAAGAGCATTGTTGTTTCTCAGTGAGCCTCACAAAATAGTTCAAATTAAAATGAGTCAGTATCTACCTGCTAGGGAATTTTGTATTCTTTATAATTCAGAAACTTAACAAAATAAAGTTCAAGTCAGAGACTGAAAAATGTGGTAAACATATTAGAAAAGGCAGGGGGTGGGAGAGAATGTACAAGAACTTTATGTTTTCAGTGCCAAAGCCAAAGCCAAATTTTTTCCCAGTACTTCCTCACCATTCCAAAAAAAATTTTTTTAAATAAAAAGACTCTTATATTTCACCCAATTAAACGTTGGAAAACAGCCTTTCAATTTTATTTACAAGCATCCAAAAGTTTTAAACTCAGCCGACTCTCCCACATTCTCGCTTAGCTCTCACATACATTCTTTTGTGAGGTTGTCTACTCAGCGCCACAATAACCGTGGGTTCAATTATTCAACTAATTTAGTAAAAAACATCACATCTAACAAATAATATGTGGGTTGTGAAAATGTTTCATTTGTAAACCTGGTCACATTTTTGCTGCACTTCCTGGCCAAGGATTCTACTCTACATCAGCAATTTAAATGCTTTTTTAAAACCCAGTTCCTTCTGGAGCCCTACTCATGAATGAAGGCTTGCAGTTTGCAAGGTGACCATCATAGGTAAGGGATTCCTTTGTGTTCCCAGGGCTGAGAAAGATAACTAACTGATGGAAAAATAGAACCCCCAGTGTAACTTGGCACGGTAATTAGCTGAGGTAATAGATTGGCCACCTTCTGATAAAAATGTTCATCTTATTTTTAACCACAGAGTAGTAAAAGGGATCTTCATACCTCCTTTTCATGCTCTACTACAGCTGAAATTCCAAAGTGTAAACCTCTCAAGACCATACCTGTGGACAATGCAGGCACTGTAAGCCTAGTGTTTTCTATTACAGACTTGGATGTAGGCAGGTATTTCTGAGTTCATGTCCTGACTCTGTCATTCACTACTTATGTCATCTTGAACTTCAGTCTCCTCATCTGTGAGAGAAAACTATATTTATAAGACTTAAAATGGATTAAATAGGATACTTTATATAAATTTGGTCTAGAACCTAGCACAAAGTGAGTGCCTAATAAGAGGTTGTTGTTATTACTATCATCATCTTTACTGATAACTGCAGTCCCATTCTGACAGTCTCTGTGTTCCCTAACACAGTGTAAAGTTGAAAGAAACCTTTAAGATGTTAGTCTTCTTCCTAGTTTCCCCTATGCAATACATTTCTAACCATTCTTTCATTCATCCTTGCATTGACTGATTGATTGATTCATTTAATAGTAAGGTCTGTTCTATGCCAGGTACTAGGCCAAATGAAGAGTTACAAAACTGAACGTCACTTGCCCTCCAGGGATGCCGGGTCAAGTGGAGTAGACAGATGTGTTAACATTCATAGAGATGTAATTAGAACTATAACAGAAACCTGAAACTGTGACAATGGGAACACTTAGGAAGCAGCATTTGCTTCTGCTGGAAATGTCAGCAAAGGCTTCCTAGAAAAGGAGACCTTTGAGGTGAGTCAGAATTACATTTTACACACACGTGAAGACTTATCACCACACTTGTGACCAGAGCAGGAAGGCAGTGGGGCACTGCAGCCCATGGTGCTGTGGAGGACAGAGACATGTAGGCCCAGAAAGGGGGGCTTGGGTCCACCAGGCTTCCCTCAAAATTTACAGATCCATTGTAGGTTTTGTGCGAGGGAAATAGAGGATCAGATTTGCCTTCTAGAAAGACTGCCCCAAATACAAGTGAAGGGTGCACTTGTACCAAAAATTATGTCAGCAGGGAGATAACAAAGACCATAGACAGGAAAAATGGAGTGGAGGGAATGACTCCTTTGATTTGAAAGAGAACGCAATCAGGTTTCCTGAGAGTCAGGCTCGGGGACCTAAGGGAAGCAGGGGTCCACAGTCGTTTCAGAAGTTTGACTCAGGAGGCCCAAGTGAAGAGTGGAGCCATCATTGAGAAGGCCAGCACAAAGGAGGGCCTCGTTTAGAGGGAGAACCTAGGGCAGGTTAGGGTAGGGAGGGGCTGGGTATAGAATAGATGCAAAAAGTTAAATATGAGATGCCCAGAGGACACCCCGCAAATGTGTTTGATAAACATGTGAATAGGTCTGAGATCTGAAAAGAACTTTGGGCATCTTTAAAGTGGGTTCTGATGATTGCAGTCATAGGTGTAGATGAGATTGCCTAGGAAGTGGCAGCTGTGGAGGACATAAGACCAAGATTAGGGATGGGGCCTCTTGAGACTCCAGTGTTAGGAGCAATATTAGGAAGATGGGCCTGGGCAGAGCCCAAAGGAGTTGGGGAAGCAAAGGGAGTGCTGGAAAAGCGGGGTGAGGGTGGGGGTTATTTAAAGACAATGGTTGGAGGGGTGGCAATGTTGATTTCTGAGAGAAATTTGGGAAGGTTAGGGTCTTTCAGGGTGAATGTTAGCATCAGACCCAGTGAGAGGAAGTTTCATTACTTCTAGCAGACAATACGAGACTGGGTAGAGAGGTCAGAGAACAGAGGAGGCTGTTAGATGCACATGGGGATAGAGTGAGAAGGACTAGCTGAGGGTGAGGGGTGGAAGATTACAAGGTTATCGGATTCCTGCTTTAGGGTTAAAGTCACACCTCTTTGCATAGTGCTTTATTTTTCTCACCACATCCTTCATTGTAGCTTGTAAATCTTTAAACTTGTTCCTTTAACTCTCTTAGACACTCAGTTAGAAAAAGCGTAATGAATCGAAAGAATTAACATTTGTCATCTTCAAGAATGCCCCAAATACAAGTGAAGGGTGCACTTGTACCAAAAATTATGTCAGCAGGGAGATAACAAAGACCATAGACAGGAAAAATGGAGTGGAGGGAATGACTCCTTTGATTTGAAAGAGAACGCAATCAGGTTTCCTGAGAGTCAGGCTCGGGGACCTAAGGGAAGCAGGGGTCCACAGTCGTTTCAGAAGTTTGACTCAGGAGGCCCAAGTGAAGAGTGGAGCCATCATTGAGAAGGCCAGCACAAAGGAGGGCCTCGTTTAGAGGGAGAACCTAGGGCAGGTTAGGGTAGGGAGGGGCTGGGTATAGAATAGATGCAAAAAGTTAAATATGAGATGCCCAGAGGACACCCCGCAAATGTGTTTGATAAACATGTGAATAGGTCTGAGATCTGAAAAGAACTTTGGGCATCTTTAAAGTGGGTTCTGATGATTGCAGTCATAGGTGTAGATGAGATTGCCTAGGAAGTGGCAGCTGTGGAGGACATAAGACCAAGATTAGGGATGGGGCCTCTTGAGACTCCAGTGTTAGGAGCAATATTAGGAAGATGGGCCTGGGCAGAGCCCAAAGGAGTTGGGGAAGCAAAGGGAGTGCTGGAAAAGCGGGGTGAGGGTGGGGGTTATTTAAAGACAATGGTTGGAGGGGTGGCAATGTTGATTTCTGAGAGAAATTTGGGAAGGTTAGGGTCTTTCAGGGTGAATGTTAGCATCAGACCCAGTGAGAGGAAGTTTCATTACTTCTAGCAGACAATACGAGACTGGGTAGAGAGGTCAGAGAACAGAGGAGGCTGTTAGATGCACATGGGGATAGAGTGAGAAGGACTAGCTGAGGGTGAGGGGTGGAAGATTACAAGGTTATCGGATTCCTGCTTTAGGGTTAAAGTCACACCTCTTTGCATAGTGCTTTATTTTTCTCACCACATCCTTCATTGTAGCTTGTAAATCTTTAAACTTGTTCCTTTAACTCTCTTAGACACTCAGTTAGAAAAAGCGTAATGAATCGAAAGAATTAACATTTGTCATCTTCAAGAATCCCAAGTGACTCAACAAGTCCTGAGTAGCTTCAGTTACATATTTTTGTTCTAAAACCTCTGCTTTCAAACTGATTGCATCACTGCCTCCTGGAAAACCCGACAGGTATGATAGTACCCTTGCCTAACCCTGCTTTCTTCCTCGCAGCAGGCAGGAGTGACGAGCTGCCTGGAAACAGCAGCTGAGGCACCCAGAGACCTGGTGTCTTGGAACAGCATCCAGTGCTTCCTTCCCCAAACTGCACCAGTGCCTGCCGGGGCTGAGCAGCAAGACAGAGACATCTGTGATATCTGATGACAATCATCTCTGATTAGACTGTCACTACATAGCACAGGCGAGCCAGGGCCACAACTAATTAGCTATGTGAGGCCAGCACTCTGTTTACTGTAACTGTACTAACAAGTTGCGGCTTTTCCCAACACAGAAGAGCCATTGCATAAATACCAGTCAGGAGCCCTTCCTCCAACAGTTTAGGGACAGAGCTGCTACGTCCTTGCTATACTAAAATCATGCAACATTAACGTCTCTGTGCAGAGCCACTTTTAGTCCACGCTCCCACTTTCTGTAAGCTGTCACTTCAAGACATAGTTGTAGAATATGTTGCTTTATAAAAATCGATATTATTCTAAGTGGGTTGTACTTTTAAATGAACATCTCATTCTCTCTCTCTCTGTCTTTAGCACTTCCTGGGCTATGTTAGAGAATCGGCTAAGGTTTCGAAATATGTTAAGATTGACCTTCTCATTTTTGCTAAAAGGATGAAAGGAGCAAATGAAAACTAAACGCTTAATAGAATTAAGGACACAGCTCTATCTTATCCCATTGGTGCTTGATAGATCTGATCTATTTATAAACGTATTTAAAGACAGGTTTCTAATTCTTGCTATAGAGCCAGTATAGCTAGAATGATTTTCAAAATATTTTTCTAAGCTTTTTTTCAACATAAGGGAAAATCTCCATCTAAGTTCTCATCCACACATAAGAGCTTTTCTCCTAACATTAAGAAATTGTATGCTATTTTTGTAGCTTTCATTTCCTTGAGAAACAAATGTATCTAAATTATATATGGCTGAGTCCCTTTGCTGGCCACCTAAAACTATCATAACATTGTTAATCGGCTATACTCTAATACAATTAAAACCTTTTTTTTTGAAAAAAAAAAAAAAAGTGAATTGGGAACATCAGAGGAGGGATGCTGATACATTTCTGATAATTATTATTACTTGAGCATAATTTCAAAATACTTCTTTATTGTGTATAAAACCTGGAAAACTTGAGAAAACTGTGGTATTTTGCAAAGTGAACATTAGCAATATCATTCTTTGGGTTACTTCTTTCAGAAGCTCAAACTGCTACAAATAGACCAATATTTTTTTCATGTGACAAATCCATCACTTACTCTTCACAGTCTCCAGTTTTAGGGCAAAGATCAATGTTTTGTTGAATTCCTACTCCCCTTCTCTTAGTCAAAACAGTTTTCAGAGACTTTAAGAAAATACAATTTCAGAATAGTTCTAAAAACCTTCAGATTGTTATATAAATGAATGACTGTTCACAGGCTCTAACATTTGAAATAGAAAATATTTGTATTCATTTTCTAATTAAAACTATGGATTATATATCTTGAAAATACATATGAAGTTCCAAGCACCACAGTATACAATACAATCTATTGGGGATAAAACATATTTAATAAAGCCTATTTACTAATGGATGTGGTATTTAATTCTGGCGCTATTTGAAAATCAATTCATTTACATTTATCAAAAGCACAATTCAGAGTATATTTAAGTAAGTCTCTATATTTAGAAATTTAAAAAGTGTCTTAGGCATGTTCATTCATTTTGTTTATGTCTATAATTTAAAACAAGCAACTTTTTCTCTTAATAAAAGTGTTTCGGGTTTTGGTTTTTTTTCAAACTTTAAACAAAATTCCTCTCCAGGTGGAAAGTTGATTACCAATCTTTGGTCTGGAAGTAAATTTTACAGCTGTTTTAAACCCAAGAAAGTGGGTCTTATATTAGAAGTGCTGACACAACCTTATCCACAATGTATCGACATGGACTATACCCCTGTAATAAGCAGTTATTATGTATGTGTAAAAATAATGAGAGGCCATGTCTGAAGAGAGTTAATGTATGCCACTTGAGAACGATCTAAATTATATATGGCTGAGTCCCTTTGCTGGCCACCTAAAACTATCATAACATTGTTAATCGGCTATACTCTAATACAATTAAAACCTTTTTGAAAAAAAAAGTGAATTGGGAACATCAGAGGAGGGATGCTGATACATTTCTGATAATTATTATTACTTGAGCATAATTTCAAAATACTTCTTTATTGTGTATAAAACCTGGAAAACTTGAGAAAACTGTGGTATTTTGCAAAGTGAACATTAGCAATATCATTCTTTGGGTTACTTCTTTCAGAAGCTCAAACTGCTACAAATAGACCAATATTTTTTTCATGTGACAAATCCATCACTTACTCTTCACAGTCTCCAGTTTTAGGGCAAAGATCAATGTTTTGTTGAATTCCTACTCCCCTTCTCTTAGTCAAAACAGTTTTCAGAGACTTTAAGAAAATACAATTTCAGAATAGTTCTAAAAACCTTCAGATTGTTATATAAATGAATGACTGTTCACAGGCTCTAACATTTGAAATAGAAAATATTTGTATTCATTTTCTAATTAAAACTATGGATTATATATCTTGAAAATACATATGAAGTTCCAAGCACCACAGTATACAATACAATCTATTGGGGATAAAACATATTTAATAAAGCCTATTTACTAATGGATGTGGTATTTAATTCTGGCGCTATTTGAAAATCAATTCATTTACATTTATCAAAAGCACAATTCAGAGTATATTTAAGTAAGTCTCTATATTTAGAAATTTAAAAAGTGTCTTAGGCATGTTCATTCATTTTGTTTATGTCTATAATTTAAAACAAGCAACTTTTTCTCTTAATAAAAGTGTTTCGGGTTTTGGTTTTTTTTCAAACTTTAAACAAAATTCCCTCTCCAGGTGGAAAGTTGATTACCAATCTTTGGTCTGGAAGTAAATTTTACAGCTGTTTTAAACCCAAGAAAGTGGGTCTTATATTAGAAGTGCTGACACAACCTTATCCACAATGTATCGACATGGACTATACCCCTGTAATAAGCAGTTATTATGTATGTGTAAAAATAATGAGAGGCCATGTCTGAAGAGAGTTAATGTAAAATGCTAAGCAATTATAGTTGGTTACACAGTGTAGGTTAATATTCCTTCATATAGCTGCACTATTTTCTTCTTTTGTCCTCCAGAACTCCTAATGAAAATTTTGAGACCTGACTGTAATGATAAGCAGCCATTCACACGTCCTTTGTGTCAAGGCTGTTGCATTAATGCTTCCCTTCATATAACATTTTGCATAGCCTAAAGCATCTATTAAAATCCTTTGTAAAATTCATGAAACAAAAGTGGTGGGTTGAGTCTAGGGGGAAAGAAAGTAAGCTGCTTATTAGCAAAAAGTCAAAAACACAGGGCCAATTACAGATCCGAACAAGCAGGGCTAAGGACCAGCGTGGGGAGTAATTCTTTCTTCAGCCCAATGGGCTCAAGCGAGGGGCAGGTTGGGTGAAAATATAGCAACAGTCAGAGCAGTAATTAAACGGAGATGTTTGCAGTTAGAAACAGCTCTATAACAACGGAAGGAAATACTCAACTGACACCATTGTCTGGCCTCACAAAGATGCTAAATTGGAAGGATTTAGGGTTGCTCCCTAAAGAAGAAACTGGGGGTAGTGAAGAGGAGCAGGGGCTCAGGAGATATGTAAAGAATCTGTTTGGTATTTCAGATGTTATAAATTAGATTTTTAAAAAGAGAGAGAGAGAAAGAGACTTCCTACCAACCCAGCAACGTAAAACTGAATAAACCACAATAAGATTGCCCTTTTTCTGTTATAAACTTGGCATTAAGCCTGTCATGTTCAATGACAGCCTACTAGGCCTCATGCTTTACCCTTTGGAATTTGAAAGATTGGCAGGTGTCATGATTTCCTTAACATAAAAGACCTTGCAGATAATGTTCACCATGCACATTTATACTTCTATAACTCCACTTTCCGCATTTTGGAATCATCGGGTGAGCTTTCCATGCAGACTGGCGGTACGGGGACTGCCCAGAAGTGTATCTGGCCTGAGGACAGTGCTTGCTGACACAACCTTATCCACAATGTATCGACATGGACTATACCCCTGTAATAAGCAGTTATTATGTATGTGTAAAAATAATGAGAGGCCATGTCTGAAGAGAGTTAATGTAAAATGCTAAGCAATTATAGTTGGTTACACAGTGTAGGTTAATATTCCTTCATATAGCTGCACTATTTTCTTCTTTTGTCCTCCAGAACTCCTAATGAAAATTTTGAGACCTGACTGTAATGATAAGCAGCCATTCACACGTCCTTTGTGTCAAGGCTGTTGCATTAATGCTTCCCTTCATATAACATTTTGCATAGCCTAAAGCATCTATTAAAATCCTTTGTAAAATTCATGAAACAAAAGTGGTGGGTTGAGTCTAGGGGGAAAGAAAGTAAGCTGCTTATTAGCAAAAAGTCAAAAACACAGGGCCAATTACAGATCCGAACAAGCAGGGCTAAGGACCAGCGTGGGGAGTAATTCTTTCTTCAGCCCAATGGGCTCAAGCGAGGGGCAGGTTGGGTGAAAATATAGCAACAGTCAGAGCAGTAATTAAACGGAGATGTTTGCAGTTAGAAACAGCTCTATAACAACGGAAGGAAATACTCAACTGACACCATTGTCTGGCCTCACAAAGATGCTAAATTGGAAGGATTTAGGGTTGCTCCCTAAAGAAGAAACGGGGGGTAGTGAAGAGGAGCAGGGGCTCAGGAGATATGTAAAGAATCTGTTTGGTATTTCAGATGTTATAAATTAGATTTTTAAAAAGAGAGAGAGAGAAAGAGACTTCCTACCAACCCAGCAACGTAAAACTGAATAAACCACAATAAGATTGCCCTTTTTCTGTTATAAACTTGGCATTAAGCCTGTCATGTTCAATGACAGCCTACTAGGCCTCATGCTTTACCCTTTGGAATTTGAAAGATTGGCAGGTGTCATGATTTCCTTAACATAAAAGACCTTGCAGATAATGTTCACCATGCACATTTATACTTCTATAACTCCACTTTCCGCATTTTGGAATCATCGGGTGAGCTTTCCATGCAGACTGGCGGTACGGGGACTGCCCAGAAGTGTATCTGGCCTGAGGACAGTGCTTGCTGCCAGAGGAGCTTGCGGTCGAGGCTGTACTTTTATGATTTGCCTTAGCAGTCTAAACATGCCCCATTTACAATAATGAGCCGCTTTGTAGAAAGCGGCTCTCTGAGAGCAGTGTTACTTTTCTCTTCAATGTTGAATGTAACCAGAATGGCTCTTGTCTAACTTAAGACTAGAAACAGGGTCACATTTAAACAATAACTCCCTCTCTGTAACTGCCCACCCCAGCCAGATCCTTCTAATAACTCCAGCAGGGGGGAAAAAATCAACATCCAGGCAAAAACAAACCCTCATTGAAGACTGAGTTTCATTTCCACTGGCATTACTAATGGCACCTTTTTGTTACCACCCAATGTCACTTTAAAATAAACAAATGATTCTTTTCAGAGGAATCAGTGACCAGAAAGAGAATCTGACATTGTTTTCCAACCCAAAGAGGGAGAATAAGTAGTTGGGTAGGTATTACTTAAGAAACTGCTTTCACATAAGAAGTTCAATAAATCTATCCCCATGCATTTTAACATTTTTCTTGTAGAAAAAATTAAATATGCAAAAGGAGACAGAGTATATAATAAGAACCTCATGTTCTTATCATCCTGGGGTTTCAACAAATATCATCTCATGCACATGGCCAGTCTGGTTTCGTCTAAACTTCTCTCACTCCCCACCTCGCAGTGTTTGGAAGCAAACCCTAGGTATCATTTCATCTGTCACATCTGTAAACATTTCAGGAGGTATCTCTAAAGGATAAGAGTTCTTTGGAATCTTTTTAACACGTCAGGGAACCATGTGGAGCCTCAGACTTTTTAAGATTGTTGTGGGCAATTTTCCCTCATGAGCGGTATTTCTCAAAATAATACCATTCTACTATACGTTGAAAGCACTAAGGAGAACAAGAGGAATAGTGATCTCTGGTTTGTTTCAGAGGAGGGTTTCTCTCACTTATTTCAAGGACTTAGGTAGCTGAATTTTTCTTCTGTGAGCCATTGTCATTTTATTTGTAAATGATCACTTCTGACATTCAAATATAATTACATATTTCAGGGTATCTATCCTTGTAGAAATTAGTTCCACAAAAAATTTGACTCAAAAGTATGTGTTAACTGCTTACTAGGTGCCAAGATCTGTGTTAGGTACAAGAAGAAAAAAATGGCCAGGAAGGGAATGCAAAACACAAAACTGACTCATTCCTCCTTCATGACCTCCAAACTTAGTTGACCTCTTTGTCTGTGCTCTTCACCTGGCTTTTATGTTAGTAAATGTTGCTACATAAGAAAGCCTTTTGGTGTGAAAGATAAAAATTTGCCCTTTCTAACCCTTATATCACTATCGTTTCTTTAATTACCCCCAAAGATAAATCTACTACTTAGATGTAAACCTTGATATACTGCTCATTGCAAAAGAGGAGTACAGAAACCTGGAAAACAGAAACATTCACTTATGAATAGATTTCATTTCCACTGGCATTACTAATGGCACCTTTTTGTTACCACCCAATGTCACTTTAAAATAAACAAATGATTCTTTTCAGAGGAATCAGTGACCAGAAAGAGAATCTGACATTGTTTTCCAACCCAAAGAGGGAGAATAAGTAGTTGGGTAGGTATTACTTAAGAAACTGCTTTCACATAAGAAGTTCAATAAATCTATCCCCATGCATTTTAACATTTTTCTTGTAGAAAAAATTAAATATGCAAAAGGAGACAGAGTATATAATAAGAACCTCATGTTCTTATCATCCTGGGGTTTCAACAAATATCATCTCATGCACATGGCCAGTCTGGTTTCGTCTAAACTTCTCTCACTCCCCACCTCGCAGTGTTTGGAAGCAAACCCTAGGTATCATTTCATCTGTCACATCTGTAAACATTTCAGGAGGTATCTCTAAAGGATAAGAGTTCTTTGGAATCTTTTTAACACGTCAGGGAACCATGTGGAGCCTCAGACTTTTAAGATTGTTGTGGGCAATTTTCCCTCATGAGCGGTATTTCTCAAAATAATACCATTCTACTATACGTTGAAAGCACTAAGGAGAACAAGAGGAATAGTGATCTCTGGTTTGTTTCAGAGGAGGGTTTCTCTCACTTATTTCAAGGACTTAGGTAGCTGAATTTTTCTTCTGTGAGCCATTGTCATTTTATTTGTAAATGATCACTTCTGACATTCAAATATAATTACATATTTCAGGGTATCTATCCTTGTAGAAATTAGTTCCACAAAAAATTTGACTCAAAAGTATGTGTTAACTGCTTACTAGGTGCCAAGATCTGTGTTAGGTACAAGAAGAAAAAAATGGCCAGGAAGGGAATGCAAAACACAAAACTGACTCATTCCTCCTTCATGACCTCCAAACTTAGTTGACCTCTTTGTCTGTGCTCTTCACCTGGCTTTTATGTTAGTAAATGTTGCTACATAAGAAAGCCTTTTGGTGTGAAAGATAAAAATTTGCCCTTTCTAACCCTTATATCACTATCGTTTCTTTAATTACCCCCAAAGATAAATCTACTACTTAGATGTAAACCTTGATATACTGCTCATTGCAAAAGAGGAGTACAGAAACCTGGAAAACAGAAACCCTCACTTATGAATAGATTGTAAACAAACAGAAGTGAATTATTATGTTTGTTAAAACTTCTACATAGATTCCTTTTTTAATTCAAGAAAAACATTTTTTGCCTTTAGTTTCTTACATTTATATTCTCAATAATTAGCCAAAAATACCCCACAATTTAAAAATGGCAACATTTTCTAATTTCTTTAGAAAGACAGAGAGGGTAGACTTGGTTATCTGACTTGGCAAGATGCTGTAATTTTGAGAGAACTGGAAGATAGTCATCTATTTTAAAAATCTCATTGTAATGTATAAAAGAATATCTGTAACATAAATTTTAATTATAATTCATACAATTAAAATAACCACCCATTTCAAAACCTATACCACCATCAATGCCTTTGACACTTCTGTACATCCTACTCCACTTCCTGAGGTTAATTTCTACCCTGAACCTGGTATGTGTAGCAATTCAGAGGTTTTTAAAAGTATAACTTTGCTAAGCAATTATATATCACTACCATTGTTTAGCTTTGTTTAATGGGGGCTTTACAAAATGTTATCATATCATGTGCAGTCTTTTGAAACTTTCTTTCCTCACTAAACATTTTATCTCAAAGATTCATTCATAATGTATGTGCCTGAATACATTCCTATTCCCCTACTTTAATACTCTACTGTTTGAATATAACACAATTATTTTTTCATTCTCTTGTCAATGGATACTGAATGATTTCAAGTATTTTTATTTATTCATATGCTATGATTACAGATAATGCTGCTATAAACATTCTTGTGCTTGTTTCCTGGTGCATATATGCAAGAATTTTTCTAATACTGATTTTTTTTTTCCTTCTAGATATCCCAAGAATGGTAGAGGGGGAATGTGCTGTTTCTGCTAATAAAGCCCTATTAAGTTCAATTAATTAAATCAATTTCAAGTAAAATATATGTGTGTGTGTATATATATATATATACATATATATATATACATATATATATATATGTTTCTTATAGTTTTATGCAGGTGGGACAATGAGATAACTGTCTCACAATCATCTCAGGAAGCCTTGAATGCATCTTGAAGACTTTAAATCAAGATAGATACATCAGAAGTTTCTGAACTGCAGGACTCAAAAGCCTGCTAAAGGCAACCATGCTCATAGTGGCTTAGTTCCATTTGCTAAAAGTGGTTAAAAGGAAGACAGCATGAAAAGAAATAAAGTGATTTCAACCAAATGAATGTAGGAACTTCATTTAGGTTACTTTTTTCCCCCAAAAGAATGCCATAAACAAAACAAACAAAAAAAAAAAACGAGAAAAAATCCACAAGGCTTCTATCTCTGGAAGATTAAATGAAAAAGCATGTTTGGCAAAATACCTCAGAATTTTCTAAACTATTATCTCCTTATAGTTTCACTAACATGTTAACCTACTTAGAGCAATTAGTGCTTCATTAGTAAGGCTAACTAACTGTTGCCGGGCCCTGTAATGATTTGCCAGGCTTTCCAGATACAAGTGCATAATCAATGTTTTCCAATTACTTCTATAGTGCAACCACTATTTCAAATAAACTAGATAATAATACAAACCCATTACTGGAGCTGCAGTAGCAGAGGCATTTAATTGCAAGGCAGTTCTTCTCAGCTTTTAAAATTTTTCACACTAATGAAGTGTCATACAAAAAAGTTGTATTGATTTTTCCACCACATGGCTTCAACCACAAATATGTAATTATCCCTTTTATATCTAGCTGGGGGATTAAAATAATCTATAGTATATAGCCTTTACTTATCCCTGATGGGTTTAGTAGTACTTTTACCCTTTTCAAAATATGCAGCTATAAACATTCTTGTGCTTGTTTCCTGGTGCATATATGCAAGAATTTTTCTAATACTGATTTTTTTTTTCCTTCTAGATATCCCAAGAATGGTAGAGGGGGAATGTGCTGTTTCTGCTAATAAAGCCCTATTAAGTTCAATTAATTAAATCAATTTCAAGTAAAATATATGTGTGTGTGTATATATATATATATATATACATATATATATATACATATATATATATATGTTTCTTATAGTTTTATGCAGGTGGGACAATGAGATAACTGTCTCACAATCATCTCAGGAAGCCTTGAATGCATCTTGAAGACTTTAAATCAAGATAGATACATCAGAAGTTTCTGAACTGCAGGACTCAAAAGCCTGCTAAAGGCAACCATGCTCATAGTGGCTTAGTTCCATTTGCTAAAAGTGGTTAAAAGGAAGACAGCATGAAAAGAAATAAAGTGATTTCAACCAAATGAATGTAGGAACTTCATTTAGGTTACTTTTTTCCCCCAAAAGAATGCCATAAACAAAACAAACAAACAAAAAAAAAAAACGAGAAAAAATCCACAAGGCTTCTATCTCTGGAAGATTAAATGAAAAAGCATGTTTGGCAAAATACCTCAGAATTTTCTAAACTATTATCTCCTTATAGTTTCACTAACATGTTAACCTACTTAGAGCAATTAGTGCTTCATTAGTAAGGCTAACTAACTGTTGCCGGGCCCTGTAATGATTTGCCAGGCTTTCCAGATACAAGTGCATAATCAATGTTTTCCAATTACTTCTATAGTGCAACCACTATTTCAAATAAACTAGATAATAATACAAACCCATTACTGGAGCTGCAGTAGCAGAGGCATTTAATTGCAAGGCAGTTCTTCTCAGCTTTTAAAATTTTTCACACTAATGAAGTGTCATACAAAAAAGTTGTATTGATTTTTCCACCACATGGCTTCAACCACAAATATGTAATTATCCCTTTTATATCTAGCTGGGGGATTAAAATAATCTATAGTATATAGCCTTTACTTATCCCTGATGGGTTTAGTAGTACTTTTACCCTTTTCAAAATATGCAGCTTTTTGATGAATGAACTTTAGGCAAAATGTTGCTTTATCTGTTTCAAATCTTTCCTTTTTAAAGTCAGTTTGTGTGCAGGCATTAAAGTCTGAAAGCTTGAGCTTCCCAAACCTCCTAAAGAACAGTTTTTGATATAATTGAATTTGCTGAGAGCATCACAGATATTTTTCACCACTAAATAAATCAACAAGAGTGTACAGTATTACACACTAGCAATACCCAATATACTATAGTTATATTTTTATTCATAGCTAACATTTCATTAACCATGTCATATTTTTACACAAATAAAGAGATCCTGGCATTAATTGGAGCCAGTTCTTTTCCAGGTTTTTTAGGGAGAGAAAAGTAGTAATTGATGTTAAATTTCCTATTTTCTCATTACAGGCTGGTCAATAATTGAGGAGAAAACGTATTTTCTTTACAAAAAGAGAAAGTTGTAAGTGTAAAATGATTTTTTCAGAGACTGAGAATTAATACTGGGAGCACAGGGCTTTTAAAAAAAAATTAGTCTGTCCTTCTTGATCTTTTTACACATAAATTGGTTCCTTTCAACATTTTTGCTGAAAATTCTTTCGGTTACACATTAACATTATTTCAATTATGGTCAGTGTAAAAATAGAATCAAAGGGGCAAAAAAACACAGCTTAAAAGTCTACAAGACCTTGTTCTCAACATTCATATGTCAAAACTGTATCTCCCTATAGTTTCAGTAACATGTTAACCTACTTACCACCGTAAGTTTTCCCAGATGCAAGGATTTTCTAGATTTCCTGCCTTTCTGTGTTTTGTGGTTTAAAGAAACATTCACGGTCAAATTAATACACCATATCTCAGAGTCCAAAACTTCTGTCAAGGTGACTGTGGATATTTTAAAAATGTTATACACCAACACTGGAAAATCTTGAGGCAAAAATATAGTGGCACAAAGATATAAACTTAATTTTTGTATGACATTTTTCCACCACATGGCTTCAACCACAAATATGTAATTATCCCTTTTATATCTAGCTGGGGGATTAAAATAATCTATAGTATATAGCCTTTACTTATCCCTGATGGGTTTAGTAGTACTTTTACCCTTTTCAAAATATGCAGCTTTTTGATGAATGAACTTTAGGCAAAATGTTGCTTTATCTGTTTCAAATCTTTCCTTTTTAAAGTCAGTTTGTGTGCAGGCATTAAAGTCTGAAAGCTTGAGCTTCCCAAACCTCCTAAAGAACAGTTTTTGATATAATTGAATTTGCTGAGAGCATCACAGATATTTTTCACCACTAAATAAATCAACAAGAGTGTACAGTATTACACACTAGCAATACCCAATATACTATAGTTATATTTTTATTCATAGCTAACATTTCATTAACCATGTCATATTTTTACACAAATAAAGAGATCCTGGCATTAATTGGAGCCAGTTCTTTTCCAGGTTTTTTAGGGAGAGAAAAGTAGTAATTGATGTTAAATTTCCTATTTTCTCATTACAGGCTGGTCAATAATTGAGGAGAAAACGTATTTTCTTTACAAAAAGAGAAAGTTGTAAGTGTAAAATGATTTTTTCAGAGACTGAGAATTAATACTGGGAGCACAGGGCTTTTAAAAAAAAATTAGTCTGTCCTTCTTGATCTTTTTACACATAAATTGGTTCCTTTCAACATTTTTGCTGAAAATTCTTTCGGTTACACATTAACATTATTTCAATTATGGTCAGTGTAAAAATAGAATCAAAGGGGCAAAAAAACACAGCTTAAAAGTCTACAAGACCTTGTTCTCAACATTCATATGTCAAAACTGTATCTCCCTATAGTTTCAGTAACATGTTAACCTACTTACCACCGTAAGTTTTCCCAGATGCAAGGATTTTCTAGATTTCCTGCCTTTCTGTGTTTTGTGGTTTAAAGAAACATTCACGGTCAAATTAATACACCATATCTCAGAGTCCAAAACTTCTGTCAAGGTGACTGTGGATATTTTAAAAATGTTATACACCAACACTGGAAAATCTTGAGGCAAAAATATAGTGGCACAAAGATATAAACTTAATTTTTGTATGACATTTTAAACCTAGATATTTCATGTAAATTTTACAATTTTTCCAAGCGAAGCATTCATGGACAAAGAACTGTCTAAAAAGAATTGCTTCATAACAAGAAGAGCAGGCTTAAAAATACCCAAAGTTACTATGTGTATGTAGATTTCCATATCTATTATAATATCCTTAATCTTTTTGGAAAAACACCTTTTAATCAAAAATATCTTTTATCTTTCCATTTTATATATTATTCTATACAATCAGATTGTGAGAGAAGCAAAATGTTGACAAATATATTTTTTACATAAATGAAACTAATGAATTTAAAGGCTAGCTATGTATAATACTTGGATTTAATATCCATTTAAAATATCCTTTAGGGTAGAGATATCTGCATATAAAAGATAAAAGGTAAATGAAAAAATTGATAAAGTAGGGCAGTTTGGCTACTAAGGAGAGCTGCAGTTTATTTTTAAATTAATTCACACATAAAATGCTTTAATATTGATTTCTAAAAAAAAAAAAAAATGCCCTTGAGATTTATTTCACATGATTCTTCCTATACATAGGAGTAGTTTCCCTGGTCTTCGGTGGCTTGCTTTTCTTATATTTTAAAACATTGATCTGTTTGTCTTTAGGGATTCAGAGGAGCCGTGGTCATGCCCATGCTAAAGCTTGCTGGGAGGTGAGATATTCTTTCTAATATAAAGGACGATATTCCTTCCAACTCTTACTTCCACATGCTATATACAGTGCATGAGAAGCCTTATGTGGTAGCAAAGTATAAGAAATATGACTGCATTCAAAACAAATTATCATCAACAATTGTAAGAAAGATAAAAAATGAAATTTCTGTCAGGAGGGAAATGGGCTCCACACGGTGGACTTCAGCTCTCAAATCCACATGTGGCTGGTATGAGTGTGTGTTTCTAAGATTCCCTTGACCATCACCATGAAGCGCTCAGAGTCATATTTATTGATGAAACGCTCAGCCCTATCCAGTTGCACTGAGTGTGCATCATACAGCTGTCAGCAGAGCGGGGCCCCAACAGAGGTCTAACTGCTTCTGTGTTTTGTGGTTTAAAGAAACATTCACGGTCAAATTAATACACCATATCTCAGAGTCCAAAACTTCTGTCAAGGTGACTGTGGATATTTTAAAAATGTTATACACCAACACTGGAAAATCTTGAGGCAAAATATAGTGGCACAAAGATATAAACTTAATTTTTGTATGACATTTTAAACCTAGATATTTCATGTAAATTTTACAATTTTTCCAAGCGAAGCATTCATGGACAAAGAACTGTCTAAAAAGAATTGCTTCATAACAAGAAGAGCAGGCTTAAAAATACCCAAAGTTACTATGTGTATGTAGATTTCCATATCTATTATAATATCCTTAATCTTTTTGGAAAAACACCTTTTAATCAAAAATATCTTTTATCTTTCCATTTTATATATTATTCTATACAATCAGATTGTGAGAGAAGCAAAATGTTGACAAATATATTTTTTACATAAATGAAACTAATGAATTTAAAGGCTAGCTATGTATAATACTTGGATTTAATATCCATTTAAAATATCCTTTAGGGTAGAGATATCTGCATATAAAAGATAAAAGGTAAATGAAAAAATTGATAAAGTAGGGCAGTTTGGCTACTAAGGAGAGCTGCAGTTTATTTTTAAATTAATTCACACATAAAATGCTTTAATATTGATTTCTAAAAAAAAAAAAAAATGCCCTTGAGATTTATTTCACATGATTCTTCCTATACATAGGAGTAGTTTCCCTGGTCTTCGGTGGCTTGCTTTTCTTATATTTTAAAACATTGATCTGTTTGTCTTTAGGGATTCAGAGGAGCCGTGGTCATGCCCATGCTAAAGCTTGCTGGGAGGTGAGATATTCTTTCTAATATAAAGGACGATATTCCTTCCAACTCTTACTTCCACATGCTATATACAGTGCATGAGAAGCCTTATGTGGTAGCAAAGTATAAGAAATATGACTGCATTCAAAACAAATTATCATCAACAATTGTAAGAAAGATAAAAAATGAAATTTCTGTCAGGAGGGAAATGGGCTCCACACGGTGGACTTCAGCTCTCAAATCCACATGTGGCTGGTATGAGTGTGTGTTTCTAAGATTCCCTTGACCATCACCATGAAGCGCTCAGAGTCATATTTATTGATGAAACGCTCAGCCCTATCCAGTTGCACTGAGTGTGCATCATACAGCTGTCAGCAGAGCGGGGCCCCACAACGCTGAGCACTGGTGACATTTCCCTCTCATCATTTATGAAAACAAAAGAACTCAAAGTGTGTAGGACACCAGCATAATTTGAAAATAGTCTCCATGAAGGCTATATTGTGGTCCGTTAAATAAGCACTTTTCTGGCTTACGGTTTTTAGGAGAATCAATTGCAAACCAAATTAGAACCATAAACACAGGCAGTTATTTCAAAGATCCTAGTTCTGACTAAGAGTTCCAAGTCTAGCAAGATATTTGGGGATGCAGTTAATTACCATAATACTAGAGCATAATTCTTTTTCATGATCTGTGATGGTCTCACCTATACATGATTTTATAGGTGTTTTATAAGTTTAAAGACCCTAAAAAGCCACTTAATGACTTTGTATCTTTAAGAGCTTTGACACTATTCGGTAGCTCAAAGATGCAGTATTACTTAAAAACATGAAGCAAAGAGCAAAATATCAGAGTCTCTAGTGCCAACTGTTATATTATATTTGACTGAATTAATGAGTCAGTAATGACCTTGAACTATAAATTAGGAGGGGGATTCCTCAGAAGAAGGGCAAATTACTCCTGGATGAAGAGTAGCAAACTGCACAACAAACTGAGTGGCCTTTGTACTCAAACTGTTAATCTATGAATTTAACCTAGAAAAGATCTAATCTAATCTAATCTAATCTAATCAATTGGTTGGGTTTGCCGGGAGAGGGGAGTTGCCTGCTTTTGTTTCATTTTGTGGTGGGGAAATGGAGGAGGAGAAGAATGATGACTGGAGAGAAAGCATCACTGAACATAAGTGAGAAAGAGATAAAATGTCCATATTCCCATTCAGTTCTACCTATGATACCCATGGATCTACTTACGGAACAGATTGTGGGTTACAAGTAGACAATGACAAAATTACACCAAATAGAGATATACTATCTACATATACATAAAACCATTTCATTATTAAAATTAATTTCATCTTACACTATCTCTTCCAAGCAGAAAGCAATCTATACTACAAAGAAGCTAAGGTAAAAACACAGCAAACATTTCTAAAATAAATTACTCAAACATAATAGGATTCCTAAAAATGACTTTGAAGTAGTTAAGGGCACATGTACAGTTGACCTTTGAACAACCTAGGTCTGAATTGAAAGGATCACATACATGCGGATTTTTTTCCAATAAATACAAACCACAGTATTATGGGATCCACAGACGCTGAGCCTCAGAGAGGATGGCAGCCTTTAAAGGTGTTCACGATTTTTCCCAGGGTAGTGGGGAGTGGGTGGGTGGTTGTGGTGCTGGAAACCCTAACTCCTACATTGTTCAAGAATCAACTGTATTGATATATTTAAGGCTAGGGTACCTTACCCAGGAAAAGCCTGAAGCCCCGTGCAAGCAGAAAGGCAGGGAGAAAAGATGGTCTTGCATCACATATATGGAAACTGACACTAGAATTCCAACTCGAGGGAAACAGGGCTTCCTACCACTATACATTTTAGGAAGGGATTTCCTTTTTCAGAAAGATGCAGTATTACTTAAAACATGAAGCAAAGAGCAAAATATCAGAGTCTCTAGTGCCAACTGTTATATTATATTTGACTGAATTAATGAGTCAGTAATGACCTTGAACTATAAATTAGGAGGGGGATTCCTCAGAAGAAGGGCAAATTACTCCTGGATGAAGAGTAGCAAACTGCACAACAAACTGAGTGGCCTTTGTACTCAAACTGTTAATCTATGAATTTAACCTAGAAAAGATCTAATCTAATCTAATCTAATCTAATCAATTGGTTGGGTTTGCCGGGAGAGGGGAGTTGCCTGCTTTTGTTTCATTTTGTGGTGGGGAAATGGAGGAGGAGAAGAATGATGACTGGAGAGAAAGCATCACTGAACATAAGTGAGAAAGAGATAAAATGTCCATATTCCCATTCAGTTCTACCTATGATACCCATGGATCTACTTACGGAACAGATTGTGGGTTACAAGTAGACAATGACAAAATTACACCAAATAGAGATATACTATCTACATATACATAAAACCATTTCATTATTAAAATTAATTTCATCTTACACTATCTCTTCCAAGCAGAAAGCAATCTATACTACAAAGAAGCTAAGGTAAAAACACAGCAAACATTTCTAAAATAAATTACTCAAACATAATAGGATTCCTAAAAATGACTTTGAAGTAGTTAAGGGCACATGTACAGTTGACCTTTGAACAACCTAGGTCTGAATTGAAAGGATCACATACATGCGGATTTTTTTCCAATAAATACAAACCACAGTATTATGGGATCCACAGACGCTGAGCCTCAGAGAGGATGGCAGCCTTTAAAGGTGTTCACGATTTTTCCCAGGGTAGTGGGGAGTGGGTGGGTGGTTGTGGTGCTGGAAACCCTAACTCCTACATTGTTCAAGAATCAACTGTATTGATATATTTAAGGCTAGGGTACCTTACCCAGGAAAAGCCTGAAGCCCCGTGCAAGCAGAAAGGCAGGGAGAAAAGATGGTCTTGCATCACATATATGGAAACTGACACTAGAATTCCAACTCGAGGGAAACAGGGCTTCCTACTGTCTGACAGGTGGCATTGAAGACACTGGGATGACTCCTCCTAGTGTGCAAGTTCAGAGAGAATTCCCAGAACCATCTCTCCTCCCTCAGGCCGGCATTCCTGACAGGAGGGCAGGCAGGCCTCCTGCCCCTACATTCTGAGTCCAAGGCCACACTTTCATATCTCCCACCAATTCCCCATCTGGATGAAGGTGCAGTGACAGAGAAGTACCTTTGGACCCGAATGTGAGCAACTCTGGTCCTTGCACCTGAGACACCACCCCACCAGGACCTCTGGTCTCTATATGACTCCTCACAAACTCTTACTGGCGAAAGTCAGTGTTTAGCCGGGATCACCTCATGCAGATAAAACTGCAAGTAGAGATAATCTAAAGCAGGAACATTTTTGACCTGAAGGCCATGAGCCTCTGGAACTGGTCTCTTTTTCATCTCAACCAAGGTTTATGCCAGCTTTCTTATCTGTAAAATGAACCTCCTATAGATGATCTGAAGATTGAGATACTGCTTTGTAAAGCACAGATCGCAGTGGCTGGTACATAGATAGCCCTTAATAAAGAGTAGCAACTACTATTATTATTTTTTTATTGTTCAGTGCAGAAGGTATGAATGCCCCTATGAGTGTACACGTGTGTGTGTGTGTGTGTGTCTGGGTATGTGTGAGCATATGTGCGTGTACATATGTGTAGGTATGCACATATAAGCATATATGTGTATGCTCTGGTATTTTTTTCTGTATCCAAAATATGTGTGCTTATTATCCAGAAAAGGTTAAAAAGGAAAGAAGTGGGTTTAAAAATTGAAAAGAGAGAGGAGGAAGGAGGAAGAGAGAACAGAGAAGAAGGAAGGTAAGAAAGAAAAAGGAAAAAATGTAGAAACCCTTGGCCCCCTGACCCTCCTCCATGAAGCAGGCCTTCTTTGAACCCTTTCCCTCTGCCACCTCCAACTGTGGCACCAGCACAATAGGCTGGTGAGATCCCATCCAATTTAGGCTGTCAGTTCATTTTTCAGATCCCCTCCCCCTTATTTGTATCTCCCAGCGAAGAAGCCAGAGGAGCAATGTTGCAGGGGGGCTGGGATGAAGCCTGTCAGACAGCATCAGAGCTGAAAATTACAGCTGATTAAAGGAATAAAAAACCTCCAGGATCATTTGGTAGTCTCGAAACTGACAAGTTAAGGTGCTACCCCTTTAAATATCTGCTTGGTCTCTCAGCTAGATGGAGTTTTTTCTGGAACCGTGTTTATAACCCTGAGAAACAGAAAGGAGTCAACTCACTTTTATGAAGCTTTAAAAGCTTTGTTTTCTCTCTCCAGTGTTTTTTAATCTTAAAAACAAAAACACCAGGAAACTTGGGTTTGAGCATAAACAGCACATTTTGCTAACACAAGTAAAGCTCCAAAAGCCTCTGAAGCGTGTGGACTCTGAATACTGCAAATGCACTTTATTTTCCAGGAGGTTAAAAAAGCTGCAAAGCCCCGTTTCCCTTTCTACAGAAGCGTTGGTAACGATCTCCTTCACAGTGGAAATAAAAATGTGAGTTTGGTACTTACCGATGGTCACACTAATATAATGCCCTCTAAAAAGCCGGCGATAACCGTGTTCACAGCCATTAAACTTCGGAGATGTGGTGGAAGCTCGCAGTAATGTCGCCTTATGGAGACTAGCCCTGCACAGCCTCAAATCTTCCTACTCTTACTGTGTTTTCTGTTTGCTGCTCTTTATGGGAGCACACGTTTTATTTTTTTATGGATGTTAAAACATTTATAACTGTACAAGGTCAATGCAGAGAGGCTTGCATTGAAACTGAAACTGCACGAGTAGCCACAAGGGATGGATTAAGCCTAGAAGTTCGAGTGAACATCACCAACACAGAAATGCCATTTCAGGATGCATCTATGAAAATGGTAGCCGGGAAGTGATGCACCCACAAACAGGAATGGTGTCCTAAGATCAACTTCTGTGCAAGGCCAGGGTAGTGGGAGAAGTTCCCAGGGCCTTCCCTGGTGTCAGAGCAGGGTGGCTTCCATTCTACTTTCTGGTTGTTTCTACTCCCCAGAGCACCACCTTCCCTGCCCCCAGCCCCCATTTCATCACAGCTTACTCTTAAGATCATCCTTCCTTTCCCTCCACACATGGTATTTGTCTCCTCCTCTGGGTCCTCCAGGACCCAGACTAGCTACTCATCTCAAAGACACACAAACCTTTACTTAAAGACATCTACTGTGAGTCTCCAATGTTGCAGGGGCTGGGATGAAGCCTGTCAGACAGCAAGCTGAAAATTACAGCTGATTAAAGGAATAAAAACCTCCAGGATCATTTGGTAGTCTCGAAACTGACAAGTTAAGGTGCTACCTTTAAATATCTGCTTGGTCTCTCAGCTAGATGGAGTTTTTCTGGAACCGTGTTTATAACCCTGAGAAACAGAAAGGAGTCAACTCACTTTTATGAAGCTTTAAAAGCTTTGTTTTCTCTCTCCAGTGTTTTTTAATCTTAAAAACAAAAACACCAGGAAACTTGGGTTTGAGCATAAACAGCACATTTTGCTAACACAAGTAAAGCTCCAAAAGCCTCTGAAGCGTGTGGACTCTGAATACTGCAAATGCACTTTATTTTCCAGGAGGTTAAAAAAGCTGCAAAGCCCCGTTTCCCTTTCTACAGAAGCGTTGGTAACGATCTCCTTCACAGTGGAAATAAAAATGTGAGTTTGGTACTTACCGATGGTCACACTAATATAATGCCCTCTAAAAAGCCGGCGATAACCGTGTTCACAGCCATTAAACTTCGGAGATGTGGTGGAAGCTCGCAGTAATGTCGCCTTATGGAGACTAGCCCTGCACAGCCTCAAATCTTCCTACTCTTACTGTGTTTTCTGTTTGCTGCTCTTTATGGGAGCACACGTTTTATTTTTTTATGGATGTTAAAACATTTATAACTGTACAAGGTCAATGCAGAGAGGCTTGCATTGAAACTGAAACTGCACGAGTAGCCACAAGGGATGGATTAAGCCTAGAAGTTCGAGTGAACATCACCAACACAGAAATGCCATTTCAGGATGCATCTATGAAAATGGTAGCCGGGAAGTGATGCACCCACAAACAGGAATGGTGTCCTAAGATCAACTTCTGTGCAAGGCCAGGGTAGTGGGAGAAGTTCCCAGGGCCTTCCCTGGTGTCAGAGCAGGGTGGCTTCCATTCTACTTTCTGGTTGTTTCTACTCCCCAGAGCACCACCTTCCCTGCCCCCAGCCCCCATTTCATCACAGCTTACTCTTAAGATCATCCTTCCTTTCCCTCCACACATGGTATTTGTCTCCTCCTCTGGGTCCTCCAGGACCCAGACTAGCTACTCATCTCAAAGACACACAAACCTTTACTTAAAGACATCTACTGTGAGTCTCCTATAGCCTGGTACATGTTAGGTAGTTAAAAGATTTATCATTAAAAGATAAGGATCTTGTTTGCATTTTTTCTTCAAACATCAGAGAGAATTAATTTATAAGCCAACTGAAAAAGGTTATCTCTAGTTAGCCTGCAACCAATTTTCCAGGATGTAGGACTCAGTTGTTACAGGAGAAGTCCCTCAGAGAAAATAAACCAACCTGATACGTTAACTGACGGGACTGTTTGGAACCATGAGAATGTAGTAAGATGATTAGAAGGAAGGAGAGAAGCCCTACTTCATATGTCATATATCAGTAGCTAATGCATGTGAAGAAGGCTTTTAAAAAAAGCAGAAATTTCTCTTCCTGCTTACTAGCCAAGAAGCCATGAACAATTTATTTTACCTCTCAGATCCTCAGTTTTCTTCTCTATAAAATAAGAATAAGCTTACCTGCTCTGTCTGCCTAACTGTATAGCATTATGCAAATGTTAGATTTTGTTCTATTTATCCAAAGTTAAAGAACAAAATAAACTTCTAGAAAGTCTACTAGTCCAACAAGCAAAAACCAGCATTCTAATATCTGCTTTCTCACTGATTGAGCTAACCTTTCTGTCTCCATTTCTATGTAAATTGGCATAATATGCCAGCCCTACTGCTTTATAAAAGACAGAATAAAGTATTATTGATGAAAATGCTTTGAAAAATGCCAAATGCCATACAAATGTACAGGATTATTATTCCATTATGCAGTAGAAGCACTTTATAAAATTTTTCTCCTGGTGTCTGAATGATATCTTTAGTCACTTTTCTCTTTAAAACCTGATATTTTCAACCAAATAAACACATGAACATTTAACAATCTTCTAGTGATATATTTGGAGTCTCAAAATATCAAGTTATCTATTCATGGTTTCTCTTTTCAAAGTGGCATATTCTCTGGCTGTCTTCCTTCTATTATTAGTCACAGACTTCAAGGCAATGTCCAGACCATGCCAACTATTCATTGAAAAATCAAGAAGGACAGATTTTTGTCTGTGTCACTGGAGACAATGAGCTTGGCGCATCATGGTTACTAAAGCAGTCTATTCAGTCAATCAACTGGTCCAAAGACCAGTCCTTTCATGGAAAACAGAAATGTGTGGCCCCTGAATGTACCTGAGATTGCATATTTATTTCATTAAAAGATAAGGATCTTGTTTGCATTTTTCTTCAAACATCAGAGAGAATTAATTTATAAGCCAACTGAAAGGTTATCTCTAGTTAGCCTGCAACCAATTTTCCAGGATGTAGGACTCAGTTGTTACAGGAGAAGTCCCTCAGAGAAAATAAACCAACCTGATACGTTAACTGACGGGACTGTTTGGAACCATGAGAATGTAGTAAGATGATTAGAAGGAAGGAGAGAAGCCCTACTTCATATGTCATATATCAGTAGCTAATGCATGTGAAGAAGGCTTTTAAAAAAAGCAGAAATTTCTCTTCCTGCTTACTAGCCAAGAAGCCATGAACAATTTATTTTACCTCTCAGATCCTCAGTTTTCTTCTCTATAAAATAAGAATAAGCTTACCTGCTCTGTCTGCCTAACTGTATAGCATTATGCAAATGTTAGATTTTGTTCTATTTATCCAAAGTTAAAGAACAAAATAAACTTCTAGAAAGTCTACTAGTCCAACAAGCAAAAACCAGCATTCTAATATCTGCTTTCTCACTGATTGAGCTAACCTTTCTGTCTCCATTTCTATGTAAATTGGCATAATATGCCAGCCCTACTGCTTTATAAAAGACAGAATAAAGTATTATTGATGAAAATGCTTTGAAAAATGCCAAATGCCATACAAATGTACAGGATTATTATTCCATTATGCAGTAGAAGCACTTTATAAAATTTTTCTCCTGGTGTCTGAATGATATCTTTAGTCACTTTTCTCTTTAAAACCTGATATTTTCAACCAAATAAACACATGAACATTTAACAATCTTCTAGTGATATATTTGGAGTCTCAAAATATCAAGTTATCTATTCATGGTTTCTCTTTTCAAAGTGGCATATTCTCTGGCTGTCTTCCTTCTATTATTAGTCACAGACTTCAAGGCAATGTCCAGACCATGCCAACTATTCATTGAAAAATCAAGAAGGACAGATTTTTGTCTGTGTCACTGGAGACAATGAGCTTGGCGCATCATGGTTACTAAAGCAGTCTATTCAGTCAATCAACTGGTCCAAAGACCAGTCCTTTCATGGAAAACAGAAATGTGTGGCCCCTGGAATGTACCTGAGATTGCAGAAATGCTCTTGCCCTCAAGAGGAGTGAGTCTAACTGGACAGAGGAATACACACACAAGGAGAAATTAAATACCCCTGTCCCGTGTACAAGAGTGACCTTCTGCTAGAATTTTTTTCTTTTTTTGCTACAAACCACTTTCAGACGGATAAATTTGTTTCAGTACCCATGATAATTATTGGCAGTATTCCTAAATCCTCAAACCTTTACCTGTTGCACTGGAAGATACATATGGGTTTGAAGATAATAATTTATGCCCAGCTTTTTTCCTCTTTCGACTTTAGTTTTGATATCATATCATGATTCAAAGCTTGGTGCACCATAAATTTTCTCCAAATGTGTAGTAATTCCTAGGTGCAGTCCAAAGTTATGATTCATTTATACTGGAGTGACAGTATAATACCTAGGTGTCAGAATCCATTAAAACCGTTCAATGTCTTCTGTTTATTTTTAGAACCAATTGAGACTTAACTGATGGTGAAAAATATACAGTCAAGTGTGTTTACTTCACCTTTACAAAGAATCCGTTATAGTCCCAATTAATTTGTTATTCCTGTCACAACAGGTACTGGATACTTCAGAACTGTCATTACTGTTTCTGCCTTTTTTTCCTAAGGGCTTGTGTTTATTTTTAACCCATTCAGAGGTATCCACCTATTATGAGCTAAGGATTTCTGTGTGTGTGTGAGACAGAGAAAGACAGAGAGAGAAGCATATTCTTGGAACAATATAACTTGATACAGATTCTGCACTAGAAATCCTTTCGTTACTGCCCAAGCAAGATGTTCTCCTCTATACTAACTTTAAAGGTTTCTCTTAGAGAATATATTCAGTCCTGATATGCTAGACAAAATATAACAGTGAAATCTGAAATGTTCTAAATATCATAGCCATTGTCTCTGAGATTTTTTCTGTATATTAACTATTGTCACTTATCACTTATTTCTGAACATTTGATATATGTAGCTTCTAATGGGAATGTCTACAGTGGATAGAAAGGAGTGGCTCTGAATTTTTGCAGGCAAAAGTCAAATCCTGCTCATTACTCTTTGAAGGAATGAATTTGTGTTCGTAAGGAATTATTTTTCTGTAACCTAAAAATATAAAGCACATAAAAGGGGTTTCACAACAAGCATGAGAGTTATTAGAAAGAGAATGTACAAGACAGTTTTTATTGCCAAAATCTCTGTTTGTACTCGAGCCAAAATGACAAAACAATTAAATTTAGAACCTGGGTGTGTGAGATAATCATCCACCTCTTCCATATTATTGTTCTAAATCCTCAAACCTTTACCTGTTGCACTGGAGTCATATGGGTTTGAAGATAATAATTTATGCCCAGCTTTTTCCTCTTTCGACTTTAGTTTTGATATCATATCATGATTCAAAGCTTGGTGCACCATAAATTTTCTCCAAATGTGTAGTAATTCCTAGGTGCAGTCCAAAGTTATGATTCATTTATACTGGAGTGACAGTATAATACCTAGGTGTCAGAATCCATTAAAACCGTTCAATGTCTTCTGTTTATTTTTAGAACCAATTGAGACTTAACTGATGGTGAAAAATATACAGTCAAGTGTGTTTACTTCACCTTTACAAAGAATCCGTTATAGTCCCAATTAATTTGTTATTCCTGTCACAACAGGTACTGGATACTTCAGAACTGTCATTACTGTTTCTGCCTTTTTTTCCTAAGGGCTTGTGTTTATTTTTAACCCATTCAGAGGTATCCACCTATTATGAGCTAAGGATTTCTGTGTGTGTGTGAGACAGAGAAAGACAGAGAGAGAAGCATATTCTTGGAACAATATAACTTGATACAGATTCTGCACTAGAAATCCTTTCGTTACTGCCCAAGCAAGATGTTCTCCTCTATACTAACTTTAAAGGTTTCTCTTAGAGAATATATTCAGTCCTGATATGCTAGACAAAATATAACAGTGAAATCTGAAATGTTCTAAATATCATAGCCATTGTCTCTGAGATTTTTTCTGTATATTAACTATTGTCACTTATCACTTATTTCTGAACATTTGATATATGTAGCTTCTAATGGGAATGTCTACAGTGGATAGAAAGGAGTGGCTCTGAATTTTTGCAGGCAAAAGTCAAATCCTGCTCATTACTCTTTGAAGGAATGAATTTGTGTTCGTAAGGAATTATTTTTCTGTAACCTAAAAATATAAAGCACATAAAAGGGGTTTCACAACAAGCATGAGAGTTATTAGAAAGAGAATGTACAAGACAGTTTTTATTGCCAAAATCTCTGTTTGTACTCGAGCCAAAATGACAAAACAATTAAATTTAGAACCTGGGTGTGTGAGATAATCATCCACCTCTTCCATATTATTGTTCTAGGAAGCTGATCGAATTCTAACATTACCAAAATGTGCTGATAGAATTTTCTATGATGGCTCCTTGGCATGGAGCGTCACTCCTTGGCATATGAGTGGGCACTCAAGAATCAGCTTGCCTTAGCTTAAGTCTCAGTTCAATTCCTGGGTTTTATTTGAACTCACTTGGCAATGTGTCCTTGAATAGGCTACTTAATCTATCTAAAGTCACAGATGTTTCTTCAAAAATGGGAATGATAATACTTCCAAACTCCTAAGAATTTAGTGAGAATATAATATATTGAAAGTACTTAGCCCAATTCCAAGTACATGATAAGTTTATCATATGTTTTGGTTATTAATGTGATTATTTAAAAAGACTTACTGGGGAAAGTCCAATGTCTAGGTAACCCAATCACGGGTGTCAAGATTCATTAGCTGTTTAGAGCCCCCAGGGAATTTGGCATAATCAAGAGGATTTGTTCTACAAGAATGGGGGGCAGAGGGGATGGTGTTGCCAGTGCTTCCATATCTTCATTTCTTGGTATATTTGATATTTATAATTACAATTATTATTGCATTGTTTGCATGTATGAATATACAATACTATATTGTAATTGTTTATAAATATGTCTGATTTCCTCACTTAAATTCTCTCAAAAGAGAGAAAGGTTTGCTTGATAATAAGTGTAGATGTTAAAAAGTATTGGTTAAATATCTAGATGAAATAGAACTGACCTAATAATATGACAAACAAATGTGATACTGTATTTTTGAACAGAACTTTTGTTTTTCTGTAAAGAAAGAGGGTATAATATAATAAATATCTCCAATACAGCTTTTCTAATCAAGATTGTCAGAGCTCATTAGCTGTTTAAAGTCCTCAGGGAATTTGATGTAACCAAGAAGACATATTTTATCAATATAAATAAGGGTCTGGGAAAGTATTCGCAGTGTTTACATCTCTCTATTTCTTCATATACATGATATTTCAAAGAGATTATTGACAGCTATGTGACCTTGTGCAGTCTGCTTAACTTCTCTGAGCATCCATTTCCTTTCCCGTAAAATAGGGATAGAATGTCTTTCTCATAAGATTGTGAGGATTAAATTATTTAACATGTATAAATTTCTTTAAAAATGCTGGCACATAGTTAGTGCTGTAAACTGATTGTGTTCCCCCCGCTAAAAAAACTCATGCTGGGGAGACTTCCCTGGTAACTTGAAGATCTGCCTTGCAACGTAGGGGATGCAGGTTCAGTCCCTGGTTGGGGAACTAAGATCCCCCGTGCCTCGGAGCTATTGAAGCCTGCATGCTCTGAAGCCTGTTTGCCACTGGAGAGTCTACATGCCACAGCAAGTTTTCCCACATGATGCAAGGAAGATCCCATGTGTGGCAACTGAGACCTGACACAGCCAAATTAAAAAAGGAGAGGGTTGCTGTAAAAGCTCATGCTGAAGCCTTAATCTCCAACATGCTGGTATTTGGAGACAGGCCCTATAAGGAAGTAATTAAAGAAGGTCATAAGGGTGGCCCTGATCTGATGGGATTAATGTCTGTTTAGGAAAAGACACCAGCATTTGGCTTTCTCTTTTTGCCTTAAGAAGACACAACAGAAGGCAGCCATCTATAAGCCAAGAAGAATGCTCTTGCCAGAATCCAAGTGGGCAGGCACCTTCTTGATCTTGTACTTCTCAGCCTTCAAAACTGTGAACACTACATTTCCATTGACTAACCTAACCAATCTGTGATGTTTTAATAGCCTGAGCAGACTAAGACAGTAAGCATTTGGTAAATGTTATTGTTATTATTATTTTTACTATTTGATATAATTTATCTCCTACCAAAAAGTTCTCAAGCTCTTCTAATGGTCTCTGGGGTGTTTTTCCCTTGTTTGCCTGGCAAACTACCCAAGCAAAAAAAGTCCATCTGACCTTTTTATTGTACAATCTCAAATAAGAATTCAAGATTGAACTTTTAACAGTAGAAATGACCAGTGGTGAGCTTATTTCTTCAGATTTGCAGCTTGAGACCTTCAGGCGGTTGATAAAGGTTTTGGGTTTCCTGTGCTGAGCAGAATGCCCTAACTGATGGCAGAATATCCTTTCAACTTTGAATAAAATGAGTGGAAGATATCTGAGAAATTCTGCTCTTTCTGCTTGAGTGAATACCTGTCATGCTTCTTACATCTACTGAAGCAATTAACACACACAAAGCTATATTTGCTAAGCCAGTGCTCCCCAACGGGGGTGTTAACATATACCAG